>JAZGUH010000883.1:0-684654 GCA_037893225.1 Hippasteria phrygiana | reverse complement strand
TGAAAACAAAATGTTGAAGAGAAAAAGTTGTGTATTTAACAAGTGCATTCAGTGAAAAGCACAGAAACAATCATGCGTCTTATAACATTCTTTCCAAATTCTTATTGTAATTCTTTTTGAAATATGTTTTTTACGTCATAGGTAAACAAGTTTTGCGTTCTGTGATTTGGGAGGATTTAACATAATTTTCAAAAATAATTGTTGTATTTTGTTCCACTCAAGTAAATGTTGTCTCAATCGTCTTTTGGATTACCTTACATTTAATTTCCAGTTTATAATTCCCAATGTATTAAACAAAATGCGTTCTGTGATTTTCTACTGCTCAAATAAAGTTTGTTTCAGCCGTCTATTCTTTAAGGTGTGTTGCGTTAATTACTGGTTTTCCGTTTTCAAACACTACATGGGGTATGCTTCGCTCTCACCCACCGCTCTATGTGTGTGTTTGCCTTAAATTGTTAGTTAAGTTTGGTATACAGTGCTAGGCGCCACCGGACAAAATCCGTGAATGAGTTTTTACCAGTAAACTCGTATGCTGCCCTCTACAGTTCACTAAACACAACCAGAGGAGTATTTTTTTAAGTACTACCGCCCTCTTGCGCTAAAAAGTTGACAGGTTTGTCAATTGTGGCAGAGAAACTTTTGACCAGTAAGATTATGTCGAACTTTCCTTGCATTTAACTGTACCTCCCTAGGGTGTGTGGAAAATCATATTACAATTGGAGAATTCAGGACTATTAGGGTTAATAAGACCGTATTTTCTTTCAATTATATACTGTAATAAAAATATACTAGTAAGACTTCATTAAATAACTCTCTTTATTCAAAGGTCTTGTTTTCAAAGAATTTTTTTTATTGCTTCCTACGTGCCACAATGTCAACATCCATTTTTATCAAGAACATATCACATAATATTAATATAGATTCAAATTTGAGAGGCAAGTTACTCCAATACAAGCCTGAAAACAAAATGTTGAAGAGAAAAAGTTGTGTATTTAACAAGTGCATTCAGTGAAAAGCACAGAAACAATCAGGCGTCTTATAACATTCTTTTTGAATTACAGACATACATGATGACGTCATCACATGCCACGTGACGTCATCTTAAAGGGGCAGTTTTTGAAGCTATATATCTACAAAAGTACAAGTTCGATTAAGTTGAAAAGTAATATCTAGGTAGCCCAGTAGGTTTATAGCTGAAAATTGACATGACATTATCATGATTGATGTCATCACATGTCACGTGACGTCATCTTAAAGGGGCAGTTTTGAAGCCATATATCTACAAAAGTACAAATTCGATTAAGTTGAAATGTAATATCCAGGTAGGTCTGCAGGTTCATAGATGAAAATAAACATGACAATAGGACGACGTCATCACATGTCACGTGACGTCATCTTAAAGGGGCAGTTTTGGAAGCCATATATCAACAAAAGTACAAGTTCAATTAAGTTGAAACGTAATATCTAGGTAGGCCAGTAGGTTTATAGATGGAAATTGACATGACATTATCATGATGTCATCACATGTCACGTGATGTCATCTTAAAGGGGCATTCGCTAGACTATTGCATTTGTACATGTTTTTTTCTTACTGGCACTTTGGGTACTTTTAAAATTGGCAGACACTTAGACCAACTGCTCAGAATGTGTGTCGAACTTTTATGTCATGATGACGTCATCACATGTCAACTTGACGTCATCTTAAAAGGGCATTTTTCGTAGCCATACATTGTGTATCTACAAAAGTACAAGTCCGATTAAGTTGAAACGTAATATCTAAGTATGCTACACGGTGTGTTATAGATGAAAGTTGACATAACGTTATGATGACATCACATGTCACGTGATGTCATCTTAAAGGAGCATTCGCTAGACTATTGCCCATAGCATTTGTACACTTTTTTCTTATTGGCACTTTGGGTACTTTTCAAATTGGCAGACACTTAGACCAACTGCTCAGAATGTGTGTCGAACTTTTACGTCATGATGACATCATCACATGTCACGTGACGTCATCTTAAAGAGGCATTTTTCAAAGCCATATATGTACAAAAGTACAAGTCCGATTAAGTTCAAACATGTATCTAGGTATGCCACCGGGTGTTATAGGTGAACATTGACTTGACGTTATGAAGTGATCACATGTCACGTGATGTCATTTTAAAGGAGCATTCGCTACACTATTCCCCATAACATTTGTACTCGATTTCTTTCTTTAAACCAATCCTTCACACATCCAATAACGTTAATTATTGTATAAACATTTGACTAACTAACACAATAAAAAAAACACGAAACAGCCCTGTGTTTGTCCACGGGACAAACACATAACATGTCTAGTTTTTTTTTTCTTTTTTTTTTTTTTTTCTTTTTTTTTTTTTTCTTTTTCAGACTTTTTGCCCATAGCATTTGTACACGTTTTCTTTCTGCCAGGCACTTTGGCAACTTTTATGCAGCCGATTGCCTTTAAACTTAACAGACACTTAGACCAACTGCTCAGGATGCATGCCGAACTTTTACGTCATGATGACGTCATCACGTGATTTTTTATGAATTTTTGAATTTTGAAAATCGTAACATTCATTAAATTATATCTAGCGAACAAAACAAGATATTTTCAAAATTCTTTTTCTTATAGCTTTGGTATGTCTCAAAGATATGCCCTAAATTGCGAAAATTGTGTGACGTCATGATGACGTCATCAAAAATGTGTTTTTTTGTTAACGCATGTAAGGGTCAATCCGATTACAAAAATGTATATATTGAATTTTCCTGTACCCAATTCCAAAATTTCATGATCGTGGCTCACTCAAGTATGAAATAGGAGCCATTTCAAAATTTAGACCAAATTCAATATAACACAAAGGAATTCTGGGAAGGGCTGATAACCATGGGTATTATGTGCTTGCTGTTTATAAAAGGGGTTGATTTCTAGTCTTTTTTCAAGTCGCTAAATTTTTTAAGTATTAAAATCGTAACATTCTTTTCAATATATCTAGCGAACAAAACAAGATATTTTCAAAATTATTTTTGTTACAGCTTTGGTATGTCTCAAAGATATGCCCTAAAAAGCGAAAATTGTGTGACGTCATGATGACGTCATCAACAAATCTTTTTTTTTTAAACGCATGTAAGGGTCAATCCGATTACAAAAATGTATTCGTTGAATTTTCCTGTACCTAATTCCAAAATTTCATGATCGTGGCTCACTCAAGTATGAAATAGGAGTCATTTCAAAATTTAGACCAAATTCAATATAACACAAAGGAATTCTGGGAAGGGCTGATAACCATGGGTATTATGTGCTTGCTGTTTATAAAAGGGGTTGATTTCTAGTCTTTTTTCAAGTCGCTAAATTTTTGAAGTTTTAGAATCGTAACATTCTTTTCAATATATCTAGCGAACAAAACAAGATATTTTCAAAATTCTTTTTGTTATAGCTTTGGTATGTCTCAAAGATATGCCATAAAAAGCGCAAATTGTGTGACGTCATGATGACGTCATAACAAAAATTCTTTTTTCAAGTCGCTAGAATATTGCACATAGCATTTGTAAACGTTTTCTTTCTTACCGGCCACTATGGCTACTTTTAAACTTGGCAGACACTTACACCAACTGCTAACAATGTGTGCCGAACTTTTACGTCATGATGACGTCATCACATGTCACGTGACGTCATCTTAAAGGGGCATTTTTTCGAAGCCATATATCTACAAAAGTACAAGTCCGATTAAGTTGAAACGTAATATCTAGGTATGCCACCGGGTGTTATAGATGAACATTGACATGATGTTATGATGACGTCATCACATGTCACGTGACGTCATCTTAAAGGGGCATTTTTCGAAGCCATATATCTACAAAAGTACAAGTCCGATTAAGTTGGAATGTAATATCTAGGTATGCCACCGGGTGTTATAGATAAACATGGACATAACGTTATGATCAAGTCATAACATGTCACGTGGTGTCATCTTAAAGGGGCACTTGCTAGATTATTGCCCATAGCATTTTTAAACGTTTACTTTCTTACCGGCCACTTTGGCTACTTTTAAACTTGGTAGACACTTTCCCCAACTACTCACAATGTGTGCCAAACTTTTACGTCATGATGATGTCATCACATGTCACGTGACGTCATATTAAATGGGCATTTTTTCAAAGCTATATATCTACAAAAGTACATGTCCGATTAAGTTGAAAAGTAATATCCAGGTAGCCTAGTAGGTTTATAGATGAAAATTGACATTACGTTATGATGACGTCATCACATGTTACGTGACGTCATCTTAAAGGGGCAGTTTTTGAATCCATATATATTAAGAAGTACATGTCTGATTAAGTTGAAAAGTAATATCTAGGTAGCCCAATAGGTTTATAGATGAAAATTTACATGACATTATTATGATGTCATCACATGTTACATGACGTCATCTTAAAGGTGCAGTTTTTGAAGCCATATATAAACAAAAGTACAAGTCCGATTAAGTTCAAAAGTAATATCTAGGTAGCCCAGTAGGTATTTTAAATTAAAAAAATTATGATGTCATGATTACGTCATCACTTGTTTCTTGTCATTATCTTAAAGAGGCATTTTTCAAAGCCATATATCTACAAAAGTACAGCTCCGATTTATTTGAAATGTAATATATAGTCGGGTAGGCAAGCAGGTTTATAGATGAAAACGTTATAGATGACATGACGTTATGATGACGTCATCACATGTCACGTGACGTTATCTTAAAGGGGCAGTTTTTGAAGCCATACATTGTATATCTACAAAAGTACAAGTTTGATTATTTTAAATGTAATATCTAGGTAGGTCAGCAAGTTTACAGATGAAAATTTACATTACGTTATTTTGACGTCATCACAAGTGACTATTACAAACAACTTTAATCATTTTCAAAGTCTAACAAAGAAAACTGGCAGGAGCGCGATTGTTTGACGAACTTTAATTATTGTATTCACATTTCACATCCAAACTAAAAAAAATAAAAAGCGAAACAGCCCTGTGTTTGTCCACAAACACCGTCCGTCTAGTTTCTTTTTTTTTTTGTTTTTTGCTTCTTTTTCAGACTTTTTGCCCATAGCATTTGTACACGTTTTCGTTCTGCCAGGCACTTTGGCTACTTTTATGTAGCCGATTGCCTTTAAACTTAACAGACACTTAGACCAACTGCTCAGAATGCATGCCGAACTTTTACGTCATGATGACGTCATCACGTGATTTTTTATGAATTTTTGAATTTTGAAAATCGTAACATTCATTAAATTATATCTAGCGAACAAAACAAGATATTTTCAAAATTCTTTTTCTTATAGCTTTGGTATGTCTCAAAGATATGCCCTAAATTGCGAAAATTCTGTGACGTCATGATGACGTCATCAAAAATGTGTTTTTTTGTTAACGCATGTAAGGGTCAATCCGATTACAAAAATGTATATATTGAATTTTCCTGTACCCAATTCCAAAATTTCATGATCGTGGCTCACTCAAGTAAGAAATGACAGCCATTTCAAAATTTAGACCAAATTCAATATAACACAAAGGAATTCTGGGACGGGCTGATAACCATGGCTATTATGAGCTTGCTGTTTATAAAAGGGGTTGATTTCTAGTCTTTTTTCAAGTCGCTGAATTTTTGAAGTTTTAAAATCGTAACATTCTTTTCAATATATCTAGCGAACAAAACAAGATATTTTCAAAATTATTTTTGTTACAGCTTTGATATGTCTCAAAGATATGCCCTAAATGGCGAAAATTGTGTGACGTCATGATGACGTCATCAACAATATTTATTTTTTTTTAACGCATGTAAGGGTCAATCTGATTACAAAAATGTATACATTGAATTTTCCTGTACCTAATTCCAAAATTTCGTGATCGTGGCTCACTCAAGTAAGAAATAGGAGCCATTTCAAAATGTAGACCAAATTCAATATAACACAAAGGAATTCTGGGAAGGGCTGATAACCATGGCTTAAATGTGCATGCTGTTTATAAAAAGGGTTGATTTGTAGTCTTTTTTCAAGTCGCTGAATTCTTGAAGTTTTATAATCGTAACATTCTTTTCACTATATCTAGCGAACAAAACAAGATATTTTCAAAATTCTTTTTGTTATAGCTTTGGTATGTCTCAAAGATATGCCCTAAAAAGCGAAAATTGTGTGACGTCATGATGACGTCATAAACAAATTCTTTTTTCAAGTCGATAGAATATTGCCCATAGCATTTGTAAACGTTTACTTTCTTACCGGCCACATTGGCTACTTTTAAACTTGGCAGACACTTACCCCAACTGCTCACAATGTGTGCCGAACTTTTACGTCCTGATGACGTCATCACATGTCACGTGACGTCATCTTAAAGGGGCATTTTTCGAAGCCATATATCTACAAAAGTACAAGTCCGATTCAGTTGGAACGTAAGGTATGCCACCTGGTGTTATAGATGAAAATTGACATGACGTTATGATCAAGTCATAACATGTCACGTGGTGTCATCTTAAAGGGGCACTCGCTAGATTATTGCCTATAGCATTTGTACACGTTTTCTTTCTTACCGGCACTTTGGGTACTTTTAAACTTGGCAGACACTTAGACTAACTGCTCACAATGTGTGCCGAACTTTTACCTCTTGATGACGTCATGACATGCCACGTGACGTCATCTTAAAGGGGCAGTTTTTGAAGCCATATATCTACAAAAGTACAAATTCGATTAAGTTGAAAAGTAATATCTAGGTAGCCCAGTAGGTTTATAGCTGAAAATTGACATGACATTATTATGATGTCATTACATGTCACATGACGTCATCTTAAAGGGGCAGTTTTTGAAGCCATATATAAACAAAAGTACAAGTCCGATTAAGTTCAAAAGTAATATCTAGGTAGCCCAGTAGGTATTTTAAATAAAAAAATTGATGATGTCATGATTACGTCATCACTTGTTTCGTGTCATTATCTTAAAGGGGCATTTTTCGAAGCCATAAATCTACAAAAGTACAGGTCCGATTTATTTGAAATGTAATATATAGTCGGGTAGGCAAGCAGGTTTATAGATGAAAATTGACGTGACGTTATGATGACGTCATCACATGTCACGTGACGTTATCTTAAAGGGGCAGTTTTTAAAGCCATACATTGTATATCTACAAAAGTACAAGTTCGATTATTTTAAATGTAATATCTAGGTAGGTCAGCAAGTTTACAGATGTAAATTTACATTACGTTATGATGACGTCATCACAAGTGACTATTACAAACAACTTAAATTATGTTCAAAGTCTAACAAAGAAAACTGGCAGGAGCGCGATTGTTTGACGAAGTTTAATTATTGTATTCACATTTCACATCCAAACTAAACAAAAACAAAAACGAAACAGCCCTGTGTTTGTCCACAAACACCGTCCGTCTAGTTTTTTTTTTTTTTGGCTGTTTCGGAAACTTTTCCGAAACAGCCCTTGTTTTCGTTAAGATTTTTTTTTTTTTCTTTTTTTTTTCTTTTTTTTTTTCTTCTTTTTCAGCCAAATGCCCATTGCATTTGTACACGTTTTCTTTCTTACTGGCACTTTGGCTACTTTTATGGTGCCGATTGGCTTTAAACTTGGCAGGCACTTAGACCAACTGCTCAGAATGTATGCCGAACATTTACGTCATGATGACGTCATCACGTGATTTTTTATGAATTTTTGAAATTTCAAAATCGTAAAATTCTGTTCAATATATCTAGCGAACAAAACAAGATATTTTCAAAATTCTTTTTGTTATAGCTTTGGTATGTCTCAAAGATATGCCCTGAAAGGGAGAAAATGTGTGACGTCATGATGACATCATCAAAAATGTGCTTTTTTAAAACACATATAAGGATAGGTCCGATCGTCATGAAAATTGGTGGGTAGGTAGATACTGTCACTAGGATGCTGAATCCAAAGTGACGTCATGATGACGTCATCACATGATTTTTTATGAATTTTTCAAAATTTTAAAATCGTAACATTCTTTTCAATATATCTAGCAAACAGAACAAGATATTTTCAAAATTATTTTTGTTATAGCTTTGGTATGTCTCAAAGATATGCCCTGAAAGGGAGAAAATGTGTGACGTCATGATGACATCATCAAAAATGTGCTTTTTTAAAACACATATAAGGATATGTCCGATCGTCATGAAAATTGGTGGGTAGGTAGATAGTGCCACTAGCATGTAAAATCCAAAGTGACGTCATGATGACGTCATCAGCTGATTTTCTATGACTTTTTAGTTTTATCCCAAATCCCATAGACTTTGTACACGAATTTTGTAAGAGCCACTTTGGTCACTAAACAACCTCAGATCTTAATCAGGTTTAACTCAAACAGAGACCCTAAGCTAAGAATGTATGCCGAAGAGTGACGTCATGATGACGTCATCACTTGTCATGTGACGTCATCTTAAAGGTGCATTTTTCAAGGGCACATATCTAGAGAACCGTAGGTCCGATTGCATTCAAACCTGCTATGGTGGTAGACAAGTACGTGTTATAGATGAAAATTGAGGTGACGTCATCATGACGTCATCATACGATTTTATAGTAATTTTTAAGTTTTTTAACCTTAAAGTTTCTTAAACCCATATCTCATCACCAGAACATGCTAAATTCAAAATTCTTTTTGTAATAGCTTTGTTAGCTTCTATATTCTTTCACATAAATGAGAAAATGTGTGACGTCATCATGACGACATCAAAAATATATAAAAAAAAAAACACATATAAGGGTAGGTCCAATCGTCATAAAAATTGGTGGGTATGTAGATAGTGTGCCACAAGCATGCGGCAGCCGAAGTGACGTCATGATGACGTCATCGGCAAATTTTCTATGATTTTTTTTATTTTGTAAATTTTATGTTCCTCCCAACAACAACATCCTAACCCCTCCGTCTTTAACTAACAAACACCTTTTACTATTATAAGCATATTACACATCCAAAATAACAAAACAACCCCGAAACAGCCCTGTGTTTGTCATAACGTGACAAACACATAGCATGTCTAGTTTCTTTTTCAGACTTTTTGCCCATAGCATTTGTACACGTTTTCTTTCTGCCAGGCACTTTGGCTACTTTTATGCAGCCGATTGCCTTTAAACTTACCAGACACTTAGACCAACTGCTCAGGATGCATGCCGAACTTTTACGTCATGATGACGTCATCACGTGATTTTTTATGAATTTTTGAATTTTGAAAATCGTAACATTTATTAAATTATATCTAGCGAACAAAACAAGATATTTTCAAAATTCTTTTTCTTATAGCTTTGGTATGTCTCAAAGATATGCCCTAAATTGCGAAAATTGTGTGACGTCATGATGACGTCATCAAAAATGTGTTTTTTTGTTAACGCATGTAAGGGTCAATCCGATTGCAAAAATGTATACATTGAATTTTCCTGTACCTAATTCCAAAATTTCATGATCGTGGCTCATTCAAGTATGAAATAGGAGCCATTTCAAAATTTAGACCAAATTCAATATAACACAAAGGAATTCTGGGACGGGCTGATAACCATGGCTATTATGTGCTTGCTGTTTATAAAAGGGTTGATTTCTAGTCTTTTTTCAAGTCGCTAAATTTTTGAAGTTTTAAAATCGTAACATTCTTTTCAATATATCTAGCGAACAAAACACGATATTTTCAATTTTTTTTTTGTGATAGCTTTGGTATGTCTCAAAGATATGCCCTAAAAGGGAAAAAATGTGTGACGTCATGATGACGTCATCAAAAGTGTGATTTTTTAAAACACATATAAGGATAAGTCCGATCGTCATGAAAAGTGGTGGGTAGGTAGATACTGTCACTAGCATGCAAAATCCAAAATGAGGTCATAATGACGTCATCACGTGACTTTTTATGAATGTTTGAAATTTTAAAATCGTAACATTGTTTTCAATATATCTAGCGAACAAAACAATATATTTTCAAAATTCTTTTTGTTATAGCTTTGGTATGTCTCAAAGATATCCCCTAAAAGGGAGAAAATGTGTGACGTCATGATGACGTCATCAAAACATTTCTTTTTTTAAACGCATGTAAGGGTCAATCCGATTACAAAAATGTATATATTGAATTTTCCTCTCCCTGATTCCAAAATTTCATGATCGTGGCTCACTCAAGTAAGAAATAACAGCCATTTCAAAATTTAGACCAAATTCAATATAACACAAAGGAATTCTGGGACGGGCAGATAACCATGGCTATTATGTGCTTGCTGTTTATAAAAGGGGTTGATTTCTAGTCTTTTTTCAAGTCGCTAAATTTTTGAAGTTTTAAAATCGTAACATTCTTTTCAATATATCTAGCGAACAAAACAAGGCATTTTCAAAATTATTTTTGTTACAGCTTTGGTATGTCTCAAAGATATGCCCTAAAAAGCGAAAATTGTGTGACGTCATGATGACGTCATAAAACAATTCTTTTTTTAAAGTCGCTAGAATATTGCCCATAGCAATTGTAAATTTTTTCTTTCTTACCAGCCACTTTGGCTACTTTTAAACTTGGCAGACACTTACCCCAACTGCTCACAATGTGTGCCGAACTTTTACGTCATGGTGACGTCATCACATGTCACGTGACGTCATCTTTAAAGGGGCATTTTTCGAAGTCATATATCTACAAAAGTACAAGTCCGATTAAGTTGGAACGTAATATCTAGGTATGCCACCGGGTGTTATAGATGAACATTGACATAACGTTATGATCAAGTCATAACATGTCACGTGGTTTCATCTTAAAGGGGCACTCGCTAGATTATTGCCCTTGGCATTTGTAAACGTTTTCTTTCTTACCGTTCACTTTGGCTACTTTTAAACTTGGCAGACACTTACCCCAACTGCTCACAACGTGTGCCAAACTTTTACGTCATGATGATGTCATCACATGTCACGTGACGTCATCTTAAAGGGGCATTTTTCGAAGCCATATATCTACAAAAGTACAAGTCTGATTAAGTTGGAACGTAATATCTAGGTAGCCCAGTAGGATTATCTTTTAAAAAAAATTGTATTTGGAATGCTTGTAGGCCGGCATGTGTTATATATGAAAATTGATACGACGTTATGGTGACGTCATCATATGATTTTATAGTAATTTTTTAACTTTTGATTCTTTAAGCTATAGGGCCTATCTCATCAACTGAACATGCTAATTTCGAAATTCTTATTGTAATTCTTTTTGAAATAGGTTTTTTACGTCATAGGTAAACAAGTTTTACGTTCTGTGATTTGGGAGGATTTAACATAATTTTCAAAAATAATTGTTGTATTTTGTTCCACTCAAGTAAATTTTGTCTCAATCGTCATTTGGATTACCTTACTTTTAATTTTTTTTTTTCTTCTTCTTCTTCTTTTAGTTCTGACCAAAATCCCATAGACTTTGTACACGAATTTTCTCCGCGGCACTTTAGGTCTTAAAAAACTTCAGATCTTAACCAAACTTACCTCAAACATAGACCCTAAGCTGGAATAGTATGTCGAAGAGTGACGTCATGATGACGTCATCACGTGTCACGTGACGTCATCTTAAAGGTGCGTTTTTCAAGGGCCCATATCTAGAGAACGGTAGGTCCGATTTCCTTCAAACCTGATATGTTGGTAGGCTAGCTCGTGTTATAGATGAAATTCGAGGTGACGTCAAGATGACGTCATCATACGATTTTATAGTAATTTTTAAGTTTTTGAAATTCAAAGTTTCTTAAAGCCATATCTCACCAACAGAACATGCTAAATTCAAAATTCTTTTTGTAATAGCTTTGTTAGCTCCTATATTCTTTCACATACATTTGAAAAATGTGTGACGTCATCATGACGTCATCAAAAATGTGCATTTCTGAAACACACATAAGGGTACGTCCGATCGTCATAAAAATTAGTGGGTAGGTAGATAGTGCTACTAGCATGTAAAATCCGAGGTGACGTCATGATGACGTCATCGGCTGATTTTCTGTGAATTTTTTAGTTCTATCCCAAATCCCATAGACTTTGTACACGAATTTTGTAAGTGGCACTTTGGTCAATAAACAACCTCGGATCTTAATCAGACTTAACACAAACATAGACCCTCAGCTGAAAATGTAAGCCGAAACGTGACGTCATGATGACGTCATCACGTGTCATGTGACGTCATCTTAAATGTGCATTTTTCAAGGGCCTATATCTAGAGAACGGTAGGTCCGATTGCCTTCAAACCTGGTATGTTATGGGAGCTCGTGTTATAGATGAAAATTAAGGTGACGTCATGATGACGTCATCATACGATTTTACAGTAATATTAAAGTTTTTCAACTTCAAAGTTTCTTAAAGCCATATCTCACCAACAGAACATGCTAAATTCAAAATTCTTTTTGTAATAGCTTTGTTAGCTCCTATATTCTTTCACATACATTTGAAAAATGTGTGACGTCATCATGACGTCATCAAAAATGTGCATTTCTGAAACACACATAAGGGTACGTCCGATCGTCATAAAAATTAGTGGGTAGGTAGATAGTGCTACTAGCATGTAAAATCCGAGGTGACGTCATGATGACGTCATCGGCTGATTTTCTGTGAATTTTTTAGTTCTATCCCAAATCCCATAGACTTTGTACACGAATTTTGTAAGTGGCACTTTGGTCACTAAACAACCTCGGATCTTAAACAGACTTAACACAAACATAGACCCTCAGCTGAAAATGTAAGCCGAAACGTGACGTCATGATGACGTCTTCACGTGTCATGTGACGTCATCTTAAATGTGCATTTTTCTAGGGCCTATATCTAGAGAACGGTAGGTCCGATTGCCTTCAAACCTGGTATGTTGGTATGGTAGCTCGTGTTATAGATGAAAATTAAGGTGACGTCATGATCACGTCATCATACGATTTTACCGTAATATTAAAGTTTTTGAACTTCAAAGTTTCTTAAAGCCATATCTCACCAACAGAACATGCTAAATTCAAAATTCTTTTTGTAATAGCTTTGTTAGCTCCTATATTCTTTCACATACATTTGAAAAATGTGTGACGTCATCATGACGTCATCAAAAATGTGCATTTCTGAAACACACATAAGGGTACGTCCGATCGTCATAAAAATTAGTGGGTAGGTAGATAGTGCTAATAGCATGTAAAATCCGAGGTGACGTCATGATGACGTCATCGGCTGATTTTCTGTGAATTGTTTAGTTCTATCCCAAATCCCATAGACTTTGTACACGAATTTTGTAAGTGGCACTTTGGTCACTAAACAACCTCGGATCTTAATCAGACTTAACACAAACATAGACCCTAAGCTGAAAATGTAAGCCGAAACGTGACGTCATGATGACGTCATCACGTGTCATGTGACGTCATCTTATATGTGCATTTTTCAAGAGCCTATATCTAGAGAACGGTAGGTCCGATTGCCTTCAAACCTGGTATGTTGGTATGGTAGCTCGTGTTATAGATGAAAATTAAGGTGACGTCATGATGACGTCATCATACGATTTTACAGTAATATTAAAGTTTTTCAACTTCAAAGTTTCTTAAAGCCATATCTCACCAACAGAACATGCTAAATTCAAAATTCTTTTTGTAATAGCTTTGTTAGCTCCTATATTCTTTCACATACATTTGAAAAATGTGTGACGTCATCATGACGTCATTAAAAATGTGCATTTCTGAAACACACATAAGGGTACGTCCGATCGTCATAAAAATTGGTGGGTAGGTAGATAGTGCCACTAGCATGCAAAATCCGAAGTGACGTCATGATGACGTCATCGGCTGATTTTTTATGAATTTGTAAATGTTTCAAATTTCATTGTACTCTTAAAATTTTGCACTTCTTCAAATGCCATGAACTTCAAACTTGGCATATGCATTGACTATCTACTCGAGATGGGTGCCGAATCATGACGTCATGATGACGTCATCACATGTCACGTGACGTCATCTTAAATTTGCATTTTTGAAGGCCCTATATCTATTTTTTTTCTGCTTCTTATTTTAGTTCTATCCCAAATCCGAAAGACTTTGTGCATAGATTTTCTGATCGGCACTTTTGTCATCAAACAACATCGAATCTTAGTCAGAGTTAGCATAGGTATAGACCCTGATGCAAAGTCGTGCCGCGAAGAGTGACGTCATAATGACGTCTTCGTGTGGCATGTAACATGAACTTAAAGGTCAAGTTTGGAGTACGAAATGTTAATCATAAAATAATCTCAGATCTTAAACTTAGCAAAGACATAGACCTTCTGATACTTTATGTTAAATAAAAAAGAAAAAAAGGAAAAGCCATGCGTATGTTTACAACAGACGCACATTTTTTGGCGTTTCCGCTACAGCAGGAAAGCCTTTGTTTTTGTTCTGTTCGCGCGATTGTGTAGTTTAGTACACTTTCGCCCAGGCATGAACACAATCTACTTGAAAATTGTTCGTTTTGCCACATTCAGAACAAAGGGCCACGTCCAAGAACATCTCCAGGTTTTTTTTTTAATGAAATCGTTAGCTCAGAGGTCAAAAACACATGATTGCACAATACCCAGCTTCACACGGATATATAACTGGTGGGAGAGTAGGAGCTGGTTCGAAATTGACCGAGCCAAAACATGACACAACGGGTGGAAATCATATTTTCCGCCTTAAAAAACCTTTCCAAATCACAAAAGCACGTGTCATTGGGATTCAGAGAAGTCTACTTTAGTGACAAAAAAGGCTTTTGGAATAATCAAATACTCCAGGAGCTAACATGAACACAATTAATACACAAATCCTAAACTACACAATACCCACTTTTTTGGTTTCTTCTTAAACACGAATTTTGTCTACGGCACTTTAGTCACTAAACAACATCAGATCTTATTCAAACTTAATACAAACATAGACCCTAATCTGAAATTGTGTGCCGAAAAGTGACATCATGATGACGTCATTATGTGTCACGTGATGTCATCTTAAAGGCGCATTTTTCAAGGCCCATATCAAGAGAACCGTAAGTCCAATTGCATTCAAACCTGGTATGTTGCTAGACAAGTACGTTATAAATAAAAATTGAGGTGACGTCATAATGACGTCATCATATGATTTTTATAGTAATTTCAAAGTTTTAACATTAAAGATTCTTAAAACCATATCTCATCAACAGAACATATGTTAAATTCAAAATTCTTTTTGTAATAGCTTTGTTAGCTCGTACATTCTTTTATATAAATGCGAAAAATTTCTGAGGTCATAATGACGTCATCAAAGGCATGATTTCTTGAAAGACATATAAGGGTAGACCATGTCTAATCGTCATGAAACTTGGTGGTTAGGTAGATTTGTCACTAGTTTACAAAATTCGAAATAACATCATAAAAACATATGGAAAAGCCCTATGTTCTTAAAAACATAGACCTCTAGTTTCTTCTTCTTTTAGTTCTGACCAAAATCCCATAGACTTTGTACACGAATTTTCTCCGCGGCACTTTAGGTCTTAAAAAACTTCAGATCTTAACCAAACTTACCTCAAACATAGACCCTAAGCTGAAATAGTATGTCGAAGAGTGACGTCATGATGACGTCATCACGTGTCACATGACGTCATCTTAAAGGTGCGTTTTTCAAGGGCCCATATCTAGAGAACGGTAGGTCCGATTTCCTTCAAACCTGATATGTTGGTAGGCTAGCTCGTGTTATAGATGAAATTTGAGGTGACGTCAAGATGACGTCATCATACGATTTTATAGTAATTTTTAAGTTTTTGAAATTCAAAGTTTCTTAAAGCCATATCTCACCAACAGAACATGCTAAATTCAAAATTCTTTTTGTAATAGCTTTGTTAGCTCCTATATTCTTTCACATACATTTGAAAAATGTGTGACGTCATCATGACGTCATCAAAAATGTGCATTTCTGAAACACACATAAGGGTACGTCCGATCGTCATAAAAATTAGTGGGTAGGTAGATAGTGCTACTAGCATGTAAAATCCGAGGTGACGTCATGATGACGTCATCGGCTGATTTTCTGTGAATTTTTTAGTTCTATCCCAAATCCCATAGACTTTGTACACGAATTTTGTAAGTGGCACTTTGGTCAATAAACAACCTCGGATCTTAATCAGACTTAACACAAACAGGGACCCTAAGCTGAAAATGTATGCCAAAACGTGACGTCATGATGACGTCATCACGTGTCATGTGACGTCATCTTAAAGGTGCATTTTGGAAGGGCCCATATCTAGAGAACGGTACGTCCGATTGCCTTCAAACCAGGTATGTTGGTATGGTAGCTCGTGTTATAGATAAAAATTGAGGTGACGTCATGATGACGTCATCATACAGTTTTACAGTAATATTAAAGTTTTTGAACTTCAAAGTTTCCTAAAGCCATATCTCATCAACAGAACACGCTAAATTCAAAATTCTTTTTGTAATAGCTTTGTTAGCTCCTATATTCTTTCACATAAATGTGAAAAATGTGTGACGTCATCATGACGTCATCAAAAATATGCTTTTTTGAAACACATATAAGGGTAGGGACGATCGTCATAAAAATTAGTGTGCAGGTAGATAATGCTACTAGGATGTTAAATCCGAGGTGACGTCATGATGACGTCATCGGCTGATTTTCTATGAATTTTTAGTTCTATCCCAAATCCCATAGACTTTGTACACGAATTTTGTACGGGACACTTTGGTCACTAAGCAACATCAGATCTTAATCAGGCTTAACACAAACAGAGACCCTAAGCTGAAAATGTATGCCGAAACGTGACGTCATGATGACGTCATCACGTGTCATGTGACGTCATCTTAAAGGTGCATTTTTCAAGGGCCCATATCTAGAGAACGGTACGTCCGATTGCCTTCAAACCAGGTATGTTGGTATGGTAGCTCGTGTTATAGATAAAAATTGAGGTGACGTCATGATGACGTCATCATACAGTTTTACAGTAATATTAAAGTTTTTGAACTTCAAAGTTTCCTAAAGCCATATCTCATCAACAGAACACGCTAAATTCAAAATTCTTTTTGTAATAGCTTTGTTAGCTCCTATATTCTTTCACATAAATGTGAAAAATGTGTGACGTCATCATGACGTCATCAAAAATATGCTTTTTTGAAACACATATAAGGGTAGGGACGATCGTCATAAAAATTAGTGTGCAGGTAGATAATGCTACTAGGATGTTAAATCCGAGGTGACGTCATGATGACGTCATCGGCTGATTTTCTATGAATTTTTAGTTCTATCCCAAATCCCATAGACTTTGTACACGAATTTTGTACGGGACACTTTGGTCACTAAACAACATCAGATCTTAATCAAACTTAACACAAACAGGGACCCTAAGCTGAAAATGTATGCCGAAACGTGACGTCATGATGACGTCATCACGTGTCATGTAACATGAACTTAAAGGTCAAGTATGGAGTACGAAATGTGAATCATAAAATAATCTCAGATCTTAAACATAGCAAAGACATAGACCTTCTGATAATTTATGTTAAAGAAAAAACTAAAACGGAAAAGCCATGCGTATGTTTACAACAGACGCAAAATTTTCGGCTTTTCCGCTACAGCAGCAAAGCCTTGGTTTTTGTTCTGTTCGCGCGATTGTGTAGTTTAGTACACTTTCGCCCAGGCATGAACACAATCTACTTGAAAATTGTTCGTTTTGCCACATTCAGAACAAAGGGCCACGTCCAAGAACATCTCCAGGTTTTTTTTGGAATGAAATCGTTAGCTCAGAGGTCAAAAACACATGATTGCACAATACCCAGCTTCACACGGATATATAACTGGTGGGAGAGTAGGAGCTGGTTCGAAATTGACCGAGCCAAAACATGACACAACGGGTGGAAAATCATATTTTCCGCCTTAAAAAACCTTTCCAAATCACAAAAGCACGTGTCATTGGGATTCAGAGAAGTCTACTTTAGTGACAAAAAAGGCTTTTGGAATAATCAAATACTCCAGGAGCTAACATGAACACAATTAATACACAAATCCTAAACTACACAATACCCACTTTTTTGGTTTCTTCTTAAACACGAATTTTGTCTACGGCACTTTAGTCACTAAACAACATCAGATCTTATTCAAACTTAATACAAACATAGACCCTAATCTGAAATTGTGTGCCGAAAAGTGACATCATGATGACGTCATTATGTGTCACGTGATGTCATCTTAAAGGCGCATTTTTCAAGGCCCATATTAAGAGAACCGTAAGTCCAATTGCATTCAAACCTGGTATGTTGCTAGACAAGTACGTTATAAATAAAAATTGAGGTGACGTCATAATGACGTCATCATATGATTTTTATAGTAATTTCAAAGTTTTAACATTAAAGATTCTTAAAACCATATCTCATCAACAGAACATATGTTAAATTCAAAATTCTTTTTGTAATAGCTTTGTTAGCTCGTACATTCTTTTATATCAATGCGAAACATTTCTGAAGTCATAATGACGTCATCAAAGGCATGATTTCTTGAAAGACATAAGGGTAGACCATGTCTAATCGTCATGAAACTTGGTGGTTAGGTAGATTTGTCACTAGTTTACAAAATTCGAAATAACATCATAAAAACATATGGAAAAGCCCTATGTTCTTAAAAACATAGACCTCTAGTTTTTTTTTCTTTTTTTTTTTTCTTTTTTTTTTTTTTCTTTTTCAGACTTTTTGCCCATAGACTTTGTACACGTTTTCTTTCTACCAGGCACTTTGGCTACTTTGATGCAGCCGATTGCCTTTAAACTTAGCAGACACTTAGACCAACTGCTCAGGATGCATGCCGAACTTTTACGTCATGATGACGTCATCACGTGATTTTTTATGAATTTTTGAAATTTCAAAATCGTAACATTCTTTTCAATATATCTAGCGAACAAAACAAGATATTTTCAAAATTCTTTTTGTTATAGCTTTGGTATGTCTCAAAGATATGCCCTAAAAAGCGAAAATTGTGTGACGTTATGATGACGTCATCAAAAATATGTTTTTTTTTAAACGCATGTAAGGGTCAATCCGATTACAAAAATGTATACATTGAATTTTCCTGTACCCAATTCCAAAATTTCATGATCGTGGCTCACTCAAGTAAGAAATGACAGCCATTTCAAAATTTAGACCAAATTCAATATAACACAAAGGAATTCTGGGACGGGCAGATAACCATGGCTATTATGTGCTTGATGTTTATAAAAGGGGTTGATTTCTAGTCTTTTTTCAGTCGCTGAATTTTTGAAGTATTAAAATCGTAACATTCTTTTCAATATATCTAGCGAACAAAACAAGATATTTTCAAAATTATTTTTGTTATAGCTTTGGTATGTCTCAAAGATATGCCCTAAAAAGCGCAAATTGTGTGACGTCATGATGACGTCATCAACAAATCTTTTTTTTTTAAACGCATGTAAGGGTCAATCCGATTACAAAAATGTATTCGTTGAATTTTCCTGTACCTAATTCCAAAATTTCATGATCGTGGCTCACTCAAGTGTGAAATAGGAGCCATTTCAAAATTTAGACCAAATTCAATATAACACAAAGGAATTCTGGGAAGGGCTGATAACCATGGGTATTATGTGCTTGCTGTTTATAAAACGGGTTGATTTCTAGTCTTTTTTCAAGTCGCTAAATTTTTGAAGTTTTAGAATCGTAACATTCTTTTCAATATATCTAGCGAACAAAACAAGATATTTTCAAAATTATTTTTGTTATAGCTTTGGTATGTCTCAAAGATATGCCCTAAAAAGCGCAAATTGTGTGACGTCATGATGACGTCATGAAAAAAAATCTTTTTTCAAGTCGCTAGAATATTGCACATAGCATTTGTAAACGTTTTCTTTCTTACCGGCCACTTTGGCTACTTTTAAACTTGGCAGACACTTACACCAACTGCTCACAATGTGTGCCGAACTTTTACGTCATGATGACGTCATCACATGTCACGTGACGTCATCTTAAAGGGGCATTTTTCGAAGCCATATATCTACAAAAGTACAAGTCCGATTAAGTTGGAACGTAATATCTAGGTATGCCACCGGGTGTTATAGATGAACATTGACATGACGTTATGATCAAGTCATAACATGTCACGTGGTGTCATCTTAAAGGGGCACTCGCTAGATTATTGCCCATAGCATTTGTAAACGTTTCTTTCTTACCGGCCAGTTTGGCTACTTTTAAACTTGGCAGACACTTACCCCAACTGCTCAGAATGTGTGCCTAACTTTTACGTCATGATGACGTCATTACATGTCACGTGACGTCATCTTAAAGGGGCATTTTTCGAAGCCATATATCTACAAATGTACAAGTCCGATTCAGTTGAAACACACTATTTAGGTATGCCACCCGGTGTCATAGATGAAAA
The DNA here is from genome assembly GCA_037893225.1 of Hippasteria phrygiana. Classification (NCBI taxonomy): domain Eukaryota; kingdom Metazoa; phylum Echinodermata; class Asteroidea; order Valvatida; family Goniasteridae; genus Hippasteria; species Hippasteria phrygiana. Next base: position 664,283 of record JAZGUH010000883.1, on the reverse strand, counting down.
TTGACATGACGTTATGATGAAGTCATTACATGTTATGTTATGTCATCTTAAAGGGGCATTCGCTAGGCTATTTCCCGTAGCATTTGTACACGATTCCTTTTTTAAACCAATCCTTCACACATCCAATAACAACATCTTCATCCCTCCGTCATTGTTAACAAACAAACAACTTTAAATATTGCATACACATTTGACATCCAAACTAACAATAAAAAAATTAGAAACAGCCCTGTGTTTGTCCACAAACACTTGCCTCTAGTTTTCTTTTTTTTTTTTTTTTTTTTTTTTTTTCTTTTTCAGACTTTTTGCCCATAGACTTTGTACACGTTTTCGTTCTGCCAGGCACTTTGGCTACTTTTATGCAGCCGATTGCCTTTAAACTTAACAGACACTTAGACCAACTGCTCAGGATGCATGCCGATCTTTTACGTCATGGTGACGTCATCACGTGATTTTTTATGAATTTTAGAATTTTGAAAATCGTAACATTCATTAAATTATATCTAGCGAACAAAACAAGATATTTTCAAAATTCTTTTTCTTATAGCTTTGGTATGTCTCAAAGATATGCCTTAAAAAGCGAAAATTGTGTGACGTCATGATGACGTCATCAAAAATGCTTTTTTTTTTTTACGCATGTAAGGGTCAATCTGATTACAAAAATGTATATATTGAATTTTGCTGTACCCAATTCCAAAATTTCATGATTGTGGCTCACTCAAGTAAGAAATGACAGCCATTTCAAAATTTAGACCAAATTCAATATAACACAAAGGAATTCTGGGACGGGCTGATAACCATGGCTATTATGAGCTTGCTGTTTATAAAAGGGGTTGATTTCTAGTCTTTTTTCAAGTCGCTGAATTTTTGAAGTTTTAAAATCGTAACATTCTTTTCAATATATCTAGCGAACAAAACAAGATATTTTCAAAATTATTTTTGTTACAGCTTTGGTATGTCTCAAAGATATGCCCTAAATGGCGAAAATTGTGTGACGTCATGATGACGTCATCAACAATATTTCTTTTTTAAAACGCATGTAAGGGTCAATCTGATTACAAAAATGTATACATTGTATTTTTCTGTACCCAATTCCAAAATTTCGTGATCGTGGCTCACTCAAGTGTGAAATAGGAGCCATTTCAAAATTTAGACCAAATTCAATATAACACAAAGGAATTCTGGGAAGGGCTGATAACCATGGGTATTATGTGCTTGCTGTTTATAAAACGGGTTGATTTCTAGTCTTTTTTCAAGTCGCTAAATTTTTGAAGTTTTAGAATCGTAACATTCTTTTCAATATATCTAGCGAACAAAACAAGATATTTTCAAAATTCTTTTTGTTATAGCTTTGGTATGTCTCAAAGATATGCCCTAAAAAGCGCAAATTGTGTGACGTCATGATGACGTCATGAAAAAAATTCTTTTTTCAAGTCGCTAGAATATTGCACATAGCATTTGTAAACGTTTTCTTTCTTACCGGCCACTTTGGCTACTTTTAAACTTTTCAGACACTTACACCAACTGCTCACAATGTGTGCCGAACTTTTACGTCATGATGACGTCATCACATGTCACGTGACGTCATCTTAAAGCGGCATTTTTCGAAGCCATATATCTACAAAAGTACAAGTCCGATTAAGTTGGAACGTAATATCTAGGTATGCCACCGGGTGTTATAGATGAACATTGACATGACGTTATGATCAAGTCATAACATGTCACGTGGTGTCATCTTAAAGGGGCACTCGCTAGATTATTGCCCATTGCATTTGTAAACGTTTTCTTTCTTACCGGCCAGTTTGGCTACTTTTAAACTTAGCAGACACTTACCCCAACTGCTCAGAATGTGTGCCTAACTTTTACGTCATGATGACGTCATTACATGTCACGTGACGTCATCTTAAAGGGGCATTTTTCGAAGCCATATATCTACAAATGTACAAGTCCGATTCAGTTGAAACACACTATTTAGGTATGCCACCCGGTGTCATAGATGAAAATTGACATGACGTTATGATGAAGTCATTACATGTTATGTGATGTCATCTTAAAGGGGCATTCCCTAGGCTATTTCCCATAGCATTTGTACACGATTCCTTTTTTAAACCAATCCTTCACACATCCAATAACATCTTCATCCCTCCGTCATTGTTAACAAACAAACAAACAACTTTAAATATTGCATACACATTTGACATCCAAACTAACAATAAAAAAATTAGAAACAGCCCTGTGTTTGTCCACAAACACTTGCCTCTAGTTTTTTTTTTTTTTTTTTTCTTTTTCAGACTTTTGCCCATAGCATTTGTACACGTTTTCTTTCTGCCAGGCACTTTGGCTACTTTTATGCAGCCGATTGCTTTTAAACTTAACAGACACTTAGACCAACTGCTCAGGATGCATGCCGATCTTTTACGTCATGGTGACGTCATCACGTGATTTTTTATGAATTTTTGAATTTTGAAAATCGTAACATTCATTAAATTATATCTAGCGAACAAAACAAGATATTTTCAAAATTCTTTTTCTTATAGCTTTGGTATGTCTCAAAGATATGCCCTAAATTGCGAAAATTGTGTGACGTCATGATGACGTCATCAAAAATGTGTTTTTTTGTTAACGCATGTAAGGGTCAATCCGATTACAAAAATGTGTATATTGAATTTTCCTGTACCCAATTCCAAAATTTCATGATCGTGGCTCACTCAAGTAAGAAATAACAGCCATTTCAAAATTTAGACCAAATTCAATATAACACAAAGGAATTCTGGGAAGGACAGATAACCATGGCTTAAATGTGCTAGCTGTTTATAAAAGCGGTTGATTTCTAGTCTTTTTTCAAGTCGCTGAATTTTTGAAGTTATAAAATCGTAACATTCTTTTCACTATATCTAGCGAACAAAACAAGATATTTTCAAAATTATTTTTGTTATAGCTTTGGTATGTCTCAAAGATATGCTCTAAAAGGCAAAAATTGTGTGACGTCATGATGACGTCATCAAACAATTTTTTTTTTTAAACTCATGTTAGGGTCAATCCGATTACAAAAATGTATACATTGAATTTTTCTGTACGTAATTCCAAAATTTCATGATCGTGGCTCACTCAAGTAAGAAATGACAGCCATTTGAAAATTTAGACCAAATTCAATATAACACAAAGGAATTCTGGGACGGGCAGATAACCATGGCTATTATGTGCATGCTGTTTATAAAAGGGGTTGATTTCTAGTCTTTTTTCAAGTCGCTGAATTTTTGATTTTTTTAAATCGTAACATTCTTTTCAATATATCTAGCGAACAAAACAAGACATTTTAAAAATTCTTTTTGTTATAGCTTTGGTATGTCTCAAAGATATGCCCTAAAAAGCGAAAATTGTGTGACGTCATGATGACGTCATCAACAAATCTTTTTTTTTTAAACGCATGTAAGGGTCAATCCGATTACAAAAATGTATTCGTTGAATTTTCCTGTACCTAATTCCAAAATTTCATGATCGTGGCTCACTCAAGTGTGAAATAGGAGCCATTTCAAAATTTAGACCAAATTCAATATAACACAAAGGAATTCTGGGAAGGGCTGATAACCATGGGTATTATGTGCTTGCTGTTTATAAAACGGGTTGATTTCTAGTCTTTTTTCAAGTCGCTAAATTTTTGAAGTTTTAGAATCGTAACATTCTTTTCAATATATCTAGCGAACAAAACAAGATATTTAAAAAATTATTTTTGTTATAGCTTTGGTATGTCTCAAAGATATGCCATAAAAAGCGCAAATTGTGTGACGTCATGATGACGTCATGAAAAAAATTCTTTTTTCAAGTCGCTAGAATATTGCACATAGCATTTGTAAACGTTTTCTTTCTTACCGGCCACTTTGGCTACTTTTAAACTTGGCAGACACTTACACCAACTGCTCACAATGTGTGGCGAACTTTTACGTCATGATGACGTCATCACATGTCACGTGACGTCATCTTAAAGGGGCATTTTTTCGAAGCCATATATCTACAAAAGTACAAGTCCGATTAAGTTGAAACGTAATATCTAGGTATGCCACCGGGTGTTATAGATGAACATTGACATGATGTTATGATTACGTCATCACATGTCACGTGACGTCATCTTAAAGGGGCAGTTTTTGAAGCCATATATAAACAAAAGTACAAGTTTGATTAAGGTGAAATGTAATATCCAGGTAGGTCTGCAGGTTTATGGACGAAAATTGACATGACATTATGATGATGATGTCATCACACGTCACGTGACGTCATCTTAAAGGTGCAGTTTTTGAAGCCATATATAAACAAAAGTACAAGTCCGATTAAGTTGAAACATGTATCTAGGTATGCCACCGGGTGTTATAGGTGAACATTGACTTGACGTTATGAAGTGATCACATGTCACGTGATGTCATTTTAAAGGGGCATTCGCTACACTATTCCCCATAACATTTTGTACTCGATTTCTTTCTTTAAACCAATCCGTCACACATCCAATAACGTTAATTATTGTATAAACATTTGACTAACTAACACAATAAAAAAAACACGAAACAGCCCTGTGTTTGTCCACGGGACAAACACATAACATGTCTAGTTCTTCTTATTTTTTTTTGGGAGGGGGAATAAATATTGAACCCCAGGGGCGGACAAAGGATCGTTTGGAGGGGTGGTGTTCTGAAAATATTTCCGTACATTTGCCCAAAAGTTGACTCCAAAAATGTTTCGCCTGCGAACAAAAGTTTTAAAGTGGGGGGGGGGGGGGGGGGTGATGAAAATAATTATCCTGAATGCTGCATAAAAACATAAAAGAAACATCTAGAAATGTACAATTGCGGGCAAAAAGCCATTGGTGCATATTCTAAGAAGTCGAAGCTTGCAAATTTCCTTAAACATAATAATAAACAGAGAAAAGCCCGAACGACGAGACAGACAAAAACATTCCTCTATGTTTTCCCGTATACCTTTAGAATTTATTAATCGAAAGGTATGCATTCTGGTGTTACGCCTGTTTAAAAATAAAAAAATAAATAGAAAAAGTTATGTGATGTTGACCAAGCTTTCAGGTGCCGCGATTCACCGAGGCCCCATACTCCGGCTTACCGGCTCCCATGTAGGACTCTTATGGGCTCAGATTCCGATCCATCACACCTTCTTCCCCAACTCATCCATATAACCCGAAGGTCTAGCACCATAAAAGGGAGGAACATGGCGGCAACCTAAACCTTGACTGCTGAGTCAGCCAAACGTGCCATGAACCTTTACGCAAATGCTTACCTGGACTTCACGAGCGGTCCCAGCTGCACTGCGCTTGGCGAGCAAGCCACTGTACAGTTGGTGTTTGGAAACGGTAAACGAATACTCTTATAAATAATGACAATCACATTTCTGGCGAAAAAAATGGAAATACTGAAAGACTTGGAATCGAACCCTCGACTACGAAATCTATGAACGACTCGCTTAACCACTCGGCCACCGAGCTGTCACTACCTACGAGCACTTTTTAAACCTATAGAAACAGAGAAGAAACTATACGGCGGCAGTACAATACCCGAACATGGTTGAATGAACATCATTAAGAATCACAGCACTGTTATATTTCGTCTTTTCTTTGAAAATGAGAAGAAACCGAAAATGCCGAAAATAATCATGTGGACCATGGGCGGCGATCCCGGTGCTAATATCTTTTGAGGAGGGGTCGGCCATGGCAGTGTCCCCTTCCCCCACCCCCCCCCCCCCCCCACCCCCGCCCCCCCCCCCCCCCCCCCCGCTCGTTGCCAATTTTTTTTGTTTTATTGTAAAATGGGCCTACGCCTAAAATTAAGCACTGAGAAAAGCAAAACCTGTAAAGGTCTCATTTTGCCAAATGGCGCCACCAACGTTGAGAAGGTGTGTGTCCCTCCCGCTTGTAAAATTTTGTTCGCAGGCGAAACATTTTGGGGGTCAACTTTTTGGGAAAATGTAGGGGAAAAATTCAAAGAAACCCCCCTGCAAACAACCCTGGACCGACCCTCCTTCAAGGCGATGAGAATCATATAAATAGAAAGGGACGCCCTCCTAATAGTCAAAAGTCTGAAAAATATCTTAATTGAATTCTTTTATATTTGATTTATCCGTTTAATAACTTCCATCCTTTTCATCAACCAGTTCATCTTTTAAAAAACGCCTTTGGTTATTGGCGAGTACATTGGCGAAACTGAATGGCCGTCCTCGCCACCATGTTTACTGCGCGCCATGTTTACATATGGGCGCCGCCATGTTTCCTTTAACAGGTTCCACTCCACTGGGGGCCTGTTTGTTTCACACAGATCCGGATCGCGATCAGTGATCCGGAGCTTTGAAAGCTGCTCCGAATCACGTTTTTAGGAATCCTGCTCGCGAGGTGGGTTCGCAAGATCCAAGACGGCGACGTGCGAGACGGACAGAGAAAAAGTGACGGTATTTGTTCGTAGATTTGAAGCATTTAATGAGCTTTTTGGACAGTATTTAGTCATTATTCGTTTACAATGTTATTTTGTTATTAAGGCTATGTACGATTTATTTACTTTTCTGGAAATACTAGATAGTTTATCATAAAAATAACCCTACAAAATCTGAAGCAGACGACATTTGTTGTGTAGTACAAATTCTCCCAGCATGCAACATACAGCGAGAGGGCGCCCTAAAGCGTTCGCGATCCTGTTTGTTTTCGTTCGGCTCTGGATCACCTCCTGATCTGTGTGAAACAAACAGGCCCTGGTTTCCACTTCACTAAATACGGCGCTCATTGTAACCAACACAAAATCAGACACTGAGAAAGAGTGCCGCCTGGTGACGCTCAGGAGTAAGGTGGCAATGTGTTTTTCACTGGAAAATAGAGATTAAGAGTCCTAGAACAATTTTCTTTTCAAATTTATGAGATTGACGGAATTTTTTTTATACTCCCCTCCCCCAAACCACCCCTAAAATGGTGGCCCATCTCTGGGCCCAGGTCTACCCCCTGCCTCTATGCCAAATAGACCCACGTGTTGGCTTTCTTAGTTTTTGAACGGAATCCCCCGAGTTGGAAGCCACGGGTCACAAATGCTTGATTTCTACAAATAGTTCTACAATCAGTCCCATTTATAGGACACAGGGACGTCTTATTCAAAATTGCCCGGGGGATCAAAAAATATTAATGAGCTCGCGCGCTTTGATTTTCAGAGTTTTAGTGGCATGCACCGACTATATACGGCGCTCATATAGGTGCACCACACTAAATATACTCCTAACCCTAACCCTAACCCTAACCCTAACCCTAACCCTAACCCTAACCCTAACCCTAACCCTAACCCTAACCCTAACCCTAACCCTAACTCTAACCCTAACCCTAACCCTAACCCTAACCCTAACCCTAACTCTAACCCTAACTCTAACCCTAACCCTAACCCTAACCCTAATCCTAACCCTAACCCTAACCCTAACCCTAACCCTAACCCTAACCCTAACCCTAACCCTAACCCTAACCCTAACCCTAACCCTAACCCTATTGACCTTAATGTAAAATCAACTACCGGTAACTTCACAGTGAAAAAAATCCTGATCCAGGACTACTGAAAATTGTAGTTTGAATCTTAATCTGTCAAATTCTTGTCAATTTTTGGCAGGGTAGACGTTTGGAATTTTGGCTAATTGTCCCCAAAGAGTACCACCTCTAAAAATGTGGTTTTTCCCAAACCGGCTAGCTGCCATTTTTTATACTGTATCCCTCCACTTGCCAAGCCAAATAGGACCAAATTTAAAGCCAAAATTTATCAAGCCTTTACAAAAGTTGAAGCACAGAACCCCCAGGTTATGATAGCTGATCATAATTACACAATCTATCAATTGCATGACCCCCCAAAATATATTATTCAAAAAGAGTTGTGTGTTTACACTCTATGCTAATCAGTTTGGCGCAGCCATTTTTGGCCTATTTAGTGTGGTGCACCCGTAAAGAGCGCCGCCTGGTGACGCTCAGGAGTAACGTGACAATGTGTTGTTCACTTCAAATTGAAGATAAAGACACCTAGGATCATTTTCTTTTCAATTTTAGTAGAGTTGACAGAATTATATATTTTTATCCCTCCCCCAACCCATCCTTGAGATGGTGGCCCATCTCTGGGCAGAGGTCTAAATGTAGCCCCCTGCCTCTATGCCAAAAAGACCCACGCATTGGTCCTTTTTTGTGAACGGAATCCCCCGAGTTGGAAGCCACGAGTCACAAAATGCTTGATCTCCACAAATATTTCTACAACCAGTCCCATTTATAGGCCACAAAGACCTCTTACCCGAAGGATCACAAAATATTAATGAGCTGGGACGTGACTTTCAGAGTAATGGTGGCATGCACCCTTTAATAACACTCTTTGGGGCCTTTCGTGAGAAAAATTTGACTCAAAACAGAGAAAATTTACCTAAAATATACTAACTACATCAAAACATGAAATGCGATTGCTTGCTTTCCGAAAATGGGGGCGCTACAATTTGGTATGCCGCCTTTCATTTCAAATTGATTTCGGCGGGCTATTATTTTGTGGGGAAATCTATTGCCAAAATTTGGAGAAAATGCTTTTTCTTCTTATTTTTTTTTGGGAGGGGGAATAAATATTGAACCCCAGGGGCGGACAAAGGATCGTTTGGAGGGGTGGTGTTCTGAAAATATTTCCGTACATTTGCCCAAAAGTTGACTCCAAAAATGTTTCGCCTGCGAACAAAAGTTTTAAAGTGGGGGGGGGGGGGGGGGGGGGGGGGGGGGGGGGGTGATGAAAATAATTATCCTGAATGCTGCATAAAAACATAAAAGAAACATCTAGAAATGTACAATTGCGGCCAAAAAGCCATTGGTGCATATTCTAAGAAGTCCAAGCTTGCAAATTTCCTTAAACATAATAATAAACAGAGAAAAGCCCGAACGACGAGACAGACAAAAACATTCCTCTATGTTTTCCCGTATACCTTTAGAATTTATTAATCGAAAGGTATGCATTCTGGTGTTACGCCTGTTTAAAAATAAAAAAATAAATAGAAAAAGTTATGTGATGTTGACCAAGCTTTCAGGTGCCGCGATTCACCGAGGCCCCATACTCCGGCTTACCGGCTCCCATGTAGGACTCTTATGGGCTCAGATTCCGATCCATCACACCTTCTTCCCCAACTCATCCATATAACCCGAAGGTCTAGCACCATAAAAGGGAGGAACATGGCGGCACCCTAAACCTTGACTGCTGAGTCAGCCAAACGTGCCATGAACCTTTACGCAAATGCTTACCTGGACTTCACGAGCGGTCCCAGCTGCACTGCGCTTGGCGAGCAAGCCACTGTACAGTTGGTGTTTGGAAACGGTAAACGAATACTCTTATAAATAATGACAATCACATTTCTGGCGAAAAAAATGGAAATACTGAAAGACTTGGAATCGAACCCTCGACTACGAAATCTATGAACGACTCGCTTAACCACTCTGCCACCGAGCTGTCACTACCTACGAGCACTTTTTAAACCTATAGAAACAGAGAAGAAACTATACGGCGGCAGTACAATACCCGAACATGGTTAAATGAACATCATTAAGAATCACAGCACTGTTATATTTCGTCTTTTCTTTGAAAATGAGAAGAAACCGAAAATGCCGAAAATAATCATGTGGACCATGGGCGGCGATCCCGGTGCTAATATCTTTTGAGGAGGGGTCGGCTATGGCAGTGTCCCCTTCCCCCACCCCCCACCCCCGCCCCCCCCCCCCCGCTCGTTGCCATTTTTTTTTGTTTTATTGTAAAATGGGCCTACGCCTAAAATTAAGCAGAAAAGCAAAACCTGTAAAGGTCTCATTTTGCCAAATGGCGCCACCAACGTTGAGAAGGTGTCTGTCCCTCCCGCTTGTAAAATTTTGTTCGCAGGCGAAACATTTTGGGGGGGTCAACTTTTTGGGAAAATGTAGGGAAAAAAATCAAAGAAACCCCCGTGCAAACAACCCTGGACCGACCCTCCTTCAAGGCGAAAGAAATATAAGAATCATATAAATAGAAAGGGACGCCCTCCTATAATAGTCAAAAGTCTGAAAAAGATCTTAATTGAATTCTTTTTGATTTGATTTATCCGTTTAATAACTTCCATCCTTTTCATCAACCAGTTCATCTTTTAAAAAACGCCTTTGGTTATTGGCGAGTACATTTGGCGAAACTGAATGGCCGTCCTCGCCACCATGTTTACTGCGCGCCATGTTTACATATGGGCGCCGCCATGTTTTCTTTAACAGGTTCCACTCCACTGGGGGCCTGTTTGTTTCACACGGATCCGGATCGCGATCAGTGATCCGAGGCTTTGAAAGCTGCTCCGAATCACGTTTTTAGGGATCCTGCTCGCGAGGTGGGTTCGCAAGATCCAAGATGGCGACGTGCGAGACGGACAGAGAAAAAGTGACGGTATTTGTTCGTAGATTTGAAGCATTTAATGAGCTTTTTTGACAGTATTTAGTCATTATTCTTTTACAATGTTTTTTTGTTATTAAGGCTATGTACGATTTATTTACTTTTCTGGAAATACTAGATAGTTTATCATAAAAATAACCCTACAAAATCTGAAGCAGACGACATTTGTTGTGTAGTACAAATTCTCCCAGCATGCAACATATAGCGAGAGGGCGCCCTAAAGGGTCCGCGATCCTGTTTGTTTTCGTTCGGCTCTGGATCACCTCCGCCCCAACCTCGTTCCCATGGTGTCGAGCAGCGCCCTCACCTACACCACAGCTGCTCTCCCATGGTGTCGAGCAGCGCCCTCACCGACACCACAGCTGCTCTCTCACCCTGGTATGGGATCATTTAAATGTGCAAGATTTTTGAACACGCATGCAAATTAGGCTCCCTGTGAGCGATGTATTCTGGGCACGTGTAGTCTGATGGCAATTCTTAAACTTCACATCTTCGTCGAATTCACAGCATAGGCTCTTTGGTACTAGATTGATTAGCTTGATTGTAAAATCGTGAAAAAGGCGGCAAACTACGTGCAGTTCATGGGTTATCAGAATTGTTGACATGGTTGAGCATCAACGAAGCGTCATTTATCTCAAAATGAAAAGGACAAAAAACAAAGTTACATACCCTTGTACGTGGCGCACACTCGAGGCAAATTACTAGTAGGCTTCGGACTTCCTTTTGTCAGTTTTGATAAAACCTAAAAATAGGACAGGCTTTCGCCGGGCAACAGGCCTCGGACTGCGGCATGGCGGGCGGTGTTTGCCGTTGGCACACGCAGGACCAAAAACCAGCCGTTTCGTTCGCAGCTGGAGCACTCTGACCAGGAGATCTGAGGAATCATTTGCTACAACCACTGCTACTACATGCACGCCAGTTTAGCGATGTTGACCCCGTGCATCCTCCACCGTTTTATAGACCTTCGTTCCACAACCTGACTTCGGCATATTGTGTCACTTCGTGTGAAAGCTACGGTGAAAGCAATTGCGGAAAACTTTTTTTGTCCACTGACTCTCCAGATGTGCGTCCCACGTTTGTCGCTTTTGGAACACAATTTAACTTCAAGATGCAAGTATCAGATTTGACGGGTGTATTTTTTGAGGAGCTGGGCGTCACTATTGCAGAAATTTCAGAGAATATATACTACTACTACTACTACTACTACAGAAAAGTCACTAACGTTAAAAAATACAAACAAAAGTTTCACTTTTGGCGCGGCAAACTTTCATCAAGAAATACAGTGGAATCACCAACTGTACGGTTTTAATTTCTCTATATGCTAATAAGCTAATGCTGTATTTTCACTATCCAATCAGGGCATGAGTAAGGAGTTCCCATCCCAGGGCTTACTATTGGAAACGAGGTTGAAAATGAAGTAAGCCATGGGAACGAGGTTGCCTCCGCCCCGATCTGTGTGAAACAAACAGGCCTTGGTTTCCACCAAAGATCCTATAGCGCCGCGCGCGTAGCGGCGCTATCCTAAAGCGCGGGTAACTGCACGGCGAATACGCGCATTGCGTTGTAATCGCCATGGGTGGGTATGGGCGCCATTCGAGCAAGCAGTGCTAGACAAAATACCCGGATGTAAACAATGCAATGCGTACTGTGCATGCATGCTCCAGAAAAAGGATACATTTTTTAAACTTTAGCGCTTCCAGAGGTTTGAAATATTAGGCGCTGTTTTGGGTTTGTTTTCCCTTAATTCTTCCTGGGTTAAAAAAGATTCGCTGCCCGCATTTTTTTTTTTGGGTGTTCAGTTTTTGTTTTGGTTTGTTTTGTTTTATTTTATTGATTTATTTGTTATTTTATTTTATTTATTTATCTATTTTTTTTTTTTTTGGGGGGGGAGGGGGGTTGGTTTTGCTTTTAATTTTGCTTTTACGGGTAAGAATAAAAATCCCGTCAAGCCTGGCCCTCCTCTGCAAAATATCCTGGATCTGTCCCCGATTGCCTCCCCCCCCCCCCCCCCCCCCCACTGAATCCCGAACTGATGAACGCAGATGAATCCAGTAACTGCAAATAATACCCCACGACCGCGCGCTGACCTACAGGGCTCGCGCGCGCTGACCCACAGGGCGCGCGCCAGATCAGATTACAATTGCAATGACTGCTGCATGCATGATCCTGTAGTTATGATACATACTGCATGTACAAGTATTTTGTATGTGTTTGTGCCACCAAAAATATACGATAGGCCTACAGTCGAACATAGTCCGTGACACCCCACCCGCCAAACGCCAAAATGTACCATGACAGAACTAAACGAAAATAAGTAAATAAGTAAATCTGTATTCATAATTGTAAAATAAATAATGCACCAGCCCCTTCCTATACAAAAATAAAGTTGTAGGCATATGTATCGAAATAAATTTCGACTAAAATCGGCTGTGCGTGCAATGATGAGCAAATCAAAGTAAAGCAGCTATACTGATGCCGATATTGAGTCCACGACCCTGTGTTACATTTGACGGCAGGAATTTATGGAAAGTTACATCATAAGAGTTATTTCAACACTATCAAATAATAAACACAATAATAACAGGTATTACCAATAAATAATATACGCCAATGAGATTTCACCAGTGGCGAGTAAATCCGTGTCGAAAAGTGGGGATGATTATTGAAGTTGTCAACGAAGTACTGCATCTTGAACTTTTTCTCAACGGGGGATACCCCTGCCCTAAACACCACTTGAAATTTGAAACATCACTTTGTGTACAATTTTCCCCTTTTTAAATTTACGAAACAAATAAGAAATACAAATCGGCGGGCCCCTGAACTCCTTCCCCGTGTTTACGCCACTGGCGCACAGATCCCCACATCACTATGATAAAGATGACTACCGAAGAAACAAAGAAATAAACACCCCGACAAATATTCAAACAACCCTAATTTTCACCTGTTTTGCACGAATTATTCGCGTATTACTTTTTATGACATGAACAATTCACATACCGAGTACATGGATCGGATGTATACTGTACATGTAATGTATGTACTGTACAATTTAAAAAAAAATTTTCGCTGCTAAAGAACTGTCTTTTTATCGACCTAAGTTTACAAGCAAGATACGAACAAGATACATCCAGATGAATGTACACATAATACATAGACCCTTTTACGGATACCCCGCCTGTGGGATTTTGTTGGATGTTCATTAGGAGTGTCTCCTTCTGAATCTGTGTAGACGTCACTGTAATTAAGGCTGGACTTTGGTCGTTTTCTTTTTTGAGTTTGAAACTGCGTATTACTTTGTGCCTGGCTATATACTACGTCAAAGGTTGATCGTGGATGATCGTCATGATTTGTATGATCTTGAGCATCCATTGGGGTTTGTTGCGAAAGTTTATCCTATGATATGTCATCAGAAACTGAATCTGAATCTGTGTATAAATCGGCCATTACCGATATCTAGAAGGGAGTATTCCAATACACCTCGCGATTTAATGATATTGCTTACCTGTGTGATAAAATGTAAAGTTAGTGATCAAGGATCAGCCGTTGATGAGGGGCAAAATTTAAATTTCGCGCCACACAGACACGTCCGCACCACGTCACCGCTCGACAGGAAGTTTTTCCGATTTTGCATACTTTGCGACGTCGACATAGAACCGACGCCACAGACCATGGTGAGAATTCCATATTGTAATTGTGGGACTGACTGTATAGAGTACCGAAGTGATGACGTCAATCAATACAATGTTTGGAACCAGAATACATTCTAAACTGCATTTGTTTGGAACCATTACCGCGGCAACTGCCGTCAGACTTTGGAACTCTATACTACAGTAGGTCTTGGTTCAAGACGTTGTTGAGCATAAACGCGATAACCGGCCGCCGCGAGAGGGCGTTATCACGACAAAATATTAAGCACGAACGGCCAGTAACAACGTCTTGTAAATTTCGTAGAAGCCGTGTTGTGCGCACGCACCTGCTTAGCCCAATAATTGCAGCGCGCATATGTAGTTTGCACCTTCAAATTCCCCGTCGTATCTCCCTCGCGTCGATCGTCACAGTTGCAAGACGTCGCATGCGAACACGAGCGGTGAACTTGACACTGCAGCCGCTAGCGCATAGCCGGCAAACACTATGAACATCTAACAATGAACACCCATTGTTACTTGGCACTCAATCCATTGTTACTTGTTCACAGTGAAAGCATAGCAGCTTCGATCGCGAACGGCGCCCCTTCGCCAGTATAGATAGCTACCAGACTATTGTGCAACTTCATGGCAGCTCTTCTTCGTATGTGCGCGTGCGTGAAGAGAAAATGTTCCTCATTTTCATACAGAATTGACGCATGCGCACTAGTTTCCCTAATTTTTCAAATTTACAGTTATAAAGCCATGATTCTTAACCCCTTGGGCACGGTATTTTACGGGAGACGTCGGGGTGTTGCAGCGGTTCTGGCAGCCAAATCGAACCGCTACAATGTGTTTTTGCAGTCAAGCATGACATAAACAATAATCCAACAATGGATTGAAACTGCACAAACGGCGGCCAATGGCGTCATCCGGCCGCATAATTTTGTTTCCAAGGAAGGTTAGGGGCAGTTATCATCAATGGGCGTGTCTAGACCGCTATTACCATCATGCATATTCATGATTAAGTTATTTTTTATAATAAGCATCGCACGCATCATTCAGACAACAATATAAGGTTGAAGTAAAAATATTTGGTCCAGCTATTGTTGTGGCTATATTGGTAGAGCATAAGGCTTTGGACTACAGAGGCCTGGGTTCGAATCCTTTGCCCGATTTATATTTCTTTTTCTTGTACTAATTGTGGTGTGGAGGATTTTATTTCAAGGGAAAACAAGTCTGAGAACCTGTCTCAGCTCACACAGCCAAGTACAGCGCCCATTTATGATAATTGCCCTAACTTTCCTAGGGAAAAAAATCATGCCATCCGGCCTGGTGGCATTTTTTTGACGCCATATGGCGTCATCCGTACGCAAGGGATAATGGTATTCATTCAACCATGTTCGGGTATTGTACTGCCGCCGTGTGGTTTCTTCTCTGTTTCAATAGGTTTAAAAATTCTCTCACGCAGTAACAGCTTAGTGGCCGAGTGGTTAAGCGAGTCGTTCATCGAGTCGTTTATCGGCTCTTAAGCTGAGGGTTCGATTCCCAGCTTTTCAGTATTTCCTTTTTTCTTTTCTAGAAATGTGATTGTCATTATTTATAAGAGTTATTCGTTTACCGTCCCCAAATACCAACTGTACTGTGGTGTGCGGTCGATTAGCAGTGCAGTTGGGACCGCTCGTGAAGTCCAGGTAAGCATTTTCGTACAGGCTCATGGCACGTTTGGCTGGCTCGGCAGTCATTGCTTAGGGTGCAGCCATGTTCCTCCCTTTTACGGTGCTAGACCTTCGGGTTATATGGATGGGTGGGGAAGGAGGTGTGATGGACCGGGGTCTGATCTGTGATGGACCGGAATCCGAGCCCTTAAGAGTCCTACATGGGAGTCGGTAAGCCGGAGTATGGGGCCCCGGTGAATCGCGGCACCTGAAAGCTTGGTCAACATCACATAACTTTTTTTGTTCAAAAAAGGCATAATACCAGAATGCATATTTGATTGATTAACTCTAAGGGTTTCCGGAAAAAAAAACAAGTAATGTTTTTTCTGACATTTCTCTATTTATTATTATATTTAAAAGTAGTCTACACGATTGGTAATCGTCCAATTTGTTTTTACTGAATTAATACGAAATACCTTACTCGATGATAAGTTAATAGTAGTCTCAATCATCCTGTGAAATTACGGCACTAGTTGTGCTGTCGTTGTCAAGAAAAGTAGAAATTGATATCGTTTTCCAACGATTTCCAGCTGGAAAACGTTGGAAAACTGCCCTTAAGACTTAAAGGGACACATTGCTTTGGATTTTGCGATTTGGGCTATAAAACTGAAATGGATATGGTTGGGAAGCTTTTTTAAAAGTAGAATATAAAGATTCACATAACTATCCCTTCAAATTGCGTGGTTTGTGTTTAATTTCGTGACAAATAACGGTCCGCCATTTTGTAGAACCAAATTTTTGACTCCACAAAATGGCGGACTATGTTCACCAGTCGTATTTCCAGTCGCAGCTGGTTGAAGTACATTCTGTTGATCCATTTTGATGTACTGTGGCACGGCGCGCAGCACTGGCGATATGTGTCGCGAGGTAGAGAATGGTACCTGGCGATCATCTGATCATCTGGTTTACAAGGCCACTGGCTGCGGCGCCAGCCTAAAGACTCTTACAGCGTATTTTGCGCATTATTTAGACGGTGGTATTTACTACTGGAAATAAGTCTATGTTTCGCGGGTCAGATGTCAGGAGTCAGAGGCCAATTTTTTGTTTTATAATCACTACTCACTAATTACAACACATTATAAGTGTTTTTTTGCATGAACAACTCTTATAAAAGATAAGGAACATTTTTAAACAGAAAAATTTCATGACATTTGAAGGCAATGTGTCCCTTTAAGTCAAGGCGCGCGTGGCTACCCGAACAGTGGCGCGCCCCGGACATGCTACCATTCGGAGCGCGTCACGCGTCCAGGTAGCCACGCGTGCCTTGACAAAAGGCTATCATCCGCCAAACGGCTGGAAAGGAGCGCCGTTTTTCTCTCTTGTTTTCGCCATCCAACAACGCAAAACTTTGAACAGATTAGTAGAACGATATTTCCTGTAAAACACTAACCCCCAAATCCGCCCATTTTTGAAAATTGTAACAATGACCGATCATGTACATTACCTTTAAGGACATTTATTTTGCAAGCTTCGACTTCTCAGAATATGCACCCATGTCTGTGCCCGCAATTATTTTTTAATTATTATATTTATTGGGTATTTAGTATAATTATTGTGAAAGGAAATTCGATCCTACGAAGCTTCGATAGCGAACGGCGCCCCTTCGGCCAGTAGTATAGATAGCTACCAGACTATTGTGCAACTTCGTGGCAGCTCTTCTTCGTATATGCGCGTGCGTGAAGAGAAAATGTTCCTCATTTTCATACAGAATTGCGCATGCGCACTAGTTTTCCCCATTTTTCGGCGGGAGATTTTACGAAATTCCCAAGACGTTGTTACTGGCGGTTCGTGGCTATTAAAGGGGCTGTGTCGTCACGATCATAGCAGGCTTGCGGCTGTACACTGAATCCCGAACTGATGAACGCAGATGAACCCAGTAACTGCAAATAATACCCCACGACCGCGCGCTGACCTACAGGGCTCGCGCGCGCTGACCCACAGGGCGCGCGCGCCAGATCAGATTACAATTGCAATGACTGCTGCATGCATGATCCTGTAGTTATGATACATACTGCATGTACAAGTATTTTGTATGTGTTTGTGCCACTAAAAATATACGAGGCCTACAGTCGAACATAGTCCGTGACACCCCACCCGCCAAACGCCAAAATGTACCATGACAGAACTAAACGAAAATAAGTAAATAAGTAAATCTGTATTTATAATTGTAAAATAAATAATGCACCAGCTCCTTCCTATACATAAATAAAGTTGTAGGCCTATGTATCGAAATAAATTTCGACTAAAATCGGCTGTGCGTGCAATGATGAGCAAATCAAAGTAAAACAGCTATACTGATGCCGATATTGAGTCCACGACCTTGTGTTACATTTGACGGCAGGAATGTATGGAAAGTTACATCATAAGAGTTATTTCAACACTATCAAATAATAAACACAATAATAACAGGTATTACCAATAAATAATATACGCCAAACAAATGAGATTTCACCAGTGGCGAGTAAATCCGTGTCGAAAAGTGGGGATGATTATTGAATTTGTCAACAAGTACTGCATCTTGAACTTTTTCTCAACGGGGGATACCCCTGCCCTAAACACCACTTGAAATATGTGAAACATCACTTTGTGTACAATTTCCCCTTTATAAATTTACGAAACAAAAAAGAAATACAAATCGGCGGGCCCCTGAACTCCTTCCCCGTGTTTACGCCACTGGCGCACAGATCCCCACATCACTATGATAAAGATGACTACCGAAGAAACAAAGAAATAAACACCCCGACAAATATTCAAACAACCCTAATTTTCACCTGTTTTGCACGAATTATTCGCTTATTACTTTTTATGACATGAACAATTCACATACCGAGTACATGGATCGGATGTATACTGTACATGTAATGTATGTACTGTACATGTTGACTATACATTACATGTAATGTAAATACTAGAGGAAACCGTACATTAGACAAATGCTACGGCAACATTCCGCATGCATACAAGGCACATAGGAAAGCGGGCTTGGGATTGTCTGACCATGACATGATTCAACTCGTTCCTGAATATAAGCAGAAACTGAAACAAGAAAAGCCTATTGTGCAGAGAGTTCGAAGCTGGACAAAGGAGAACACTGAAACCCTTCAAAGCTGCTTTGACTGTACTGACTGGGATACGTTCACATCTTCCAACAACCTGAGTGATGCTACAGAGGCCATTAGCGATTACATCAGTTTTTGTGAAAACACACTCATATCAGAGAGACAGGTTAAAGTCTACCCAAACAGTAAGCCCTGGATTACCAAGGATATCCGTGAACTCTTGAAACAGAAACAGCAAGCTTTTCTGAACAATGAGCCAGATGAGAAGAGGAGACTCCAGAAGGAAATAAAGAAACGTATTCAACGCAGCAAGCAAGATTATGGTGATAAAATCAAAAACAATTTCAAGTGTGGTGACCCTAAAAAGGCATGGCAAGGAATTCGTACAGTTACAGGATGCGAAAAGAAGAAAAAAACAATGAATATTTCTGCTAGAGTTAACTCGACAGTTTTTGCAAACGACCTTAACACGTTCTTCGCTCGCTTCGATGTCCATGACTTCAGTGGAGAACTGAATATAATAAGAGAGACTCTCAACAAAACTGACTGTGAATCCAATAACACTAGTTTTGAATTGGATATATCAACCGTAGCAAAGTTGTTAAAAGGAGTCAAGACTAATAAGGCTGTAGGACCGGATCATCTTTCAGGGTATATCCTGAAAGCCTGTTCAAAAGAGCTGGCTCCAGTTTTTCATAAATTATTTGAATGGTCACTTCGATGTTGTACTGTTCCGAAAATTTGGAAAAAGTCGGTTCTTATTCCAGTGCCTAAAGTACCTAGACCTTGTACTTTAAATGATTACCGGCCAGTGGCTCTTACCTCCATTGTAATGAAATGCTTTGAGTATATTGTTAAGGATCTTTTGGTTGACCAAACAAAACTTTTTATTGATCATTTTCAGTTTGCTTATTGTGCAAAAAGAGGAGTTGAAGATGCAATCATTACAATGTTACATGGAATTTATGAGCACTTAGATAAACCTAGAACCTATGTCAGAACTTTGTTCATTGATTTCTCCTCAGCATTTAATACCATGCAGCCTCATGTTTTGATTAGCAAATTAATGGACATGAATATTTATCCTAATTTGTCATTATGGATAAGTGATTTCTTATCTAACAGATTACAGAGAGTGAAGGTTATGCAATCCCTCTCAAACTGGGTGGACTCCAACACTGGAGCCCCTCAGGGTTGTGTATTATCCCCATTGCTTTTTGCATTATAGTGATCTTAGATTTAGTAGTAATTCCTGCTGTATTGTTAAATATGCAGACGATACCTCATTATCAGGGTTTATTTCACATAATGACGAAGCTGCATACAGGGATGAGGTAAATCATTTTGTCAAATGGTGTGAAGATAATCACTTGGTGATCAATGTTCGTAAGACAAAGGAGATGATTTTCGATTTTCGTAAGATCAAGGATGAAATTATACCTTTGAGGATTAAAAATGAAGATGTTGAAATTGTTACGCAATACAAATACCTTGGAATTTACATTGATGAGAAATTAAACTGGAATACAAATACGGATAAAATGTGTGGTAAGGCAAATCAACGGCTATATTTCCTTCGTAAACTTAGATCCTTCAGTGTAGACAGGGACATAATGTTTTTGTTCTATCAGAGTGTAATTCAATCGGTAATTACGTTTTGCTGCATTGTTTGGTTTAATAATCTGACTAATAAAAACATGAGTAGACTTCAACGAATCACTTAAACTGCCAGTAAAGCTATGGGTATCAGTGTAAAAGAGCTTTATGTAATTTATGAGAAAGCTCTGTTGACCAAACTTGAGACTATTTACACGGATAATACTCATCCTTTGCATTCACATGTGATTTTCAACAGGTCCGGGAGGATTGTCCCTTCTTTGAAGAAAACAAACCGTCACATGTTTTCATTTCTACCCAGTGCAATCCACCTTTTTAACAAACAGTTTGTAAGATAATTCATAAGTCGTTCATAGCCAAGGAGGAGGGGGGGGGGGGGGGGGAGGGGGTTAGTTCAGTACCGTGACCAGTCCTTTTGTAGGCCTTTTTGCAGTCAGTTTATTTGCTGTCATTCTAATTGAGTTTTTATCCTTGTTTTTGCTGTGATATTCATGCTAGCCAAGGAAGGAGAGGGGGGGGGGGGGGGGGGGGTGGGTAAGTACCGTGCACCAGTCTCTCGTCTCTTTTTTTTGTCGTCAGTCTCTTTTTGCTGTCATTTTAAAATGTTTTATCCTTTTTCACTGTCATTTGTTTGTATTATTTAAGTTATGTAATTTATATAATGTAAAGTTTCTATTTTAATTCATAAGCTATTGTTATTTTTAAGGTTTTCATTGTGCTGATTGCTGTTTTTACTGTTTTATTGTATCGCTTTTACACCAGAAAAAGAATTTCATGTCTGTTTTAACTTACATGACTAATAAAATATGAATTGAATTGAATGAATTGAATTGACTTGATGTGCGGAAATGTTGTTTCACACAGCGATTTGTTAACAAGTGCCATTGGAATAGCGACCAAGTAAAGTTGTTTCAGCTCTATCTATCAACTGCTTAATGTACTTCTAAGTTCTAGATTTTAATATTTTTTTTCGCTGCTAAAGAACTGTCTGCAGCCACTACCCCTCTTTGGGGTGGAGGAATAAACATGCCTTCGTAACCTACAGGAGTGATAATTTAAATGTAACATACAATTATGTACTATTACTTTGATTAACTATAATTGCAGATAAACAACATGGCACCCTTAAAGCTTTGGTGAAAGCAACGCACAGACAAGATTCTGCAACAACGCCCAAAGAAGATGCATCAGATATCCTTCTGGACAAGACCTCTCTCGTTGAGCACCTTGTCTGTACTGAGTCGCAGGAAGGGGATTGGTTCATCGGAATGACGGACAAAGGTATTGATTTTAAAAACATGTCACTCTTTGATTCGAAAAGGGGACTACTTGAATTGAAGTTTATTGAACTGAACTAATAGACTGAGAGCTGGATAGGGTTTAATCAAAATTTCGGGAACAAATTCCCTTATTGTCCTAAATCATAGTATCATCGACTCTGATCACAAAATGGGAGGTCTTTAGTTGCACTAGATCAGACGAAGGCTCATTAACACCATGCCAAATAGGGCCAGTTTTACATTTAATCAAATGTTGAGAACAAAAACGAAACCAGTTTTTCTATTTTAGGTCCAAAAAGTGCCAATGCATCAATACAAAATTGTTTCATTTCGCGCCGCTCTTCAGTTAATTAGTCTGATCTTAAATCACTCTTAAGTTATATTTACATTATCTACAAGTGCTAAGATATCAAATGAAACTGGTTTCGTTCTCGTTCTCAAAATTTTGATTAAATGTAAAACAAATTTCGTTTAAACGTGTAAACGTCCCATCCTTTTGAATCTTAAAAAAAAAATAGTAATTTGTGATCTCCTGCAAAATAACTTGCTCACAAAATTAGTAAAAGATGTCATTAACTAAAACGGGACATTTGGAGAGTTGGCCTCATGTCTTATACTTATGCCTTTTTGTCAAGTTAACACAATCTAGTTTTTCCTTTTCTGTCATTCAGCTGATGCTGCAATTGTTGCTGCCATGCACGCAAGAAATTGTGTTGTATGGAACAAGAGGGAGTCGGCGTTGAGGGAGGCAAAGGCAGTAATTGCCAGCAGGATCCAGCGAGACTTGGAATCGATTAATGAAAGTGACGAGTCTGATGACATGACGTCACTTGATGAGACTTGTTTGGACTAAACATTTAACATTCGATTAGTAATTGACCTATCGCCGTTCATGACCATTATCCAATCATAGCGTCTGTTGAACATCACATGATTTCCAAATCTTGGACAAACAAAATACGTGCATTTTTTGGCCGCATGTGCGCCCTGGTCGTTTAAACGGGAATACACGTCAAATTTAATGCAAATGCTGAACCGGCCAGTTATTAAGTTTTCATATACTAATCTTGTTTACAGCACATTGGCCAAGCCTGTTCTAGAATGGTGAAAATATGTGAGTAGGATCCGGGGAGTCTGCATTTTTCAGATACGATTTATAACGAACGACTGGAAATTGGCAAAAACTATTCTTTCACTTTTTTTGCGATAAGTGGTCGCATGAAAGTCTGCATCCAGTATCCAGTCAAACAGAGCGTGTATGCAATGATTCCCTGCAATTGCGCGTTTTGCGCATCGCATCCATGTGCAAGCATGCTGCACGTGTGTAAGTTGTCTAAGGGGCATGACTAACTCACAAACGGCGATAGGTAAATAATACAGTATCTTACATTTTAGTCACGTGACCTCTGGATTACCATACCGGCGGTCTGCCAACTGAGCTATCTTTCCCTATGTTGGCGGTCTCCCAACTTGTTTGCAACAGTTTTCTTTGTTCACTTTGAAAATGACAAATTTACCTAGTCATTTTCCCTTGTGGTTTGTTTGACGAATTATCAGTTAAAAAGGTGTATCCTCATTGAGTGATCCCCACAATGTCGCTTCCCAGGTGGTATCGTAAAATTGTGTGTGATCCCTGACTACACGGCATTCTGGGTTTATGACTTCTGACTAGCGCCCCCTGAACAGAGAAATCTGACAATTTTGGAGACTGCCAAAATAGGGCAAGATAGCTCAGTTGGTAGAGCGCTGGTACGGTAATCCGGAGGTCGCAGGTTCAAATCCCGCTCCTGCCAGTTTTCTTTGTTCACTTTGAAAATGACAAATTTACCTAGTCAGTTTCCATTGTGGTTTGTTTGACAAATTATTAATATTCTTATGAGTTAATATCGTTGTAAATTTGAAGAAATTCTGGATGTTTTAATATTAAAGAATTTATAAAAATTTCATGAATTAGTATGGACTGCGTTAATTATTACGTTATTTCTAATTTCTATTTCTAATTGTTCTGTGGAAATGAGACTTTAAAATATGCACATTTCAGATGACGTCACTCTTCTATGGGTCTCACCTATAAGGTTTTTGCCTATGTTAAGTTTCATTGGGATATGACTGTTTTATGTCAAAACTGAGGTCAAGTAAAGCGTGTATAAAGTCTATGGGATCGGGTTCGCAATCCCAAGAAGAACAAAAGAAAAACCAAGGCGGAATGTTAACAGTACATGTGGGCATTTGCCACTCTCTAGTAGATGCAAGGTCGATCGAGTTGTGGTCGCTTACTTGGCATGGGAGATAATATTATCCCAAATACCAGGCTCTGAAACCTACGGCGGCTTGCTTGGCATGGGAGATAATATTATCCCAAATACCAGGCTCTGAAACTTACGGTGGCTTGCTTGGCATGGGAGATAATATTATCCAATATACCAGGCTCTGAAACCTACGGTTGCTTGCTTGGCATGGGAGATAATATTATCCCAAATACGAGGCTCTGAAACCTACGGCCCCTTCCTTGAGTAGTGTAGAAGGGGGATTTTGGACATGTTTAAATTTTTGCTGTATATATACACACCAAATTTCTGTAAAAATTTCAAAAAGCAAAAACCTAAAATCTCAAAAACTCAAATTTCTCTCTCTCTCCCTCTCTCTCTCTCGATTTCTCTCAAATTTTGCTGTATATACCCACACCAAATTTTTGGTAAAAATAAAAAAAAAGTAGCTTTCTAAGACTCTTCCGATTTTTAGTAAATGTTGCTGCATATACCTACACCAAATTTTTAGAAAAATCAATAAAATAGAACTATTTTTCCCACAGCCCCACCTGTATCGCCATCGTATCAAAATTCTCGCGCAAAAAAAAAAAATCTCAAACCCCAAACCCTCAACTTTCAGAAAACCCGAGTCAAGCTATATTTTCAAATCATATAATCTAGCCCGCTGTATATACAGCATAAATTTAAAATCATCGACAAAAAAATATTATACAAATCACGTCATGAAAAAATGAAAAAATTTTATTTTTTAAATAAAATAAACATCTATTATAAAGATGGAAAACATAATGATACCAGCGATAGGCTACACACGTTGGCCAAAATGCAGCTTGAAAAAATACATCGACAAATACGCCATTACGTTGGGCCCACCAACCGGACGCGATGGCGCATATATAAGACGAGACTTTCTATCGGCCATAAAAAAGAACGAAGCGCTTTATAAAAATTTACGATCTAAGTCTAAAGAATCGTTAGAACATTTAATCGCGGATAAGCACATTCCGCTGGGCGATCCTACCGGAAGAAGGGGGCAACACATTAAAAAAGATTTAGAATCCGCCATACGGCGATACTATAAAAAACCCGACGAAGAACTGGCCCCCCTGATTTTTAACGAAACAGCTCCGAGACCATTCAGAAATTATTTACGTAATTACGAGATGAATATCGACAGAATTCTCGTAGATCCTCTAGCATTTTTTAACGAAAACGAGCAAAAAATTGTAGACGAATTGAAAGGCGCGCTAAACGAATTTAGAAGCTTTAAATTTCAACTCGCATTAAAAGCGACGTTGAGAAAATATAATCTTGCGAACGGTACTTTTGTCGAAGACGCGAGCATGTTTTTTGGGTTTCAATCGACCGTATTAAACGAAGACGAAATAGAAAACCAAGTACGAGAACAGATAGAGTTTATAATCGAAAAAATAGAGCGCTTTCAAACAAACGGAAGCGGTTGGGTCATTTACGATTTAAAGGCGCTCTACATCAACGTTTCTAGATATCAGCCGATAAGAGGCAGTTCTTACATCAAATTGCCCGAACACATAGCGCATAAAAAGGCAGTCATCAATATAAAAAATAAAGATCAAGAGTGCGTCAGATGGGCGTTGAGAGCCGCTTTAGAGTTATTTAAACCCTCCGTCAAAGAATCGATTAAAAACAACTCCAACTTTAAAATTCACTTTGATCAAACTTTTATCTACGAAAAAGAAGACGACGGATTAGACTTTACCGACGTAGCGTTTCCAACCCCCATCGCGGATATTGGCAAGATCGAAAAACAGAACGGTCTATCCATCAACGTATTCGGTTACGAAAACAACAACATTTTCCCGCTGAGAATAACGACCGGCGAAGTACCAGCCATCAATCTACTACTGTTTTCAAAAGGAGATAACAATCATTATTGTTGGATAAAAGACTTGTCTAGATTGTTGTCTAAAGAAACTAAACATAAAGAACGCAAATATTTTTGTACGAGATGCTTACAACATTTTTCGAGACAAGATATTTTAGACAGACACGAGATATATTGTATAGGCGTTTGCCAAACCCCGGCTTTAGCGGTATTACCCGACTCAACCAACGACGTTCTCAAATTCAAAAACTTTAAAAATAAACAACCGGCACCTTTTACTATATACGCCGACTTTGAAAGTATCTTAGTTCCACTCCGCGGCGAAGGCGGGTCCACGAAAAAGACTCACGAACACGAAGCTTGCGGCTACGCGTATATAGTAATCGGGCCCGACGGGCGAGTCCTAGGCGATCCCCAAGTATATAGAGGAGCGAACGCGACGTCGCATTTCTTAACCCGTTTACTAGGCGAAAAAGACAAAATCAACGAAATATTCTCGGAGGCTAAACCCCTCGCCTACACGCCCGAAGACGCCAAAGTCCACAACGACGCCGACACCTGCTGGATTTGCGAGAGAGCGATTTATCCAACACACGCGAGTAATTGTCAGTGTTACAAGCCCGTAGAACCCAAAAGTAAAAAAGAACTGAAAGAATACTCGCACGAAAACAAAAAGGGATACGTCGAGAAAACATGTATGTTATGCCAAAAGAAAATTAACACGTTTAGAAAAGTAAGAGACCATTGCCACATCACCGGCAAGTATAGAGGAGCCGCACACGCTTGCTGTAACTTAAAATTACAGATAAAACCCGGTAAAACGACAATACCGGTCATCTTCCACAACTTGGAGAATTACGACGCCCATTTGATTATGCAGAGTATTTCTGAAACCGACGGAAAACTAAAGTGTATAGCTAAAACGTCCGAAAAATATATTTCATTTTCGATAGGTCAACTCAGATTTTTAGATTCGTACAATTTCTTATCCACGTCGTTGGAACGATTGGTAGCCGCGTGTCCGATAGACGCGTTTAAGTACGTCGGCTACGCAAGTAGGACGACTAAGACGACGAGGGATAAAGCGACCAACCCAGAGTCTGTCAGCCCCGCATACGAAGACGTTGACGCGAGTACTCTAGAGACGGCGATAGACCCAAACGAAGACGAAGTTAACGATTACAACGTAATCGGAAAACTGATAACCTACTTGGCAGACGACAAAACAGTTTTGGACGTCGAAGACGACGAAGTTGGCGAGCCCATACCCGACGGAAACGACGAGAGGTTACCCGACGACAAACGAGATCTTCTTTTGAAAAAGGGTGTATATCCCTACGAGTATATGGACAACCACGGAAGATTTGACGAGAGAAAACTACCGGCTAAGAAGCATTTTTACAGCTCTCTTTCGGACAAACATATAAGCGACGAAGATTACGAACACGCTAAAAAAGTATGGCGAACCTTCGGTATCAAAAACATGGGCGAATATCACGACTTGTACGTAACCACCGACGTACTATTACTATCCAGCGTATTCGAGAATTTTAGAAAAATCTGTATAGAGAATTACGGACTAGATCCGTGCCATTATTTTACATCGCCCGGCCTGTCTTGGGACGCTTTGCTCAAACACAGCGAAGCCAACTTAGAACTCTTGAAGGATATAGACCAACATTTATTCGTAGAGAAAGGAACCAGAGGGGGAATATCTAGCGTGGGCTCATGTAGATATGCCGAAGCCAATAATAAGTATCTAGCTTCTTACGATCCGAGCAAACCCAACTCGTATATTTCGTATCTAGACGCCAACAACCTCTACGGATGGGCCATGAGTCAACCATTACCGATCTCAGACTTTAGGTGGATCGACGAAAAGAAATTAGGTCTGTTTACCGCCGAATATATAGAGTCTCTAGCCGACGACTCTTTTTGGGGTTGGATTCTCGAAGTTAACCTAGACTATCCGGACGAACTACACGATCTACACAACGGTTATCCTTTAGCGCCCGTAAACCAAGTTATCTCGTTGGAATCAATGAGTCCTTATCAGCTCGACCTGTTGGAAAAAACGGGAGCGAAACCGTCGAACGAAACTAAGTTGGTAGCGACGGGCGGACCGAGAAAGAATTACGTACTCCACTATAGAAATCTAAAATTTTACCTCGCTCACGGTTTAGTTCTCAAAAAAGTATGTAGGGTTTTAAAGTTTAAACAAACGCCTTGGATGAAATCTTACATCGACAAAAATACCCGATTGAGAACGGAAGCTAAATCCGATTTCGAAAAAGACTTTTTTAAATTGATGAACAACTCAGTATTTGGCAAAACTATGGAAGACGTTAGAAAGCGAATGAACACCCATTTGTGCAGAGCCCACGAAGAAGATAGAATTATTCGTTTGGTGGCCAAACCCAGTTATAGCGGTAGAACAATTTTTGAACGTTGTAATCTTTTGATGATAAACATGTCGAAGACGCGAGTTGTTTTAAACAAACCCGTCTATTGCGGTATGAGCATTTTAGACTTATCGAAGCTTTTAATGTACGAATTTTATTACGACAAGTTGAAAAAGACTTACGAAGACAAAGTCGATTTGATTTATACTGATACGGACTCGTTGCTCTTACGTATCGAAACTGAAGACTTGTACGAAGACATGGCGAGCGAGAAAGACGACTACGATTTTAGCAACTACGAGAAAGACCACTTTTTATACGACGATTCAAACAAGAAAGTTATCGGTAAATTTAAGGACGAATGCGGAGGAAAACCTATCAAAGAAGTGGTTTGCATCAGATCAAAAATGTACTCTATTTTCATGGATGATAAGAAGAACATTAAGAAATCGAAAGGAGTCAAAAGATACGTCGTTACCAACTCGATAACTCACCGAGATTATAAAGACTGCCTGTTTAACTCTACGGTTTATCGGCACGATATGAACACGTTGAGGAGCGACAAACATATCGTGAACTCTTTAACTCAAAATAAGGTATCACTCAATCCTAGAGACGACAAACGGTATATCTTAGACGATGGAATTCATACCCTGATGCACGATCATTACGCTATACGAACGAACGTTTAAAAAATACTTAAGAGTAAAAAATATCTAAAGCTTACAGGCTGCCTAGCTACGTCGTGAGTAGGGCGTACGACCGAGTAGACATTCGCTTTCTAACGTCGTATAGGAATACATCCTACAAGCAACATATTTCAAAAGGGAAACCCCCTTCGCGGGTGTAAGACCGAGTATCCATTCGCTTTCTAACGCTGTATAGGAATACACCAGAAATTCAAAAAATCAACAGATTTCAAAAGGGAAACCCCCTTTGACGAAAAAAATGAAAAAAAAAATAATAAAATAATCATATATATAAATCATGTGCAAGTGGTTAAATATCGGAAAGCTAACTACGTGCGAAGAAGACGGAGACCCGTGGTGCCTCGAACATTTCGGCAGACGAGATCTAGCGCCTAAACCGTGTTTAATTTGTGGCTGTGGAACTAAATCAACTACGCAACTTTGTGTGAATCATGCTTTAAGTAACGTAACATCTTTTGATACTCCCGGCTACGCGAGTGCTTTAAAGACTAGTAGCGCAACGAGACCAACTAATTTAAACGTAAAAGATAAGTATTACGATATTTTTGTGGATGTAGCTAATAAATGTAGATTGTACGACGAGACTATAAAAATGCCAGACGTTATAACCGATCGCAATGTAGAAGAAGAGAATATATTTTTCTTATTAGACGAAATTGCTATAACGGCGATTATACATCATATGGAAAAGGTCGCGATCTTTATGGGAATAAATGTAGAATTCTTAAAGCACATCGAGTCGTCTAAGTATAATCATTATACCAAAGTTAGAATGATAACGTATTTATGGTATCTTAAAGCGTGTTTCGATAGAGACTATAAACAAGATCTCAAGAAGATTTTGATCAGCTCTGGACTAACTCTATATACATACAAGTTGAAATTCTTCGAAACTATATCTAGAAATATCGCTGGCGACGCTGGCTATGCCTATGGATATATGGGTCCGTTGACGCCGACTTACTTGATAAGTAAAGATAAACGAGGTATAATGGATACTTTAACGAAACTAGCCGATGAATTAGATATAGATTGGAGGCAATTTTGTACATACGCCGGAATGAACTATAATTGCGTTGAACAAATAGATGCCGATTATAGAAAAACGACCGAAAAAGCTTTTATGGCCTGTTATAAATTTTATTCGGACCATAGGAATTACGACGATATAAATACTATATTTCGCCGCATCATGCGCCAGATAGGCAGATCGGATTTAGCTATAGCGTATAACGATGTCTTTTGAAAATATAAACCTCGCATCAGTTCATCTATAGTTCATCTATCAGTTATCTATAAGTCATCCGTTTATATTT
Organism: Hippasteria phrygiana; assembly: GCA_037893225.1. NCBI lineage: Eukaryota > Metazoa > Echinodermata > Asteroidea > Valvatida > Goniasteridae > Hippasteria > Hippasteria phrygiana. The sequence goes on along the minus strand of JAZGUH010000883.1, from coordinate 633,994 downwards.
TTAACACTCTAAGAGTTTTAAAAAATTCACGTTATAATTCTATAATATATTTCGTCGTTTCGTTTTATCCTAATCAATTGTCCGTATTTTGCTCCTATTAATTTTATGGGTGGATCGGTAATTAATATTTTTGGTAATTTATCTTCGGTAATGTTATATTCTGATAGTATTTTTTTTTTTTCATAGTCGGTACAAATCTCGTGCGGTACTAATAGATCGTGACTAAATATATCTATAGATAATTCATCTCTGGTAAAACATTGTATATTAATATTTCCAATTTTATTTATTATATCTATGGTATTCTTTGCCCAAGGTGTAGGTTTTTCTTTAGTAACTAAAATAATATCGTTTAATCCTAGAGTTTTTATTTCTTTATAAATATCTCTGAGATTTACTCCTAGTTTTTGATTTTCTATATCTAGATATAGCAAATTCGAATCTATTTTAGATAATAAAACGCATTTATATTTCGAAGGTATTTGTTTACCTGGATAATCATATCCCCTAATTTTACATAGTCTTTGCATTTTATTTTTTTAAAAGAAATAATAAACAATTCTTTTTTTAAAACCTAGATAAACTTGAAGGTCATCTACAGTTCATCTATAGGTCATCTATAAGTTATCTATCAGTCATCTATCAGTCATCTATCAGTCATCTATCAGTCATCTATCAGTTATCTATAGTTCATCTACCAGTTATCTATAAGTCATCTATCAGTTATCTATAGTTCATCTATAAGTCATCTATCAGTTATCTATAAGTTATCTATCAGTCATCTATCAGTCATCTATCAGTTATCTATAGTTCATCTATCAGTTATCTATCAGTTATCTATCAGTTATCTATCAGTTATCTATCAGTTCATCTAATTTAGAAAAACATACGCTCTTTACGACTTGGGTGTCGATATGAGAATATCGACTTTGAATAAATTTTATTACTACAGCGCTCAATTTTATTACACTTGGTACACTTACCGTTTTTAGAAAAAGTACCCCGACCGCAGCAGTCGCAGGGATCTAATGCTCTACCGAGTTTTTTAAAACGATACGCGTGTAAAGAGCAATATATAGGGTCAGACTTAGCAGTTGGCTTATTACAGTGTTTTGAGCTACTACAAAGTAACCAAGTGCATCGACATTTTTCTGGGTTAAATTTAAAGTAGAGTTCTTTTATAACTCTTTTATACTTGGTTTTAGCCATATTTTCGATGAGTTGTAGCCGCTGTTTTCCTTTCGTAGCATGATTCACACAAAGTTGCGTAGTTGATTTAGTTCCACAGCCACAAATTAAACACGGTTTAGGCGCTAGATCTCGTCTGCCGAAATGTTCGAGGCACCACGGGTCTCCGTCTTCTTCGCACGTAGTTAGCTTTCCGATATTTAACCACTTGCACATGATTTATATATATGATTATTTTATTATTTTTTTTTTCATTTTTTTCGTCAAAGGGGGTTTCCCTTTTGAAATCTGTTGATTTTTTGAATTTCTGGTGTATTCCTATACAGCGTTAGAAAGCGAATGGATACTCGGTCTTACACCCGCGAAGGGGGTTTCCCTTTTGAAATATGTTGCTTGTAGGATGTATTCCTATACGACGTTAGAAAGCGAATGTCTACTCGGTCGTACGCCCTACTCACGACGTAGCTAGGCAGCCTGTAAGCTTTAGATATTTTTTACTCTTAAGTATTTTTTAAACGTTCGTTCGTATAGCGTAATGATCGTGCATCAGGGTATGAATTCCATCGTCTAAGATATACCGTTTGTCGTCTCTAGGATTGAGTGATACCTTATTTTGAGTTAAAGAGTTCACGATATGTTTGTCGCTCCTCAACGTGTTCATATCGTGCCGATAAACCGTAGAGTTAAACAGGCAGTCTTTATAATCTCGGTGAGTTATCGAGTTGGTAACGACGTATCTTTTGACTCCTTTCGATTTCTTAATGTTCTTCTTATCATCCATGAAAATAGAGTACATTTTTGATCTGATGCAAACCACTTCTTTGATAGGTTTTCCTCCGCATTCGTCCTTAAATTTACCGATAACTTTCTTGTTTGAATCGTCGTATAAAAAGTGGTCTTTCTCGTAGTTGCTAAAATCGTAGTCGTCTTTCTCGCTCGCCATGTCTTCGTACAAGTCTTCAGTTTCGATACGTAAGAGCAACGAGTCCGTATCAGTATAAATCAAATCGACTTTGTCTTCGTAAGTCTTTTTCAACTTGTCGTAATAAAATTCGTACATTAAAAGCTTCGATAAGTCTAAAATGCTCATACCGCAATAGACGGGTTTGTTTAAAACAACTCGCGTCTTCGACATGTTTATCATCAAAAGATTACAACGTTCAAAAATTGTTCTACCGCTATAACTGGGTTTGGCCACCAAACGAATAATTCTATCTTCTTCGTGGGCTCTGCACAAATGGGTGTTCATTCGCTTTCTAACGTCTTCCATAGTTTTGCCAAATACTGAGTTGTTCATCAATTTAAAAAAGTCTTTTTCGAAATCGGATTTAGCTTCCGTTCTCAATCGGGTATTTTTGTCGATGTAAGATTTCATCCAAGGCGTTTGTTTAAACTTTAAAACCCTACATACTTTTTTGAGAACTAAACCGTGAGCGAGGTAAAATTTTAGATTTCTATAGTGGAGTACGTAATTCTTTCTCGGTCCGCCCGTCGCTACCAACTTAGTTTCGTTCGACGGTTTCGCTCCCGTTTTTTCCAACAGGTCGAGCTGATAAGGACTCATTGATTCCAACGAGATAACTTGGTTTACGGGCGCTAAAGGATAACCGTTGTGTAGATCGTGTAGTTCGTCCGGATAGTCTAGGTTAACTTCGAGAATCCAACCCCAAAAAGAGTCGTCGGCTAGAGACTCTATATATTCGGCGGTAAACAGACCTAATTTCTTTTCGTCGATCCACCTAAAGTCTGAGATCGGTAATGGTTGACTCATGGCCCATCCGTAGAGGTTGTTGGCGTCTAGATACGAAATATACGAGTTGGGTTTGCTCGGATCGTAAGAAGCTAGATACTTATTATTGGCTTCGGCATATCTACATGAGCCCACGCTAGATATTCCCCCTCTGGTTCCTTTCTCTACGAATAAATGTTGGTCTATATCCTTCAAGAGTTCTAAGTTGGCTTCGCTGTGTTTGAGCAAAGCGTCCCAAGACAGGCCGGGCGATGTAAAATAATGGCACGGATCTAGTCCGTAATTCTCTATACAGATTTTTCTAAAATTCTCGAATACGCTGGATAGTAATAGTACGTCGGTGGTTACGTACAAGTCGTGATATTCGCCCATGTTTTTGATACCGAAGGTTCGCCATACTTTTTTAGCGTGTTCGTAATCTTCGTCGCTTATATGTTTGTCCGAAAGAGAGCTGTAAAAATGCTTCTTAGCCGGTAGTTTTCTCTCGTCAAATCTTCCGTGGTTGTCCATATACTCGTAGGGATATACACCCTTTTTCAAAAGAAGATCTCGTTTGTCGTCGGGTAACCTCTCGTCGTTTCCGTCGGGTATGGGCTCGCCAACTTCGTCGTCTTCGACGTCCAAAACTGTTTTGTCGTCTGCCAAGTAGGTTATCAGTTTTCCGATTACGTTGTAATCGTTAACTTCGTCTTCGTTTGGGTCTATCGCCGTCTCTAGAGTACTCGCGTCAACGTCTTCGTATGCGGGGCTGACAGACTCTGGGTTGGTCGCTTTATCCCTCGTCGTCTTAGTCGTCCTACTTGCGTAGCCGACGTACTTAAACGCGTCTATCGGACACGCGGCTACCAATCGTTCCAACGACGTGGATAAGAAATTGTACGAATCTAAAAATCTGAGTTGACCTATCGAAAATGAAATATATTTTTCGGACGTTTTAGCTATACACTTTAGTTTTCCGTCGGTTTCAGAAATACTCTGCATAATCAAATGGGCGTCGTAATTCTCCAAGTTGTGGAAGATGACCGGTATTGTCGTTTTACCGGGTTTTATCTGTAATTTTAAGTTACAGCAAGCGTGTGCGGCTCCTCTATACTTGCCGGTGATGTGGCAATGGTCTCTTACTTTTCTAAACGTGTTAATTTTCTTTTGGCATAACATACATGTTTTCTCGACGTATCCCTTTTTGTTTTCGTGCGAGTATTCTTTCAGTTCTTTTTTACTTTTGGGTTCTACGGGCTTGTAACACTGACAATTACTCGCGTGTGTTGGATAAATCGCTCTCTCGCAAATCCAGCAGGTGTCGGCGTCGTTGTGGACTTTGGCGTCTTCGGGCGTGTAGGCGAGGGGTTTAGCCTCCGAGAATATTTCGTTGATTTTGTCTTTTTCGCCTAGTAAACGGGTTAAGAAATGCGACGTCGCGTTCGCTCCTCTATATACTTGGGGATCGCCTAGGACTCGCCCGTCGGGCCCGATTACTATATACGCGTAGCCGCAAGCTTCGTGTTCGTGAGTCTTTTTCGTGGACCCGCCTTCGCCGCGGAGTGGAACTAAGATACTTTCAAAGTCGGCGTATATAGTAAAAGGTGCCGGTTGTTTATTTTTAAAGTTTTTGAATTTGAGAACGTCGTTGGTTGAGTCGGGTAATACCGCTAAAGCCGGGGTTTGGCAAACGCCTATACAATATATCTCGTGTCTGTCTAAAATATCTTGTCTCGAAAAATGTTGTAAGCATCTCGTACAAAAATATTTGCGTTCTTTATGTTTAGTTTCTTTAGACAACAATCTAGACAAGTCTTTTATCCAACAATAATGATTGTTATCTCCTTTTGAAAACAGTAGTAGATTGATGGCTGGTACTTCGCCGGTCGTTATTCTCAGCGGGAAAATGTTGTTGTTTTCGTAACCGAATACGTTGATGGATAGACCGTTCTGTTTTTCGATCTTGCCAATATCCGCGATGGGGGTTGGAAACGCTACGTCGGTAAAGTCTAATCCGTCGTCTTCTTTTTCGTAGATAAAAGTTTGATCAAAGTGAATTTTAAAGTTGGAGTTGTTTTTAATCGATTCTTTGACGGAGGGTTTAAATAACTCTAAAGCGGCTCTCAACGCCCATCTGACGCACTCTTGATCTTTATTTTTTATATTGATGACTGCCTTTTTATGCGCTATGTGTTCGGGCAATTTGATGTAAGAACTGCCTCTTATCGGCTGATATCTAGAAACGTTGATGTAGAGCGCCTTTAAATCGTAAATGACCCAACCGCTTCCGTTTGTTTGAAAGCGCTCTATTTTTTCGATTATAAACTCTATCTGTTCTCGTACTTGGTTTTCTATTTCGTCTTCGTTTAATACGGTCGATTGAAACCCAAAAAACATGCTCGCGTCTTCGACAAAAGTATCGTTCGCAAGATTATATTTTCTCAACGTCGCTTTTAATGCGAGTTGAAATTTAAAGCTTCTAAATTCGTTTAGCGCGCCTTTCAATTCGTCTACAATTTTTTGCTCGTTTTCGTTAAAAAATGCTAGAGGATCTACGAGAATTCTGTCGATATTCATCTCGTAATTACGTAAATAATTTCTGAATGGTCTCGGAGCTGTTTCGTTAAAAATCAGGGGGGCCAGTTCTTCGTCGGGTTTTTTATAGTATCGCCGTATGGCGGATTCTAAATCTTTTTTAATGTGTTGCCCCCTTCTTCCGGTAGGATCGCCCAGCGGAATGTGCTTATCCGCGATTAAATGTTCTAACGATTCTTTAGACTTAGATCGTAAATTTTTATAAAGCGCTTCGTTCTTTTTTATGGCCGATAGAAAGTCTCGTCTTATATATGCGCCATCGCGTCCGGTTGGTGGGCCCAACGTAATGGCGTATTTGTCGATGTATTTTTTCAAGCTGCATTTTGGCCAACGTGTGTAGCCTATCGCTGGTATCATTATGTTTTCCATCTTTATAATAGATGTTTATTTTATTTAAAAAATAAAATTTTTTCATTTTTTCATGACGTGATTTGTATAATATTTTTTTGTCGATGATTTTAAATTTATGCTGTATATACAGCGGGCTAGATTATATGATTTGAAAATATAGCTTGACTCGGGTTTTCTGAAAGTTGAGGGTTTGGGGTTTGAGATTTTTTTTTTTTGCGCGAGAATTTTGATACGATGGCGATACAGGTGGGGCTGTGGGAAAAATAGTTCTATTTTATTGATTTTTCTAAAAATTTGGTGTAGGTATATGCAGCAACATTTACTAAAAATCGGAAGAGTCTTAGAAAGCTACTTTTTTTTTATTTTTACCAAAAATTTGGTGTGGGTATATACAGCAAAATTTGAGAGAAATCGAGAGAGAGAGAGGGAGAGAGAGAGAAATTTGAGTTTTTGAGATTTTAGGTTTTTGCTTTTTGAAATTTTTACAGAAATTTGGTGTGTATATATACAGCAAAAATTTAAACATGTCCAAAATCCCCCTTCTACACTACTCAAGGAAGGGGCCGTAGGTTTCAGAGCCTCGTATTTGGGATAATATTATCTCCCATGCCAAGCAAGCAACCGTAGGTTTCAGAGCCTGGTATATTGGATAATATTATCTCCCATGCCAAGCAAGCCACCGTAAGTTTCAGAGCCTGGTATTTGGGATAATATTATCTCCCATGCCAAGCAAGCCGCCGTAGGTTTCAGAGCCTGGTATTTGGGATAATATTATCTCCCATGCCAAGTAAGCGACCACAACTCGATCGACCTTGCATCTACTAGAGAGTGGCAAATGCCCACATGTACTGTTAACATTCCGCCTTGGTTTTTCTTTTGTTCTTCTTGGGATTGCGAACCCGATCCCATAGACTTTATACACGCTTTACTTGACCTCAGTTTTGACATAAAACAGTCATATCCCAATGAAACTTAACATAGGCAAAAACCTTATAGGTGAGACCCATAGAAGAGTGACGTCATCTGAAATGTGCATATTTTAAAGTCTCATTTCCACAGAACAATTAGAAATAGAAATTAGAAATAACGTAATAATTAACGCAGTCCATACTAATTCATGAAATTTTTATAAATTCTTTAATATTAAAACATCCAGAATTTCTTCAAATTTACAACGATATTAACTCATAAGAATATTAATAATTTGTCAAACAAACCACAATGGAAACTGACTAGGTAAATTTGTCATTTTCAAAGTGAACAAAGAAAACTGGCAGGAGCGGGATTTGAACCTGCGACCTCCGGATTACCGTACCAGCGCTCTACCAACTGAGCTATCTTGCCCTATTTTGGCAGTCTCCAAAATTGTCAGATTTCTCTGTTCAGGGGGCGCTAGTCAGAAGTCATAAACCCAGAATGCCGTGTAGTCAGGGATCACACACAATTTTACGATACCACCTGGGAAGCGACATTGTGGGGATCACTCAATGAGGATACACCTTTTTAACTGATAATTCGTCAAACAAACCACAAGGGAAAATGACTAGGTAAATTTGTCATTTTCAAAGTGAACAAAGAAAACTGTTGCAAACAAGTTGGGAGACCGCCAACATAGGGAAAGATAGCTCAGTTGGCAGACCGCCGGTATGGTAATCCAGAGGTCACGTGACTAAAATGTAAGATACTGTATTATTTACCTATCGCCGTTTGTGAGTTAGTCATGCCCCTTAGACAACTTACACACGTGCAGCATGCTTGCACATGGATGCGATGCGCAAAACGCGCAATTGCAGGGAATCATTGCATACACGCTCTGTTTGACTGGATACTGGATGCAGACTTTCATGCGACCACTTATCGCAAAAAAAGTGAAAGAATAGTTTTTGCCAATTTCCAGTCGTTCGTTATAAATCGTATCTGAAAAATGCAGACTCCCCGGATCCTACTCACATATTTTCACCATTCTAGAACAGGCTTGGCCAATGTGCTGTAAACAAGATTAGTATATGAAAACTTAATAACTGGCCGGTTCAGCATTTGCATTAAATTTGACGTGTATTCCCGTTTAAACGACCAGGGCGCACATGCGGCCAAAAAATGCACGTATTTTGTTTGTCCAAGATTTGGAAATCATGTGATGTTCAACAGACGCTATGATTGGATAATGGTCATGAACGGCGATAGGTCAATTACTAATCGAATGTTAAATGTTTAGTCCAAACAAGTCTCATCAAGTGACGTCATGTCATCAGACTTGTCACTTTCATTAATCGATTCCAAGTCTCGCTGGATCCTGCTGGCAATTACTGCCTTTGCCTCCCTCAACGCCGACTCCCTCTTGTTCCATACAACACAATTTCTTGCGTGCATGGCAGCAACAATTGCAGCATCAGCTGAATGACAGAAAAGGAAAAACTAGATTGTGTTAACTTGACAAAAAGGCATAAGTATAAGACATGAGGCCAACTCTCCAAATGTCCCGTTTTAGTTAATGACATCTTTTACTAATTTTGTGAGCAAGTTATTTTGCAGGAGATCACAAATTACTATTTTTTTTTTAAGATTCAAAAGGATGGGACGTTTACACGTTTAAACGAAATTTGTTTTACATTTAATCAAAATTTTGAGAACGAGAACGAAACCAGTTTCATTTGATATCTTAGCACTTGTAGATAATGTAAATATAACTTAAGAGTGATTTAAGATCAGACTAATTAACTGAAGAGCGGCGCGAAATGAAACAATTTTGTATTGATGCATTGGCACTTTTTGGACCTAAAATAGAAAAACTGGTTTCGTTTTTGTTCTCAACATTTGATTAAATGTAAAACTGGCCCTATTTGGCATGGTGTTAATGAGCCTTCGTCTGATCTAGTGCAACTAAAGACCTCCCATTTTGTGATCAGAGTCGATGATACTATGATTTAGGACAATAAGGGAATTTGTTCCCGAAATTTTGATTAAACCCTATCCAGCTCTCAGTCTATTAGTTCAGTTCAATAAACTTCAATTCAAGTAGTCCCCTTTTCGAATCAAAGAGTGACATGTTTTTAAAATCAATACCTTTGTCCGTCATTCCGATGAACCAATCCCCTTCCTGCGACTCAGTACAGACAAGGTGCTCAACGAGAGAGGTCTTGTCCAGAAGGATATCTGATGCATCTTCTTTGGGCGTTGTTGCAGAATCTTGTCTGTGCGTTGCTTTCACCAAAGCTTTAAGGGTGCCATGTTGTTTATCTGCAATTATAGTTAATCAAAGTAATAGTACATAATTGTATGTTACATTTAAATTATCACTCCTGTAGGTTACGAAGGCATGTTTATTCCTCCACCCCAAAGAGGGGTAGTGGCTGCAGACAGTTCTTTAGCAGCGAAAAAAAATATTAAAATCTAGAACTTAGAAGTACATTAAGCAGTTGATAGATAGAGCTGAAACAACTTTACTTGGTCGCTATTCCAATGGCACTTGTTAACAAATCGCTGTGTGAAACAACATTTCCGCACATCAAGTCAATTCAATTCATTCAATTCAATTCATATTTTATTAGTCATGTAAGTTAAAACAGACATGAAATTCTTTTTCTGGTGTAAAAGCGATACAATAAAACAGTAAAAACAGCAATCAGCACAATGAAAACCTTAAAAATAACAATAGCTTATGAATTAAAATAGAAACTTTACATTATATAAATTACATAACTTAAATAATACAAACAAATGACAGTGAAAAAGGATAAAACATTTTAAAATGACAGCAAAAAGAGACTGACGACAAAAAAAAGAGACGAGAGACTGGTGCACGGTACTTACCCACCCCCCCCCCCCCCCCCCCCCTCTCCTTCCTTGGCTAGCATGAATATCACAGCAAAAACAAGGATAAAAACTCAATTAGAATGACAGCAAATAAACTGACTGCAAAAAGGCCTACAAAAGGACTGGTCACGGTACTGAACTAACCCCCTCCCCCCCCCCCCCCCCCCCCCTCCTCCTTGGCTATGAACGACTTATGAATTATCTTACAAACTGTTTGTTAAAAAGGTGGATTGCACTGGGTAGAAATGAAAACATGTGACGGTTTGTTTTCTTCAAAGAAGGGACAATCCTCCCGGACCTGTTGAAAATCACATGTGAATGCAAAGGATGAGTATTATCCGTGTAAATAGTCTCAAGTTTGGTCAACAGAGCTTTCTCATAAATTACATAAAGCTCTTTTACACTGATACCCATAGCTTTACTGGCAGTTTAAGTGATTCGTTGAAGTCTACTCATGTTTTTATTAGTCAGATTATTAAACCAAACAATGCAGCAAAACGTAATTACCGATTGAATTACACTCTGATAGAACAAAAACATTATGTCCCTGTCTACACTGAAGGATCTAAGTTTACGAAGGAAATATAGCCGTTGATTTGCCTTACCACACATTTTATCCGTATTTGTATTCCAGTTTAATTTCTCATCAATGTAAATTCCAAGGTATTTGTATTGCGTAACAATTTCAACATCTTCATTTTTAATCCTCAAAGGTATAATTTCATCCTTGATCTTACGAAAATCGAAAATCATCTCCTTTGTCTTACGAACATTGATCACCAAGTGATTATCTTCACACCATTTGACAAAATGATTTACCTCATCCCTGTATGCAGCTTCGTCATTATGTGAAATAAACCCTGATAATGAGGTATCGTCTGCATATTTAACAATACAGCAGGAATTACTACTAAATCTAAGATCACTATAATGCAAAAAGCAATGGGGATAATACACAACCCTGAGGGGCTCCAGTGTTGGAGTCCACCCAGTTTGAGAGGGATTGCATAACCTTCACTCTCTGTAATCTGTTAGATAAGAAATCACTTATCCATAATGACAAATTAGGATAAATATTCATGTCCATTAATTTGCTAATCAAAACATGAGGCTGCATGGTATTAAATGCTGAGGAGAAATCAATGAACAAAGTTCTGACATAGGTTCTAGGTTTATCTAAGTGCTCATAAATTCCATGTAACATTGTAATGATTGCATCTTCAACTCCTCTTTTTGCACAATAAGCAAACTGAAAATGATCAATAAAAAGTTTTGTTTGGTCAACCAAAAGATCCTTAACAATATACTCAAAGCATTTCATTACAATGGAGGTAAGAGCCACTGGCCGGTAATCATTTAAAGTACAAGGTCTAGGTACTTTAGGCACTGGAATAAGAACCGACTTTTTCCAAATTTTCGGAACAGTACAACATCGAAGTGACCATTCAAATAATTTATGAAAAACTGGAGCCAGCTCTTTTGAACAGGCTTTCAGGATATACCCTGAAAGATGATCCGGTCCTACAGCCTTATTAGTCTTGACTCCTTTTAACAACTTTGCTACGGTTGATATATCCAATTCAAAACTAGTGTTATTGGATTCACAGTCAGTTTTGTTGAGAGTCTCTCTTATTATATTCAGTTCTCCACTGAAGTCATGGACATCGAAGCGAGCGAAGAACGTGTTAAGGTCGTTTGCAAAAACTGTCGAGTTAACTCTAGCAGAAATATTCATTGTTTTTTTCTTCTTTTCGCATCCTGTAACTGTACGAATTCCTTGCCATGCCTTTTTAGGGTCACCACACTTGAAATTGTTTTTGATTTTATCACCATAATCTTGCTTGCTGCGTTGAATACGTTTCTTTATTTCCTTCTGGAGTCTCCTCTTCTCATCTGGCTCATTGTTCAGAAAAGCTTGCTGTTTCTGTTTCAAGAGTTCACGGATATCCTTGGTAATCCAGGGCTTACTGTTTGGGTAGACTTTAACCTGTCTCTCTGATATGAGTGTGTTTTCACAAAAACTGATGTAATCGCTAATGGCCTCTGTAGCATCACTCAGGTTGTTGGAAGATGTGAACGTATCCCAGTCAGTACAGTCAAAGCAGCTTTGAAGGGTTTCAGTGTTCTCCTTTGTCCAGCTTCGAACTCTCTGCACAATAGGCTTTTCTTGTTTCAGTTTCTGCTTATATTCAGGAACGAGTTGAATCATGTCATGGTCAGACAATCCCAAGCCCGCTTTCCTATGTGCCTTGTATGCATGCGGAATGTTGCCGTAGCATTTGTCTAATGTACGGTTTCCTCTAGTATTTACATTACATGTAATGTATAGTCAACATGTACAGTACATACATTACATGTACAGTATACATCCGATCCATGTACTCGGTATGTGAATTGTTCATGTCATAAAAAGTAATAAGCGAATAATTCGTGCAAAACAGGTGAAAATTAGGGTTGTTTGAATATTTGTCGGGGTGTTTATTTCTTTGTTTCTTCGGTAGTCATCTTTATCATAGTGATGTGGGGATCTGTGCGCCAGTGGCGTAAACACGGGGAAGGAGTTCAGGGGCCCGCCGATTTGTATTTCTTTTTTGTTTCGTAAATTTATAAAGGGGAAATTGTACACAAAGTGATGTTTCACATATTTCAAGCGGTGTTTAGGGCAGGGGTATCCCCCGTTGAGAAAAAGTTCAAGATGCAGTACTTGTTGACAAATTCAATAATCATCCCCACTTTTCGACACGGATTTACTCGCCACTGGTGAAATCTCATTTGTTTGGCGTATATTATTTATTGGTAATACCTGTTATTATTGTGTTTATTATTTGATAGTGTTGAAATAACTCTTATGATGTAACTTTCCATAAATTAATGCCGTCAAATGTAACACAAGGTCGTGGACTCAATATCGGCATCAGTATAGCTGTTTTACTTTGATTTGCTCATCATTGCACGCACAGCCGATTTTAGTCGAAATTTATTTCGATACATAGGCCTACAACTTTATTTATGTATAGGAAGGAGCTGGTGCATTATTTATTTTACAATTATAAATACAGATTTACTTATTTACTTATTTTCGTTTAGTTCTGTCATGGTACATTTTGGCGTTTGGCGGGTGGGGTGTCACGGACTATGTTCGACTGTAGGCCTCGTATATTTTTAGTGGCACAAACACATACAAAATACTTGTACATGCAGTATGTATCATAACTACAGGATCATGCATGCAGCAGTCATTGCAATTGTAATCTGATCTGGCGCGCGCGCCCTGTGGGTCAGCGCGCGCGAGCCCTGTAGGTCAGCGCGCGGTCGTGGGGTATTATTTGCAGTTACTGGGTTCATCTGTGTTCATCAGTTCGGGATTCAGTGTACAGCCGCAAGCCTGCTATGATCGTGACGACACAGCCCCTTTAAGTCAAGGCGCGCGTGGCTACCCGAACAGTGGCGCGCCCCGGACATGCTGCCATTCGGAGCGCGTCACGCGTCCAGGTAGCCACGCGTGCCTTGACAAAAGGCTATCATCCGCCAAACGGCTGGAAAGGAGCGCCGTTTTTCTCTCTTGTTTTCGCCATCCAACAACGCAAAACTTTGAACAGGTTAGTAGAACGATATTTCCTGTAAAACACTAACCTCCAAATCCGCCCATTTTTGAAAATTGTAACAATGACCGATCATGTACATTACCTTTAAGGACATTTATTTTGCAAGCTTCGACTTCTCAGAATATGCACCCATGTCTGTGCCCGGAATTATTTTTTTATTATTCTATTTATTGGGTATTTAGTATAATTATTGTGAAGGGAAATTCGATCCTACGAAGCTTCGATAGCGAACGGCGCCCCTTCGGCCAGTAGTATAGATAGCTACCAGACTATTGTGCAACTTCGTGGCAGCTCTTCTTCGTATATGCGCGTGCGTGAAGAGAAAATGTTCCTCATTTTCATACAGAATTGCGCATGCGCACTAGTTTTCCCCATTTTTCGGCGGGAGATTTTACGAAATTTCCAAGACGTTGTTACTGGCGGTTCGTGGCTATTAAAGGGGCTGTGTTGTCACGATCATAGCAGGCTTGCGGCTGTACACTGAATCCCGAACTGATGAACGCAGATGAACCCAGTAACTGCAAATAATACCCCACGACCGCGCGCTGACCTACAGGGCTCGCGCGCGCTGACCCACAGGGCGCGCGCGCCAGATCAGATTACAATTGCAATGACTGCTGCATGCATGATCCTGTAGTTATGATACATACTGCATGTACAAGTATTTTGTATGTGTTTGTGCCACTAAAAATATACAATAGGCCTACAGTCGAACATAGTCCGTGACACCCCACCCGCCAAACGCCAAAATGTACCATGACAGAACAAAACGAAAATAAGTAAATAAGTAAATCTGTATATATAATTGTAAAATAAATAATGCACCAGCCCCTTCCTATACATAAATAAAGTTGTAGGCCTATGTATCGAAATAAATTTCGACTAAAATCGGCTGTGCGTGCAATGATGAGCAAATCAAAGTAAAACAGCTATACTGATGCCGATATTGAGTCCACGACCTTGTGTTACATTTGACGGCAGGAATTTATGGAAAGTTACATCATAAGAGTTATTTCAACACTATCAAATAATAAACACAATAATAACAGGTATTACCAATAAATAATATACGCCAAACAAATGAGATTTCACCAGTGGCGAGTAAATCCGTGTCGAAAAGTGGGGATGATTATTGAATTTGTCAACAAGTACTGCATCTTGAACTTTTTCTCAACGGGGGATACCCCTGCCCTAAACACCGCTCGAAATTTGAAACATCACTTTGTGTACAATTTCCCCTTTATAAATTTACGAAACAAAAAAGAAATACAAATCGGCGGGCCCCTGAACTCCTTCCCCGTGTTTATGCCACTGGCGCACAGATCCCCACATCCGCTATGATAAAGATGACTACCGAAGAAACAAAGAAATAAACACCCCGACAAATATTCAAACAACCCTAATTTTCACCTGTTTTGCACGAATTATTCGCTTATTACTTTTTATGACATGAACAATTCACATACCGAGTACATGGATCGGATGTATACTGTACATGTAATGTATGTACTGTACATGTTGACTATACATTACATGTAGACTTGATGTGCGGAAATGTTGTTTCACACAGCGATTTGTTAACAAGTGCCATTGGAATAGCGACCAAGTAAAGTTGTTTCAGCTCTATCTATCAACTGCTGAATGTACTTCTAAGTTCTAGATTTTAATATTTTTTTTCGCTGCTAAAGAACTGTCTGCAACCACTACCCCTCTTTTAGTAGCATGATAATTTGTCATTAAAGTGACCGGTCAAAATAAGCCTGAAGCTTTTTACCTAAGTTCACAAGCAAGATACGAACAAGATACATCCAGATGAATGTACACTTAATACATAGACCCTTTTACGGATACGCCGCCTGTGGGATTTTGTGTACAAAATTTTGCGCGAACTATCCCACAGCGACAAGACACGTTGCAGTTTTGCTGTGCACATTTACATGGACAAGCACCCCGTGTGCCGAGTCGTCCTCTCTGGCAAGAGTTTCGGCATGTACATGTCATAGGTTCTCCAGCGTAAGGTTCTACTTCTATATCGCCAACCTCCAATTCTATGCAACTTTCAGACAAATATTCCATGGCACATGTGAATGAAATTTTATAAAATAAACAGATGAAATTTGAACGTTTTTTTTCTTAGAGAACTGAGTGCCACGATGTGTGCTACTTGTTTATAAGTATACGTGTACACGTATGTGTATTTCAGTACGCAGACGCTGGACATGCGTGCATGTTCCAGGGGGTGTAGTTTCCAAAAGCCAATTCTCAGAACAGCCATAACAAACGGATGGAGGTTAAAAATAGCACATAACCGAACTATATAAACCAGTGCATGGTCAGCAACTCTAGTTGCCCTAGCAAGGAGCCCATAATCTTCAAATCCTTCAACCCTGTCACAGGAAATATCGTACGACAAACGGGCTCGCAAACTCATTTCATCAAAGGTTACTATATACACAGAGCTTATCCCTGTCACTCATTCCACAGACTTTATGTTTCAGCACATTGAGAACAGTGGGGGAAAATCCTGGATGAATCTGAGCACTATTAAGTAACCATTTTCGTAGAGATGATACAGAGGGAAGTGTGAATATTCTGCTACATAATTGGTATGCTCTAGGACCTTGATGGTAAAGAGACAAGGCAATTACTTTGTCAGTATATGACCATCTCCTGCCTCTTGCCTTCACACGCTGACTTGAATTCCTCAGCTGTGAAGCAAAGAACGACAATGATGGCTCTTTCAAGTACTGAGTAGCACCCATATCACCTATGCTCTGCCCACCTCCCACCTACAGTCAGTTTAGCGAGCAAGCCACTGTACAGTTGGTGTTTGGAAACGGTAAACGAATACTCTTATAAATAATGACAATCACATTTCTGGCGAAAAAAATGGAAATACTGAAAGACTTGGAATCGAAACCTCGACTACGAAATCTATGAACGACTCGCTTAACCACTCGGCCACCGAGCTGTCACTACCTACAAGCACTTTTTAAACCTATAGAAACAGAGAAGAAACTATACGGCGGCAGTACAATACCCGAACATGGTTGAATGAACATCATTAAGAATCACACCACTGTTATAATTCGTCTTTTCTTTGAAAATGAGAAGAAACCGAAAATGACGAAAATAATCATGTGGACCATGGGCGGCGATCCCGGTGGGACGAGGTACACGTAACCTAATATCTTTTGAGGAGGGGTCGGCTATGGCAGTGTCCCCTTCCCCAACCCCCACCCTTCCCCCACCCCCACCCCCCCCCCCCCCCCGCTCGTTGCCAATTTGTTTTGTTCTATTGTAAAAAGGGCCTACGCCTAAAATTAAGCAGAAAAGCAAAACCTGTAAAGGTCTCATTTTGCGTGTATGGGTAAGAACAAAACAAAGAGGCCAAATGGCGCCACCAACGTTGAGAAGGTGTGTGTCCCTCCCGCTTGTAAAATTTTGTTTGCAGGCGAAACATTTTTGGGGGTCAACATTTTGGGAAAATGTAGGGAAAAAATTCAAAGAAACCCCCCTGCAAACAACCCTGGACCGACCCTCCTTCAAGGCGAAAGAAATATGAGAATCATATAAATAGAAAGGGACGCCCTCCTAATAGTCAAAAGTCTGAATTCTTTTTGATTTGATTTATCCGTTTAATAACTTCCATCCTTTTCATCAACCAGTTCATCTTTTAAAAAACGCCTTTGGTTATTGGCGAGTACATTTGGCGAAACTGAATGGCCGTCCTCGCCACCATGTTTACTGCGCGCCATGTTTACATATGGGCGCCGCCATGTTTTCTTTAACAGGTTCCACTCTACTGGGGGCCTGTTTGTTTCACACAGATCCGGATCGCGATCAGTGATCCGGAGCTTTGAAAGCTGCTCCGAATCACGTTTTTAGAGATCCTGCTCGCGAGTTGGGTTCAGAAGATCGAAGATGGCGACGTGCGAGACGGACAGAGAAAAAGTGACGGTATTTGTTCGTAGATTTGAAGCATTTAATGAGCTTTTTTGACAGTATTTAGTCATTATTCTTTTACAATGTTTTTTTTTGTTATTAAGGCTATGTACGATTTATTTACTTTTCTGGAAATACTAGATAGTTTATCATAAAAATAACCCTACAAAATCTGAAGCAGACGACATTTGTTGTGTAGTACAAATTCTCCCAGCATGCAACATATAGCGAGAGGGCGCCCTAAAGGGTTCGCGATCCTGTTTGTTTTCGTTCGGCTCTGGATCACCTCCCGATCTGTGTGAAACAAACAGGCCTTGGTTTCCACTTCACTAAATACGGCGCTCATTGTAAGCAACACAAAATCAGACACTAAGAAAGAGTGCCGCCTGGTGACGCTCAGGAGTAAGGTGGCAATGTGTTTTTCACTGGAAAATAGAGATTAAGAGTCCTAGAACAATTTTCTTTTCAAATTTATGAGAGTTGACGGAATGATTTTTTTATACTCCCCTCCCCCAAACCACCCCTAAAATGGTGGCCCATCTCTGGGCCCAGGTCTACCCCCCGCCTCTATGCCTAATAGACCCACGTATTGGTTTTCTTAGTTTTCGAACGGAATCCCCCGAGATGGAAGCCACGGGTCACAAATGCTTGATTTCTACAAATAGTTCTACAATCAGTCCCATTTATAGGACACAGGGACCGCTTATTCAAAATTGCCCGGGGGATCACAAAATATTAATGAGCTCGCGCTTTGATTTTCAGAGTTTTAGTGGCATGCACCGACTATATACTGCGCTCATATAGGTGCACCACACTAAATATACTCCTAACCCTAACCCTAACCCTAACCCTAACCCTAACCCTAACCCTAACCCTAACCCTAACCCTAACCCTAACCCTAACCCTAACCCTAACCCTAACCCTAACCCTAACCCTAACCCTAACCCTAACCCTAACCCTAACCCTAACCCTAACCCTAACCCTAACCCTAACCCTAACCCTAACCCTAACCCTAACCCTAACCCTAACCCTAACCCTAACCCTAACCCTAACCCTAACCCTAACCCTAACCCTAACCCTAACCCTAACCCTAACCCTAACCCTAACCCTAACCCTAACCCTAACCCTAACCCTAACCCTAACCCTAACCCTAACCCTAACCCTAACCCTAACCCTAACCCTAACCCTAACCCTAACCCTAACCCTAACCCTAACCCTAACCCTAACCCTAACCCTAACCCTAACCCTAACCCTAACCCTAACCCTAACCCTAACCCTAACCCTAACCCTAACCCTAACCCTAACCCTAACCCTAACCCTAACCCTAACCCTAACCCTAACCCTAACCCTAACCCTAACCCTAACCCTAACCCTAACCCTAACCCTAACCCTAACCCTAACCCTAACCCTAACCCTAACCCTAACCCTAACCCTAACCCTAACCCTAACCCTAACCCTAACCCTAACCCTAACCCTAACCCTAACCCTAACCCTAACCCTAACCCTAACCCTAACCCTAACCCTAACCCTAACCCTAACCCTAACCCTAACCCTAACCCTAACCCTAACCCTAACCCCTAACCCTAACCCTAACCCTAACCCCTAACCCTAACCCCTAACCCTAACCCTAACCCCTAACCCCTAACCCTAACCCTAACCCTAACCCTAACCCTAACCCTAACTCTAACCCTAACTCTAACCCTAACCCTAACCCTAACCATGATCCTAATCCTAACCCTAACCCTAACCCTAACCCTAACCCTAACCCTAACCCTAACCCTAACCCTAACCCTAACCCTAACCCTAACCCTAACCCCTAACCCTAACCTAACCCTAACCCTAACCCTAACCCTAACCCTAACCTAACCCTAACCTAACCCTAACCCTAACCCTAACCCTATTGACCTTAGTGTAAAATCAACTACCGGTAACTTCACAGTGAAAAAAATTCTGATCCAGGACTACTGAAAATTGTAGTTTGAATCTTAATCTGTCAAATTCTTGTCAATTTTTGGCAGGGTAGACGTTTGGAATTTTGGCTAATTGTCCCCAAAGAGTACCACCTCTAAAAATGTGGTTTTCCCAAACCGGCTAGCTGCCATTTTTTATACTGTATCCCTCCACTTGCCAAGCCAAATAGGACCAAATTTAAAGCCAAAATTTATCAAGCCTTTACAAAAGTTGAAGCACAGAACCCCCAGGTTATGATAGCTGATCATAATTACACAATCTATCAATTGCATGACCCCCCAAAATATATTATTCAAAAAGAGTTGTGTGTTTACAATCTATGCTAATCAGTTTGGCGCAGCCATTTTTGGCCTATTTAGTGTGGTGCACCCGTAAAGAGCGCCGCCTGGTGACGCTCAGGAGTAACGTGGCAATGTGTTGTTCACTTCAAATTGAAGATAAAGACACCTAGGATCATTTTCTTTTCAATTTTAGTAGAGTTGACCGAATTATTTATTTATTTTTATCCCTCCCCCAACCCATCCTTGAGATGGTGGCCCATCTCTGGGCAGAGGTCTAAATGTAGCCCCCCCGCCTCTATGCCAAAAAGACCCACGCATTGGTCCTTTTTGTGAACGGAATCCCCCGAGTTGGAAGCCACGAGTCACAAAATGCTTGATCTCCACAAATATTTCTACAATCAGTCCCATTTATAGGCCACAAAGACCTCTTACCCGAAGGATCACAAAATATTAATGAGCTGGGACGCAGTGACTTTCACAATAATGGTGGCATGCACCCTTTAATAACACTCTTTGGGGCCTTTCGTGAGAAAAATTTGACTCAAAACAGAGAAAATTTACCTAAAATATACTAACCACATCAAAACATGAAATGCGATTGCTTGCTTTCCGAAAATGGGGGCGATACAATTTGGTATGCCGCCTTTCATTTCAAATTGATTTCGGCGGGCTATTTTTTTGTGGGGAAATCTATTGCCAAAATTTGGAGAAAATACTTTTTCTGATTATTTTTTTTTTTGGGAGGGGGAATAAATATTGAACCCCAGGGGCGGACAAAGGATCGTTTGGAGGGGTGGTGTTCTGAAAATATTTCCGTACATTTGCCCAAAAGTTGACTCCAAAAATGTTTCGCCTGCGAACAAAAGTTTTAAAGTGGGGGGGGGGGGGGGGGGGTGATGAAAATAATTATCCTGAATGCTGCATAAAAAAATAAGAGAAACATCTAGAAATGTACAATTGCGGGCAAAAAGCCATTGGTGCATATTCTAAGAAGTCGAAGTTTGCAAATTTCCTTAAACATAATAATAAACAGAGAAGAGCCCGAACGACGAGACAGACAAAAACATTCCTCTATGTTTTCCCGTATACCTTTAGAATTTATTAATCGAAAGGTATGCATTCTGGTGTTACGCCTGTTTAAAAATAAAGAAATAAATACAAAAAGTTATGTGATGTTGACCAAGCTTTCAGGTGCCGCGATTCACCGAGGCCCCATACTCCGGCTTACCGGCTCCCATGTAGGACTCTTATGGGCTCAGATTCCGATCCATCACACCTTCTTCCCCAACTCATCCATATAACCCGAAGGTCTAGCACCATAAAAGGGAGGAACACGGCGGCACCCTAAACCTTGACTGCTGAGTCAGCCAAACGTGCCATGAACCTTTACGCAAATGCTTACCTGGACTTCACGAGCGGTCCCAGCTGCACTGCGCTTGGCGAGCAAGCCACTGTACAGTTGGTGTTTGGAAACGGTAAACGAATACTCTTATAAATAATGACAATCACATTTCTGGCGAAAAAAATGGAAATACTGAAAGACTTGGAATCGAACCCTCGACTACGAAATCTATGAACGACTCGCTTAACCACTCGGCCACCGAGCTGTTCACTACCTACAAGCACTTTTTAAACCTATAGAAACAGAGAAGAAACTATACGGCGGCAGTACAATACCCGAACATGGTTGAATGAACATCATTAAGAATCACACCACTGTTATAATTCGTCTTTTCTTTGAAAATGAGAAGAAACCGAAAATGCCGAAAATAATCATGTGGACCATGGGCGGCGATCCCGGTGGGACGGGGTACACGTAACCTAATATCTTTTGAGGAGGGGTCGGCTATGGCAGTGTCCCCTTCCCCCACCCCCACCCCCCCCCCCCCCCCCCCCCGCTCGTTGCCAATTTGTTTTGTTCTATTGTAAAAAGGGCCTACGCCTAAAATTAAGCAGAAAAGCAAAACCTGTAAAGGTCTCATTTTGCGTGTATGGGTAAGAACAAAACAAAGAGGCCAAATGGCGCCACCAACGTTGAGAAGGTGTGTGTCCCTCCCGCTTGTAAAATTTTGTTTGCAGGCGAAACATTTTTGGGGGTCAACTTTTTGGGAAAATGTAGGGAAAAAATTCAAAGAAACCCCCCTGCAAACAACCCTGGACCGACCCTCCTTCAAGGCGAAAGAAATATGAGAATCATATAAATAGAAAGGGACGCCCTCCTAATAGTCAAAAGTCTGAAAAAGATCTTAATTGAATTCTTTTTGATTTGATTTATCCGTTAAATAACTTCCATCCTTTTCATCAACCAGTTCATCTTTAAAAAAACGCCTTTGGTTATTGGCGAGTACATTTGGCGAAACTGAATGGCCGTCCTCGCCACCATGTTTACTGCGCGCCATGTTTACATATGGGCGCCGCCATGTTTTCTTTAAACAGGTTCCACTCTACTGGGGGCCTGTTTGTTTCACACAGATCCGGATCGCGATTAGTGATCCGGAGCTTTGAAAGCTGCTCCGAATCACATTTTTAGGGATCCTGCTCCCGAGGTGGGTTCACAAGATCCAAGATGGCGACGTGCGAGACGGACAGAGAAAAAGTGACGGTATTTGTTCGTAGATTTGAAGCATTTAATGAGCTTTTTTGACAGTATTTAGTCATTATTCTTTTACAATGTTTTTTTGTTATTAAGGCTATGTACGATTTATTTACTTTTCTGGAAATACTAGATAGTTTATCATAAAAATAACCCTACAAAATCTGAAGCAGACGACATTTGTTGTGTAGTACAAATTCTCCCAGCATGCAACATATAGCGAGAGGGCGCCCTAAAGGGTTCGCGATCCTGTTTGTTTTCGTTCGGCTCTGGATCACCTCCCGATCTGTGTGAAACAAACAGGCCTTGGTTTCCACTTCACTAAATACGGCGCTCATTGTAACCAACACAAAATCAGACACTGAGAAAGAGTGCCGCCTGGTGACGCTCAGGAGTAAGGTGGCAATGTGTTTTTCACTGGAAAATAGAGATTAAGAGTCCTAGAACAATTTTCTTTTCAAATTTATGAGAGTTGACGGAATGATTTTTTTATACTCCCCTCCCCCAAACCACCCATAAAATGGTGGCCCATCTCTGGGCCCAGGTCTACCCCCCGCCTCTATGCCTAATAGACCCACGTATTGGTTTTCTTTGTTTTTGAACGGAATCCCCCGAGTTGGAAGCCACGGGTCACAAATGCTTGATTTCTACAAATAGTTCTACAATCAGTCCCATTTATAGGACACAGGGACCTCTTATTCAAAATTGCCCGGGGGATCACAAAATATTAATGAGCTCGCGCGCTTTGATTTTCAGAGTTTTAGTGGCATGCACCGACTATATACTGCGCTCATATAGGTGCACCACACTAAATATACTCCTAACCCTAACCCTAACCCCAACCCCAACCCCAACCCCAACCCCAACCCCAACCCTAACCCCAACCCTAACCCTAACCCTAACCCTAACCCTAACCCTAACCCTAACCCTAACCCTAACCCTAACCCTAACCCTAACCCTAACCCTAACCCTAACCCTAACCCTAACCCTAACCCTAACCCTATTGACCTTAGTGTAAAATCAACTACCGGTAACTTCACAGTGAAAAAAATCCTGACCCAGGACTACTGAAAATTGTAGTTTGAATCTTAATCTGTCAAATTCTTGTCAATTTTTGGCAGGGTAGACGTTTGGAATTTTGGCTAATTGTCCCCAAAGAGTACCACCTCTAAAAATGTGTTTTTTCCCAAACCGGCTAGCTGCCATTTTTTATACTGTATCCCTCCACTTGCCAAGCCAAATAGGACCAATTTTAAAGCCAAAATGTATCAAGCCTTTACAAAAGTTGAAGCACAGAACCCCCAGGTTATGATAGCTGATCATAATTACACAATCTATCAATTGCATGACCCCCCAAAATTTATTATTCAAAAAGAGTTGTGGGTTTACAATCTATGCTAATCAGTTTGGCGCAGCCATTTTTGGCCTATTTAGTGTGGTGCACCCGTAAAGAGCGCCGCCTGGTGACGCTCAGGAGTAACGTGGCAATGTGTTGTTCACTTCAAATTGAAGATAAAGACCCCTAGGATCATTTTCTTTTCAATTTTAGTAGAGTTGACCGAATTATTTATTTTTATCCCTCCCCCAACACATCCTTGAGATGGTGGCCCATCTCTGGGCAGAGGTCTAAATGTAGCCCCCCGCCTCTATGCCAAAAAGACCCACGCATTGGTCCTTTTTGTGAACGGAATCCCCCGAGTTGGAAGCCACGAGTCACAAAATGCTTGATCTCCACAAATATTTCTACAATCAGTCCCATTTATATGCCACAAAGACCTCTTACCTGAAGGATCACAAAATATTAATGAGCTGGGACGCAGTGACTTTCAGAGTAATGGTGGCATGCACCCTTTAATAACACTCTTTGGGGCCTTTCGTGAGAAAAATTTGACTCAAAACAGAGAAAATTTACCTAACATTATACTAACCACATCAAAACATGAAATGCGATTGCTTGCTTTCCGAAAATGGGGGCGCTACAATTTGGTATGCCGCCTTTCATTTCAAATTGATTTCGGCGGGCTATTTTTTTGTGGGGAAATCTATTGCAAAAAATTTGAGAAAATACCTTTTTATTCTTATTATTTTTTTTGGGGGGGGGGGAAATAAATATTGAACCCCAGGGGCGGACAAAGGATTGTTTGGAGGGGTGGTGTTCTGAAAATATTTCCGTACATTTGCCCAAAAGTTGACTCCAAAAATGTTTCGCCTGCGAACAAAAGTTTTAAAGTGGGGGGTGTGGGTGATGAAAATAATTATCCTGAATGCTGCATAAAAACATAAAAGAAACATCTAGAAATGTACAATTGCGGGCAAAAAGCCATTGGTGCATATTCTAAGAAGTCGAAGCTTGCAAATTTCCTTAAACATAATAATAAACAGAGGAAAGCCCGAACGACGAGACAGACAAAAACATTCCTCTATGTTTTCCCGTATACCTTTAGAATTTATTAATCGAAAGGTATGCATTCTGGTGTTACGCCTGTTTAAAAATAAGAAAATAAATAAAAAAAGTTATGTGATGTTGACCAAGCTTTCAGGTGCCGCGATTCACCGAGGCCCCATACTCCGGCTTACCGGCTCCCATGTAGGACTCTTATGGGCTCAGATTCCGATCCATCACACCTTCTTCCCAAACTCATCCATATAACCCGAAGGTCTAGCACCATAAAAGGGAGGAACATGGCGGCACCCTAAACCTTGACTGCTGAGTCAGCCAAACGTGCCATGAACCTTTACGCAAATGCTTACCTGGACTTCACGAGCGGTCCCAGCTGCACTGCGCTTGGCGAGCAAGCCACTGTACAGTTGGTGTTTGGAAACGGTAAACGAATACTCTTATAAATAATGACAATCACATTTCTGGCGAAAAAAAATGGAAATACTGAAAGGCTTGGAATCGAACCCTCGACTACGAAATCGATGAACGACTCGCTTAACCAATCGGCCACCGAGCTGTCACTACCTACAAGCACTTTTTAAACCTATAGAAACAGAGAAGAAACTATACGGCGGCAGTACAATACCCGAACATGGTTGAATGAACATCATTAAGAATCACACCACTGTTATAATTCGTCTTTTCTTTGAAAATGAGAAGAAACCGAAAATGCCGAAAATAATCATGTGGACCATGGTCGGCTATGGCAGTGTCCCCTTCCCCCACCCCCACCCCTGTAAAGGTCTCATTTTGCGTGTATGGGTAAGAACAAAACAAAGAGGCCAAATGGCGCCACCAACGTTGAGAAGGTGTGTGTCCCTCCCGCTTGTAAAATTTTGGGGGAACTTTTTGGGAAAATGTAGGGAAAACATTCAAAGAAACCCCCCTGCAAACAACCCTGGACCGACCCTCCTTCAAGGCGAAAGAAATATGAGAATCATATAAATAGAAAGGGACGCCCTCCTAATAGTCAAAAGTCTGAAAAAGGATTTGATTTGATTTATCCGTTTAATAACTTCCATCCTTTTCATCAACCAGTTCATCTTCTAAAAAGCGCCTTTGGTTATTGGCGAGTACATTTGGCGAAACTGAATGGCCGTCCTCGCCACCATGTTTACTGCGCGCCATGTTTACATATGGGCGCCGCCATGTTTTCTTTAACAGGTTCCACTCCACTGGGGGCCTTTTTGTTTCACACAGATCCGGATCGCGATCAGTGATCCGGAGCTTTGAAAGCTGCTCCGAATCACGTTTTTAGGAATCCTGCTCGCGAGGTGGGTTCGCAAGATCCAAGATAGCGACGTGCGAGACGGACAGAGAAAAGGTCTACCCCCGCCTCTATGCCTAATAGACCCACGTATTGGTTTTCTTTGTTTTTGAACGGAATCCCCCGAGTTGGAAGCCACGGGTCACAAATGCTTGATTTCTACAAATAGTTCTACAATCAGTCCCATTTATAGGACACAGGGACCTCTTATTCAAAATTGCCCGGGGGATCACAAAATATTAATGAGCTCGCGCGCTTTGATTTTCAGAGTTTTAGTGGCATGCACCGACTATATACTGCGCTCATATAGGTGCACCACACTAAATATACTCCTAACCCTAACCCTAATCCTAACCCTAACCCTAACCCTAACCCTAACCCTAACCCTAACCCTAACCTTAACCCTAACCCTAACCCTAACCCTAACCCTAACCCTAACCCTAACCCTATTGACCTTAGTGTAAAATCAACTACCGGTAACTTCACAGTGAAAAAAATCCTGATCCAGGACTACTGAAAATTGTAGTTTAAATCTTAATCTGTCAAATTCTTGTCATTTTTTGGCAAGGTAGACGTTTGGAATTTTGGCTAATTGTCCCCAAAGAGTACCACCTCTAAAAATGTGGTTCTTCCCAAATTGGCTAGCTGCCATTTTTATACTGTATCCCTCCACTTGCCAAGCCAAATAGGACCAATTTTAAAGCCAACATTTATCAAGCCTTTACAAAAGTTGAAGCACAGAACCCCCAGGTTATGATAGCTGATCATAATTACACAATCTATCAATTGCATGACCCCCCAAAATGTATTATTCAAAAAGAGTTGTGGGTTTACAATCTATGCTAATCAGTATGGCGCAGCCATTTTTTGCCTATTTAGTGTGGTGCACCCGTAAAGAGCGCCGCCTGGTGACGCTCAGGAGTAACGTGGCAATGTGTTGTTCACTTCAAATTAGAGATAAAGACCCCAAGGATGATTTTCTTTTCAATTTTAGTAGAGTTGACAGAATTATTTATTTTTATCCCTCCCCCAACCCATCCTTGAAATGGTGGCCCATCTCTGGGCAGAGGTCTAAATGTAGCCCCCCCCCCCCCCCCCCCCCCGCCTCTATGCCAAAAAGACCCACGCATTGGTTTTTTGTGAACGGAATCCCCCGAGTTGGAAGCCACGAGTCACAAAATGCTTGATCTCCACAAATATTTCTACAATCAGTCCCATTTATAGGCCACAAAGACCTCTTACCTGAAGGATCACAAAATATTAATGAGCTGGGACGCAGTGACTTTCATAGTAATGGTGGCATGCACCCTTTAATAACACTCTTTGGGGCCTTTCGTGAGAAAAAATTGACTCAAAACAGAGACAATTTCTTTAACAGGTTCCACTCCACTGGGGGCCTGTTTGTTTCACACAGATCCGGATCGCGATCAGTGATCCGGAGCTTTGAAAGCTGCTCCGAATCACGTTTTTAGGGATTCTGCTCGTGATGTGGGTTCGCAAGATCCAAGATGGCGACGTGCGAGACGGACAGAGAAAAAGTGACGGTATTTTTTCGTAGATTTGAAGCATTTAATGAGCTTTTTTGACAGTATTTAGTCATAATTCTTTTACAATGTATTTTTTTTATTAACAAGCTATGTACGATTTATTTACTTTTCTGGAAATACTAGGATAGTTTATCGTAAAAGTAACCCTACAAAATCTGAAGCAGACGACATTTGTTGTGCAGTACATATTCTCTTAGCATGCAACATATAGCGAGAGGGCGCCCTAAGATAAGGGACCATGGATTAATGCCAATTTGCGTGCGCACGCGTGCGCACGCGTGCGCACGCGCGTGCGGACGGGTGCGCACCATAGATATAGAATTAAAAAGCCGGTTTGGAAAAAGCCACATTTTTAGGGGTGGTACACTTTGGGGACAATTAACACAAATTCCAAACGTCTACCCAACCAAAAATTGAAAAGAATTTGACAGATTAAGATGCAAACTATAATTTTCAGTAGTGTCACAAAAAATGGGGGACTCCTGGATAAGGACTTTTTCACTATGAAGTTAGTGGATTTTACACCAAGGTCAATGGGAGTTTATTTAGTGTGGTGCTTCCCCTATGAGCGCCCTATGTAGTGGGTGCATGTCACTAAAACTCCGAAAGTCAATGCGCGCGAGCTCATTAATATTCTTTGATCCCTCGGGCAATTTTGAATAGAGGTCCCTGTGTCCTATAAAATGGGACTGATTGTAGAAATATTTTTGGAAATCAAGCATTTGTGACCCGTGGCTTTCAACTCGGGGGATTCCTTAAAAAAGAAAGACCAATACGTGGGTCTATTTGGCATAGAGGCGGGGGCTACATTTAGACCTGGGCCAAGAGATGGGCCACCATTTAGGGGTGGTTTGGGCGGAAGGAGTATAAAAAAAATAATTCCGTCAATTCAACTCTCATAAATTTGAAAAGAAAATTATTCTAGGAGTCTTAATCTCTATTTTCCAGTGAAAAACATATTGCCACCTTACTCCTGAGCGTCACCAGGCGGCGCTCTTTCTGTCTGATTTTGTGTTGGTTACAATGAGCGCCGCATTTAGTGAAGTGGAACCCAGGGCCTGTTTGTTTCACACAGATCGGGAGGTGATCCAGAGCCGAACGAAAACAAACAGGATCGCGAACCCTTTAGGGCGCCCTCTCGCTATATGTTGCATGCTAAGAGAATGTGTACTGCACAACAAATGTCGTCTGCTTCAGATTTTGTAGGGTTATTTTTATGATAAACTATCCTAGTATTTCCAGAAAAGTAAATAAATCGTACATAGCTCTTTAATAAAAAAAATACATTGTAAAAGAATTATGACTAAATACTGTCAAAAAGGCTTATTAAATGCTTCAAATCTACGAAACCCCCCCCCCCCCCCCCCCCGGATCCGCCCCTGACAAAATATAAATCTTCTTTGGCAACCGTAAAAATACAAATTTGCACATTCAAGCGAAACACAATTTAAAAATCCACTTGCAGGGCCGTAGCCTGCCCCGAGAATAGGGGTTCGTCAAACCCCAAAGTGGAATTTTTGGCAGCAGCGTAGCCAGAGCTCTCTCCATTGGGGGAGAGTGGGGGATGGATATTACATAGGGGCGCTCACAGTATTTTCCTGATAATAATATTATTTTCTGCGTTTTCGAAATTTATAGGTGGGGCAACTGGAGGGGGACGATTTTTTATGAGGGGGGGGGGGGGGTTGCGACCCCCACCCCCACGCCTCGGCGATTTTTTAAGGGTGGAACACGATCCCCTGTTCCCAGGATCGCTTGCCAGGCCAGTCATTCATCAATAAAGAAAACAACGAATGTTGGAGACTACATATTACTCATCCCTTGACAATGCTCCTCAGAAGAAGGCACTATCAGTTCAGCTGTTATGTACATGTTATCGGAAAATTTTTACTCGGTCCCTCCTGTGTATCCTGGGAAATCTTTGAAAATGTGTGCTGATCTTTGTGTAGGCCTATTCAGGTGCATGTAAAAGCCAATGACCTATAATGACAAGGGGGAATTATTGGAGGGGGACACTGCAATAGCCGGCCCCTCCCCAAAAGATATTAGGGGACGTGTATCCCGTCCCACCGAGATCGCTGCCCATGGTCCACAATGTCATGATTATTTTCGGCATTTTCGGCATTTTCGGTTTCTTCTCATTTTCAAACCTATAGCTATAAAGCCACGTGGATGGGAAAAGACAAATTATAACAGTGGTGTGATTCTTTATGATGTTCATTCAACCATGTTCGGGTATTGTACTGCCGCCGTGTAGAGATTTCTAATAATAATTATAATAATTTCTCCAAATTTTGGAAATCAATTTTCCCCCAGAACCACTAGCCCGCGTGTCGCCCACTCGTGTCGCCCAAATAGAGTTATTTCGGGAAGAGTCGCCCCATTTGCCGCATCCAGGAGATTTCTAATAATAATAATAATAATAATAATAATAATAATAATAATATAATTAATAATTTTCCTCAATTGCCGGATAGGGCGACACATAATCCTGGAAAAGAGTGGGTTAGGGTGACCTGGTCGAATAGGGCGACAATTTGGTGTCGCCCTATTGTAAAAGTCGCCCATAGTGTTTTTTAGTAAGGTGCGTTGGGAA
This sequence comes from Hippasteria phrygiana, assembly GCA_037893225.1. Classification (NCBI taxonomy): domain Eukaryota; kingdom Metazoa; phylum Echinodermata; class Asteroidea; order Valvatida; family Goniasteridae; genus Hippasteria; species Hippasteria phrygiana. The sequence continues at coordinate 604,073 of JAZGUH010000883.1, read as the reverse complement.
AGTGCTCTAAAAGGACGACACTCGTGTCGCCCAAATAGAGTTATTTCGGCAAGAGTCGCCCATTTGCCGCATCCAGGAGATTTCTAATAATAATTATAATAATTTCTCAAAATGTTGGGAATACATTTTCCTCCAGAACCACTAGCCCGCGGAAATCAATTTGAAATAAAAGGCGTCAGACCAAAATGTAACGCCCCCATTTTCGGAAAGCAAGCAATTGCATTTCATTTTGTGATGTTGTTAGTATATTTTAGGTTAATTTTCTCTGTTTTGAGTCAACGTTTTCTCACGAAAGGCCCCAAAGAGTGCATGCCACCATTACTCTGAAAGTCACTGCGCGCCAGCTCTTTAATATTTTGTTATCCTTCAGGTAAGAGGTCCTTGTGGCTTATAAATGGGACTGATTGTAAAAATATTTGTGGAGATCAAGTATTTGTGATTTGTAACTTCCAACTTAGGGGATTCCGTTCACAAAAAGACCAATACATGGGTCTATTTGGCACAGAGGCGGGGGGTTACATTTAGACCTGGGCCCAGAGATGGGCCACCATTTTAGGGGTGGTTTTGGGGGTAGGGGAGTATAAAAAAATCATTCCGTCAACTCTCATAAATTTGAAAATAATTTTTTTTCTAGGAGTCTTAATGTTTATTTTCCAGTGAAAAAAACACATTGCCACCTTACTCCTGAGCGTCACCAGGCGGCGCTCTTTATGAGTGCACCACACTAAATATGCCAAAATGGCTGCGCCAAACTGATTAGCATAGATTGTAAACCCACAACTGTTTTTGAATAATACATTTTGGGGGGTCATGCAATTAATAGATTGTGTAGTTATCATCAGCTATCATAGCCTGGGGGTTGTGTGCTTCAACGTTTGTGAAGACTTGATACATTTTGGCTTTAGAATTGATCCTATTTGGCTTGTGAGGTGAAGGGATGCTTTATGAAAGATGGCAGCTAGCCGGTTTGGGAAAAAACACATTTTGGGGGGTGGTACTCTCTGGGGACAAATAGCAAAAAAAATCAACGGCTGACCTGCCAAAAATTGAAAAGAATTAATTAATATGATTAATAATCAAACTATAATTTTTAGTTGTGTCACAAAAACTGAGAGATTCCTGGATAAGGATTTTGTCACCGTGATATTGATTGATATTTTTTTTGGAAGGTTTGGTTTACAATATTACAAAAATAAACTAAATATTACAATATTATATACGATATTAAAACATTACACAAAGCACATAAAAGAAAATTACTTTTTAACAGAAAGTTCGTATTTTTTTGAAATAGGACTTTAAATCGTTTCTAAGTAGGACATATTAAAAGGAACAAACCAACTTCTCATCGTTTATTTTGCAGATTGCATTATTTTTTTGATAATGTTTCAATATGTGGGAGTCATCAACGAAATTTTTGTCTTCCAATGTGTAGCATCTAGTAATATAGTTCTAAGGAGCTTTAAAAAGAATTTTTAAAACAGGCGTAACACCAGAATGCATAGGATAATTATTTCCCCCCCTCCCCCCCCCCCCCCCCCCACTTGTAAGCTTTTGTTCGCAAGCGAAAATTGTTTGTGCTTGACTACTGATGTAGGTGCTGTCGTAGGTTGTCGCCAGGTGACGTAGGTAGTCTCGCCGGTGCTGACCTCGGTGAATTCCAAAGGCGATTACATAGTCAAATCTACGTTATCCGGCGACAGGTACTGGCGTCAAGAGAAGTCAAGTAACGACAGGCATTGAAAAGACCCAGTCCACAGAATGCGATGGGAGCCAGTTTGTGTCGTCCCCCGCTGTTATCGCCCCGTGTTCCAGCTCGCCAAAGAACTATATTCGCTCGCATTATTGGAGTCGGACTCGTCCGTTGCTAGTGCCCAAGTCGTCCAAGTCCTCGCCCAAGTCCTCGCCCATTGCAGAACTGCCCAAGTCGTCTGAGCCCTCGCCTATATAAGTCCTCGCCCGTAAGATCTTTAAAATTATATAAGATCTTTTCTTAATTCTATACTTGTTAAACCCTACCGGTATTGATTCTCGAATCTTCTTATTATTAAATCACATTGTTTCTTTGTTCTTTATATCAGTGTGATCTTGTTTGATTTCTTTGTTGCATCTGAGAAAATTCAGGCTTTTTCTAGTAATTTATATTAACGGATATAGTCTGGAGATTTTCAGACCGTAACAGTTGTTGTAGTTGTGGTCGTCGTAGGTACTAGGTGGTTGTCCTTATAGTCGCGACGATTGGATCGCCGGTTGTCGGTAGCTTGCCGTAGCTTGACGTCGACTAGGTGGTAGGTTGTTGTAGCTTGTCGTAGACATTGTCGTAGTAGGGGGTCCAGTCGCCGGTTTTTTCGGCGACCTGCTACGACTATGACGGTCGCCGGCAGTCGCCTAAAAAGCCTAAGTGGGACAGGCTCTTAACGCCGACGGTTTTTACCACGGTCTCTGGCAGTCTGCACCGGTTTAAAACACTTAAGACTTCGGAAAATAAAAAGAGAGCCCTACAAAAATGTTCCGTTGGGGATTGTTTGATGAATAAAAAAGGTATAGGTAAACAATTTTTAACGCCAGGGGCGGAGCCGGATCTGGGGGTCGAACCACATGCCATGGATCCAATAACGCAACCACAATAATAGCCACGATAAACACACTAATGAGCCGGCGACTTGGGGATATATTTACTCCCAAGACAGTCGATTGGTACACTGAAAAGTCGTGTTACAATAAAAAAAAAACGGACTTGAATTAGCGGGCTAGTAGTGACACACATGCGATTAAAAAAAAATCAAAGCAGCTATTCACTCGTCTGGGTCAAAATGTTTCTTTTATTTCACCTTGGTGCTTTTGTGGATCACGGATTGCGGGACACATGATAGTGTGGAAAGATTTTACTTTAATACCCCCACCAAAATAGGTAAAGAACAGCAAAATCTTTGAAAATAACCAACCCTCCTTGATAACAACTGTCTAAACATGTAGCACAACCTGTTATTTCAAGATTTATTTCGGCAAAATTTGTACAAAAATTAGGAAGAAATCAACATGTATGAGAACACTTAAATTGAGTGACTGGTGTAAAGACCTAACACAGAAAGCACAAACTTTCTTTCCCCATATTGCACTAAAATGCTCCAACAAAATTCTCAAAATAATAGCTAGGTTGTACCAAGTGTTTATACAATTATGATCACTAGGCCCCCCCCCCCCCCCCCCATGGGTAGTTATTTTCCCAAGATTTGCTGTTCTTTACCGATTTTGGTGGGGGGGGGGTAATAAAGTAAAATCTTTCCGATAGTGTTGCTTAACATTGCAGTAAATGTTATAATTTATTGTTGTAAATATATATTTTTTAAAAAGGAGGCCTTTTATTCAACTGTTATTCAAAACAATGAAGGTAGAAACTTTGATTGTGTCGTGCAGTTTTATATACTTGTATGGCCAACAGAGGGCGCTAGATAAGTTGCGGCTCACTACCATGGGAACATAAAACGATATTTCTGATTGGTCTGTTATCCTGCCTTAGCACCCGTTTGACAAATCAGATTTGGCGTGATATTATTATATGCCATAGGTGTGATTGTGTACGGATTCGTTGGCAACGAGAAAAATGGGGGAAAAGATAGGGTGGCTTTCTCAGTTAAAAAAATTATTCGGGTTAGTCTTAAAATGCAGGATTTTTACCGTATACAATGTAGTTACGTTACGTTTCCTGATGTTGACCAGTAGTCGTTCGACTGATAACGGTGACTTTCCACAGACTTTCCACAGAGTGGACGAAAATATAATCGGTCCTTCGCTGCATGCACTATGCAGTGCAGACGCATACTTGCAATAAAAATTAAGTCTGTTTCTAATGATGAACTGTATCATTCTATGTATGATGAAGTGACGGTCGAATGAAAGTGAACACAGAATCGAAAGACAATGGCCACTCCAAAAAAGACAGGTTCGTGTATGGTTAAATTATCAAAATTATGTTCATTAAAATTAATAAAAAGACAGCCACGTAGGCTGTGTTAGTGTTAGTGTTAGGCCTATTGATAATTATTTTTTTTTGAACATGCACAGTGAGTGTTTTTGGGGACTTAGACATTTTTACCATAATATTTACTATTTAGCTTGAAAATTCCAGCTCTAGGCTCATGATGGGAGATTCGCCGTTAGAGCTGGAAACATTCGTATTGGGTTTTCTGCGGTGTGTTTTTTTGTTTGCCGATATGATCCGATATCTTCCGTTTCCCTGAATATATCAACTAAACACTCACCTTACCAGCAGAGTAGTAATTCATGCAGCTTGTGATCCCCTCAAAATGAGAATATGCTCAAGTGAAACCCCCAAAAAAGTGAGTTTTTTTTGCAACTTCGGTGCATGCACAAACCAGCTGTGTACAAAGCAATGGTAGCAGATATTTGAACATGAACAATGTTTTTCGATCAATTATCGGCCAGCGGCAATGCGCGCGCTTCGGGGCTTGATGTACAACGGCTGTTTGCTGATCGCTGTTCTTCAGCAAACAGCCGTTGTACATCGAGCCCCTAGCGAGGTGCGCAGTGCCACTGGGGCACTGGTCAATAATCAATCGCAAACCATCGTTCATTTTCAAAAATCCGCTACCATTGCTTTGTATACAGCTCGTTTGTGCATGCTCCGGGTTGCACGAAAAATTCATCTTTTTTTCGGGTTTAACCGATTTACTACTCTGCCGGTAGATGATTGTTTGGTTGATAATGATATAGGCCTATTTAGGGAAAGGGAAGATACCGGCACTCAAAAAAATACCGCTACGAACCTTATGGGATGTCTTCCAGCTCTAAACGGCGAATCTCACATGTCATGAGCCTTGAGCTGGAATTTGCAAGCTAGTAAAAAGGTAAGACCGGTTCACGGCAAAATAAAAACATTGAAATTTTAACCAGCACACTCCGGCCCCATATCCGAGCAGACGAGTAATTAAGCACTTGCTGCACTATACACTGCAGTGAGTCTTCCTTGCCACTTGTGGGGGCTAATTAAATCCATGCTATGATGATGATGGCTGTTTTGTAGAAAACATGTAGATCATTTCCAAGTATAATCATCAATTTTAAATGAATATGAAAATCTGTATTTTCTATTTAGGTTCCTTTTTTGGTAACTTTCTGAATTTGATTATTTTATTAAGCTACAGGTAGTTGATACTGAGCCAGACTGCACCACACAAGTAATATGCAGCTTTATATACTAGTCCTACTAGATTTTCTAAAGGGGGATATGTTTAAAATTGTCCAGGGGCCGATTTCACGAAACGCTAAGACGCGTCTTAGGAAGAGTAACTCGTCTTAACTCGCGACTCGTCCTAGGATCGATTTCACCAAAGTTAGGACGCGTTCAACACGTCCTAACTTCCTTAGCAACACTTTTGAACTCGTCTTAAATTAAGATCGGTCTGGGGGTCGTCTTATCTATATGCGAACACGTACAATTTACTGAAAAACTACAATGGCGCTTATGCTTCTCGCTGATTACGAATCTCGGTAGGCAATTAGGAGAGAGAGGATATTCCGAGATGGACGAAATCCACTAGAGATAAATCTAAATGACAAGGAAATCCTCAAGAGGTTCACCAGGCAGGGAATATTCCAAGTTCTAGAAAGGGTTGGAGATGAATTGGAGTCCGATACCCAGTGAGTGTATTATTAATAAGGGGGTAAAAGTGTGATGACCCGGTCTTTACCATGTCAATAATAACCGAGGAGGGGCGTGACCATCCATTAACAGCGGTCACGACCCTAAATGCCTTCTTACGAAAAATGCAAAAACCTCCCGTAAAAAGGACAAAATGCGAAGCTTTTTTACCCCACTTTTTCTCCCATTTGCTTAGTACAAAACACATGCGTACGTATCGGCCTTGTGAGCGTGTGAAGGTGCTCCGCACCTGTCTGTCGCGTGCGCGTACGCACACGCACGAATGCAGCGTTTTATACGCGTGCATTAGCGTTGTCTTACATTATGAAGTTCAGTACATCTTGTGCGCGCACCTACTACGCTCTCCCCATTGCGTATCGGCTTAGAATAGCTGGTTATGATGCGCCGTGTTTAAACAACTTCCAGCCGTGTAACCGTTTAAACACACCCACGTGACAGGCTTTCGACCAATAGGGATAGTGAAACTCGCTGAGGCATTTATGAATCAGCATTCAAATTTTTCATCCAAAACAATCACCAATCAACCATCTTAAATTTACTGCAAGCGCGTACACATCCGATGGCTGTTGTGTGAAAGTGCCAAATTGAACATGATACAGCCGTTGCATGCGAAAGGTCATCCTCGTCCAATAATTAGCGGTTCGTTTATCTGTATTTCGGATGCGTCTTGCTTAAGAAGGGTTTAGTGAAATCGATCTCAGGACGCGTCCTAGCTAAGATCAATCTTAGAGCAGGAACTCGTCTTAAGTCCTAAGATGAGTCATAAGTTAAGAAGAGTTTCGTGAAATCGGCCCTAAGGTGATAAGTCCAAATACAAACAACAGTTTACAAAAACAATATGTCCTGTGCAAACACAGCTATAGTCCTAGTCGTAGGCTCAATTTTAATGTGGATTTTTATCTCTTGTGATCCCCGACTACACAGGTTATAGTTTGCCACAACCAAGCAGTAACTTGAGTGGCCCCTTGAAGGGACATGTTGCACTCAAAAGTGGCCGTAAGTATGAAATCTCTGTAGAATATTAACTTTGAGATCACACGTGTCCCATTAATTAATCATTCAACATCTTTAGCCCCTGTATCCGTTCGGGTTCACTACTTAACCCGAACCCTGCCAGACCAGCACAGTGCATCTCTGGTGACAGCTTGACCTTGCTGCACTCTGCACACAAGTCAATGTGACAAAGTATGCAATCTGATGTGTCTGGCAGGGTTTCTAGCCAAAATACCCTGGAAGGTTAGGGTTATATTATGCATTTGCTTGACCATGGTAGTGTGCATACAACTGCTTATTTTTATCAAAACAGGTGAAAAGATCTAGCATTTTTTGTCACTACTGAGCACTTGTAACTGCCCATAACATGCCGCATAACATCATGCCATGATGCATTCTAGTCAGCGTGACTGTGAAATATGAAGCTAAAGTCTGATTTGTAGTCAACATTCAAAATTGGAGAAAAAAATAGCTAATTTTAAGCGAATAAAGAAAATTGACAAGCAGGGCTTGAATCTAGTCTAGCTCCTCCAGTTTTATTAATAATGTTGTTTTAACTGAGCTGTGAAGCCCTATGTTGGCGGTATCCTGTTCTTGCCAGAATCATTATGCAATGGGCAGCTATTAAACTTGTATTGATAATTGCAGGCTTCATTTGGTATGTTGGGATGAGTACGTTGAGGCATGGCTCTCAGAGATTTATTTTCTCTGGCCTAAGAAAAATTCCCTCTTTGGACCTCCAAGGGGTCTGAAAATAATAGAAATTATTGATATGTGTGTTTCTGTTATAATTTTTTAAAGCCTTTGCATCAACCTGCACCAGACTAAGCAACCAGGGTCTAGTCCAAGACCAGCTGAACTCCCATTACAGGAAATTAAACAAGGCCAAATGTAAGTATTCATTCATAACAGGCCTCGACCTTAGCACTAGCCCGGCGTACAATGTCTAGTAAAAACTGCTCCGGGCTAGTGAAAAGCACTCTTTAACTTGCCCGGTGGGCTAGTTAAGAAAGCATACCTACCTGCTTAAAATTGTCACTTTTGCTTGATATGAATAGAATAAACGTTCTTGGTAAGTTTGAGTGAATCTTCTTGTTTCATTTAATGACCGAGTACAGCGCTGCAGCGTCGACGTCCCGCACATACTATGCCGTGCGCTGCGCTAGCGTTATGCATGCTCGCTGTAACTTCTTGTAGAAAGTTACACAGCAGCTAGCTTGTGTCCTGATGGCAACATGTCCGTACGTACCGTACGTAGACATGCCATTCATTGCGCGCATGATGCCATAAGCGCACATGGCTTGTACGAGGTTGGTAGTCTCATATCAAGTTCAGAATGTGTTGTGCAAATTTTTTGCCAAATGCTGTATGCATGGGGACTGGTTAGATGTGGGGAGAATTCGAAAGCACCGTGAAAGTGCACAAAAAAAGACTATGGATCATTTCTCAATGGTCGGCTTTGATACGGCTGACATTGAAACATTTTTATTTTGTACATCTTCAGTGTTTGAGAAAATTGATTCAGGACAGTCACATTTTTTGGCCCATGTCAATTTGAATGAAAACGCCAACTAATATTGGCGGAATATTGTCTTAAATAAGACGCAGCGAACCGTATGCGTACGCCGCGCTATACGATCTTTGGTACATACTGAAGCCAACTTTGATTAATGGCCCAACCGGGGAATTCCACGTGCATATTGAGCATGCGCATCGGCACTTGACCTCAGCGATGCGATATTGCTGTATGCATGCAGTGCATGAAAGAACATTCGTGCAAAGTTTTGTGTGTGTGTGGTCTGTACGTGTCAGCCGTGTACGTGAGACAACGTGTCTACACTACAGACAAGACTGGGAACGGGACTTTGGCTGGCTTAGCTACATGTATGATGGAAATTATACGATGTTTTGCTGTGTGTGCCGCGAAATGAAAATGACCAGAGGGAGTGGAAGGAAACAGAACCTTCATTCAGTAATTTCTTTTCTATTTTATAGTTTGAAAATCACTTATAACTTCACTGAATCCTCCAATTTTAATACGATATTTCTGACACCGTAGGGAGTTATGGTTAATGAGAAAAGTGTCCATTAAATGTGGGCTAGTAAAAATTTCTGCGGGCTAGTAAAAAACCCAGTTAACTTGCCCGGTGGACTAGTTAAAAAAAAAGCTTAAGGTCGAGGCCTGCATAATATTCATAAGCAGAGATGTAGTTGAGTCCATCACACGTCCCTGCAAGTCCATCACAAGCCCTCCAGTCTTAATTCCAATCACAAGCTATTCAAATGAGCTTTGAAAAAGGCATTCCTTCATGTCATTGTTCATCCAGTCACTTGTGACCGGCTTTATGAAAGGACTTCTGACTGGACTTGCGAAAGGACTTGTGAAAGGACTTGCAGAGACATGATCTGAATACAACTCTGTTTACAAGTATTCATTCATCATGTTCTGCGACTTTAGCTCATATGTGAAATGTGCAGAAAGTCACTCAATGGCATTACTTTACAAGCAGGAAAGTTACTATTCTTCCACTGGGAAGTCCATTTTTTTGGATTTTAACATCAACCCCTTTTTTGTCATAACCCAAAGTTTATAACCCCAAAAGGAACATAGTGATTGCTAGGGTGAAATATTGTGATATGCACTGATGACAGCAGACATGAGCTTCATTTTCTTAAACATAAGCCAGACATGAGCCAATGTGGCCCAACAGGCCGGCGTTTATCACCGGTTTCTGTAGCATGAAATGACTGAGAATATTTGTATTCCCCCTGGACGGGATGCTAGTCCATCGCAGGTTACTCCCCAGCTAATGCCGGTACCCATTTATACTCCTGGGTGGAGAGAGGCAAGTGGGGATGAAGTGGCTTGCCCAAGGACACAACATATGGCCAGTAGCTGGATTTGAACCCCTGACCCTCTGATCATTAGTCACAAATCCTAACCACTAGACCACATAAAAAGATTATACCCGTGATGACTATAACATACAAAACATCAAATTAAGCTAACTTCACATACTTTCAGGAAATACCATAATCTCAATTTCCAGGTATGTTTTTTAATCCCTTGTGTCCGGCTGTTATTGATGGGGTTCTGGTTTGCCAAGATCGGGTTGTGCAGCCAAGCGAAAACGCTTGGCACCACAAATAGGCACCACACTGGTCCTAGAGAGCTCCATCTATTCATTACACTCCCATTCAAGAACAATACAGTTGAAACACGAATGGATAAGTATATGTGCAGGAATGCAACTATAGATGTTAACCGGCTTTTTCAAACCACGGCTATGGCTGTTGTCTGTATTCGAGAGGTTAAGGAGCACCTCTAAATCCATTTGGAACACTACTTTTTGTTCCTGTTTGGAACATGCTGTATTCCTATTGTTATCCCAAGAAGGATTGTTATCCCTTCCTGAGTAAGCATGCACCGCGCATAGACTAAAGTTCCTGTGCTGGATCACATACTGTTCCAAGGCTGTTATGGGTGGGAACAGTGCATGTTCCAGATAGGACCAGGCAGTGTTCTCAGCGGAACGTTCCTGATGCTCTCAGTGACTTTAAGATGCTCCCTTATTAAATTTCATTTTCCAGTAATCTCTCAAAAACCAAGATGAAATCATTAAAAGACGATCACTTATGATGCGTAATGTATGCGACAAATTTCCTGATGGAATGTGGACAAAACTGTATTTTACATTTGCGCCATCCGCCAATGTTTGCTTGAGAGGAATGCATCATCCTCACGATGGCCACACAGAACAGTAATTTGAACATTTGCACAAGTTGGCTGAGGTGTCCACCGAGCTCATTATCTTTGATCTCTCTATGTTTCTCCAGCATGCATCGATGCATCTCCACCAAAGTCCATGACACTGAGTGTTAAGAGTGAGTACATTTTTCCCAACTGAGAAGCAAATGGTCTCTCTTGAGATGGATGGGGGTGAAAGAGGGCTTATAGCACTTGCCACATTAAAATAGCTTCATTTGGTACCCAAATTAAAATCTCACTTTGCATTAACCCTAACAGCCCAAGCCTTTTTACTAGAATCCTTCCCTAACCACACAAACTCCAACACTGTGTAGTAAACCAATGGCACATTCTTTGTACTTAGACAAAATCAGGGCATCAAGTCCCATGCAAAGTGATGGTGCCAAGCCTCTACAGTACTCAATCACACAAAATTCAACACAATGGGGTGTTTGATTTTGGCAGGTTAGGGATGGTTAGGGTTAAAGTAAAAAAATCCCTTGGCCCCCCAAAAAATTGTTCTGCTTCCGATTACATGGCATTTAAAAATAGGGTATTTAGGTAGGGGATTTTTTTGTTTGGTAATTGTTTGTGTGCTTATCATTATGTAGGTGTCTACGTGTAGTCAAGGTTTAAACGTAGTAATAAAAAGGTAGTAATATAAAGTTTTTTAAAAAGTACAGGCTGTTCGATATCCATTTATTTTGAAGCCGAAATATTGGCAAAAAATATTGCGTTATTTAAAAATTATCATGAAGCCGGGTTTTACTCGTTGAGTAGTTGGAGTACTGCAACATTTACCTTCAGTTGGCTTCTTTACGGCACTCCAGAAAGATGAGCGTTTGTTTCTATTTCTGCATTGTTGATTAGTAACAGCTGATAATGCCATGGACGATCACATGTGAGCTGTCAATTGATTGATTTTCGATATGGACAAAAATAGCAAAATATCGGGAAATATCGTCTTATCAAACAGCCTGGTGGTAATAAATAGGTAGTAATGAAAATAGTATTAAAAAAAATTCTTCCCTAAAAATTTGAGTCGGGCCATTAAAATCGGGTCGGTCGGGTATAAACTGGAAGCAGAATATTTTTTTTGGCCTATCTTATAACCCTGGCATTAACGTGAATCACAGAAATGATTGGTTCGTTTCCAAAAGGTCGTAATGCTTCCCTTTTTATATGCATCTTCTAACCACACAGTCCGTTTTAGAGCCCAGAAATATCCGATGATTTACAGGGTCCTTGGGACAAACTCTCACAAATTAGATGAAGGAGACGATACACTCTTAAGAGACACTTCTGAATAATTGAGAGACCTGAAAGAGGACATCTGTTCAAATGCTTTTCCATCTGAGCTGTCCAGCTATATACATGTACATGGGCATCCTCTAAAATGGTCAATCATCTTTGCTCGGTACGGATGCAAGTGAAAAACCATAACCCATTATGTGCTGCCCAGATGGGGTGTGCCAGAAATACCATACTCCTAAAAAAGAAATTCTTAGAAATTCGTTTTTTTTTTACTGCAGAACGAGACCAGATGCGGCGAGACGCAGTGGTAAAATCCATCAAGGCTGCCTCCTCCCCCTCCTCCTCAAGACCAAGCTCACGGGTGTCTCAGCGACCAGATTCAGAGAGACAGAACTCACCCAGCAGACAAGCCCTTGATCAGGTATGTCAAGGAGTGGTTCTATGGGGATCAAGGGAGAATGCTACAATCCCCCCCCCCCCCCCCAAAAAAAAAAAATAAAGATTAGTCCTTCCTCTGTTTTTTGTAAGTGAAATTAGGGTTTAATGCAAATTTTCCAGCAAGCAAATTGCATTGATAGTGTTTTGAAGCCTTTGTCGGGCTCTGCCATGCAGGTAGGATGTCTGGAGAAGTTGCTTGCCAGGACGCATGAACAAACGATCACGCTAAATTTAACCCTCTCTCCTACACTAAAACTTGAAATGGCTAGAATTCCTATTTGCAGCAGTAGTATTTCAGATTAATAAAAACACAGCACTTTTAAAATTGTTACTTGTTAGAGCTTTACGTCAGCGGAATTGAACCGCCTGGCAGCCAGCGGCCGCTTATCCCTAGGCCCGTACGGTCAACGAATGGACACTGCACGCTCAGCCCTGTCTTACCGGTCACAGCCAGATGGCCAAAGGCCCCAGTCCAGACTCAGCGAGACCAGCAAATCACTGAGATTCAAAGATGGGCCGAGAATGACCGAGAGTGGCAGGCTGCAGTCAGACAGAGTGATTCAGACCAGGCCGGCCTCGGGGGATATATTGGATAAAATGGCTGGCAGGTTCTCGTCACCCGACAAGCCGCACACCCCTAGGACGCTGAACACAACAGCCCAGTCAAGACTGGCACAGTCTAAGATTTACAATAAACCCAAGAGGCCTTCGGCAAAGGCATCGAGGCAGAACGGAATGGCCCAAGAACATGAAAACCTTGAATATGAACGCACAGTACAAGACTATGAAAATGGGTGAGTTTGCTTGTTCCAGACAAAAGAATTGACCTGTGACCTTTAAAGGTTTATTGGCATTTTTTCACAGTGAAAAAAAACACTTATTATTTGGCAAGCTCTCAAGCTAGTTTTTAGAGAGAGCAAGTTCCAAATTCTGTACTGAAATTCAAAACAGTTAGAATTGTCCTTTCCAAGCCAAATTTGATGAGGTTTATGGAAAACTTAGAAAATCACAAAACAAGGTTTTGTGGTTCTTAGTATTCTTTATAGATATCTGTTTGCATCCCCCCCCCCCTTTCCAGGCTAAAACTATGCTGTGAGTTGTTTGTGCATGAGATTTTTGGAGTACGTTTTTCACTTTTCCCAGACTCATTACTAGAACAGACTGTGCCATTGCTAGAACAGACTGTGCCATTAATGGGACACATTGCATTCGAGACGCCTAACAAGCTGCCAAAAGTGTTTGTCCTAAAATTACTGTAAAAACTAGAATATTATAAGGTACACGACTATCCCTTGAACATGAGCTGTTTGTCTGAAAATTATTGACAAAAATACTCTTTGAAACAAAAGTTTGGTTCGGAAAAGTTGGATGGTTGGAAGCTGGATAGTAAAACATACTTCTTCATCAATGATTTTCAGAGAAACTGCATTTTCAAGGGATGGTCATCAGAGATGTATATATTCGAGTCCATCACAAGTTCTTGTAAGTCCCTGCAAGTCCATCACAAGCCCTCCAGTCCTAATCCCAATCACAAGCTATTCAAATGAGCTTTGACAAAGGCATTCCTTTGTCATTGTTCATCCAGTTACTTGTGACCAGCTTTATGAAAGGACTTCTGACTGGACTTGCAAAAGGACTTGTGAAAGGACTTGTGAAAGGACTTGCAGGGACTCGAGTACAACTCTGATGGTCATGTACATTATTACATTCTACTTTCTAATGATTTTTCCAACCATATAGGAGTCTTGGCAATAAGCCAGTTCGGTATCTCAAAGGTCAAAGGTTATCCGGGATAAAATTGCTTACGTAGTGTCGGGACATGTTACGCGAACGCCCATTCTGATTAAATTTAACATGTGTGCGTTAGGTCACGCGGGTCATTCGGGATAAAATGTCATTGTGCACATGCACAGTTGAAATACCGAACTGGCTTATTGTTTCTGCTCCCTGACACAGACTTCTTGAAGAGGAAGAGGAAGATGTGGACATGTCTAAGCGGAATTCCGATCACGTCAGATGGGTGGAGGATCAAGCCAAGAGGGTGGAGTCTCTAAGGCTGGAAGGTTTGACAGAGGATGGGGAGTTTGAGATGGATGAGGGCCACGATCTCAGCCTGTCTCAATCATACCAGAGACCGTTCTACAGGTAAACTTGCATCTTTTTTGGGGGGGGGGGACTTTGCAATAGCATCAAATAGTTGAAATATTACTAGGGCTGTGCATCCAAATAGGGTACCCAAATACCCGACTGCTAATGTCAGGAACCGGTTCCAGGTTACGGAATCAAGTACCCGTAACCGAATTAACATATTACTTAGTAATTTCTCGGACTGAAAAAGAAAGTTTTTGAATGTGATTTCTGGGGAATTTCAGACAAGGAGTCCAAATCCAGTGGGACAGACTAAGATCTTTGTGACTCGGGTCGGAGTGTAATTCAATTAAAAATCTCAGTTTCAGTCACAAGTTTAATATACTACACTGTAATTCGGCTTGAACAGTGTTAATAGCAACTAATTCTATTTGATTTCTAGTACTGGCAATCTGTCCAACAGACCTCCATCAAGAACATCAAAACGACTGAAAGATGAGTAAGTTGTGCCTTTCCTTTTTCCCGTGAATACAGAATGAAAATGCATTTTTTTAACAGAAAATGGAATTCTGCATTGGTGTGATATGAATTCAATGATTACTTGCCCTTCCCATTGAACATTTTCACTTTGTTATATTGACTGCGCTATCTATTGCCACACCAGATTTTAGTTGGTCATTTTAACCCCAGCATGGTGGCTAAGTTGTTGAGATATCTACTCAAGCAGGAGGCTGTGGGGGTTCACATCCTGCTGGTGTAAACATTGGGATTGTTTTCCCGCACAAGCTCCCAAACGGCACTAAGCATGAATTGTTGCAGCGTCAGGAAGGGCCTTTTTCAATTGTTTACATTCAAGAGAAACCAATTCTACGTTTGCATCAACAAGTGTTTTAAAATGTTACATTCTTAAAACTGCCATGATTTAGGAGACCTGCTCATTTGTAATTAAAAAGTCAGCATTTTTACACTAAAATATTAAAAGGAGTGTCTGGGATCAGAGAAGCAGGGAATATATGAGACGAAACCCTTGGCTGGCCCATTAGCTGTGATAATGTAAAAAAATACTGCGTGGGCACTCCATGCCATTTTCTGTCCGACGTGCACATCCCACACTGAGTACGTGACACAAATTAGGCTGTGATTTTGTGCATATTCAGTATGTGACTAGGATCAGAGAAGCAAGGAATATGTGAGACGAACCCATTGACGCTGATCTTCCCAAATACACTATGACAGATGTTCAACTGTTTCTTTATAATTTTAACACCTTGTTTCTTTTCCTCATCTATTGTAGGGAGGAGGAGCTTCGCTATCTTGAGTTTGTGACGGACGTGACCAATGATGTCTTGAACCGTGGCATCTTCACTAACAGTGTCTTAAAGCAGGTGTTTGACTCACACATCAATCGCAATAAGGAACGGCTGGACGAAGTAAGTGGGGAACTGGATGTATGATAGGAGTTTAGTTAAGGGGTCCAGAAGGGGATGGGAGAGTACACTTGACCAGTGATGTAGTCGAGACCATCACAAGACCCTGCAAGACCAACACAAGACCATCACAAGACCTTAATTCAGTCTTAATTCAAGTCTCAAGCTATTCAAATGAACTGTAATAAAAGCATTCCTTTGTCGTGGTTTATGCCTGTTACTTGTGCCTGTAACAAGCTGGTCTTGTGGCCTGGTCTTGTGCCTGGTCTTGTGGCCTGGTCTATTGTGCCTGGTCTTGTGGCCTCGTCTTGTGGCCTGGTCTTGTGGCCTGGTCTTGTGGCCTGGTCTTGTGCCTGGTCTTGTGCCTGGTCTTGTGCCTGGTCTTGTGCCTGGTCTTGTGATGGTCTCGACTACATCCCTGCACTTGACACAGTGGATTCTGGAATTGTCAAGTATATAAAAATAAACAGTCGTTTAATATTTTTTAATCAGGGTCGTGCCCCCCCCACCCATCCGCCCTTGCTTCAGATGAAAACAAGCATTTAGTTGCTATTGTTGTAAGACATGGTCATATATGTGAAAACACATTGAACTAGGTGCTCTTAGCATGGTTCTGTAAACAGACGTGTCTTCTCTGCGGCATCATCTCCTATTCCCTTTGCTTTCTTATTCTCAGGGCCGCATGAGGCATCTCATGGCACAACTCCAAGAGGATCTCTTCATCCCCAACAGTGAGGACGAGGAAGACGAGACGGAATCCAAGGAGGTTACAGGAAACAACACCAGATGACAGAAGCTACATCCTAATTATGCAAGGGCATTTATGTTGTCATGGCAACATAAACTTGTTTCATTTTTATGTATTCTTACAATTTGAGGCTTTTACTTGATCAGTTGAATAACAGTGATAGGTACAATAGAAGCCAAGAAAACAAAAGCAAAACAAATCACTTATATGAAGATTTTTTCGCCCTCTTTACACAGAACAGTCCCGTGTGTGTTTTCACAATGCGTGACATGATACTCTTTTTGTAGAACGGGTTATATGTGTAATATACTAAACCTGTCGGGGCTGTAGTCGAGTCCATCACAAGTCCATCACAAGTCCCTGCAAGTCCATCACAAGCCCTCCAGTCCTAATTCCAATCACAAGATATTCAAATGAGCTTTGACAAAGGCATTCCTTTGTCATTGTTCATCCAGTTACTTGTGACTGGCTTTATGAAAGGACTTGTGACTGGACTTGCGAAGGGACTTGTGAAGGGACTTTGCAGGGACTCGACTACAGCCCTGAAACCTGTGAATGTTTCCCCCTATTGTGTGCTTGCGCTTTGGAGAAAATGATGACAAATGGTAATGAACATTCCGTTAAGATAAAACTCAGCCACTAGGAGACACATACAGACACGGCTGGTGGGGGCTATAGCCAAAGAAACTTGCCTTAGTTTTGGGGTGAACAAATTTCATGGAGTATTTATGAAATCCCCCCCCCCCCCCCCTCTCCAAATTGAAGATTTCCAAAAAGGTTATGGGAAAATGTTTTTCTAATTCAGGTTTAAAAAAACTGGTTAGCCTACAAAATTTCTTTTTAGCGCCCACTGGATACAAATGCATACACAACAATGAGTGAGTTGGGGGCCAATATGCCACACATTATCAATGGTTAGTACCACCTGATTCGTAAGCAAATAATAATTTGATAATTCTTGTCATTTTCTCTGAAATCAGGGGTCGAATTTCAGGTAAAAATCTACTAGACAGCTGGGCTAGTAGCACAACATTTTTAGTAGACCAGAAGTTATTTCACAAGACCAATGGTAAAAATAGGAATACAGTGTTTTGAATGAGTGTGCTGTTTCGATTTTATTCCCCTTTGCTGACCTTGTTGGGGAAGGGGTTAGAAATTATGTTTTGATTGAAACTCCCTGCCTCAAAACTAAAAATGGCCATTCCAGAAATTATGGGGCCTTTTCAGTTCACCAGATTTAGAAAAAAATGAACTTTAATGATAGCATTTCATGCAGTGTATGAACAAAATCACTAGACCACCGGACTAGTTGAGTCAAGAGTTCACTAGACCAACGGTCAAATCACTGGACTCGGTCCACTGGACTCGGTCCAGCGGTCCAGTGGATATTTCGATGCCTGATTCGAGCCTCTCCTGACAGTGCGACACCAACAAAGATTACAAACCAACATACATTCAATCATTTAGCTTGTAAGCCAAGTCGGGAATCAGAAATTTATAAATTATGTGATTGGCCTTTAAAGTGTGCTTTAATTTGATTTGCAAAAGTGTTGTTTTATCATGTGGAAGATTATCATCTAAACCATCAAGAAGATTTGGGATTGCATTGGAAAAATAATATTTTATTATGTGACTGAATTCTTGCAAGTTTTAAACTATACCAGAAAGTGCCTGTGGAGTTTTGTATTTAATGAACTGAAATAATCAATCTCTGAAATTATGTCACTTTTTATTGATTGTGGGTTGGCAATCAGGAACTTTCTTTCACAAAATACCTCATGGAATTGAATTTTTATTCCCCCTCCCAATGAAGATACAGTGTCTAACATGTCCTTCAGTCGGGAGGGGGGGGGGGAGGGGGGGAGTGGGTTTCTGTGTGTGTGTCCATCTGTATCGTTTTGGTTTTGATTTTTGAACAGTCATTTGCAAGTTGCTTTATATGGTTCAACCTCAAATTCTATATTGTGGATTGTTCTTGACATAGGAAGCCTCAGGACAAAGGTCGTATGTAAATCAAGGTTACAATCAAGGTCATAACCGTATAAACTGATATTGGAGTTGGGCACCTTTCTTTTCTAATGCTCTGTTTTCTGGTATACATCATTGGTATTTGTGAAGCAGGTGTCAAGATTGCTTCAAACAAATAATCAGAATCTGAAAAAGCTGAGCAAATTTTAATTAAACCAAACTTGGCCCGAGGACCCTGGTTTACTGGGTCACAGAAGTCAGATTTGCAGCGTTGCACATCTGTATGGCGCTCAAAGCAGAGTAGTCCGTGATCCAGCTCAAGTCCCGTACAGATGTGCAACACTCGAAACAAAACCAAATCAACACTTGACTTGCAACCTCGTCAGTTGATATTTCTCTTATATGATTCCCCCTCACAATATTTAACAGAATCTGAATGGAGATGCATGTTAGCATGTCGCATGTTTCAATGAGCATACATTCACGGCGAATCTGACTTCTATGATTGACATTCATCCAGAGTCCTTTGGTCAAGTCTTGTTTAATAAAATTTTCTCTGCCGTTTCAGAGTAAAATATTCACGGTGGTTACAAGCATTTCCTGTTAACCCTCTGTAAAGTAACCCGAGGGTAATTCATACTCTCAGGACAGTGATGGATGTGGTTCGAAGTTTAGTGTTGATTGGTTTGGAGTGTTGCTCATTTGTATGGCACTTAAAGCTGGATCATGCAGTACTCATATATTGTGTTTCTCCTCGTTTTGAGTGAGCAGCGTTGTATGTACGTGTAATTGGGATAATGTCCTCTTAGGTCGGTTGATTCCTCTGTGGTTGTGGGGGCAGGGGTGGATCCTACGGGGGGTTTTGGGGGTCTAATTAAACCCTCCACACTGCTCGTTGCCAATTTTTGTTTTGCTAATTTCCAAGATGTTTTGTTTTCTGAATCAGAAATAACTTGTCAAACACTAATATTTTAAAAGGCAAAAAACGAAGCTGTGTGACAGGAATAAATAGTTTCAATATTTTGCGTTGTCAAACATTCTTACATTCCGCTCTCTGAGAGCACAGACATTTGTAGACAAAGACCTTTATGTTTGGTGATTCTTAAGTAACTATCATAGTTTAGGAAGTGGGATGGAAGCAGATCTATCTGCTGTCCATGGTTGGTAATAAACAAAAAATAACCTTTTGACTTGGCAGATATCGTTTTGACACTGTTTTTCACACATTCTATTATATGACTAGATGCAGAATTATACGATAAATATAGTCGCTTACTATGTTTGCTCAGTCACCTCATCTATGAAATATTGTTCATTTTTTTACGTCTGGAAGAAATTAAAAAAGAATGTACTTTACTGTAACTGCACTTGGCATTTACAACTGAGATCACCCTGACTCCGAACTACATGTATTAAGTCGAACAGCACATCCGTATCAAAATATACCGGCAGATTCTGAAATTGTCAGAAGTTGTTGGCCCTAGCAAAGCCGTAGATAGTTTGGGGAAAGAATCACAAAAAATACCAGAAAGTACCGTACACGTTTGTTGCCCTAAGCAGCTAATCTATTACAGCACGAAATATTTCCATTTAAAGATTCAATCGAGAAAATCTTAGAAGTCGTCTAAAAAAAACAATAACAATTTTATTTCCAAGCTTTGTTAATTAATCTGTAATGGCCGTAAACATCGGGTGATTATTTTTTTTTAATTGTTTCCTTACAAAAGGTAGCAGTCCAGTGTAATAATGCACATTACATGTAGATTATGAAATGCAGTACAAACTCTTATCAATGTTGGCACATCATATTTTCTGCTTATTTTAGAGTTATTTAATAAAATAGTTTTATTTTGTTAAAATGTTTTACGTGTTTTGCGGCTTGTAAATTTTAGCAATAATGCAATAGTGTGTGTATGCTATTATAGGCCAATATCGATGGTTCTGCTCGGGTATGGTTACGTTTTGATACGCATATAAAGACATTACACGAGATACGTGTATTAAGATTATAAAATTACAATATTTTGGTTAAATAACGGCACTAGAGTTGAATAATCGGAAATAATGATGTTATTAGTATAATTCACAGAAATTCTGTTTGAAAATAACTTGATTGCTGGTTTATAAATATTTTCACATTTGAACAATTTGAAAGGCCCCAAAATACATGCACGATGATCGAATTGAGCAGGCTATGCAAGTAATTTGAAGATATACGTTATAATCCTTGCATTAATTGAGCAATAAGATAATAAAATATATAGTGCCTAATATAGAAAATTCGTTTTGTATTATGTGTCCTTCAATGTCCAATGACCTCCAAACACTCATAGATCAGTACAACTCCACACTGAAGTCTATTCTGGAAAAGCATGCTCCACTGAAAACTCGCTGTATTACCATTAGACCAGCCAATCCATGGTATTCCCCGGAGATTGCCGATGCCAAGAGACACCGCAAGAAATTGGAGAGACGCTGGAGGAAAACCAGATCAGAATCTGATAGAAACCAATTTAAAGCGCAACGACTCTGTGTTGTTAATATGATCAACAGTGCCAAATCGTCATACTTCAAAGAAAAACTAGCCAGCTGTGGGAACCAGAGAGAGCTCTACAAAATTGTTGAATCTCTACTCCACAACAAAGGAAAAACTAAACTACCCACACACGACAATAAACAGGAATTGGCGACAACTTTTAGTGATTATTTCATAACAAAGATTCGGAACATTCGTAATAATCTTGACCGCGATCTAGATTGTATGCAGCCGTATACCACCGAGTCATCTCACTCTGATATTACACCATTGGAAGAATTCACACCAGCTCTGGATGAGGAAATCAGGAAAATCATCAAATCATCACCATCAAAGACGTGCGATTTGGATCCAATTCCTACCTGGCTCCTAAAGAACAATCTGAATATTTTGACTCCAGTTATCTCCAAAATTGTCAACCTGTCTCTTCAATCTTCTAAATTCCCACAGCAATTTAGAAATGCCCTGGTGACTCCTCTGCTGAAGAAACCCACCCTCGATCCTGAAAACCTCAAGAACTTTCGTCCCGTATCCAACCTTTCATTCATATCCAAAGTAATAGAGAAGGTTGTTTATTCCCAAATTACTGATCATCTGACTGAACACAATCTACATGAACCATTGCAATCTGCGTATAGAAAACATCATGGAACAGAGACTGCTCTTCTAAGAGTTAAGAACGATATTCTCCGGGCAGTTGACGATAAGCGTGGTGTGTTCCTTGTTCTCCTTGATCTCTCTGCAGCATTCGACACTATAGACTATGATGTTTTATTCCACCGCCTTCAGTCCATCGGTGTTACTGGTCCAGCCCTGCAATGGATTAGATCATATATATGTCATCGAACACAGACTGTGAACATCAATGGATCTTTATCATCTCCCATCTCACTTTCTTCTGGCGTCCCTCAAGGATCAGTATTAGGTCCCTTATTCTTCACAATATACTCCGAGCCTATTGCCGCTATTGTACGGAGGCATCAACTTCAAGTTCATTGCTATGCAGACGACACACAGATATATGGATCGTTTCATCTAGGAAACCAAGACGACGAACATTCCGTGAGACAGCGTATTGAACAATGTGTTTGTGATCTTAAGCAATGGATGACCAGGAATAAATTAAAATTTAACGACGACAAGACCGAACTTCTAATTATCACTTCCAAACGTAGCCAGGATAAAATCAGATGCAACCAGATGCAATTTGGGACTTCTAATATTCAACGTCCTACGACTGCACGTAATCTTGGCATCATGTTTGACAGCACGATGTCAATGGAATCGCATGTCAAGAAAGTTTGCCAAACGTCATGCTACCATATTAGAAACATCAACAGCATCCGCCGAATCCTGACTGATGAGTCGGCTGCCATCCTTATCCATGCTCTCGTGACATCAAGGTTGGATAATGGCAACTCACTTCTGTTTGGAATCACCAACACTCTCATGTGCAAACTTCAACATGTTCAAAACACTGCGGCTCGTGTCTTATCCCGAACACGGAAATTTGACCACATTACTCCAGTCCTGAGAAATCTTCACTGGCTTCCAGTCAAACAGAGGGTTGCCTTCAAAATAATCCTACTTACCTGGAAAGCCCTCAATGACAGCGCACCAACATATCTGCAGGATCTCTTCACCCAGTATTCCCCTAATCGCCACCTAAGGTCATCTGACAAACATCTTCTTGTGACACCAAGAACTAGAACATCGTATGGGGACTATGCCTTCTCAGTTGCGGCGCCCACTCTATGGAACTCTTTGCCTCAGGAAATTCGTAGCTGTCAATCTTTACATACCTTCAAATGCCTTCTTAAAACATTCCTGTTTAACTCAACTTATAATTAGATTGCTGGTTTTGTTTCAAGTATACATACATGTACATGTATATTTAATTATTTGTAGAGTTCTGGACAGTTTCTTTTCTTCAAGCGCCTCGGAATATGTCTACATAGATAGATGGCGCTTTACAAATGCTTGTATTATTAAGACTGCTGTTATCTCCAAAGAATGATGTGTTTGTTCTGATTTCAGAAAACTGTGTGTTTGAAATTTGCTCAAACCGTGAAACCAGCGTAGGTGCTGATTATGGGGGGGGGGGGGGGGGGGGGGGTGGGTCGGTCGACCCCTCCCTTCTTCTTTCCTTTTCTTTTACGCGTAACAGTCTCAGGCTGGGCCCAATTTTGTAGGGTTGATTAACGGTAAGCAAAACAAATCTGTGGTAACTATAGCAGAAGACCTTTGCTAGCTTTGTTGTCGATTGTTATTTTTGCTTTTACGCTATAATACATAAAGGCTATTTGTATTTTTTCTTCGCCAATTCATGAGTTCGTATACCGTAACCCCCGGCTGCCGTGCTCCATGGAGCTGCGTACTCCGACTGAAAAATCTCAATTTGCACTTTTAACTCTTACTTTGGTCTCCCTAAAATCTAAAGGCCTATTTGGGTTTTTTTGGTGCTACTCACAAAGATTGATGTTCAAAATCGGTCGATTTTTTATTTTGTTTTGTTTTTTGTTTTTGTTTTGCTTTTAGATGTCCCATTGGAAAGTACATAACTTATATAATTGTGGCAAATTACCAAGTCAGCTTGAAAATGTATTTTTCACGGTCATACATCCCAACTTGAAAAGCACGGCATATTAAGACCAAATGATATTAAAGTTTTTACTGAGAACTTGAAGGAAACAATTTCATGTGTAAAAGGAGACCAAATACAGTAACTGTAGCTAAAACATAAACAACAAATCGAAAAGGCTGCATCTCAGCGGTCGCATGCCATAGTGGAGAAATGTAAGCATGCCCTATGCATGGCCCACAAACATGCTACCACAGCATCAATGAAATACGTCAAGTTGGCATACGTATCCAATCAACCGCATGCTGCTTGACCGAGATTCGCTCCGAATACCCCCGTTGCTTTCAACTCTACGCGTCTACCGTCGATATTTTATATCTCGTACTTTTTAGAGAGATGCATTTTGTTCACATTAAATTAATAGACTCCAGATTGTACAACCAGTATGGTGGACTCCTGCTCTTAGTTTTTCCATTCTTTGATTCTCCCT
Source organism: Hippasteria phrygiana (assembly GCA_037893225.1). NCBI lineage: Eukaryota > Metazoa > Echinodermata > Asteroidea > Valvatida > Goniasteridae > Hippasteria > Hippasteria phrygiana. Next base: position 580,119 of record JAZGUH010000883.1, on the reverse strand, counting down.
CACAAAACACACTACGCCGATCCTTTGTGTAAACTGAGCGCCAAGGATAGGTTCGCCCTAGTTTCAATCACACTGTATATCTAACAATAGATGTGTGTAGTCTGGTGTACAAAAAACGAACTGTAAATAATGTATGCTTACTTGCTTGTCGCTGGGTTAGTATTCAACTGAATGCTCGATGAATATTTTCTTGCATCGGCCACTGCTTCAACAATGGCCAGTCGTGTAGGCATATATGCGTTATTTACAAAAGATACCAAAACGTCCAAAGTTCACTTGTGGTGCAGTAGAAGCACGCACTGACCGGGTGGCACATATAGTCTAATACATTGTACACACCCTCTAGCTTGAACACCAGAAGGTCTCTATCTTCGGAGCAAATTTTTGCGATTTTTTGGGCCGATCAGGAGGTGGTAACATGGATAACAAGGGATTCGATGATATTGAGATGGACGAGGCGGGGAAGTCGATGGACTTACCGCACAATAGCCACGATTACGAGGATATACCGGTAGGCCTACGAGTAGAGAAAGGTTCGATTTCCGAGTCGGACCGTGACTCCGTTGTACTCAGGAAGAAGGTCGCCAAAGAGCTGGACGTTGTGTCTCACGATGGACCCTACGCAGGTAAGCTATAAATCAACTAATGCGCCTACCCCACCCGTGCTCCTCCCTCCCCCCCCCCCCTCCCCCCCCCCTCCCCACCCCGATGTCGGGATTGGCAATTTTTTCGTGCCCCCCCAAAAAACGGCCCTGTACTTTTGTGCAGGATAGTCGTGCCCCAGGGGTGGAGGTTTGGTCACTTTCAAAATGCCCTATGGGGGTGAGGCAGCGCGGGGAGGGGTTGGTGAAGCAATTTGGTGCATAATAGAGAATAATGGGATCAGTCATTTGTAGCAACTGTTTCTAATTGAGGTAATTGACACACGCGTCGTTAGTTTGAAAAAAAGGAGTTTATTTATTTATTTATTTATTACATTTCTTTACCCAGGGTGTGCCCAAACAGTTTAAAACTGGTTTCCATTGGGGCCCTGCATATTATTAGTTAAAATTGAATATTTACACATTCATACAAAGTATTTAAACAAATACAATAATGTTTACACAAATAAATATATCTTCGGTTAACTTTTCAACTCTCCAGTAGAAGCCTATTGCTGATTTACGGGATGGGCGAAAAACCCGCGAAAAAAAAAAACCCTTTTAGGGTGAAAAACAAGGGGAAATTCCCATCCGGTTCCAAAGTATTTTGGCAACCAAGTTTATAACTCCGCAGTTCAGCGTAAATTATACAGAAATATCACTGATAGATGGCTTTACGTAGCTCCGATTTAAATGTACTTAAAGAGTTTATGGTTCTCATTTGTTCAGGCAGATTATTCCATATACTGGCACCACTCACAGCGAAACTTGTCACGTAGCATTCCTTTTTGGCGAAAGGAACTTTCAGTGCCATTTGGGTCGATTGTCGTGTTTCACGAATCACTGTAAGTGGTGTAAACAGATTTGTCATGTACAAAGGAGTCATTTTGTTAAGGCTTTTGAAAACAAAGATAGCCTTTTTGAACTGAACTCTTTCTTTAAAAGGAATCCAATTTAGTCTGGCAAACATATCAGCTGAGGGGGTGAGGGAGGTACATTTAAGGATTATCCGTGCTGCTCTTTTTAGACATTTGTTGAGGGTATTGTCGTGAGATATGTACCTTCCTCCCCACACCGTACAGCAATACTCTAAAGATGGCATAACTAAACTTACAAAGAGTGTGTGCAGGCTGCTTTGGGGAACGTAATCACGAATTCTGTTTAACACACCCAATTTAGACGAAACAGTCTTCCTTACGTATTCAACATGTGTACCCCAACTTAATGTTTCATCAACAACTACACCCAAGCATTTACAAGATTTCACTTTTTCGATAACCTTATCAGCAATGCACACGTTTAGGTCGACGTTGGATATTTTCTGCCTTGAACCAATAAGCATACATTTGGTTTTGTTGGCATTTAATGCTAGTTTGTTTCTTTGGCACCAGTTGTGAATACTAGCAAGAGCTACATTCAAGTTCCTTTCTATTTCGTTAATACCAGAGGAGCTACAAGTTAATGTGGAGTCATCTGCATACATAAATAAGTTGCAATTTTGGGGTATACAGGATGGAAAATCACTACTATAAACAATGAATAAAAGTGGCCCTAAGATCGACCCTTGTGGAACGCCTATGTCTATGGGCAAGACCTTCGATATTGTGCCCTTAATATTTACAGACTGACTACGACCGCCCAGGTACGACTTAAACCAATTAATTCCAGAAGATGACAAATTCAGCTTCTTCAATTTGCCTAGTAGGATTACATGATCCACACAATCAAAAGCTTTACTAAGATCTATGAACACGCTACCTGTAACTTCACCTTGCTCCATAGCCTCAAAACACTTGTTTGTTAAATCGTGTAGAGTGCTTTCAGTTGAGTGCAAGGGTCTAAATCCGGATTGGCAACTAGGTATCAAATTGTTATCATCGAGGTAGCTATATACTGCCGAGTGCACCCATCTTTCTAGAATCTTAGAGATAATTGGCAGTATAGAAATAGGCCGATAATTACCTGTACTACATTTATCTCCTCCCTTGTGAATTGGTGTTACCAAGGCGTGTTTCCAATCCTTAGGGTATTGCTCGCATGTTATGGAGAGGTTAAAAATATAAGTTAAAGATTTAGTAATATAAGGGGAAGCAATTTTAATCATTTTAACACTGATGCCATCCGGACCTGTTGCTTTCCCAACCGACATGGATGATATTTGCTTTTGAACGAACTCTTCTGTAATATTAGGTACAGTGCATTCTTCAAGTTCATGTAGAGAATCAACGATAGAGGCGTAGGTATCATTGTTTTCAAGTTCGCCCGATGGGCAATTTCTAGCTGTACGTTTTCCTATTGTAGAAAAGTGTTCATTTAATGTATCAGCAATGTCAGTGGGATCGTCAATATTTTCTCCATTTGGGGAAGTGATAGAATTTGGAGCAATTTTCTGTTTTTTAGGAAGTACCTCCTTTAGTTTTTTCCATAGCATAGATGAATTGCTTTTATTTTCTTCTATGGCTGATGTATAGTATTCGCTCTTCTTAGTGCGGATTTTATTAGTTACATTGTTCCGCAGCTTTTTGTAAGAGTCCCAATCGATCTGTGAGCCTGAGCGTTTTGCGATTTTGTGTGCACGATCCCGCCGTCTCATAAGTTTAAGAATTTCGCAATCGAGCCAAGGTAAAGAGGCACCCCGAATACGTTTAGTTTTGATTGGCGCATGAAAGTTAATAATACTCATAAATATGGAGTGCCATTTGCACCACGCTTCATCAACATCATAAGAGTCCAGTACATCTTGCCATGGTGCATTAAGGAGGTCGTCTTTAAATGCATCATTGTCTATATTTGTGAGACATCGAAAATTTATTGAGCGACCTTTAATTTTTGGCGTTTTCCAACTATGTTGACCATAAACAAGATAATGGTCACTGATTAGGACTGGTAATACACCACATTCCTTTATTAGCTCTGGATGGGAGCTGAAAATGAGATCGATTATTGTTTGAGTGGACTCAGTGACACGTGTTGAGTCATGTATGAGTTGCGCCAATTGGAATAAACCAAAACAAGAAATAATTGGGTTTGAGTTCAAACTATCATCGTCAACTGAAACATCATAATTAAAGTCCCCAGTTGCAATAATTTCTTTACATTCACAGGAGGCCTTATTAATAATATCACTTAGTTTATCAATGAATTCAACAGAGCTTGAAGGTGGCCTATAAATAGAACTAATAAGCACAGGCTGTCTTTGTTTACACTTAATTTCAACCCAAATGCACTCGACATCATCTGTTTCAAGATCCTCACGACGAGTGAAAGTTAAATTGTTTCGGATGTACATGGCAACCCCACCACCATGCCGGTTCCTGTCTTTTCTGACAATGGAAAAATTTGGTAATGTGATTTCATCGTCGGAGATTGAGGCATTGCAGAAAGTTTCATTTAGACAGATGATATCGAATGGATTTGTAGACATTAAAATTTTAAATTGGTCAAATTTGTTTATTAAACTTCTCACATTAAGATGGGCGAATGAGAATCCCCCGGGGCTTCGGTTGTAGATAACGCCATCTGTTAAGTCTATCGTAGATTTTTGCCTTGTGGATTGAGCAGCTCTCTGACCGTTTTTAGGTATTGGTTCCATTCCTGGCTTCGATAGTGTGTCTGGGTTAGTGGCTGACGGAGATGGGTTGGATGCTGTTTTTGATACGGGTGTGGGTAGTACTGATTTGCCATTTGAAAACCCGTCGGGACATCACGATTCGCTGTAGTCCGCTCCTTCACGACATCAGAGTTCCGTCTCTTTTGCGCGATCTCAATACACTGTTGGGCAAACAGATTACCCAACGTTGGTATAATATCAGTCAACATGTTCAATCTTTGGGTAACTTTTCACGTAATTTACCAACTGTTGTATAACAGCTGTTGTTTAACCCCACTTTAACCAACAACTGGTTTGTGCACAGATGTGTTTGTACAAACAGTTGGTAAATTACGTGAACAATTACCCAAAGGTTGAACATGTTGACTATTGTATAATCTGTTTACCCAACTTTCTGACAGTAGGCTAGCCCACGCTCCAAACTTCTTGGAGTGAAGTTTATGATTGAAGTGTATAGGCCTAAGCTTTTAAAAAGTGTGTCAGCCAGAAGATACCACTACGTATACCTCAACCGAACCGGGGGGACAAAAACAAGCGAATCCGTGAGACTGCAAACACACGTTCGTTTTTTTCATCAGCCACTTTCGATTAATTTGCAAGGTAATTGTTTTGCATGCAGGTCTTCTACGGGCCAAGAGTGATGATGTCAATGCAATGTTTAAGTTGGAACCAGAATATTTTTGCTATTTTGTGTCAATGTGTTTTCATGACTGGCTGTTAACAAAGGAACAGTCGAAATCTCCATTTGTTTGGAGCCAGTTGTCGTGCCAACTGACGTCAGATTTCGGTACTCTATTGAGGGCTAAGTTACAGGTGATCGGTTTCAGGCAAGATTTTCAATTTTGGCTGAAAAGTAGCCACATTGTGCTCTTGTGTCGTTCAAAAAAGCAAAAATCAATATTGACAGTTGAATGTGTGGAAAGTAAAATATCGGCATGAGGCCCGCTCACGAAGTACCGTACGCCCAGCGGCGAGTGAGCGGCGAGCGGCGCCGGTTGTATATGACGTGGAACTCCGGCGAATCAGTTACATCAGCGGGGTGGAAACCTGAAATCAAGAATCGATTTGTTTGGGCCTTTTAGCCGGCCACGACAACGCCAACCTCTCGGCATGGCGACTTGAAAACCAGCTGCCTCCAGGACCGAGAACTAACAAATCCTTGCTTTTGCGTGATCTTTCAAACCCATAACAACTATGGGACGAGCGCTTTCTCCAAGGCAATGTGTCCTTATCATATACTGCGAAAAGGCCAACATGAACAATCTTGGAATAGGCCTACCACGGAATCTGTCTGGTGATGACCTCGACGGGGTTAGGATTTTTTCAAAGGATTATGTGCACCAGACCATGAAAACAAATTGTGTCCTTTATACTGACTTTTTGGAAATATATTTCTTCCATGTCTAATGGTTATCATGACAACTTTTGTAAAGAGAATGCCGGGTAGTTTTCAATGTGTTGCCTATTATACTCTTTCCACCTTGAACCTCTTTTATATAGCTGTCACAAGGTTTTCTTTGGTCTTGCTTGACGTACTAGTTTGCATCTACACCATGTACCATGACTAGTTTTTTTTTTAACATGCGTGAGATTGTGAAGGCAGCCAATGATTGCTTGAGGTGAACAGTGATCCCTGGAAAATTCATTTTTTTTTTTTTAATCAGTGGTTCTTTTTTAGGGCCGAATAAAACAACCATTGAAATATTACAGAGATAACAAAGCATTATATTCGGCTATTTGGACGCATTTCCAGCAGTAAACTCACCCGGACACTATACGGTACACGCCCAAAAACGGATTGCAACATTATTTCCACTACTGAGACTTATACTTTTGTCTACTTTTTGAAGGCCTATTAAAATGCATAACTTCATTTATTTCTTGTCTGGACTTTTAATAGTTGATCGAATAAACGACGGAAGTAGGCCTACACGGTCTGTCTGACATTGCATTTTTGAAATGTGGAAACGTGATTTTGTGGATGGACCGAGAAATTATGAGATCTATTTAACTTGACGTATAAAAATCACAGGGGAAAACGCAGGAGAAAATCCCATTTACCTACGCCGTTTGACTTCACAGTGATATGTTTTAGACTGTTTCAAGACCGGAAAATGCATCCAATATAGTGTTTTGCGAGACGGCCTGTGTGATCAATAATGCAAAGGCCGGTATTTTACATTGACGCATTTTTGTTCAGTGCATAATGTGAATTTTATGAATACCAATAACGTATCATATGCAGTGAAAGCTCAAAATGTTGGATTATTTAAAGCATCGTCTATTTTTGGAAGAAGGTGCCTATATCACAATACCATGTAGCTGTGTATATAGTTTCAACAATGTCATGCAACTTAAAAACATAATTTCTACTGTCTTCGAAAATGAAAAGACAAATATAGGAAAGTCCACAATGACAGTGTAGGCCTACAGCTAAAAATGTATTTACTCGTTGCATGAAATGCAAACAAAGTGTAATCGTCTAAAGATTATTATACTACGTAGGATCTAAAGGTATCTAAATTCTTCTTGTATAGAATGTAATTTTGATTATAAATTGTAGCATCAAAATAATATAATAACGAGGCATGTATGGCAATTCCCTAATGGCTCACATTAGGTTGGTTGCGCATTATTTTCAAAAGCTTCAAAACTGTTGTATTTATTTTTAAATTCACGCCCTATTACTAAAAAAAACTTGATTTCGTCTAAGTTGTGTGTAGGATTGTATGGACATAATGGACATGTATGGACATCACAGACGTTCTGAGTATTGCATTCCTTACACCGGAAATTTTATATCTTGAAAGTGATTTTACAGCAAAATTCATTTCGTTAAATTCGTCAACATTAGAACGACGAAACGTGTTTAGAGCGTCTTTTTTATACATGCATATACCTTTAAATCAATACACTAGATCCATTTATTTCGGGCATTGTCGTCATTGCAAAATAATTATTCGGATACCGGGCGGACCCGTATTGATTCTGACCCTCTTCGAGCCGAAAAGACGTGGGTGAGCAACCCACGAGCATTTGGTAGCATGATGGTCCGTTTCTCGCCAAGAAAATAAGCTTTACATCCCATCCTTTACACGACGGTGATCCCCTATGCCTGTCCGCCGGGGGTCTCTTGGGGGATGGGAAGTAAAGACTAGGCGAAGCGTGAGAGACAAGAGACGATGCTCCTCTCGGATCGATTCGTGCTGTGATTAAGTATTCTGACCGGAGGGAGAGTAAAGAATGTATGGGACTCGCCGATCTTGGAAAGAGAGGAGGAGGAGATCGAGAAGTAACTATAGCGATGTGAAGAGCAAGTGTGCGGTCTGCATCACTTGCTTTTCTGACTGTCAGGCAGTTCGGATGGTGCGTACAGGGATAAGATAATTGAAACAAGGACTGCATCTGAAAGATCCTATCATGATCGAAGTGGAGTATCTTCCACAGGAACACACTGTGCCACCATGGACAGGTAGGTCTTCGAGATGCAGAATATGTTATGGCAGCTAGCTTCGTCAAATTAGCCCATTGTGTCTTAGGAGTCACTTAACAGTGTTTTCAGCATGATCGACCTTCCGTACTCCAGCAATTATAACGTTGGGTTTTTATCAGGTGGGACTTTCGTTGACCATTTTGTTTGTTGTGGATTGGCCTGAATTGTACACACAAAAATACAAGTAGGCCTATATTTGACTCTATAGTAACAATTCAAAGTTGTAAATTTCGCGGTTTTCGTGTCATTCTGGAGTCGAATTCGTGCTCGGAATTCGTGCTCGGAATTCGTGCTTCTGTTGCTAAATTTACTATAACACGCAGACAATAATTGCTGTGTGTTGTGAGACAAAATCGAAGGAGAGACATCGCAGTCAGCTTCACTTCCGACACTCTAAAACGAATTGCTTGAAATAACCAATATATTGGTTAAAACAACCAATTATTGGTTGTTTTCAACCAATCCGTTTTTAGAGTCTACGGGGGTTCATTGTAAAAGAAAGGAAATTTGGGGCTAGATTTTTTATACTTTCCGTATTTTCAGTTTTCCGTGAACAGCATGGTCAAATGCAGCTATGAACATAATACGCACAATTTATTGCATTTATATATACGTTTTAACGTTTTCGTTTCATTTTTTTCCATTCATTTTGGAGCGAATTATTTCGGAGCAATTCTACGCCCCGCCCCCGACCGCAAACCTGAATACGCTACTGGTGTAGACGTATAACTAACCAGCCTGTATCGCCGGCGCGCGCACCTTTCTTTGTTTTTTTGCAAGACAAATAATCGTGATAACCTTTGTGTATTTGTGAAATGGCGTATTATATGGGCGTGCTGATCTATAGCTGATAAATCTTCTGTTTTTAAAGACAGCGTTTGGGTTAAAGTCCAAAGATAAACACGCAGGTTGCATCTTTGGTGATAAGGCATTATTTGCAAATCGTATCAGATGGTTTTTATTGCGGTGTATGGTACGCCCTTGTCATTTTGTTAATGTTTGTTAAAATAATAGTGACTCGGCTGGAAAAAGTAAAAAAGTACAAAGCGGATTTAAACCCTCCGGCAGACCCCAATCCCCGCAAGATGAATATCATGGAACAAGTAGTGTTTGTGAAAAAGAATCATCTTGATTAAGAAAAAATAGAATACATATATGCCTACCTCCGCATCTTTTTCGAATGGCCATACTTTGTGTCCATGCGTGTTTTTTTTTCAAGTCATGAAATTTGATGTCAATATATATATGTAACGTGTAGGTCCCATGACAAGCATGCCAAATTTGAGGGTGGTTTCCTTGCAGTTGAAGTGTGCGGCAAACATGTGCTGGTTGAGTCTCCCTTAAATACAATGGCATTTCGTGCCAAAATCAAATCTGGTATTGCCCCGGTAATTTTAAGTGGTTCTTTTAGGTTTTATTCAGGCAAACGCATAAGAATTTTTTATTTTATTTACAGCCATTGTCCTAGGTGGAGAAAATCCATCCAGGGCGTGAGAATCTCGCGACTTCACTTATTAGTTACCAATTTACAATATTTTGAACATTTTGTAAATTAAAATGACTTTCATTCATTCTCCCAGCTCAGCCCAGTATATACAGCCCGTGTGAAATGTGAACAAAACCACCGTGGGTGGACCACCTGAGAATGATGGTATTTTATCGGGAAGGTAACCCCCCCCCCCCCCCCCCCCCCCCCCCCCGCATGCTACATTTTGTTCGCATGCGAAACATTTTTGAAGTCAACTTTTTGGGCAAATGTATGAAAAAGTGCGAAAAACTGTTACAAACTATATAACAAAAATCTGTATCTACATCTGTGTTGACATGGACAGGTATGGGCAAAGAGGAGCTTCTCCGATATTCCAGGGGCGTTTCCTGGCAGGCGGCTCGCTGGTTCCTACTGCTGATTCTCCTAGCCGGCTGGTGTGTCATGCTTGGTATGTCCATCTACATCATCGTGGTCACTCCACGCTGTCTGCCCTGGTGGCAGACCAGCGTTCTCTATCAGATCTACCCTCGCTCCTTCAAGGATTCAGACGGTGATGGCATTGGCGATCTTAAGGGTGAGTGCAACATCCGGAGCCGAATAACATTTCCAGACTTTCAAGAGTTCCTACTTTTCCTACTTGTTTTTCAATTGTTTGTAACTTTTTTAACCTTGCTCCTACCTTTCCTACCTTTTTCTTGAAATCCCAATTTTTTCCTACTTTCTCCTATTTTTGTTGTCCCACAAAGAAAAATGAAACCTCATTGAATATTTTTCATAACAGTGTTACACAGTCTGTCATATGAAAATCACACAATGAAGGCCTTGGGTGCATGAGCTTAGTTGAGGATTGGGCACAAGTGTTGTGAGTACAGAACATGCCAAATGAGGCTTGTGATGCTGTGGATATGGGCGAGTATCAACGAAAACTACGCCCGAAAGCCTACAAAAGTCCTATCTTTATCCCGATTTTGTCCTCCAAAGCCCTACGCTTGTCCCCCTTTTAAAATGTTGGTGCTACTATTTTCCTAATGTTTAACCTGGGTCTGTTTAAAGCCTGCATTTCAAAAACCAAGAAGTAAAAACGTCATTATTTTTGCCTGAGCTAAACAGCCACACCTTCTGTCTGAGGAATGGACCGACCATTAAGCCCCGCCTCTTGACGTACTGACCAATGACAGCCACGCGCGCCACACGTCAGTCAAACATGTCGAACTTTAGGAATACACTCAAAGTGAGGGCACCTCATGCACATAGAAACATTTGTTCCTTATTTCTGAACACTTCAGGCAGCTATCTTGGCCAATTTTACGATACATTCCGGAAGCGACTTTTTGTGGGGATCACTCAATGAGGATACGACTTTTTAACTTATAATTCGTCAAACAAACCACGAGGGGCGTGATCCCTTGCTATACGGCATTGGTTTATGACTTCTGACTAGCGCCCACCCGAACAAAGATACTGAGAATTTGGGAGACCGCCAACATAGGGCAAGATAGCTCAGTTGGTAGAGCGCCGAAACGATATTCCGGAGGTCGCAGGTTCGAATCCCACTTCTGCCAGTTTTCTTTGTTTACTTTGAAAATGTATTCAAATTTACAGTTAGTAAATGTATTCAAATTTACAGTCAGTAAATGTATTCAAATTTGCAGCCAGTTTCCCTTGTGGTTTGCTTGGCAAAATATTTTTATACAGTTCAACATGGTTTGAACACCCCAGTTGTTTTAGCACTGAGGCACGTTTCGCGCCTAAACCATGAGAAGGTTTATTCTGATTGTTTTGTCAATAAAGCCCAAGCATGTCCCAGCATTCCATTGATCCGCCCAAGTGTTTTTCTCGTTATTTTCAGTTGAAATGAATTTACGAATCGATTCATTTTTCTCGCAATGGTATGTGTGTGTGATATACCGCTATGGAAGACCAAATGTTCTATTATAGGTATTGCCCTTACAGAAACTTCCCATAGTATTTCCATGGTGTCCAATTCACCATGTAATTCCAATGGGATTTTGCGTTGGAGACTTTTGTAAGGGTGACAATATTTTGCCTGGGTAAATCGAGCGCTAATTTTAAAGGCACACAGACTTGTAAACGCCTTGTATACATTAAGCGCCTCGAATTGTTTACACTCAACTTTCTCAGGCATGGAAGGATCCCAGTTTTCAACTGTGGACCTTTACTCAACCGTGGACCATATTGTTCTCTACTGTTAAATGTCCACGATTTGAATGCAAGTGCAAGAATATTATCCCTTGCCAACGGACCGATCTTTGTAAGCTTTCAACTCACGGCTTTGTTGTGCAGTACGCGTATGAGTGCCGAATTTGTATTAAAAAAGACAATACAGTGACGGTATTGTTCAGAATAAACTTGTTAGTTTAAAATACTATGCGGCGAGACACATGAGACGAACAACAGTCTCTCATCTTACCAACCAAATTGCAAGTTCGCTGGTTCAACGCAATACTCCAAATTGGAGAAATGCTCAGGTTTCCGCTGTACGCGTTACCCCTTGTGTGCATGCATGGCCTCTTGTGAACAGGTGTTCATCTAATTAGATGCCATGTTTCGGTTAATCGATGGGAGAAATCCACGCACATATATACAGCTTCAGGTTGTGGTGTAGGGTGGGGGAATCAACTGACCCCCCCCCCCCCCCCCCCCCCCAGGAACCATTGCCCCTCCCCATGTTGAAAAATTCGGAATTTTTTTTTCAAAAGAGTTTGTTGAGGGGATTACGCCAGCCCCTGTCACCTATGTTTATACGCGTTCATTTTGAGTTTATATGAAAAGTCTTATTGAAATTGCTTCCCATGGAAAATGACCCCCCCCCCCCCCCACTTACACACACTTACAAGTGTGTAAATACCGGCAATCGCGGACCTCCTATTGTCCCTCTTTTGTTTGCACTTTAACTTTTTCGGAAGGCCTCCTATATGTTTTGTACACGATTTTCAATCGTGGACGTTCGGTCAATCGTAGACCCTTTTTTGTCTATGCCCTAACCCTTTTGTCCCTAGTCCACGATTGCCGGTATTTACAAACATACACCCACACATCCTTACACACACATACTTATAGGAAAGACCTTTGTTCCGCTTCTTTTGCTTTCCTTTGTTCCTATTGAAATCTCAACTCCATAGCGTTGTGTTTTCTGCCCCACAGGACTAGCTGTATACGAACATCCTCACTGACACAGTCGTACTTTCCCTATACAACCGGGGACAATGCTTTGTGTTTCCTATTGTTCATTTAATATAACCCAACCCCATAGACTACGCACGTATTTTTACGTCCGAGGACCGATTTTAACAAAAGACCGACTCCCGAGGACAAGAAAGATTCCTTTGTATTTTCTTTCTCCTCTTGTCCTCGAACGTAGAACCTGTACATGCACCCATACGGGGTACCTCTATTTTATACTTTACTTTACTTCTATTATTCTCCTTTGTCCCTATTGAAATCTCAAACTCCATAGCTAGCGTTTACCTCGTAGGGTACATGGATTTCTAAAGACTCCCTCGTGGGGTACCATTGTCCCCATTGTTACCCTTTCTTCCGGATACCCAGTGTAGGAACACCCAGTCGTGTTTTACTATACTACTGAGGACTTATAGGGTGTTTCCTTCCAATATTCCCTTTATTTGTACTAACCTTTTCTCAACATGCCCCATAAGGTTTCTACATGACTTCTTGGGTTCAGGCCCTCAAGTTGTATTGTTATCACTAATCCCCCACTGTCCCAAGTCATCAGTCGTAATGGATAATCTGTACACCCAAGTGTGGACACACTTTCAATCGGAGACCTCCTATTGTCCTCCAATTGTTCATACTTTAACTGTTTAGCAAGGACCCTCACTGGTTATGTACACGGTTTTCAAACGTGGACCTTTCTGAACCGGGGACCATATTTCCTCTATTGTAAAGGTCCCCTATTAAATGCAAAACCAAACCCATACACACACCACCACAACAACCACCGCCCCCGGCTTTTCAAAATATTTTGTTGTGGCAAACAAACAAACAAACAAGTCTCTATACAAAATTTGACATGCCACCCTTAAAAATAGCCATGCCCCTTTCCCTTACTCAGAAGAACCCGGATACGCCACTGTCTTTTAGGGGTTGCTGGACGGGCACTTGCCGTATGATCGTCTTTACGTGTCCTGTTGTCCTATAGCTACGAAGAAATCATTGGTTCTGAACACTAGCAAGCTCCCAGAACTTTAATACTGTACTAGTCACTGTCATATTAATAATAGTGACGACAGTCATGAGTGACAAAGTGATATCATGCTTAAACTATGCTAGAAATAATTGAAGCGTGGAAGTCAATGGACCATCCCCCCGGCCGAAAGGTGGGGGATTCTCCAATCATTCCCACCCCTAGATTTACGCCTGTGAATGCAACAGTCTTCAGTTATTTCAGAGGCTATGGTGGATTATTGAATTTAGGACCAATGAACTTTCCAACTCAGAAATTGGGTTTTTCTTTCCCAAACTGAAAAGTCTGGATGTTCCAACCGTCTATTGTTAAAGGTATAACCGAAAAGGTGGATTACCTAAGTGATATCGGCGTGGGTGCTGTGCTGCTCAATTCTGTCTACAAGTCGCCCCAGAAGGACTTCGGCTATGACGTCTCGGACTTCGAGCAGGTGGATCCAGTCTTCGGCACTCAGGAAGATTTTGATGCTCTCTTGCAGGCTCTGCATGATAAAGGTTTGTTTCCTTTCACTGCGTTTTTAAATTTACTTTTATTGCCCTCAATGGTACTATTCCATGGAACTACAATTTGACATCCGGACACATAGTTCAGCCTGAACGCAACGAAAACGCCAAGGGCACCACTCTTAATTCAAACGGTCCGACTTTACCGAATTAGAATTAGGCAGGGGCGGATCTAGAGGAGGGTTGTGGGGGTTGTAGTCTGGCGAGTGTATAGGGTATATGGACAAATGGGGGGTACCCCTCTGCCCTATATCGTGCTGGGTATACAAATTCCAGGTTATTGACGGATATGCACACTGCCCATGTTTAAAAACTTTTGACAAAGAATATGTGGCTGTATGGTGTTAAACATTACTCTTTTGCAGAATAACCCTGACTGGCTTTTTCTAAATGGGAATATAATTGTCCTAAGACGACTAAAATTGCATCTTCGGTACTTCTGTTTTTCCTATATGCAACTGCATATAGTCGATGGATTTAACCACATAATCTCTTAAATTATGTAAAACAAATTTCTCACAAAACCAAACTGAACCTGCCGGAAGATAGCAGTATTATTAGCGATGGCGTTGGTACGATATTAAGGGTTTCAAGGGGGAAAACGTTAAACACAGCCACAGTTTTTGCTTCTGTTTACACAAATATCTCGGTTTATCGACTTAAATCCAGGTATCAAGCTGATCATGGATTTCATCCCAAATCACTCCAGCAATGAACACGAGTTCTTCAAGAAGAGTGCTGAAAGCGATGAAACGTACCTAAATTGGTATACTTGGGTCGACAATGACAATAATTGGGTACGTATAGTGCCATCAATTGTCTTTAAAGTTGTTTAAATGGTGAACAGCAGTTGATAACCAAAAAAGCTAATACGGTATTCCGCAGGTCGCAGGTTCAAATCCTGCCCCTGTGCCAGTTTTCTTTGTTCACTTTAAACATGAACAAAAACCTGTCAGATTTCCTGCGCAATTTGTAGCTGAAATCTGGTAATTGCGGCAGTTAAGATAACGAAGTATCATCTCAAGTGCATCACGTACCAGATGTTAGTTCTTTTGTGTGAAATCGGGGGCCTAAAATTCGATATTTCAAACGTTTTTATTGGAATAATTTATAATGTTTTTACCGAGACATAATCCTTTTCCACAGCTGAGTGTGTATAGCGGCGAAGCTTGGGATCTCAACAACAATCGGGCCCAACACTACCTTCATCAGTTTTCAGAATATCAACCCGACCTCAATCTGAGGAGACAAGAGGTCACGGACTACTTGGAGGTAGGTCAGCATGTTACTTATGTCTGATCACATATTCTGATCAGATTCTAGACCTTAAAGTTATCGAGGCCGAAATCGCGGGGAACTGGGAGCCTGTAATCTTTTAGCCCATTACTCCCTACACGTTTACTGGTTTTGGTTCATGGTTTCACATCAGTGAATGTCTCATTTTTGAACACAATTTTGGGCCAGAATTTATATTGCCGGTAATGGATTTTTAGCCAAGATTTAGTTTTACCGAAAAGTAGCCACATTATGCACTTGATCTTTAAAAAAAATTAAAGTTGACAGTTAAATGAATTTGTTTCTTAGAGAACTGTTTTTAGATATAGGCCTATGGGAACAGTAACAATATTTCTCGACGTTACATAACCCCTTTGAGTACGGTTATTTATAATGAGGCGCCGGGGTGCGGGGGCGGCCTGTGCAGCCAAGCGAAACTGACACAAGAGGCTTGTGCAGCCAAGCGTAACATACACAATAATCCAACAATGGATTGAAAATGCAGAGAATGGCGTGTATTGACATCATCCGGCCTGGTGGTAATTTTGTGGACGCCATCCGGCTTAATGAAGGATTGTAATTAACTTTATGCTGAAAATGAGACGGTTAAAACACCTTGAGTACGGTAATTACAGTGAGGAGCCAGGATGCCGTGTCGGCTTTGCAGCCAAGCGAACCGGACACAAACGGCGTGTGCAGCCAAGCGTAACGAACACAATAATCCAACAATGGATTGAAAATGTAGAAAATGGCGTCTATAGACGTCATCCAGCCCGGTGGTACTGCTTTTTGCGCCATATGGCGTCCTCCGTACGCAAAGGGTTTCTTTAAACTAGGATGTAAATAGCAAGAACGAGTAAGTCCAATATCAGTTCCGTTCACTCATTTACCTCTAAACCTGATACATTAATGACAGACTCCGCTAAGCCATTCCTGTGGATGGGTGGGTGGGTGGGTGGGGGTCGACTCCGCAGAGTAAATTTTCTTAAAAACACGAGGTTTAACCATGGAATACTTGAAATGTTAACTCATAACGCTACTCCTGCTGTCACTTGAGTTCAAACCGAATATCAGTATTTGGTTTAAGGATGGATGAGAATTTTTTTTAAATGCCGATAAGACATTGCTGTCTACTAGTTAGAGAGGTTTAAACCCACGCAGCAGATCATGGTGTTTGTGTCCTTAAGCGAGATAATTCACTACAATGGCATGAAGGATCAATGAGTGAGGTGTTTGCAAATAATAGCACGTGCAGTTCAGGACCAGCATTTTTCTCACGAATATCCATCTTGTAGACGGTGTTCGAGAAGTGGTTCGTCAAAGGAGTGGATGGTTTCAGCATCACTGGTGTCAAGTACATGTTCGAGTCGGACGCCTACACTGATGACACCCCGACACCAGGCTATCCCGGAGACGGACTCGGTGATCCTGTAAGTAGAATGTGGCTATAACGGCTTGAGACTAAGACTAGGGCTTGATCTCACTGATTTATGTTTGCCGTTGTTGGTTCCACCGTATGGGAAATCTCTTTCATGTCGATGTCCAAACCCGTCAAAAACCCAACAACAAACGAAAAACATAATGGTTGCAGAAACTAAATAATAAGGTATGGACAGCAATGATATCGTCCTATAGGCCTATGCCCCAATTTTGAAAGAAAATGGGGAGAACTATTAAGATTCAAGTCAAATTAAGACTTCAATTTCACTTTCTGTTCTATTTTGGAGAGATAATGTGATGGATTGTGGTTAATATTCCAGTCCATAGATTACCGTCCCATATTGGGGAGCCCAAACTTCAAAGTCTCCATTTTGAAGAAACGGTTCTTCCAATCCATTGTCAAATAGAGCGTTTGGGTGCATCAGTTTTATTCAAATTGCACAGAAATAGATGCCCACAGTCTAGTCCTTTTCGAGACCCGAGACCCTTATTTGTACAATCCCTCAAGTAGGCCTACATCGCTCTCAAAACCCTCTAGAAGGAGGTACGCATTTCAAGTCCACAGGGCGCGGGCGTGTGCTTTGCGTTTTATTTGTCCTCGCGTATCTATTAAGTCAATTTTCTCAGACCTTTACCGACTTGGTTTCGTTTCTAGCCATTCCCCACTCCTGAACACGCTATTGGCTCTGTACCATGGATAATAAACGTATTGAATGATACAGTTACTCTGGGGCGTGGGCAGATACGTGACACGTTCGGAGCCGGGTATTGTACCTGTACCCGGTAGGTACCGGGTCCATCAGAGCCGATTCCAGCACTCAGAGCCGGTTCCAAGTACAAGTACAGCGGAGATTGAGTGTCACTTGTGAAATGTGCATTGAAGGCTGGGTACGTGAGCAGTGAATCATTATATTATACACGGTCGGCGGTCGTCGCGTTAATAAAATCATAGGCAAGGAACAGAAAATATAGTAATAAACGCTAAATTTGCTTTTAATAACACAATCTCCATAATATCACAGGAAAAAAACACACATTTGAAACCAAATATGTAGTGGAATAACATGTATTGCACGTCGAAATCAATGGAGCACGGACCTCACAAGGTGACACCGCTTACTTTACATGTAATTTCAAGGGCTTATGGTTTTCATTGAATTTTCCGAGAGCCGGTTCTGACTCGGAACCGGTTCTTTTTAGAGAACCGGAACCGGCCAACACTATTCCCCAGCACCACTGCCAATCTGAAGGCTTGGAATATAAATAAACAGGCCCCGCATGCATCTGGGTCCAAATATACTGAGACGTTTTTGGTATACATCTTATGACCTTATGAGAGGAAGCTAAAACCTAAGCCAAAGCCTAGGTTTAAAAATGGCCATGGTTCGCTATACCGGATAGAAAGCTAGCTCTCCTTGATTGAGGGATTGGGTCGTTGCGAAAGTTACGCCGCGCCTGAAAACCTCGGTTTGACTTGGTCAAGATTCACGTACATCACATTCTGTATTACAGAAACAGTATGACAGCCTGCTGCATGACAAGTCATCTGAGTTCGATGGACTTCAGCACGAGTTGCTCAAGAAGTGGCGAACGGGAATCTTCGCTCAGTTCTCCACTGCAGGCACATACAGGTACGGTATTTAAAACAGAGACCACAGGAACTGACCGAAAACAAAGGCCATGAAAACGCTGGCCAAAAACAGGCCATTGAGGCGCTGGCTAAAAACAGAGGCCATAGAGCTGTTAACCAAAAAATGGAGGCCGTAAAGGTGCTTGACAAAAGCATAGACAAGGAAGCGCTGACCAAAACCAGAGGCCATAGACTAAGCCTGAGGCGGTGGTCAACAGCAAATGCCAAAGAGGTGCTGATGACCAAAAACATAGTGGCGCTGGTCAAAAATCGAGGTAAAATATGTGTTTGCAAAAAGCATAGGCCGAAAAAGACCATAGAAGCTCTGGCCAAAACAGAAGCTATATATATATAGGCGGTAATCAAAAGTTGAGACCATACATAATGCTGGCCAAAAAACAGAGGCCATAAAAGCGCTTGCCAAAAATAGGTCAGAGGCACTGGCCAAAATCATATAGGCCATAGAGACGCCTTTATGGCCAAAAGCAAAGGCAAGCCCTGGCCCAAAACTCAGTGAGACTAAATAGGCGATGGCCGAAAGCAGAGGTCATACAGATACTGGCCAAAAACAGAGGCCATAGAGGCACTGGCCAAAACAGACGCCATTTGGGCACAGGCCAATAATAACAGAAATGAACTCACGTGCCGCACTGCTTTGTTTTGATAGGGTTATGCTGAGTGATTCGGACAGCAATGCAACCTACGCGAGGACCTACTACGGAACGCAGGAAAACCCCGAGGTTGACCTGCCCATGAACTTTAACCTCTTGAACCTTGGTGACGTCAACGGTGGTTGGTCTGACAGCACCCCGGGGACGGATTACACGACGGGTATCGAGGTGTATGAGTTAGTAAAAGATTGGATGGACAATCTACCTGCAGGGAAATGGCCGTCCTTCTTGGTAAAGTTATTTTGCTCGGTCTTTAACAAATTGGTTTTTTTCTTGCATCGAATTTTCAAAATGAACGGAAAAAAAATACTTGTAATGAACAAAAGGATCCGCTCTGCGGGAACTGAATTATTGTCCGGCTGCAAATACTTCGACATAATTTTGTGAAATAATTATGTGATACCCACACGTGATTTTTTCGTTCGATGTCTGATTCAAAAGGTAACTTTAATATATTGCTATCAAAATAGCAATTTAACAGTTAATTATTTTTTTTGGGGGGGGGGAGCTTTGAAACTCAGTCCGTATCTTTCAAAAATATTTCAATAAGGGAATAAATTAAAGATGAATGGACTGGTTAAAAACGTTCTGCCAACTGCCAGTTTAAGGCTTGGCCACCGAAAATACCGAGCATAATTTTAATGCACCCGTTTTGGCCATCGATGAAAATGACTGACCAATGAGTGTTGCTCCTTGGAACCACTGTAGTTTTGAAATACTCTGACCAATCTTAAGACTTCATAATGTTTGTAAAATATTGCTTCCGCCAAGCCAGCCACAAATTATATTTTAATAGTGATGATAGCCCACGGGGTAAATAAACCAATCTTGACCATTCACGTAGAATCTAAGACATCACAACTTTGCGAGACTGAGCTACAATCGTGGATAAAACTCGTTGGGAGAGCTCCTCTCCCCAGTCAATATTGGCTCGGTGTGGCCAAAAGTCGAATGTTGTGCACAGAAAAACAGTTTATTGTTGGCGCCACTTTCGGGGAATGAATGGGTGGTGGTCTACTTTTGAGGTGTCCGAAGAGTTTTGTCCATGAGAGCGCCAATCCAGTGAAACTGTATAAGTACAGTGTATTGTGAAATAATCTTTGCCCTAAAAACTTTGTTAAAAAATCAAGCATCCCTAAGTATTGTTTCTTTCTTATCTGTTTACAAAGCTTGGTCATCATGGAGTCCATCGCATTGCCAGTCGGCTGACGCCTGCGTACGCACGGGCAGCCAATATGTTACTTCTGACGTTGCCAGGAACACCGATCTGTTACTATGGAGACGAAATCGGCATGACTGATGTGATGATAACGAAGGAGGAAGTCATGGATATCAAGGCGTTGAATGACGACGTAAATATCATTAAAAGAATAGAATATAATAAAACTATGCTGTACAATGCATGTATTTATCATTGTTTGGAACCAAGTAGGACTGTTATGTACTCAGTGCAAAAACTGGGTTGTAAAAGCTGAAATATCCGTGCTCTGGCTAAAAATTTCAGTTCAGTGGACTTCCTCCTACAAACGAAAATGGAGGGAAAATGTACTTTTAACGAGAAAACGCTTACTGCACTCTGCAATCTATTTGACATAACTTTACGCGCGATGATTGCCCTACACAACACTACAAGAATAGAATTGTCCCGCTCCTATTGCAAAAAATATGAAAATTCACTCATCATCAATCGATTTTTGTGGAATGTCTCACTGGAAAGCTTATAACTTTTCTTTTGCTAATAAATAAGCAATTCAATTTTTAAAAAATTGTTCGTGGACACGGACACCGCATCTTTAAATTAACATGAGGTATCTCTACTGAACCATTCGTCCAATGCCAGATGTTTATGTTCTGTTTCGCTACAGCGTCGATGGAAGACCAAAACACGTGACCGCCAGCGATCCCCAATGCAATGGGACACAGAGCTCTGGGCAGGTTTCACTACCTTCGTCAATGGCTCCTGGCTACCTATGCCTCCCAAGGCTGAATTTGAAAAAGTTAATGTGGCTGTAAGTAGGACTTAATACTTAACCATAACACATAGGGCATTTCAGTCTCAAACTCTAGCTTGGGCTCGGGCTTCGGCTTCGCGTAATTTTATGTCCCCAGATTTGGCAAGATCTTGGATACTGTTTTTGCTACACGTATATCAAAGTCTGATGTTTTAATCCTGAGCCAGAGTCATTATATTTACGTATTCAAGGCTTCAGATTGTCAGTGGGACTGGGGAATAGCTTGAGACGAAGCCGAAGCCCAAGCCAAAGCCAAGGTTTGAGAAACCTCAGAGCCAAATGGGGCGGGTCACAATACAGTGCGCCACCAATAGTTTGTCATGTAGAGGCCATAGAGGCTGCAGTGTAACATCATTTGGAATTTCATTCTCTCTTTTGAGTGACTGTTGGTTCCGAAAAGAACCGGTAACTCAACGTTTCGAACAGAATGATTTACATTGTTCGTCGAGCGTAAGCTTTGTTCGTTGCGGTAACACTATTAGGATATTCAATCTTGGCGGGTTTATATTTGGTGGACGCGCAATTTTTTTATTTGTTGGAATTTTTCTCTGGATAGTAAATGATTGTTTATAGTTGTGAGATATCCGAAAGCCCTTTTAATAGCGCCAAAATAGAATTTCCAAAGTGAGCAACAGGGGAGAGATTTGTCAGGATTTTTCCTGATTTCAAGATTTTTTTGTCAGGATTTCAGAATTTTTAATCTCTTTTGCAATCTGGAATTCCTGAGGTGTTGTCCTGGAGGTGTTCTTGCCTTTAAACGTGGATATAGACCAATAAAAACAGATATTTTAAGGGGCTGTCTTTAGACAAAAGCAAAATATACGTTGATCTGGGGTCCTCGTGGATTTTTCGTGGATTTTTCATTTTTGGCCAATCTCACCCCAGTAGCAAAGAAAACTGGCAAGAGCGGGATTTGAACCTGCAACCCCCGGAATACCGTACCGGTGCTCTACCAACTAAGCTACAGCTTTCCCATAGTAGGTTGTTGGTCTCCCAATGGGGGCGCTAGTCAGACGTGATAATGCCATAATTGCCAGAAATCACGCCCAGTGGCGTATCCAGCGAAACAAACTTGCCCCCCCCCCCCCCCCCCCCCCGGCGGCATTTGAGGCGTCATAGAAAACCAAAAGAAACTAATATTTTTCAGACGGTTTTAAGACGGTTCAGACGTTGTTTGCCCTCCACCAAACCAACCACAAGAGAAACTGACTATAAGTATAGCCACTATTAACATCCTGAGAAATACCACAGATGAACAAGGTGATTCGAGCGGATCGTCGACTATGAAGTTTGAAAATGGCATTCTTCTCCGTTTTCACGACGGGATCCGGGCACTGTGATTTGAACAATGAAAAGTTGTTGTTATTTCTGACATACCTGTCCCTTCGTGGGAACGGTGATGGCCATTGTGATTTATGCAGCAATTTTCAAATTAAAAGTTAGATTTTTGTGACAAAGCTGGGAATCGACCGACAGACACGAGACTGCAGATTTTAGACAAGATGACACCCCATCCGGTAAAAGTGCTAAACAAGCCGGATTCTATCTTAGAGTACGGTACCAATCCTCGAGAAAGTTGTTTCTGAACATAGATTAGGCCTACTTATTTCTTTTTTGATCCGATACCATTTGATTGGTACATTATAACCCTTTGTTTGCGTAGCACGTACAAAACGGCGCACAGAATTAAACAGATCTTGAGTGTGTCCGTACATAACTTTTCAGCTTCATTACGACGTAAATTTTCCAGCTGTGAATACTCTATTTTTTTCTCTTTTTGACATATCTTCAGACCTTGGACGCCGATCCTAACTCAGTCCTTCAAGTGTTCAAGGCCCTGATCAAACTCCGGACTGAGAAGCGAACGCTTCGCCAGGGGCCGAACGCCAAATTTGTCCACAACACCCTGAACGTGGTCTCGTACATCCGCGAGTTGGAGGGGGAGAAAGAGCGGTTCTTCGTGGCGATCAACTTCGGCCAGGACATGACCTTCGAGAACGACTTCTTCGACCGGGCCGGTGGAAACCTGCCCCTTGAGGGCACGATCCTGGTGGGCACGGACATGACAAGGGGCGGGGAGCGGGTCCAACTCAACAAGATAGCCCTGAGGGCCGGGGAGGGAATACTGGTGCTCCTGGACGAAATCGTAGAGGTGGAGGACGAGGGCTGGTTCTATCAGTACTTCAGGCCGGCCAATTAACGAATTTAGGATTCACTCAGTTCTATGCATCGTGATTGTCTTTTCTTTATTACAAGCCAAAACAATGAATTCTATATTCCTAATAAACCTTTAAGAAATGTGCAACTTAAACCGAAGCAAACCGAAGTTAACCGAACAAACGTAATAAAGCTTGGAAACGTATTCACATCAAAAATGTGTTTAGATGCTAAACCAAACCAAACCAAACCAACTTAATTGTGAAACTAAAATTATATCAACCCATTCACGTCAAACGTGTCTTTAAAAATGCCAAACTGACACA
Organism: Hippasteria phrygiana; assembly: GCA_037893225.1. Classification (NCBI taxonomy): domain Eukaryota; kingdom Metazoa; phylum Echinodermata; class Asteroidea; order Valvatida; family Goniasteridae; genus Hippasteria; species Hippasteria phrygiana. Next base: position 556,647 of record JAZGUH010000883.1, on the reverse strand, counting down.
AAACCAAACAATTCTATTAAAAATGGTATAGGACCAAAATATACCTCATGGTCCTGATAGGAGGAATATGCTTTATGAAAATCTCATGGAAGTTATAAACATCAAATGTTCTTTTTTCGTTTGATATTAAGTAGAACTTTCTGAGAACCCAGCAAACCAGTGAACATCTGGAATCGAAACCTGTGACGAATTGGACTCGGACCCCTCAACCCTCACCAGACTGGAATTACATTGACCTTTCATCCTCGCCATAGAGTACCGAAGTCTGACGTCAGTTGCCGAGGCAATGGTTCCAAACACATGCAGTTTAGAATGTATTCTGGTTCCAAACATTGCATTGATTGACATCATCTCTTCGGTACTCTATTGCACACGAAGCCTTAGGCCTAATTACCGGTAGTTACAACAGAAAAAACACGATAGAATTATCAAAATCATGTACACAAGCTTTGCAACAACATTTTCAGAGTAACGCTATCAACTACAAGGTAACTCGCATGAAATTCACTTGTTAATTGTGGGTTTCCAGCTTGACGCTTTGTCCCTATGAATAAATTGCATCTTTATTAGACGGAGTAGTTTAAATCTTTAAATATGATTCGACTGGAAAAAATAATTTTCAACGTAAAAGCAATAAGCAAACAACACCAATATATACGACTATGAATTTTAGATTTAATAATAAAAAGAAAACGCTATTGGTTCCTTTTAAAAACATCTTTATAATTGTATGTAAACAGTTGTTTTTGAGCAGTAGTGGAATTTTCAACTCGAAAAACTTTAAGAATGAATGTAATACATGTCATTCTTTCTCAACCCAAATGGTTTTGAAAAGAAGCAGTTCTACTTGTTTACTCGGTATCAAATATGATATAAACTTATGAGTATGGGAAAAATAAATCAATCTACAAAATGACTGTAGCATGCATAATAAAAGAAAAAATGTGTTTCTTGTTTTGTTTGTTTGTTTTAAAGGGACAAATGATCACAGGAAATATGAAGTTAATGACGCGTTGAACGAACGAATATTGTATGTACATGGCATTGACAACAGGAAATACTATTGAATTTCGATAGTTGAGTAAATAGAACGAGAAATTGACGTGTTGACCAATCACAGTCGCAACTATGGTCCAACAAGCGTGACTGTGTGGCGCGCGAGGTTGTGATTGGTCGATACTTCATGGGCGGGGCTTAAGTCGAAACAATCTTGACAGCTTATGTCGTTTGATTCTTCGGAAGAAAAAGACGAATTGAAAACAGATGATCTGATATTTCCGTTTGCTTAACTTCTCTATTCGAAAAAGCGTCCCAAGATCCGAGGATCCTGTGCTGTCGGCCATCATTGTTCTTCTTGTTCTTCATCCACTCCCCAGACAGCGGGGAGTGAAAATCCTGTTCGCGAATGGTGTTCACGTGTTGGTTCTTGACATTGATACCTCGTTCTACAGTATGTTTAAAAAAATGTTACCCATTTTCAAAATGTTATTAAAATATAAGAACAAACTATTATGACCAGTTTTCCTGGTGAAATGTATGTAGTAACAACCTGAGCACTGTGTGATGTAATATGAATCAATTCTGTCCATGCATCATTGAGCACGGCCAAGGAGTGTGATATCATCCATTTCTCTGCTCAAACAAAGTCACTGATCTATTTCGGCCAGGTAGATCCAGGTCTTTATTATCTGAGAAGCACTAGCCCTGAACCAGAAAAACCGTGTTATGTAAGTTGGTTGATGCCTTTGTGTGAAATGTAGGGAAATTGTCATATGCAGTTAAAGTGTTCACCATGGTAGGACAACAGTTCAGTTGAACAGCGAACCTTTATGGGTCTTGAATATGCCAGGACAAGAAGCTTTCAGGAGGTACTTGCGGGTTTTCAGCAGAGGTTACCGGACAGGGCTCCTCCCACAAAAATGACCATTTTGAGGAACTACCGAAAGTTCAATGATCATGGCACTAGCCATAATCGAAACAAAGGTCACTCTAGTCACCCAGGAACTGGGAGAACGGCAGCTAATATCGAGCTTGTACGGGCTACGTTGCAGGAAAACCCAACTTTAAGTACAAGACGCAATCCCACAGGAATCCCAAAGTCGACATTCAACAACATCACCAGAATTGAGCTTTTCAACGAGTAGGCCTTTGGTGGGCCCAAGATGGAGCACCAGCCCATCGGCGCATCATTGTTAGAGATCGCCTTCCAGAGCTTTTCCGGGGCAGAGTCATTGCTCTTGGACATGAAAGAGAATGGCCACCGAGATCGCCAGATCTAACACCGTGCGACTACTTTTAATGGGGTTATCTGAAGCCCGTGCGTGTCTACCGTATACCCAACCCGCAGATTTGCAAGATTTGCGACAGCAGATAATCACTGAGGCGGAACAGATCCCAAGAGATATGATAAACACGAGCCATCCGAGACATGAGACGCCGTGCAGAACGCTGCATTGCAAACAACGGAGGCCTAAAAGTTGAGGGACACTTTGCATATTGAAGCCAGTTTGACTTTGCTGCCTTTGGAAAAACCATTGTTAGAGCAGGGAAATGGTTTATTTCATACTTTTTGATTGTGCGCAATGATGCATGGACAGAATTGATTCATATTACATCACACAGTGCTCAGGTTGTCACTGCATACATTTCACCAGGAAAATTGGTCATAATAGTTTGTTCTTATGTTAAAATTTTGAAAATGGGTAACGTTTTTGTGGACATTAGTGTTCAGTCAACACGGGAACGGGGTTTCGAATACGCCCCATGTGGGCTCTCACCAGGGTCCAATTCGGTCGATTCACAACTCAGTGCGCCGCCAGCGGCAAGACGGAAAAGGCCGATTTTCCACTTTCGGGGTGGATCGACATCGCTTCTTTTGCGTTGTATTGGCTGGTGGACAGTATGTATGTATGTATGTATGGATTTCGCGCGAATGCGAGTGGATGAGTTAAAGCAATTTTTGACTAATCGGGGAATACCTTGTGCGGAAAAGAAGAGAGAGGAGATTTAGAGGAGAAGGGGTGTAAGAAGTATACGGTCGATGCATGGCAAACCCCCTTCCGGTTTTGCGATGTCGACTTTTTCCCATGATGCACTGCGTAATTTGGCCTCTCCCCGGCTTGCCGCTGGCGGCGCACCGAGTTGTGAATCGACCGAATTTCATGGAGCTGTTCAGCACAAAAATTTGCTTAGCACCAAAAAGTCTTAGAAAAACATGTTACCTGCCAAAACTTCACGTGATCTTCATGGCAAGCAAACAAGCAAACAACAGCAAAGTATCATGAAATTGCGGTTGTTAATTGATCCTGTTTTTACCAGGGAAGATTTTTTATGCTAAGCAAATGTTTGTGCTTAACAGCTCTATAAAAAAATGGACCCTGATGAACAGGCCACTTAAAGGGGCTGTGTCGTCACGATCATAGCAGGCTTGCGGCTGTACACTGAATCCCGAACTGATGAACGCAGATGAACCCAGTAACTGCAAATAATACCCCACGACCGCGCGCTGACCTACAGGGCTCGCGCGCGCTGACCCACAGGGCGCGCGCGCCAGATCAGATTACAATTGCAATGACTGCTGCATGCATGATCCTGTAGTTATGATACATACTGCATGTACAAGTATTTTGTATGTGTTTGTGCCACCAAAAATATACGATAGGCCTACAGTCGACGAACATAGTCCGTGACACCCCACCCGCCAAACGCCAAAATGTACCATGACAGAACTAAACGAAAATAAGTAAATAAGTAAATCTGTATTCATAATTGTAAAATAAATAATGCACCAGCCCCTTCCTATACAAAAATAAAGTTGTAGGCCTATGTATCGAAATAAATTTCCACTAAAATCGGCTGTGCGTGCAATGATGAGCAAATCAAAGTAAAGCAGCTATACTGATGCCGATATTGAGTCCACGACCCTGTGTTACATTTGACGGCAGGAATTTATGGAAAGTTACATCATAAGAGTTATTTCAACACTATCAAATAATAAACACAATAATAACAGGTATTACCAATAAATAATATACGCCAAACAAATGAGATTTCACCAGTGGCGAGTAAATCCGTGTCGAAAAGTGGGGATGATTATTGAATTTGTCAACAAGTACTGCATCTTGAACTTTTTCTCAACGGGGGATACCCCTGCCCTAAACACCGCTTGAAATGTGAAACATCACTTTGTGTACAATTTCCCCTTTATAAATTTACGAAACAAAAAAGAAATACAAATCGGCGGGCCCCTGAACTCCTTCCCGTGTTTACGCCACTGGCGCACAGATCCCCACATCACTATGATAAAGATGACTACCGAAGAAACAAAGAAATAAACACCCCGACAAACATTCAAACAACCCTAATTTTCACCTGTTTTGCACGAATTATTCGCTTATTACTTTTTATGACATGAACAATTCACATACCGAGTACATGGATCGGATGTATACTGTACATGTAATGTATGTACTGTACATGTTGACTATACATTACATGTAATGTAAATACTAGAGGAAACCGGACATTAGACAAATGCTATACGGCAACATTCCGCATGCATACAAGGCACATAGGATCAGGAAAGCGGGCTTGGGATTGTCTGACCATGACATGATTCAACTCGTTCCTGAATATAAGCAGAAACTGAAACAAGAAAAGCCTATTGTGCAGAGAGTTCGAAGCTGGACAAAGGAGAAACTGAAACCCTTCAAAGCTGCTTTGACTGTACTGACTGGGATACGTTCACATCTTCCAACAACCTGAGTGATGCTACAGAGGCCATTAGCGATTACATCAGTTTTTGTGAAAACACACTCATACCAGAGAGACAGGTTAAAGTCTACCCAAACAGTAAGCCCTGGATTACCAAGGATATCCGTGAACTCTTGAAACAGAAACAGCAAGCTTTTCTGAACAATGAGCCAGATGAGAAGAGGAGACTCCAGAAGGAAATAAAGAAACGTATTCAACGCAGCAAGCAAGATTATGGTGATAAAATCAAAAACAATTTCAAGTGTGGTGACCCTAAAAAGGCATGGCAAGGAATTCGTACAGTTACAGGATGCGAAAAGAAGAAAAAACAATGAATATTTCTGCTAGAGTTAACTCGACAGTTTTTGCAAACGACCTTAACACGTTCTTCGCTCGCTTCGATGTCCATGACTTCAGTGGAGAACTGAATATAATAAGAGAGACTCTCAACAAAACTGACTGTGAATCCAATAACACTAGTTTTGAATTGGATATATCAACCGTAGCAAAGTTGTTAAAAGGAGTCAAGACTAATAAGGCTGTAGGACCGGATCATCTTTCAGGGTATATCCTGAAAGCCTGTTCAAAAGAGCTGGCTCCAGTTTTTCATAAATTATTTGAATGGTCACTTCGATGTTGTACTGTTCCGAAAATTTGGAAAAAGTCGGTTCTTATTCCAGTGCCTAAAGTACCTAGACCTTGTACTTTAAATGATTACCGACCAGTGGCTCTTACCTCCATTGTAATGAAATGCTTTGAGTATATTGTTAAGGATCTTTTTGGTTGACCAAACAAAACTTTTTATTGATCATTTTCAGTTTGCTTATTGTGCAAAAAGAGGAGTTGAAGATGCAATCATTACAATGTTACATGGAATTTATGAGCACTTAGATAAACCTAGAACCTATGTCAGAACTTTGTTCATTGATTTCTCCTCAGCATTTAATACCATGCAGCCTCATGTTTTGATTAGCAAATTAATGGACATGAATATTCATCCTAATTTGTCATTATGGATAAGTGATTTCGTATCTAACAGATTACAGAGAGTGAAGGTTATGCAATCCCTCTCAAACTGGGTGGACTCCAACACTGGAGCCCCTCAGGGTTGTGTATTATCCCCATTGCTTTTTGCATTATACACAAGTGATCTTAGATTTAGTAGTAATTCCTGCTGTATTGTTAAATATGCAGACGATACCTCATTATCAGGGTTTATTTCACATAATGACGAAGCTGCATACAGGGATGAGGTAAATCATTTTGTCAAATGGTGTGAAGATAATCACTTGGTGATCAATGTTCGTAAGACAAAGGAGATGATTTTCGATTTTCGTAAGATCAAGGATGAAATTATACCTTTGAGGATTAAAAATGAAGATGTTGAAATTGTTACGCAATACAAATACCTTGGAATTTACATTGATGAGAAATTAAACTGGAATACAAATACGGATAAAATGTGTGGTAAGGCAAATCAACGGCTATATTTCCTTCGTAAACTTAGATCCTTCAGTGTAGACAGAGACATAATGTTTTTGTTCTATCAGAGTGTAATTCAATCGGTGATTACGTTTTGCTGCATTGTTTGGTTTAATAGTCTGACTAATAAAAACATGAGTAGACTTCAATGAATCACTCAAACTGCCAGTAAAGCTATGGGTATCAGTGTAAAAGAGCTTTATGTAATTTATGAGAAAGCTCTGTTGACCAAACTTGAGACTATTTACACGGATAATACTCATCCTTTGCATTCACATGTGATTTTCAACAGGTCCGGGAGGATTGTCCCTTCTTTGAAGAAAACAAACCGTCACATGTTTTCATTTCTACCCAGTGCAATCCACCTTTTTAACAAACAGTTTGTAAGATAATTCATAAGTCGTTCATAGCCAAGGAGGAGGGGGGAGGGGGGGGGGGGTTAGTTCAGTACCGTGACCAGTCCTTTTGTAGGCCTTTTTGCAGTCAGTTTATTTGCTGTCATTCTAATTGAGTTTTTATCCTTGTTTTTGCTGTGATATTCATGCTAGCCAAGGAAGGAGAGGGGGGGGGGGGGGGGGGGGGGTGGGTAAGTACTGCCGTGCACCAGTCTCTCGTCTCTTTTTTTTTGTCGTCAGTCTCTTTTTGCTGTCATTTTAAAATGTTTTATCCTTTTTCACTGTCATTTTTTTGTATTATTTAAGTTATGTAATTTATATAATGTAAAGTTTCTATTTTAATTCATAAGCTATTGTTATTTTTAAGGTTTTCATTGTGCTGATTGCTGTTTTTACTGTTTTATTGTATCGCTTTTACACCAGAAAAAGAATTTCATGTCTGTTTTAACTTACATGACTAATAAAATATGAATTGAATTGAATGAATTGAATTGACTTGATGTGCGGAAATGTTGTTTCACACAGCGATTTGTTAACAAGTGCCATTGGAATAGCGACCAAGTAAAGTTGTTTCAGCTCTATCTATCAACTGCTTAATGTACTTTTAAGTTCTAGATTTTAATATTTTTTTTCGCTGCTAAAGAACTGTCTGCAGCCACTACCCCTCTTTGGGGTGGAGGAATAAACATGCCTTCGTAACCTACAGGAGTGATAATTTAAATGTAACATACAATTATGTACTATTACTTTGATTAACTATAATTGCAGATAAACAACATGGCACCCTTAAAGCTTTGGTGAAAGCAACGCACAGACAAGATTCTGCAACAACGCCCAAAGAAGATGCATCAGATATCCTTCTGGACAAGACCTCTCTCGTTGAGCACCTTGTCTGTACTGAGTCGCAGGAAGGGGATTGGTTCATCGACATGACGGACAAAGGTATTTATTTTAAAAACATGTCACTCTTTGATTCGAAAAGGGGACTACTTGAATTGAAGTTTATTGAACTGAACTAATAGACTGAGAGCTGGATAGGGTTTAATCAAAATTTCGGGAACAAATTCCCTTATTGTCCTAAATCATAGTATCATCGACTCTGATCACAAAATGGGAGGTCTTTAGTTGCACTAGATCAGACGAAGGCTCATTAACACCATGCCAAATGGGGCCAGTTTTACATTTAATCAAATGTTGAGAACAAAAACGAAACCAGTTTCATTTTAGGTCCAAAAAGTGCCAATGCATCAATACAAATTTGTTTCATTTCCCGCCGCTCTTCAGTTAATTATTCTGATCTTAAATCACTCTTAAGTTATATTTACATTATCTACAAGTGCTAAGATATCAAATGAAACTGGTTTCGTTCTCGTTCTCAAAATTTTGATTAAATGTAAAAAAAAAATTCGTTTAAACGTGTAAACGTCCCATCCTTTTGAATCTTAAAAAAAAAATAGTAATTTGTGATCTCCTGCAAAATAACTTGCTCACAAAATTAGTAAAAGATGTCATTAACTAAAACGGGACATTTGGAGAGCTGGCCTCATGTCTTATACTTATGCCTTTTTGTCAAGTTAACACAATCTAGTTTTTCCTTTTCTGTCATTCAGCTGATGCTGCAATTGTTGCTGCCATGCACGCAAGAAATTGTGTTGTATGGAACAAGAGGGAGTCGGCGTTGAGGGAGGCAAAGGCAGTAATTGCCAGCAGGATCCAGCGAGACTTGGAATCGATTAATGAAAGTGACGAGTCTGATGACATGACGTCACTTGATGAGACTTGTTTGGACTAAACATTTAACATTCGATTAGTAATTGACCTATTTATTTATTTATTTATTACATTTCTTTACCCAGGGTGTGCCCAAACAGTTTAAAACTGGTTTCCATTGGGGCCCTGCATATTATTAGTTAAAATTGAATATTTACACATTCATACAAAGTATTTAAACAAATACAATAATGTTTACACAAATAAATATATCTTCGGTTAACTTTTCAACTCTCCAGTAGAAGCCTATTGCTGATTTACGGGATGGGCGAAAAACCCGCGAAAAAAAAACCCTTTTAGGGTGAAAAACAAGGGGAAATTCCCATCCGGTTCCAAAGTATTTTGGCAACCAAGTTTATAACTCCGCAGTTCAGCGTAAATTATACAGAAATATCACTGATAGATGGCTTTACGTAGCTCCGATTTAAATGTACTTAAAGAGTTTATGGTTCTCATTTGTTCAGGCAGATTATTCCATATACTGGCACCACTCACAGCGAAACTTGTCACGTAGCATTCCTTTTTGGCGAAAGGAACTTTCAGTGCCATTTGGGTCGATTGTCGTGTTTCACGAATCACTGTAAGTGGTGTAAACAGATTTGTCATGTACAAAGGAGTCATTTTGTTAAGGCTTTTGAAAACAAAGATAGCCTTTTTGAACTGAACTCTTTCTTTAAAAGGAATCCAATTTAGTCTGGCAAACATATCAGCTGAGGGGGTGAGGGAGGTACATTTAAGGATTATCCGTGCTGCTCTTTTTAGACATTTGTTGAGGGTATTGTCGTGAGATATGTACCTTCCTCCCCACACCGTACAGCAATACTCTAAAGATGGCATAACTAAACTTACAAAGAGTGTGTGCAGGCTGCTTTGGGGAACGTAATCACGAATTCTGTTTAACACACCCAATTTAGACGAAACAGTCTTCCTTACGTATTCAACATGCGTACCCCAACTTAATGTTTCATCAACAACTACACCCAAGCATTTACAAGATTTCACTTTTTCGATAACCTTATCAGCAATGCACACGTTCAGGTCGACGTTGGATATGTTCTGCCTTGAACCAATAAGCATACATTTGGTTTTGTTGGCATTTAATGCTAGTTTGTTTCTTTGGCACCAGTTGTGAATACTAGCAAGAGCTACATTCAAGTTCCTTTCTATTTCGTTAATACTAGAGGAGCTACAAGTTAACGTGGAGTCATCTGCATACATAAATAAGTTGCAATTTTGGGGTATACAGGATGGAAAATCACTACTATAAACAATGAATAAAAGTGGCCCTAAGATCGACCCTTGTGGAACGCCTATGTCTATGGGCAAGACCTTCGATATTGTGCCCTTAATATTTACAGACTGACTACGACCGCCCAGGTACGACTTAAACCAATTAATTCCAGAAGATGACAAATTCAGCTTCTTCAATTTGCCTAGTAGGATTACATGATCCACACAATCAAAAGCTTTACTAAGATCTATGAACACGCTACCTGTAACTTCACCTTGCTCCATAGCCTCAAAACACTTGTTTGTTAAATCGTGTAGAGTGCTTTCAGTTGAGTGCAAGGGTCTAAATCCCGATTGGCAACTAGGTATCAAATTGTTATCATCGAGGTAGCTATATACTGCCGAGTGCACCCATCTTTCTAGAATCTTAGAGATAATTGGCAGTATAGAAATAGGCCGATAATTACCTGTACTACATTTATCTCCTCCCTTGTGAATTGGTGTTACCAAGGCGTGTTTCCAATCCTTAGGGTATTGCTCGCATGTTATGGAGAGGTTAAAAATATAAGTTAAAGATTTAGTAATATAAGGGGAAGCAATTTTAATCATTTTAACACTGATGCCATCCGGACCTGTTGCTTTCCCAACCGACATGGATGATATTTGCTTTTGAACGAACTCTTCTGTAATATTAGGTACAGTGCATTCTTCAAGTTCATGTAGAGAATCAACGATAGAGGCGTAGGTATCATTGTTTTCAAGTTCGCCCGATGGGCAATTTCTAGCTGTACGTTTTCCTATTGTAGAAAAGTGTTCATTTAATGTATCAGCAATGTCAGTGGGATCGTCAATATTTTCTCCATTTGGGGAAGTGATAGAATTTGGAGCAATTTTCTGTTTTTTAGGAAGTACCTCCTTTAGTTTTTTCCATAGCATAGATGAATTGCTTTTATTTTCTTCTATGGCTGATGTATAGTATTCGCTCTTCTTAGTGCGGATTTTATTAGTTACATTGTTCCGCAGCTTTTTGTAAGAGTCCCAATCGATCTGTGAGCCTGAGCGTTTTGCGATTTTGTGTGCACGATCCCGCTGTCTCATAAGTTTAAGAATTTCGCAATCGAGCCAAGGTAAAGAGGCACCCCGAATACGTTTAGTTTTGATTGGCGCATGAAAGTTAATAATACGCATAAATATGGAGTGCCATTTGCACCACGCTTCATCAACATCATAAGAGTCCAGTACATCTTGCCATGGTGCATTAAGGAGGTCGTCTTTAAATGCATCATTGTCTATATTTGTGAGACATCGAAAATTTATTGAGCGACCTTTAATTTTTGGCGTTTTCCAACTATGTTGACCATAAACAAGATAATGGTCACTGATTAGGACTGGTAATACACCACATTCCTTTATTAGCTCTGGATGGGAGCTGAAAATGAGATCGATTATTGTTTGAGTGGACTCAGTGACACGTGTTGAGTCATGTATGAGTTGCGCCAATTGGAATAAACCAAAACAAGAAATAATTGGGTTTGAGTTCAAACTATCATCGTCAACTGAAACATCATAATTAAAGTCCCCAGTTGCAATAATTTCTTTACATTCACAGGAGGCCTTATTAATAATATCACTTAGTTTATCAATGAATTCAACAGAGCTTGAAGGTGGCCTATAAATAGAACTAATAAGCACAGGCTGTCTTTGTTTACACTTAATTTCAACCCATATGCACTCGACATCATCTGTTTCAAGATCCTCACGACGAGTGAAAGTTAAATTGTTTCGGATGTACATGGCAACCCCACCACCATGCCGGTTCCTGTCTTTCTGACAATGGAAAAATTTGGTAATGTGATATCATCGTCGGAGATTGAGGCATTGCAGAAAGTTTCATTTAGACAGATGATATCGAATGGATTTGTAGACATTAAAATTTTAAATTGGTCAAATTTGTTTATTAAACTTCTCACATTAAGATGGGCGAATGAGAATCCCCCGGGGCTTCGGTTGTAGATAACGCCATCTGTTAAGTCTATCGTAGATTTTTGCCTTGTGGATTGAGCAGCTCTCTGACCGTTTTTAGGTATTGGTTCCATTCCTGGCTTCGATAGTGTGTCTGGGTTAGTGGCTGACGGAGATGGGTTGGATGCTGTTTTTGATACGGGTGTGGGTAGTACTGATTTGCCATTTGAAAACCCGTCGGGACATCACGATTCGCTGTAGTCCGCTCCTTCACGACATCAGAGTACAAGGTCTTGCCGAACGGGGTCCTCTGGTGTGTGATGCGGCTAGCAGTGGTCTTATGTGGTCCTGCGACGTGTTGGATAATGTTCACGGCAAGTAGACGCACTCCTGTTGAGTTGAGGTGCACGCCATCCGATACAAGGTGATTTGGGTTTATATTTCCATTGTCAATGAAGCCCCAGTTATTTTGTCTTGCTATTGACTTAAGCAGATTATTAGAGTCATCTACCTTCTTGCGTTTTGGCACTGTTTGGTTATTGCGATGTATAATCGACGAGATTGTTACTGATCTTGGTTGTAGCGATTCACCAAGAGAAGTGATCTTTGCAGCAATAGTCTCTGGGTTGTCAGAAGTATTATTGGTCCCAACATGAAGGATTACTCCAGAGACGTCGTGTTTGGCCGACAGCTGGATGGCGTTAGGAGCAAGATCTTCGATTTTTGCTCCACGCATGGTATGGCACATCACTTTCTTTTGTCTGCTCAATCTCCTGGGTTGTAGCCGTTTGATCATTGAGTCACCGATTATTAGGATATCTGCATGGTTGTGTTCGCTAGGTGTGGGTGGCCGTTTTTTCATGGTAGGTGTCGGTTTCTGCTTTGTAGTGGTCAGTTTCTTGTGCTTTTCCCGGTATTGGTCGAGCTGCTCTTGAAAAGAGGCCTTGTTTTTGGAGGGACAGGGATTGTTTGGGGGAGTACAGGACTCCTGTTCCATGCCAGGCTGGACTTTTGGCTGCATAGCTTCGTAGTAGGAGTCGATCAGGAACTCGGCTTCATGACCATTATCCAATCATAGCGTCTGTTGAACATCACATGATTTCCAAATCTTGGACAAACAAAATACGTGCATTTTTTGGCCGCATGTGCGCCCTGGTCGTTTAAACGGGAATACACGTCAAATTTAATGCAAATGCTGAACCGGCCAGTTATTAAGTTTTCATATACTAATCTTGTTTACAGCACATTGGCCAAGCCTGTTCTAGAATGGTGAAAATATGTGAGTAGGATCCGGGGAGTCTGCATTTTTCAGATACGATTTATAACGAACGACTGGAAATTGGCAAAAACTATTCTTCCACTTTTTTTTGCGATAAGTGGTCGCATGAAAGTCTGCATCCAGTATCCAGTCAAACAGAGCGTGTATGCAATGATTCCCTGTAATTGCGCGTTTTGCGCATCGCATCCATGTGCAAGCATGCTGCACGTGTGTAAGTTGTCTAAGGGGCATGACTAACACACAAACGGCGATAGGTCAATAATACAGTATCTTACATTTTAGTCACGTGACCTCTGGATTACCATACCGGCGGTCTGCCAACTGAGCTATCTTTCCCTATGTTGGCGGTCTCCCAACTTGTTTGCAACAGTTTTCTTTGTTCACTTTGAAAATGACAAATTTACCTAGTCATTTTCCCTTGTGGTTTGTTTGACGAATTATTAGTTAAAAAGTTGTATCCTCATTGAGTGATCCCCACAATGTCGCTTCCCAGGTTGTATCGTAAAATTGTGTGTGATCCCTGACTACACGGCATTCTGGGTTTATGACTTCTGACTAGCGCCCCCTGAACAGAGAAATCTGACAATTTTGGAGACAGCCAAAATAGGGCAAGATAGCTCAGTTGGTAGAGCGCTGGTACGGTAATCCGGAGGTCGCAGGTTCAAATCCCGCTCCTGCCAGTTTTCTTTGTTCACTTTGAAAATGACAAATTTACCTAGTCAGTTTCCCTTGTGGTTTGTTTGACAAATTATTAATATTCTTATGAGTTAATATCGTTGTAAATTTGAAGAAATTCTGGATGTTTTAATATTAAAGAATTTATAAAAATTTCATGAATTAGTATGGACTGCGTTAATTATTACGTTATTTCTAATTTCTATTTCTAATTGTTCTGTGGAAATGAGACTTTAAAATATGCACATTTCAGATGACGTCACTCTTCTATGGGTCTCACCTATAAGGTTTTTGCCTATGTTAAGTTTCATTGGGATATGACTGTTTTCTGTCAAAACTGAGGTCAAATAGAGCGTGTATAAAGTCTATGGGATCGGGTTCGCATTCCCAAGAAGAACAAAAGAAAAACCAAGGCGGAATGTTAACAGTACATGTGGGCATTTGCCACTCTCTAGTAGATGCAAGGTCGAGTTGTGGTCGCTTCCTTGGCATGGGAGATAATATTATCCCAAATACCAGGCTCTGAAACTTACGGTGGCTTGCTTGGCATGGGAGATAATATTATCCAATATACCAGGCTCTGAAACCTACGGTTGCTTGCTTGGCATGGGAGATAATATTATCCCAAATACGAGGCTCTGAAACCTACGGCCGCTTGCTTGGCATGGGAGATAATATTATCCCAAATACCAGGCTCTGAAACCTACGGCCGCTTGCTTGGCATAGGAGATAATATTATTCCAAATACATGTACAATGTACTAAGCTCTGAAACTTACGGTTGCCTGCTTGGCATGGGAGATAATATTATCCCAAATACCAGGCTCTGAAACGTACGGTGGCTTACTTGACATGGGAGATAATATTGTCTCAAATACCAAGCTCTGAAACTTACGGTGGCTTACTTGGCATGGGAGATAATATTCTCTCAAATGCCAGACTCTGAAACTTACGGTGGCTTATACTTTGCATGAGAGATAATATCCCAAATACCAGGATCTGAAATTTAAGGTCGCTTGCTTGGCATGAGAGATAACAATCATCCCGAATACCAGGCTCTGAAACGTACAGTCTTGCTTAGGATGGTTAAAGACCATGATAAGGGGGTGTTTATTATAAAATTCGAAAGATGCCACAATTGCAAAAAAATGACAGTTCACATAGTTCATATTGAGAGTATTTTCTGTTTACAGTAGGTCTTGGTTCAAGACGTTGTTGAGCATATACGCGATAACCGGCCGCCACGAGAGGGCGTTATCACGACAAAATATGAAGCACGAACGGCCAGTAACAACGTCTTGTAAATTTCGTAGAAGCCGTGTTGTGCGCACGCACCTGCTTAGCCCAATAATTGCAGCGCGCATTATGTAGTTTGCACCTTCAAATTCCCCGTCGTATCTCCCTCGCGTCGATCGTCACAGTTGCAAGACCTCGCATGCGAACACGAGCGGTGAACTTGACACTGCAGCCGCTAGCGCATAGCCGGCAAACACTATGAACATCTAACAATGAACACCCATTGTTACTTGGCACTCAATCCATTGTTACTTGTTTACAGTGAAATCATAGCAGCTTCGATCGCGAGTATAGATAGCTACCAGACTATTGTGCAACTTCATGGCAGCTCTTCTTCGTATGTGCGCGTGCGTGAAGAGAAAATGTTCCTCATTTTCATACAGAATTGACGCATGCGCACTAGTTTCCCTCATTTTTCAAATTTACAGTTATAAAGCCATGATTCTTAACCCCTTGGGCACGGTATTTTACGGGAGACGTCGGTGTGTTGCAGCGGTTCTGGCAGCCAAATCGAACCGCTACAATGTGTTTTTGCAGTCAAGCATGACATAAACAATAACCCAACAATGGATTGCAACTGCACAAACGGCGGCCAATGGCGTCATCCGGCCGCATAATTTTGTTTCCAAGGAAGGTTAGGGCAGTTATCATAAATGGGCGTATCTAGACCGCTATTACCAACATGCATATTCATGATTAAGTTATTTTTTATAATAAGCATCGCACGCATCATTCAGACAACAATATAAGGTTGAAGTAAAAATACTTGGTCCAGCTACTGTTGTGGCTATATTGGTAGAGCATAAGGCTTTGGTTACAGAGGCCTGGGTTCGAATCCTTTGCCCGATTTATATTTCTTTTTCTTGTACTAATTGTGGTGTGGAGGATTTTATTTCAAGGGAAAACAAGTCTGAGAACCTGTCTTAGCTCACACAGCCAAGTACAGCGCCCATTTATGATAATTGCCCTAACTTTCCTAGGGAAAAAAATCATGCCATCCGGCCTGGTGGCATTTTTTTGACGCCATATGGCGTCATCCGTACGCAAGGGATAATGGTATTCATTCAACCATGTTCGGGTATTGTACATTATCTGCAAGTGCTAAGATATCAAATGAAACTGGTTTCGTTCTCGTTCTCAAAATTTTGATTAAATGTAAAAAAAAAATTCGTTTAAACGTGTAAACGTCCCATCCTTTTGAATCTTAAAAAGAAAATAGTAATTTGTGATCTCCTGCAAAATAACTTGCTCAAAAAATTAGTAAAAGATGTAATTAACTAAAACGGGACATTTGGAGAGCTGGCCTCATGTCTTATACTTATGCCTTTTTGTCAAGTTAACACAATCTAGTTTTTCCTTTTCTGTCATTCAGCTGATGCTGCAATTGTTGCTGCCATGCACGCAAGAAATTGTGTTGTATGGAACAAGAGGGAGTCGGCGTTGAGGGAGGCAAAGGCAGTAATTGCCAGCAGGATCCAGCGAGACTTGGAATCGATTAATGAAAGTGACGAGTCTGATGACATGACGTCACTTGATGAGACTTGTTTGGACTAAACATTTAACATTCGATTAGTAATTGACCTATCGCCGTTCATGACCATTATCCAATCATAGCGTCTGTTGAACATCACATGATTTCCAAATCTTGGACAAACAAAATACGTGCATTTTTTGGCCGCATGTGCGCCCTGGTCGTTTAAACGGGAATACACGTCAAATTTAATGCAAATGCTGAACCGGCCAGTTATTAAGTTTTCATATACTAATCTTGTTTACAGCACATTGGCCAAGCCTGTTCTAGAATGGTGAAAATATGTGAGTAGGATCCGGGGAGTCTGCATTTTTCAGATACGATTTAATTATAACGAACGACTGGAAATTGGCAAAAACTATTCTTCCACTTTTTTTTGCGATAAGTGGTCGCATGAAAGTCTGCATCCAGTATCCAGTCAAACAGAGCGTGTATGCAATGATTCCCTGTAATTGCGCGTTTTGCGCATCGCATCCATGTGCAAGCATGCTGCACGTGTGTAAGTTGTCTAAGGGGCATGACTAACACACAAACGGCGATAGGTCAATAATACAGTATCTTACATTTTAGTCACGTGACCTCTGGATTACCATACCGGCGGTCTGCCAACTGAGCTATCTTTCCCTATGTTGGCGGTCTCCCAACTTGTTTGCAACAGTTTTCTTTGTTCACTTTGAAAATGACAAATTTACCTAGTCATTTTCCCTTGTGGTTTGTTTGACGAATTATTAGTTAAAAAGTTGTATCCTCATTGAGTGATCCCCACAATGTCGCTTCCCAGGTTGTATCGTAAAATTGTGTGTGATCCCTGACTACACGGCATTCTGGGTTTATGACTTCTGACTAGCGCCCCCTGAACAGAGAAATCTGACAATTTTGGAGACAGCCAAAATAGGGCAAGATAGCTCAGTTGGTAGAGCGCTGGTACGGTAATCCGGAGGTCGCAGGTTCAAATCCCGCTCCTGCCAGTTTTCTTTGTTCACTTTGAAAATGACAAATTTACCTAGTCAGTTTCCCTTGTGGTTTGTTTGACGAATTATTAGTTAAAAAGTTGTATCCTCATTGAGTGATCCCCACAATGTCGCTTCCCAGGTTGTATCGTAAAATTGTGTGTGATCCCTGACTACACGGCATTCTGGGTTTATGACTTCTGACTAGCGCCCCCTGAACAGAGAAATCTGACAATTTTGGAGACAGCCAAAATAGGGCAAGATAGCTCAGTTGGTAGAGCGCTGGTACGGTAATCCGGAGGTCGCAGGTTCAAATCCCGCTCCTGCCAGTTTTCTTTGTTCACTTTGAAAATGACAAATTTACCTAGTCAGTTTCCCTTGTGGTTTGTTTGACAAATTATTAATATTCTTATGAGTTAATATCGTTGTAAATTTGAAGAAATTCTGGATGTTTTAATATTAAAGAATTTATAAAAATTTCATGAATTAGTATGGACTGCGTTAATTATTACGTTATTTCTAATTTCTATTTCTAATTGTTCTGTGGAAATGAGACTTTAAAATATGCACATTTCAGATGACGTCACTCTTCTATGGGTCTCACCTATAAGGTTTTTGCCTATGTTAAGTTTCATTGGGATATGACTGTTTTCTGTCAAAACTGAGGTCAAATAGAGCGTGTATAAAGTCTATGGGATCGGGTTCGCATTCCCAAGAAGAACAAAAGAAAAACCAAGGCGGAATGTTAACAGTACATGTGGGCATTTGCCACTCTCTAGTAGATGCAAGGTCGAGTTGTGGTCGCTTACTTGGCATGGGAGATAATATTATCCCAAATACCAGGCTCTGAAACCTACGGCCGCTTGCTTGGCATGGGAGATAATATTATTCCAAATACATGTACAATGTACTAAGCTCTGAAACTTACGGTTGCCTGCTTGGCATGGGAGATAATATTATCCCAAATACCAGGCTCTGAAACTTAAGGTTGCCTGCATGACATGGGAGATAATATTATCCCAAATACCAGGCTCTGAAACTTACGGTGGCTTACTTGGCATGGGAGATAATATTCTCTGAAATGCCAGACTCTGAAACTTACGGTGGCTTATACTTTGCATGAGAGATAATATCCCAAATACCAGGATCTGAAATTTAAGGTCGCTTGCTTGGCATGAGAGATAACAATCATCCCGAATACCAGGCTCTGAAACGTACAGTCTTGCTTAGGATGGTTAAAGACCATGATAAGGGGGTGTTTATTATAAAATTCGAAAGATGCCACAATTGCAAACAAATGACAGTTCACATAGTTCATATTGAGAGTATTTGCTGTTTACAGTAGGTCTTGGTTCAAGACGTTGTTGAGCATATACGCGATAACCGGCCGCCGCGAGAGGGCGTTATCACGACAAAATATTAAGCACGAATGGCCAGTAACAACGTCTTGTAAATTTCGTAGAAGCCGTGTTGTGCGCACGCACCTGCTTAGCCCAATAATTGCAGCGCGCATTATGTAGTTTGCACCAAATTCCCCGTCGTATCTCCCTCGCGTCGATCGTCACAGTTGCAAGACCTCGCATGCGAACACGAGCGGTGAACTTGGCACTCAATCCATTGTTACTTGTTCACAGTGAAAGCATAGCAGCTTCGATCGCGAGTATAGATAGCTACCAGACTATTGTGCAACTTCATGGCAGCTCTTCTTCGTATGTGCGCGTGCGTGAAAAGAAAATGTTCCTCATTTTCATACAGAATTGACGCATGCGCACTAGTTTCCCTCATTTTTCAAATTTACAGTTATAAAGCCATGATTCTTAACCCCTTGGGCACGGTATTTTACGGGAGACGTCGGGGTGTTGCAGCGGTTCTGGCAGCCAAATCGAACCGCTACAATGTGTTTTTGCAGTCAAGCATGACATAAACAATAATCCAACAATGGATTGAAACTGCACAAACGGCGGCCAATGGCGTCATCCGGCCGCATAATTTTGTTTCCAAGGAAGGTTAGGGCAGTTATCATAAATGGGCGTATCTAGACCGCTATTACCAACATGCATATTCATGATTAAGTTATTTTTTATAATAAGCATCGCACGCATCATTCAGACAACAATATAAGGTTGAAGTAAAAATATTTGGTCCAGCTACTGTTGTGGCTATATTGGTAGAGCATAAGGCTTTGGACTACAGAGGCCTGGGTTCGAATCCTTTGCCCGATTTATATTTCTTTTTCTTGTACTAATTGTGGTGTGGAGGATTTTAATACAAGGGAAAACAAGTCTGAGAACCTGTCTCAGCTCACACAGCCAAGTACAGCGCCCATTTATGATAATTGCCCTAACTTTCCTAGGGAAAAAAATCATGCCATCCGGCCTGGTGGCATTTTTTTGACGCCATATGGCGTCATCCGTACGCAAGGGATAATGGTATTCATTCAACCATGTTCGGGTATTGTACTGCCGCCGTGTGGTTTCTTCTCTGTTTCAATAGGTTTAAAAATTCTCTCAGGCAGTAACAGCTTAGTGGCCGAGTGGTTAAGCGAGTCGTTCATCGAGTCGTTTATCGGCTCTTAAGCTGAGGGTTCGATTCCCAGCTTTTCAGTATTTCCTTTTTTTCTTTTCCAGAAATGTGATTGTCATTATTTATAAGAGTATTCGTTTACCGTACCCAAATACCAACTGTACTGTGGCGTGCGGTCGATTAGCAGTGCAGTTGGGACCGCTCGTGAAGTCCAGGTAAGCATCATCGTACAGGCTCATGGCACGTTTGGCTGGCTCGGCAGTCATTGCTTAGGGTGCAGCCATGTTCCTCCCTTTTACGGTGCTAGACCTTCAGGTTATATGGATGAGTGGGGAAGGAGGTGTGATGGACCGGGGTCTGATCTGTGATGGACCGGAATCCGAGCCCTTAAGAGTCCTACATGGGAGCCGGTAAGCCGGAGTATGGGGCCCCGGTGAATCGCGGCACCTGAAAGCTTGGTCAACATCACATAACTTTTTGTTCAAAAAAAGGCATAATACCAGAATGCATATTTGATTGATTAACTCTGAGGGTTTCCGGAAAAAAAAACAAGTAATGTTTTTTCTGACATTTCTCTATTTATTATTATATTTAAAAGTAGTGTACACGATTGGTAATCGTCCAATTTGTTTTTAGTGAATTATTACGAAATACCTTACTCGATGATAAGTAAATAGTAGTCTCAATCATCCTGTGAAATTACGGCACTAGTTGTGCTGTCGTTGTCAAGAAAAGTAGAAATTGATATCGTTTTCCAACGATTTCCAGCTGGAAAACGTTGGAAAACTGCCCTTAAGACTTAAGTCAAGGCGCGCGTGGCTACCCGAACAGTGGCGCGCCCCGGACATGCTGCCATTCGGAGCGCGTCACGCGTCCAGGTAGCCACGCGTGCCTTGACAAAAGGCTATCATCCGCCAAACGGCTGGAAAGGAGCGCCGTTTTTCTCTCTTGTTTTCGCCATCCAACAACGCAAAACTTTGAACAGGTTAGTAGAACGATATTTCCTGTAAAACACTAACCCCCAAATCCGCCCATTTTTGAAAATTGTAACAATGACCGATCATGTACATTACCTTTAAGGACATTTATTTTGCAAGCTTCGACTTCTCAGAATATGCACCCATGTCTGTGCCCGCAATTATTTTTTTATTATTTTATTTATTGGGTATTTAGTATAATTATTGTGAAGGGAAATTCGATCCTACGAAGCTTCGATAGCGAACGGCGCCCCTTCGGCCAGTAGTATAGATAGCTACCAGACTATTGTGCAACTTCGTGGCAGCTCTTCTTCGTATATGCGCGTGCGTGAAGAGAAAATGTTCCTCATTTTCATACAGAATTGCGCATGCGCACTAGTTTTCCCCATTTTTCGGCGGGAGATTTTACGAAATTCCCAAGGCGTTGTTACTGGCGGTTCGTGGCTATTAAAGGGGCTGTGTCGTCACGATCATATCAGGCTTGCGGCTGTACACTGAATCCCGAACTGATGAACGCAGATGAACCCAGTAACTGCAAATAATACCCCACGACCGCGCGCTGACCTACAGGGCTCGCGCGCGCTGACCCACAGGGCGCGCGCGCCAGATCAGATTACAATTGCAATGACTGCTGCATGCATGATCCTGTAGTTATGATACATACTGCATGTACAAGTATTTGGTATGTGTTTGTGCCACCAAAAATATACGATAGGCCTACAGTCGAACATAGTCCGTGACACCCCACCCGCCAAACGCCAAAATGTACCATGACAGAACTAAACGAAAATAAGTAAATAAGTAAATCTGTATTTATAATTGTAAAATAAATAATGCACCAGCCCCTTCCTATACATAAATAAAGTTGTAGGCCTATGTATCGAAATAAATTTCGACTAAAATCGGCTGTGCGTGCAATGATGAGCAAATCAAAGTAAAACAGCTATACTGATGCCGATATTGAGTCCACGACCTTGTGTTACATTTGACGGCAGGAATTTATGGAAAGTTACATCATAAGAGTTATTTCAACACTATCAAATAATAAACACAATAATAACAGTTATTACCAATAAATAATATACGCCAAAACAAATGATGAGATTTCACCAGTGGCGAGTAAATCCGTGTCGAAAAGTGGGGATGATTATTGAATTTGTCAACAAGTACTGCATCTTGAACTTTTTCTCAACGGGGGATACCCCGCCCTAAACACCGCTTGAAATGTGAAACATCACTTTGTGTACAATTTCCCCTTTATAAATTTACGAAACAAAAAAGAAATACAAATCGGCGGGCCCCTGAACTCCTTCCCCGTGTTTACGCCACTGGCGCACAGATCCCCACATCACTATGATAAAGATGACTACCGAAGAACAAAGAAATAAACACCCCGACAAATATTCAAACAACCCTAATTTTCACCTGTTTTGCACGAATTATTCGCTTATTACTTTTTATGACATGAACAATTCACATACCGAGTACATGGATCGGATGTATACTGTACATGTAATGTATGTACTGTACATGTTGACTATACATTACATGTAGACTTGATGTGCGGAAATGTTGTTTCACACAGCGATTTGTTAACAAGTGCCATTGGAATAGCGACCAAGTAAAGTTGTTTCAGCTCTATCTATCAACTGCTTAATGTACTTCTAAGTTCTAGATTTTAATATTTTTTTTCGCTGCTAAAGAACTGTCTGCAGCCACTACCCCTCTTTTAGTAGCATGATAATTTGTTATTAAAGTGACGGGTCAAAATAAGCCTGAAGCTTTTTATCGACCTAAGTTCACAAGCAAGATACGAACAAGATACATCCAGATGAATGTACACTTAATACATAGACCCTTTTACGGATACGCCGCCTGTGGGATTTTGTGTACAAAATTTAGCGCGAACTATCCCACAGCGACAAGACACGTTGCAGTTTTGCTGTGCACATTTACATGGACAAGCACCCCGTGTGCCGAGTCGTCCTCTCTGGCAAGAGTTTCGGCATGTACATGTCATAGGTTCTCCAGCGTAAGGTTCTACTTCTATATCGCCAACCTCCAATTCTATGTAACTTTCAGACAAATATTCCATGGCACATGTGAATGAAATTTTATAAAATAAACAGATGAAATTTGAACGTTTTTTTTCTGAGAGAACTGAGTGCCACGATGTGTGCTACTTGTTTATAAGTATGTGTGTACACGTATGTGTATTTCAGTACGCAGACGCTGGACATGCGTGCATGTTCCAGGGGGTGTAGTTTCCAAAAGCCAATTCTCAGAACAGCCATAACAAACGGATGGAGGTTAAAAATAGCACATAACCGAAATGAAGCGCAAGGGGGCGCACTCCAATATTTGATTCGTTAACGCGAGATGGCGCGACGACACAGCCCCTTTAAGTATTGGTGAAGCTGCCCGACCCAGGTAGACTGGTTCCCGGTCCCCATTATCGTTTTGACTTTGAATATTGCGCGGGGATACTATACTGTGTCGTCGGGGTGTTTATTTCTTTGTTTCTTCGGTAGTCATCTTTATCATAGTGATGTGGGGATCTGTGCGCCAGTGGCGTAAACACGGGGAAGGAGTTCAGGGTACATTTTGGCGTTTGGCGGGTGGGGTGTCACGGACTATGTTCGACTGTAGGCCTATCGTATATTTTTGGTGGCACAAACACATACAAAATACTTGTACATGCAGTATTATGTATCATAACTACAGATGTAGGTCAGCGCGCGGTCGTGGGGTATTATTTGCAGTTACTGGGTTCATCTGCGTTCATCAGTTCGGGATTCAGTGTACAGCCGCAAGCCTGCTATGATCGTGACGACACAGCCCCTTTAATAGCCACGAACCGCCAGTAACAACGTCTTGGGAATTTCGTAAAATCTCCCGCCGAAAAATGGGGAAAACTAGTGCGCATGCGCAATTCTGTATGAAAATGAGGAACATTTTCTCTTCACGCACGCGCATATACGAAGCTCGAAGAGCTGCCATGAAGTTGCACAATAGTCTGGTAGCTATATATACTACTGGCCGAAGGGGCGCCGTTCGCTATCGAAGCTTCGTAGGATCGAATTTCCCTTCACAATAACTATACTAAATACCTAATAAATAAAATAATAAAAAAATAATTGCGGGCACAGACATGGGTGCATATTCTGAGAAGTGTTTTACAGGAAATATCGTTCTACTAACCTGTTCAAAGTTTTGCGTTGTTGGATGGCGAAAACAAGAGAGAAAAACGGCGCTCCTTTCCAGCCGTTTGGCGGATGATAGCCTTTTGTCAAGGCATGCGTGGCTACCTGGACGCGTGACGCGCTCCGAATGGCAGCATGTCCGGGGCGCGCCACTGTTCGGGTAGCCACGCGCGCCTTGACTTAAGTCTTAAGGGCAGTTTTCCAACGTTTTCCAGCTGGAAATCGTTGGAAAACGATATCAATTTCTACTTTTCTTGACAACGACAGCACAACTAGTGCCGTAATTTCACAGGATGATTGAGACTACTATTAACTTATCATCGAGTAAGGTATTTCGTAATAATTCACTAAAAACAAATTGGACGATTACCAATCGTGTACACTACTTTTAAATATAATAATAAATAGAGAAATGTCAGAAAAAACATTACTTTTTTTTTCTTCCGGAAACCCTTAGAGTTAATCAATCAAATATGCATTCTGGTATTATGCCTTTTTTTGAACAAAAAAGTTACGTGATGTTGACCAAGCTTTCAGGTGCCGCGATTCACCGGGGCCCCATACTCCGGCTTACCGGCTCCCATGTAGGACTCTTAAGGGCTCGGATTCCGGTCCATCACAGATCAGACCCCGGTCCATCACACCTCCTTCCCCACTCATCCATATAACCCGAAGGTCTAGCACCGTAAAAGGGAGGAACATGGCTGCACCCTAAGCAATGACTGCCGAGCCAGCCAAACGTGCCATGAGCCTGTACGAAAATGCTTACCTGGACTTCACGAGCGGTCCCAACTGCACTGCTAATCGACCGCACGCCACAGTACAGTTGGTATTTGGGGACGGTAAACGAATACTCTTATAAATAATGACAATCACATTTCTGGAAAAGAAAGAAGGAAATACTGAAAAGCTGGGAATCGAACCCTCAGCTTAAGAGCCGATAAACGACTCGATGAACGACTCGCTTAACCACTCGGCCACTAAGCTGTTACTGCCTGAGAGAATTTTTAAACCTATTGAAACAGAGAAGAAACCACACGGCGGCAGTACAATACCCGAACATGGTTGAATGAATACCATTATCCCTTGCGTACGGATGACGCCATATGGCGTCAAAAAAATGCCACCAGGCCGGATGGCATGATTTTTTTCCCTAGGAAAGTTAGGGCAATTAGCATAAATGGGCGCTGTACTTGGCTGTGTGAGCTAAGACAGGTTCTCAGACTTGTTTTCCCTTGAAATAAAATCCTCCACACCACAATTAGTACAAGAAAAAGAAATATAAATCGGGCAAAGGATTCGAACCCAGGCCTCTGTAGTCCAAAGCCTTATGCTCTACCAATATAGCCACAACAGTAGCTGGACCAAATGTTTTACTTCAACCTTATATTGTTGTCTGAATGATGCGTGCGATGCTTATTATAAAAAATAACTTAATCATGAATATGCATGTTGGTAATAGCGGTCTAGATACGCCCATTTATGATAACTGCCCCTAACCTTCCTTGGAAACAAAATTATGCGGCCGGATGACGCCATTGGCCGCCGTTTGTGCAGTTTCAATCCATTGTTGGATTATTGTTTATGTCATGCTTGACTGCAAAAACACATTGTAGCGGTTCGATTTGGCTGCCAGAACCGCTGCAACACCCCGACGTCTCCCGTAAAATACCGTGCCCAAGGGGTTAAGAATCATGGCTTTATAACTGTAAATTTGAAAAATTAGGGAAACTAGTGCGCATGCGTCAATTCTGTATAAAAATGAGGAACATTTTCTCTTCACGCACGCGCACATACGAAGAAGAGCTGCCATGAAGTTGCACAATAGTCTGGTAGCTATCTATACTGGCGAAGGGGCGCCGTTCGCGATCGAAGCTGCTATGCTTTGCCGGCTATGCGCTAGCGGCTGCAGTGTCAAGTTCACCGCTCGTGTTCGCATGCGACGTCTTGCAACTGTGACGATCGACGCGAGGGAGATACGACGGGGAATTGGAAGGTGCAAACTACATAATGCGCGCTGCAATTATTGGGCTAAGCAGGTGCGTGCGCACAACACGGCTTCTATGAAATTCACAAGACGTTGTTACTGGCCGTTCGTGCTTAATATTTTGTCGTGATAACGCCCTCTCACGGCGGCCGGTTATCGCGTATATGCGTAACAACGTCTTGAACCAAGACCTACTGTATAGATCGAGTATCGAAGTCTGACGTCAGTTGCCGTGGCAATGGTTCCAAACAAATGCAGTTTAGAATGTATTCTGGTTCCAAACATTGTATTGATTGACGTCATCACTTCGGTACTCTATACAGTCAGTCCCACAATTACAATATAGAATTCTCACCATGGTCTTTGTGTGGCGTCGGTTCTATGTCGACGTCGCAAAGTATGCAAAATCGGAAAAACTTCCTGTCGAGCGGTGACGTGGTGCGGACGTGTGGCGCGAAATTTAAATTTTGCCCCTCATCAACGGCTGATCCTTGATCACTAACTTTACCTTTTATGACACAGGTAAGCAATATCATTAAATCGCGAGGTGTATTGGAATACTCCCTTCTAGATATCGGTAATGGCCGATTTATACACAGATTCAGATTCAGTTTCTGATGACATATCATGGGATAAACTTTCGCAACAAACCCCAATGGATGCTCAAGATCATACAAATCATGACGATCATCCACGATCAACCTTTGACGTAGTATATAGCCAGGCACAAAGTAATACGCAGTTTCAAACTCGAAAAAGAAAACGACCAAAGTCCAGCCTTAATTACAGTAAGGTCTACACAGATTCAGAAGGAGACACTCCTAATGAACATCCAACAAAATCCCACAGGCGGGGTATCCGTAAAAGGGTCTATGTATTATGTGTACATTCATCTGGATGTATCTTGTTCGTATCTTGCTTGTAAACTTAGGTCGATAAAAAGCTTCAGGCTTATTTTGACCCGTCACTGTAATAACAAAATTATCATGCTACTAAAAGAGGGGTAGTGGCTGCAGACAGTTCTTTAGCAGCGAAAAAAAAATTAAAATCTAGAACTTAGAAGTACATTTTTTTTTAAGCAGTTGATAGATAGAGCTGAAACAACTTTACTTGGTCGCTATTCCAATGGCACTTGTCAACAACTCGCTGTGTGAAACAACATTTCCGCACATCAAGTCTACATGTAATGTATAGTCAACATGTACAGTACATACATTACATGTACAGTATACATCCGATCCATGTACTCGGTATGTGAATTGTTCATGTCATAAAAAGTAATAAGCGAATAATTCGTGCAAAACAGGTGAAAATTAGGGTTGTTTGAATATTTGCCGGGGTGTTTATTTCTTTGTTTCTTCGGTAGTCATCTTTATCATAGTGATGTGGGGATCTGTGCGCCAGTGGCGTAAACACGGGGAAGGAGTTCAGGGGCCCGCCGATTTGTATTTCTTTTTTGTTTCGTAAATTTAAAAAGGGGAAAATTGTACACAAAGTGATGTTTCAAATTTCAAGCGGTGTTTAGGGCAGGGGTATCCCCCGTTGAGAAAAAGTTCAAGATGCAGTACTTCGTTGACAAATTCAATAATCATCCCCACTTTTCGACACGGATTTACTCGCCACTGGTGAAATCTCATTTGTTTGGCGTATATTATTTATTGGTAATACCTGTTATTATTGTGTTTATTATTTGATAGTGTTGAAATAACTTATGATGTAACTTTCCATAAATTCCTGCCGTCAAATGTAACACAAGGTCGTGGACTCAATATCGGCATCAGTATAGCTGTTTTACTTTGATTTGCTCATCATTGCACGCACAGCCGATTTTAGTCGAAATTTATTTCGATACATATGCCTACAACTTTATTTTTGTATAGGAAGGGGCTGGTGCATTATTTATTTTACAATTATAAATACAGATTTACTTATTTACTTATTTTCGTTTAGTTCTGTCATGGTACATTTTGGCGTTTGGCGGGTGGGGTGTCACGGACTATGTTCGACTGTAGGCCTATCGTATATTTTTGGTGGCACAAACACATACAAAATACTTGTACATGCAGTATGTATCATAACTACAGGATCATGCATGCAGCAGTCATTGCAATTGTAATCTGATCTGGCGCGTGCGCCCTGTGGGTCAGCGCGCGCGAGCCCTGTAGGTCAGCGCGCGGTCGTGGGGTATTATTTGCAGTTACGGGTTCATCTGCGTTCATCAGTTCGGGATTCAGCGTACAGCCGCAAGCCTGCTATGATCGTGACGACACAGCCCCTTTAACGCAGGCCTAGAGGAATTCCTCCGGGGTTATGCTAATTAGGTTGTTTGTACTGATATACCCAAAATGCATTGTGATATTCCCAACCACTGCAAAAACTTGCCAAAACATACATCAGTGAAAATGAAAACGGCATTCAACTCTTCACAAAATGAGAAATTGTCAGCGCGCACACACGAGGGCAAAGCGAAAGCGCCATATTCGTCTAGCTACCGGCCCCATATTTAGGGGCGCGAACCAGTCTAATACACCTGGCAGCCAAGAGTTTATGCTCTCTAGTATTAGTACCCCCCCCCCCCCCCCCCCCCCCCCCCCCCCCCCCCCCCCCCAACACAATAAGTTTGACAACCTTGTCCTCCGGGTCTACTTTCATCGTCCGCCATATTAGTACTCCTAATACGATAGACTTGACAGCCTTATCCCTGGGTCTATACTTTCTTCTCAATAGTAAATCACTGTGTACTGATACGAAAACAACCCCATGGGAGTGATAATATGGCCGCTGCTGGCTTCAGGTTTTTGTACAGCACGCAAAGTGCCAAGAAGCTATCAAGTTTACACAACTCAGCTATCAAATATACATGCTGGCTGGACACCACAACAATAAGATATCTCCACAACATATTGGTTTTCACAGCTCAATTCAAGTCGGGGAATACACAAAGGGTACACTGTAATTATGATGATTGGTTGGTTGGTTGGTTTAGGACGGGCCAAACATTTGTTATTTAAGTTCCAATGCACGTTTCCCTAAATTGTCATACACTGAATAAAAATTATTACTTCGGTTCACGTGTTTTCCATATAGAAACAGATACGTGGGTTTTTATTTCCTTTCTTTGAAGCTATTGATATCAACTACCAGGCAGTTGGGTGGGCCAAGGCCAAGCTGCGTATATATTGCGCATTTAACTGTACAAACCAATAATTTATACAAAACATTTTCCTCTTGATTCAATTAAACAAGAATTGCAGTGTTGTTTTTTCAATAGAAAATGTTTACAATTATTCATTATGAGTAAGGTCCAGGCTCTATCGAAATTCACTATGAGTTCTGAAACACTTTTATTCCCTTTTTTGTGAGTGTCCACGTTATAAAGGGGAACAATTTGACAAAAATCTACAAATTCAACCTTTGTATGGTTGCTCCACATTGGAACCAAATCGAGGTTACTCTTGTTCAACAGACTCTTTGGCGTCATATACATTGTAGGTTGCTACAAGGTACTAAACGTGCAAAGGACCAATAGGCTTAACTATAGTCGTTTCACCTAATAATTGGTTATTGGAACCGATCCGAGTTGTTGGTCTTGCTTTTGTTTGTCTTTCTTTTTATTTTTACGAATTCAACACGTACACACAAATGCCGTCTAATGGAATTAAGACCTACACTCACAGGCACCATTACACTAAATTTACAGAAAGATAATAGCTACACAAACTGAATGCACAGAGGCTGGAGTTAGCGCATAATTTAAAAACGAATTTATAAAAACGTCAACATGATCTGAAGTTCAGGCCTGAAGAATGTTAAAGTGGACAAAAAGCCACCCCAGTATACTTCGAAGCGCCCTCTGTTGCTTTTAGTTAGAATGTTGAGTGGCATGCAGGCCAAAATTACAACTTCTGTCCACGCGGGTAAAATCCTTGGAGCTGCTCGGCCAACAAATCTGCTAAGTATTGAGAAGTTGGGCTCAGAATATAACCATTTTACAAACCAAAATTGCATGTCATAATAAGCCAGTTCGGTATCTCAAAGGTCAAGGGTTATTCGGGTTAAAATTGCTGACGTAATGTCACGCACTCAACGTTACACGAACGCCCATTCTGATTGACGCGGGTCATTCGGGA
The DNA here is from genome assembly GCA_037893225.1 of Hippasteria phrygiana. Lineage (NCBI taxonomy): Eukaryota > Metazoa > Echinodermata > Asteroidea > Valvatida > Goniasteridae > Hippasteria > Hippasteria phrygiana. The sequence continues at coordinate 526,506 of JAZGUH010000883.1, read as the reverse complement.
TAAAATGTCATTGTGCACATGCGCAGTTGAAATACCGAACTGGCTTAAGCCCGGTTCATTACTTCATGCGAATGCGAAGCGAATTTCATGACGTCAACAATTTAAGTTTTATTGTGACGCGCCCCGTTACCTTAACGAATTCGCTTAGCATACACATTCGCATTCGCATGAAGTATGAACCGGGCTTTATTGTCTGGGTACGGGTCTCGTTTTCAGATGTTTTTGCTATAAAGCAACATTTTATGCTAAAGGGCTTCATTAAATTGGGCCCACGGTCTGTAGCAGGTGTGCTCTGTCCGTCCTCACATTCCTAAGGACGGACAGAGCACACTCATCCCGGTTCTTTTCAGAACCACACATCTTCCCAGAAGAGATTTGTTTTTCACATGGTGTTACATGCAATCCTAGTCTTTATCGTAGGAATATCTGTTATAAAAGTTGCAAAATTCAGAGAACTGCATCTGTAAACAAATTTTCCACATTATACATTTGAAAGCGGAATACTCCGATTTCAACTTAACTATTACAAATACAGACGACGGTGAGGTTTTTGACAACAAAGTCTGCAATACTTGTTACAATATCCTAACATAACAAGATAGACTGCTTCACAAAGTATACAACTCGGAAACGACTGAATGTACACATACAAAAATATATCCGACATAAAGCAGGCACATATGCAAATGGTACATCAAAACTCAGAAGCAAGAAATCTATGCTCTAAACTGCCCTCTATATAACTTACAAAATACTTACTGGTTTGACTTACTATAAGCAACTAACTCCAAAGGCGAGACTAAAAATTCTATTTCAGAAGGTTTAGGAAATGAAAGCTTCAATTTCAGTGCAAAACAATCTATTGTGTAAATATTGTGTCAACGATAGGTACCGTATGCTTTGAGCGAATGACCGCGCAGTAAAGATGCCATTAATCACCAATGTTCGGGCAATCTTTCAATCAGTACGTTCGCGTCAAGAACAAAAGTTAAGATTGTTAACGTAATTTTTTACTTAAAGATGCTGCGTCGGTGCTTTCTGGTTGTGGCACCCCAAATTGAATTACTAATTTGTTAGCATAAGATAATTTATGAGCTTTGCAATGAGACATTCCAACCCGACCCCCCCCCCCCCCCCCCCCCCAAAAAAAAAGGACTAATCATAAGCAACATAATTATGTAGATATTTTTAATATATGGGGCAATCTTTGCAGTTAGCACCTAATCAAACGTAAGACTTACTTAATAGTAAGTGTTTTTTGGTCAAATATAGTTTTCTTCCGTAATTAATCAGCAGGAGGGAAATCCATGAAATTGAAATTTTCAGTCAGACCTTGGATAGCTTTAAAGCAAAATATAACATTACTTCAAACATTATCAACAATCAGTAATTCACTTGTTTGTACAACCCAAAATGGCGTTTTAACAGCACCCTCATTCGTTAAAAAAATGGCCTATTACTATTCTGGACTTCAAGCTCCACCCTTTGGCGAAATGACCATGACATGCGTGACTATAGTCCGACATGCGTGACTATAGTCCGACATGCGTGACTATAGTCCGACATGCGTGACTATAGTCCGACATGCGTGACTATAGTCCGACATGCGTGACTATAGTCCGACATGCGTGACTATAGTCAGACATGCGTGACTGACGTTTGGCTCGCGCAGTTGCAACAAGCCAATTCGGTATTTCAACTGCGCATGTGCACAATGGCATTTTATCCCGAATGACCCGCGTGACCTAACGCGCGCGTGTAAACGCAAAACGTGGTCGCACAACGCACACGTGTTAAATTAAATCAGAATGGGCGTTCGCGTAACATGGCGTGACATTACGTCAGCAATTTTATCCTGAATAACCTTTGACCTTTGAAATACCGAAATGGCTCATTTTAACCCAAATAAACTTTGACCTTCGAAATACCGAACTGGCTTATTGTTGAGTATTGTTCACTAATTTGCAAAAACATTGTATAAAATGGACCTGAGATGTGGCTTATTGGAATGCCTGTATATGCATATAAACCTTTTCGACATTCTCAATGCATTGCGGTTATGGAGGCCAAACAAACCATGTATTTTATACGCAAGCCTATGGCACTGTGAACCAGTCCTAATATTAATTGATTTTATGCTAAATATCTGTCTTGAGAGATACTCTTCACATATCTTTTCATGGAACATAAGGAAAATAACCAGAAAAATCAATTTTAAATGGCAATAAAAATAAGGAAATAATTGGGGAATCCCTATCAGTGTACCAGTTACTGATGAATGCAACTCTCTGGAATTAGAACAGCTAATAATGTCTCCTGATGACGAACAGAGCATGCTGTTGTAAACGTCGAGTTAAAAAAAACGGTTCTTCTCAGAACCACACAACTCACAAGAGATCAATTTCACATTGTGATACCACAAACCCTCTTTAATTTGTTTAATAATTTGTCACATTATTAGCCAATCTGAAGAGGATTTTTGCAACCATGACAACTAACATGTGACCAATGCGACTAATCACGTCCGTTCTAATGTGCTTGTTCTTCTAATGCCAGTAAGGGCCGATGCTGTTCCCATGATGCTTTAAGAATGTCGAAAAAGTTCTCATTGTAATTTTGTAAACGGCAAAATTTCTTTTCTGAATCTTTTTCAGAAATGAAAGTGTTTTTTTTTCTTTCTAAATCTGAAAGAATATAATGTATTCTATAACATTAAGTTTAGTGGCACACTTTTAAGTTGTAGTGACATTTGTATCTCTGTCCAATACTGAAATAAGGTTCACTGGATTTAACAATCAAAATGTTGAAAGGGATGAATAAAAAATATACTGTCCAACCTTATTTTCAAACTGTACAAATCTTGGCTGAACAGACCACCTCAATCTGGAAAATCTTCACAACCAAAGATTTTGTAACAGGAATCCATAATATTACAGATTCTAGAATACACCTCATCGGAATACGAAATACGACTGTATAGTGCATACATGTGCAGCAGGCTGACCACTGGCCACTTTGGGATGAAACGGCTCGATGTTGTACACAGGTCAATGGTGAAACTGGTAAACCAACTTCAAACTTTTAATTTCTTCCATGCACTTTGCCAAAACCCAAAAACAGATCAGTAAATGTGGAGCCAGAACTGTGATCGGTTAAAAGAAAGTTTTCCCCACACAACTTGAAAAGGAGTTGTTAAAAAATAGATTTAAATGTTACCCTCCGTCATTTTGTACATATGGGGTACTTTGTTATCCAACTTGTTCTTATGTCCACGCAAGTATACTGTAATTTCGATTTGGCTGATAAAAACTACGTTAACAAATAGATTTGATGCAAGTTGATGCAATCACATCGGTACACATTTCAATGGGCCATTTTCAAAATTTCTTTGATTGTTCAAATGGACACTACAAATGAATGCTATTTGCTTTATGTAGCTCTAAAGGGTGATTCATTACTTGTCCCTTAAGATATGTGATGCGATCAAGCAAAATCAGTCGAAACTCGGCAATCCTTGTTTTGAGATATAGGCCAAAATATGTTCGTAGTGGAAAAATCAAAATTGACTTTTTTACAAAAACAGAAGGGAAAAAATTATTCTTTGACATGAAAATATGACCTGTATCATAAATGTGCTAAAAATTACTCAATTCAAGTACTGTAACTTTAAACTTGATTTTCTCAGTTTCTTTCTTTTTAATGTGCCGGTGTTCAAATATTTGTAACTTTTTAAACAAAGGTCGTATTCACATAGGGTTTTCACTAATATGGAGCGTGAATTACGCTACAAATGAATATGTAAAAATCCCAAAATTGACCAGGGCCTACTACAGACTGATTTTGCTTGATCGCATCAAATATATTATCATTCCTGACGGTACAACATCTTCGACGCCAGGTCAATAATAACCAAAATATGGCTCAACTTTCCCACTCTCCCCTACCCCAAGCACAGGCTGGAGTTGGCATCACTTTTCACTTCAAGAGTACACTGACCGCATTTGTCTTTCTTCATTTGATGAATAAAAGACTTTTACAGACGCAAACCAGTCTGACAAAATTTAAAGGCAGGATTTGACTATATACTTCAGGTTTCGATTGTAACATAAAGGCATAAAAATTGCTATTACAAACAAAGGAAATAACAAAACAGGTGAATACAAAGCATAATAAATACAGATTGCACCTCTGAATAATCTCATACAATGATTTCGACCAATATGGTCTTTAGCACACAAAGTAATATTAATAAAAACTTTAAAAAAATCGACATTCACAAGACACTCTTTGGGTTGAAAAAAAAGCAGCACTATTAAATATACACCCATTACCCGCTCTGTAAAAATGAGTAAGGAGTTGCCCAATGTGTTTTTATGCCATGGAGCTGCGAAGCTGATTTTGTTTAAAGTTTTTTATGATTAGTTTTGGTAACTTCATGTCATTTAAATTTTGTGTTACATATACAGTGGTCTTTTTAATGCGTTTTTTTACTTTCAATGTTTGTTTTATAGCGATCTGTCCGCCATAAACACCCCACACCCAAACAAAATAAAATTAAATAAATAAATAAATACAGCCCCCCAAACACTTTAGGCATCTTGCCTTGTTTCTTTTTTCCCTCAATAGATTTTCGTGAGCGGCTTATAAACTCATTTGCTAGGGTACATGTGCTGTCTAGATAATAGCGGCAATGGAGGAAAACAGCTGACCGGAGGGGGGGGGGGGGGGGGTGAATTCTAAATGATTTGTTTGGAGAAATTGTACACATTTTTACAAATGTGCTTCCTCGAAAAAGAAAAGCAGGTGGGAATTCTAACCATGCATAATTGTTTTATTGGGCCTAACAAAACATCTCACTGAGCTTCAAGGCATAGCTCATCTGGCCATACAGGTCTCTATGTTAAATACAGTTTACTGTATGAAGGGCCACAGGCAATTGGGCTACAAGTCAGAATAATACAAGCATATTATTTCCTTCTCGTTTCTGTCACATTGTTCAAAGTAAAATATGTTCAATCTGACACACTTCTTTAAAGAGTGGGTAACCATGGGTTCTCTAATCCTTGGAGGATATTATCACAAGTGCACAAATTTTATATACCAATAACAAAATGAACCATTAAAATAAATAATGACAAAAATAATGATCTGTAAGTACTCATTCCAGAAAACTTATTTCTGCAGGAGATTTTGCCGGGGCCATATGGCATTCAAGAATCAAAAGCTACACTGTGGTATCCAATACTCTGTGCGTCACCAACTAATATGAACAGCTTGACTGTGTAATCTGACTTAACAGCAAAGATTAATTCTGCATTTGTCCAGGGTAGCTGTGTGAGGATCCTTGCTTTCACATCTTTGTTCTAAAGTGTACAGATCTACGGCACTGCAATGGTGTGTACACCATACCAGCTCCACATGTATTGTTGTAGGTTGCTAGCTAGATTAACATTTATTTCTGGTCAGACTCTTACTGATAAAACTCCTATTAATCCTTCTCCGTTTTCACAAAGAGATAAATTGCATATGTTGATTCGGCACCAAAAAAAAGAAAAAAGATGTCGAAATGTGGGCATGTCAGTTGTAAAATTCCATCCAAAAAATTCTACAAGTTGCCTGAGAACCCCTATTTGCAATAAATGCTTAGATTGAACCAGCATGCATGGCACAATCCTATAGCTTATGGGGGTCTCAAGAAATCCCCAAACCTATTCTGACCAGTTTTAAAAGGGGAAGGCCCAGTGAGTGGAATTTACCCCGCCTGGGTCTATAGGTCTGAAAATTGGGAAAATCTCTTTGGTATCTATTGAAGATTTAGCCTCTATGTACATCTGGGCCCAGGAAAACTATAAGGGTGGTAGGGCTGGCAACCTAAAATATGGCCAACCCCACCACCTCTAGTTGTAGCCCTTTACCTAGAGTGGCTTTTAGCCTTGTATTGGGCGACTTCCATAAAAAAAAGTTGCCTGTTAAACAAACCCCTGCTCATGGAACAAACTCACAGAGGTGCTAAGTACAATGCTGCTGATGAGCAGTGAAAAAACATTTAGATTTATAAGCAAAAACAGGTAAACAGTTTAACAACCCCTTGCGTACGGATGACGCCTGTGGGCGAAAAAAAAACCAGTGTCACCAGGCTGGATGACGCCACTGGCCGCTGTTTGTGCAGTTTCAATCCATTGTTGGATTATTGTTAATGATACGCTTGGCTGCACAAACACATTGTAGCGGTTCGATTTGGCTGCCGGAACCGCCGCGACACCCCGACGTCTCCCGTAAAATACCGTGCCCAAGGGGTTAACTGTAGAATGGTTGTGACCAAATGTCAAAAAATATTTGCTTAGCTCATGAATTGACTGAGCAACATATGTCCGCTAAGCAGCCGAATGGAATTCCGCCCTGAATCCCGCTAAGTACGTGAATCCCGCTAAGTACGTAAATCCCGCTCAGTACAATTGTGACCTGGCCTCATGAAACAGGTGAAATTAGCAAAAGTTGAATGTTGATATCATCGTATTTCCCAAATATACAAGCAATAAGCTTCAATTTGATGTATTGTGTGTAAGCTCATTCCTGAGCCCTGCTATAACCTTTTGAAGTTGTTAGAGTCTTGACCCTCTGTTTTGAGAAAATGAAGCTCAAAGTGTGTGACTTATAGAAAACTACAACCTCAGTTCAAAAAGGAAATCACCCTAAAAATATTTTGATTGAATTCAGTTTTTAAAACTTTGGGATATGATTGAATGGGGCTTTGCAAATGTAAACAATATTACAATCCCGAAGTCAAAAAGTCACAATGCAAATTTCCACTCATTTCATAATGCTAGGTCACAATTATAACATGCTACTGCCTACCCACACTTTTAACTTGAAAGTTTTGAGTTTGTCTGACACAAGCGTTTAGGTAACCCACTTTCCACAATGAAGTCATTGATAAGAAAATACCTGGCTGGTACGCTGATGACACTATGAACATAAGAAAAACGCTTCACTAACAATGAACATCCATTGTTACTTGGCATTACATATTACATCCAGTGTATATGTTACATTATAACACCTCATCCACAGATTCTGTGTCTTGATTGGCCGAGAGCGAGTCACATGGCATTTTCTATTTTTGCTATCTTCCTGTGCACGGCCAAAAGTACTATACCCGTAGCAACCAAAGTAGTATACCATTAGCAACCAAAGTACTATACACATGGCGTGGTATTTGTGTGCAGATGCATGGGGGTGTTCACGTTGAGCGTTGCGCGTAACGCTTATTGTTCCAAAGTGCCAGCGCTACAGAGCTGGTTCAAACATTTCGTTTAGGGGTGGTTTTGAAAAGAGCAAATAAATTGTCTACTAATTTTGCATTGAAAAAAGGAGTCCATTTTAACTGTATTTAGATTTAAATAATGTTAACATTTTTAAATCAAGCAGAATCTGTGGGTGAGGTGTTATAAAACAAATATTTACTGCTTTTATCTCGTGGTGTAGTAAAACTAGCCTCCCTCTGTGATCCATGGAGCATTCTATTTTACCTCGGCTTCGCCTCGGGAAAATAGAATGCTCAATGGATCACCTCGGGAGGCTAGTTTTACTACACCACTCGAAGCAGTAAATATTTGTATAATATTCAGCCAGGACAACACATCAACAAAACTGTGGACACGCCCACGGTGAAAGGAAAAATAGAGTTTTCCCTTGCGGTGTGTTCTATGATATTATAAGATAACCGAGTATAAGACAACTGGGTCATTCTGTAAATTAGGGGTCCCAATTTTGGTGTCCCTGTTACATCCGACATGTATAGGATTTTGCACAGTCTTTAATGCCTTCTATCTCCAAGGGTGATTATGTAAAGCATAGTACCTGCCATACAGCATTATGGGTTCGTGAGTTCTAAGTCCCCCGTGAACAATGACATTGACAAGTCATATGATGCACTATATGGGGCAGAGGGAACCCCCCCTCTTTTGTGTTGGTCATTGTGTTCCCGGAATCTCTGAAATTCTTTTCAGAGGTCTATGTGATTTTGAAAAAAGAATCTGGAAATGTCAAACTATTTCTCAAATCCTAAAAAAAAAAAATGCACGATGGTTATTTTTATGTTTTGTACAATGTATTTATACACTCCTAAAAGAGCTAGCACTTTTATTCCATAGTTTGTGTAAAAACTGCACCAAATATAAATCTTAGTCACAATTTCAGTTTGGATAGATCACATACCTGTAACGGTGCTGAAGAACCACCACAACTATGGAAATATAGAAAGGCTGTTACCTTTTGGGGGGGGGGGGGGGGGGGGTTAGTGTTGCAGTGACATTGAAACTTTACAGTAATTTTAGAAATTGTCCATAGAAAGTTTTAGGATTTTACATCCAGCAGGAATTTTGGGAATTTTCAGAGTTTGGAAATTTTATTGGCCGAAGAAAAAGGATGGCTCCAGTGGGGGTTGAAAACCAGTATTTTAAAATATAAATCAACCTTTATTTCCTAGGCCCCCCATCTAAATATGTTGAGTATTTTTCTCGTCGTCTTATTGATCATATTTCACCTGAAGACTAGAGATTGAGTGTTGATCATTTTTACTTTTAACAACATTTCTATCAGTGATGAAAGCTTCCCGAAATTCCTGTTAATTCCCCAAATCCTGGTAATTTCCCAAACTTCCAATGGAAATTGACCACTGAAAATTCCTGAGATCTCTGCAACACTGGGCATGAGGGTGGTATGACGGTGGATCAGAGCAGTCCGAATCCCTCTCCTCCCTCGTTGATGGCTAGCACAAGGGCCTTCTGGAGATGCTCAATACTGTCGTATGTCGGTAGGCAAAGCTGGTTAAAGCTGCATAGAGGAATTAGAAGGGATTATTTTTGGTAGAAATTTTTTTTCCTGACATTATTTTGTAGGACTTAATTAAGCAAATAATAAGCATGAAGTGACATGAGCTTTATTTACAAATGACCAGAGAAAGTCAACTAATGACAAGGTGATTTATTTCTTTATTTTATTTGGTTCAGGTGGTTTAAATCTTCAATCCATCCATTCAAAAACTGTAAAATCAAAGGTCAGAATTCTTTGTGGTCTTTGAAACCAAATCTGATAATGGCAGATCTATGCTGTATTACTGTTGAATCAACTCAGAATCAGGGCAAATGAATACATTTTAATATTGATAAAAATATGTGTAGGTTGTCTCAAACTTGAGACCGCCAAAATATTGAGACGTCAACTGTCCATGGCTGGGTACCAAGACACAGAACCAGAACCCGGACCCGGACCCGGACCCAGACCGAGACCCGGACCCAGACCCAGACCCAGACCCAGACTGCGACCAAGATTGAGACTGGTCTCAAGACCGACAATACGACCGACTTTAGGTAAAACCTTACATATTTAATGACCAAGAGGGCTGACTTACCACGTATGTGCGGTGGGTAGGGTACCGTGTGTCGGGGCTGCTATGACCTGAAACTTAGGGCTGAGCTCGGCAAACCCCCCCGGGGGTAGCTGGGAGCAGCCGGTGGTGAACTGCAGCAACCTGGCCATCTCTTCCTGGGTGAAACTAGTGACGACTGTCCAAAACCAATCCAGCATCTGATAAACAGGAATGTGGTAAGGGAATGGTGTGGTTAAAGGAACCATGATTTTTATGACTACATCCATGTTATTACTATGAATTTCACCTCACCTGTAGCAGTTCTAGAGAGTAACTTCAACATTTTGGTTTACATGATGATGGAAATGTCCATATTCATAAGAAAGAGCACAGTGTCAACAAAGAGACAACTGCAGCGTCTCCTTAGCTTTGTGTACAAATATATGACACTTTTCTATGTTTTCTTAAAGTACATGTAATTTGGATATTCATGTTTGACAGTTTGTCGGGACTCCATTAGTAGCCAATTATTTCTTTAAATTTTGGTGAGTTATTTTGAATGCTTGATTCGTGTACTATTCTTGTTCCCTTTTTGAAAAGTACTTCTTGTATGACCAGACAAAACAGCGTCCTTATGCAGAAGCTGTTGGAATGATTCTCTCAAAATTGAAAAACTATCTCCTTCTTTTCACTTCCAATGCAAATGAGCACTTGTATTTTAGTCAAACCTAATATGCAATAAAACAAGTTGAATGGTATCTATTACAAGTGGTGTGCTTATTGACTTTGAACCTCTCAAGTCAAACATCAATACACTAGTCCATGTACGTGTACCATGCGTGCGTGTAGGCACGCGCCTATGTTGACATGTAGAGTATATACGCTCCGATCACAAACGCACGTACACAAGTAGTGCTGTTCCTGAATGTCAAGGTATCTCCTTCATGTCATATCTGCAGTAGCAGTTCATGGGCGCTATCAACCATGGTGGACACATCTTTAAATTGCTCCAATATTGTTGTCCATCAATCGACTTTTATCTTCTTTTTGGTCTGCCATCCACTGACAAGTTTGCTGCAGTTGTCTTCTAGATGAGTTGTAGAGTTGTGTATGCCGTTTATTTTTGTATTACTTTTCTATGTAAACTGCCGAAATAAACTTATTTTCGCCATATTTTGTGTTTACACTCTGCTCGGGTTCGTCTTATGTGTGCGTGCACATTATGGACAGGCTACATGTACATGCATATCATTCGAGTTCTCGCCCTGTGATGGCCCTTTCACAAGTCCTTCCCCATGTGATTCCTACGTCAACAAAGGTACTTTATCAACGATTATCTACGTATTGCTTACTACAATAATTCCGATTCTAACATGCCTAAGTGGAGATGTGCATTCGAACCTTGGCCCTATTCGTTATCCATGTGGTGATTGTGAAAAGGCGGTAGGAAGTAAACCAGAAGGGTATCCAGTGCGACTCGTGTGATTTATGGTATCACATACGTTGTATTGGAATGAGTGCATCCGTTTACAATCTGCCAACACTACCACCTTATGGACGTGTCATCATTGTGAACTGCTGCATTTTTCTGACTCCTTTTTTGATGCTTCGTTGAGTGACAGTGTGACTCCTGCTGTTTCCAGCACCCCTGATACTGATCTGCCAGCCTCTGCTTCTCATATGCCCAGCTCTAGGTTTGTTACTGGCCTGATGCTAAATGCACGTAGTATTCGCAACAAGGGAGTTGATGATATCGTTACTTCAATTTCAGTTGATAAAGAACCAGACATTCTTGCCCTCACTAAAACATGGCTTGACCAACATGACCCTGACTCAATATTGGGTCTCCTGAGCGACTACATCAAGGACCGTCAAGGGCGAGGAGGTGGCGTGCTTGTAGCCGTTAAAGCGAACTTGCATCCTGTCCGTCTGGAGACACTTGAGAAACTCGACTTGGAGCTTGTATGGTTATCCGTCACCTGTCTGAGATTTAAGTGCCTTATTGGAGTCCTTTATCGTCCACCGAATGAGAATGCTGCTTACTGGGACAAGCTCGATGATATGTCGACTTATTTGGATCTCACTCTGTTCAAATTTGACTGTGTACTCCTAATGGGAGATTTCAATGTCGATTGGAACCCTGATCTACCAGACTCACCCAATCGCTCATCATTGTGTGATTTCGCTGACTCGCTGAATCTCATCCAGATGGTCAATGATATCACACGTCCTACTCCCATGTCACCTGCTACTGGTTCTACTATTGACCTTGATTTTTTTGCAGTAACCCTCATAACATTATGCAAATCAGTTCCATCTCAAATCCAGTCTCAAGTGACCATCACGCAGTTCATTTCACTCTCAGTTCCCGTTGTTCATTTCCACTCCCGTCAGTTGTCAGACAGTTCCTTTCCTACGACCAGGCATCAGGAGCTCATCTTAATTCACTCCTGATGTATGCTCCATGGGATCTCTTCCTGGACTCAAATGACATTAATCAATCATGGGACGGATTCTTGGACATAGTGGGTGCTGCTATTCATGATGCTCTTCCCATGATGCTTTTCCGAGGACTGGCCGGACCATGGGTTAGGCAGTGCTCCCTTATTCATTGTAGTACAACAGGGTTTATCTAAGATTTGGGACACAACATGGATATTTTCTCTGTTGCATCCAGCAACAACTTGATTCTCATCCCGCATTAAACTTTATACCTGCAGTGATGTGAAAATTCATCAATGGCTACTTGATTTCCACGGAAACTTTTTTAGGAAAACTATGTATTTGTTACCCATGGACAGACATGGGCAAACCTTTTGTGCTTACAATGTTACACAATTTAAATGAAGATGGCAGCGTTCTGGTAAGCTGTTACATCCCTCAGACAAATTCTGGGTGAATGAATTACCTGCGCAAACTGGTCGCCTTGGCCTGATGGGACGTAATACCTCTGCATGTCGGTGATGCTGAAAGCGCAGGTTCCACACATCAGTAACTCCAGCTCATTCTCATCAAACATGCTTAGCAGCTGGTCAGGGATCAGATCGTTAAGACCTGAAGGGGATGCCGAAAATGAACGCCAATCAATCATCAACCATGTATCAGGTATTCTTTGGTCTTTTAAATGGTCTTTTTCAGAGGTGTATCTATAGCCGGTGGCTGGAGGAAAATCTTCAAAAACAGGGAGTCCTTCCCTTAGGCCGAGTAAAAAAAAAACATGTTTCATGTCCAGGTTTTAAAAAAAAAGAGGAAGAGTGGCTTATTATTTTCAAGATGGCCGTCACTTAAAAAAAATTCTGGCAACCGTTGGTGTTTCTCTGTTCAAAGACGCATTAAAAATGAGACATGTTGGACAAGAGAACTGAACATATTTAAAGTGTTTTTTAGTATGTTTGTAGCACAATATCAGTTTTAAAAAAAAAGTATTTAATTCCCGATGGACTGGTTGACATTTTTGTTTTTTTATACATATTTTTTTTTTAATCCAGGCGGCCTCCAAAAAGAAAGGGGGAGGGGACGCGAAACAAGTTTTTTTTTATTTCAAATGATGGAAAATGTTTTTAGGCCAACTTTTTTTTTACAGAATGTTTTGACAAACAAATGTTTAAAAATTGGTAAGGTCCCCATAGACAAACTGGTACAATAAACCCTTCTTTTTTTTTTACCTTTGAGAAAAGCCTCAATTTCTTCTTGCACACAGTTAGCTAGTCTGTGCTGGGCTAGCTTATCCAAGTACTGGATCTTGTTCTCATTGGTCACTGGTATACTGGACCCTCCGCTTATCAAATCCACCACCTGAAAACGTCAAATTATTCGACAAGGATAATGTTACTCAGAACAAAAAGTACACAAATGCGTTTTCCTTTTTCTTGCCTTCAGCGTAGAAAAACTTAAAATGCCCATGGTGGCATTTTTTTAGGGTTGGGAGGATGCAAAGTCTCGGAAAATTTTTCTTGCTATGATCGAGCCAATTTTGTTGGTCAATGTGCAGGTTAATTTCATAATGGATTAGACCCCCTTAAAAATACCCTTCCCCCTCCCCCTTAAAAATACCCTTCCCCCTCCCCCAAATTACAAAGAATTTGGTTACGCCACTACTTAAAGGCCGTGTACATGATTGGTCAGTGTTGCTATTTTCAGGAATGGGCGGATTTGGAGGTTAGTATGTTATAGGAAATATCGTTCCACTTACCTTTTCAAAGTTTTGCATTGTTGGATGGCGAAAAAACGAGAGAAAAACGGCTCGTTTTCAACCGTCGGGCGTATGCTAGCCTTTAGTCAAGGCGTGCATGGCTACCTGGACGCGTGACATGCCCCGAATGCCAGCATGTCCGGGGCGCGCCACTCGTCCAGGTAGCTACGCGCGCCTTGACTAAAGGCTACAAGGCAGTTTTCCAACGATTTCCAGCTGGAAATCGTTTGAAAACGATATAAATTTCCACTTTTCTTGACAACGACAGCACACCTGGTGCCATAATTTCACAGGATGATTGAGACTACTATTAACTTACAGTCTAGTAAGATATTTTGTAATAATTCAGTAAAAAAAATATTGGAGAATTACCAATCGTGTACACTACCTCTAAAGCAGTCCTAATCAGAGTTGTAATCAAGTCAGATCAAAAGTCAGATCAAAAGTCAGATCAAAAGTCAGATCAAAAGTCAGATCAAAAGTCAGATCAAAAGTCAGATCAAAAGTCAGATCAAAAGTCAGATCAAAAGTCAGATCAAAAGTCAGATCAAAAGTCAGATCAAAAGTCAATCACTGGTCATACAGAAAACAAGCACTGCACTGAAAGATCTGCATGTGTAATGTCAATGGAGAAGGTTTGAAATTGTGGTGGATTGTAAACAGAAAACATCAATTTAGTTTTGGATCCTTATTAAAGCATTACTTGATGCATTACTTGCTTGATGCTGCTTAGAATTCACAAATCGTCTAAAAATCTTTAATTTACTGCCCTTAATTAATGCACCAACATAAGTTTATAACACAGTTTCAATTATTCATAGGATGAAATTTGCGTCGGGGTGATGTACATTCAATATTGGGTTTTGCCCTTCACCGACGTATTTTATAAACACTGTATACTCAGTGTTGTCCAGAGAGATTATTTGGGAAAAAATAACTTGGGTGGGACTCGAACCCACGACCTCCTGCTTTAAATTAGTTGCTAAGACTATTTCTCAGGACGTTCGTGTGGTAATTTGCTGCCTCTTGTGCAGTCTACATTGAATTATAGTTTAAGCGATTGGACGGAATTTCACATTGGGAGTTCAGTAAATCTAACTTGTAATTTGCGGGAAAACGAGAAGCCCAATTTGTCAAGAAAAGGGACAGCTTTCTTTACTCACCTGGGTCAGCTGTCCCCCTTTGCCATACACTTCCTCAGAGAAGGTCAAACCCATATCATTGACGTCATTGTCCAAGATAAAGCGCACTTTGCTGGTAAAGAAATCGGGGTCGTCTGTCTCAAAATACTGAAGAAAAAAGGATACCAATTTAAATCTGAAATCCCCCACCAAGTCCATCAATAAGATAAAAAGTTATTGATTACATGCATCATCTTCTGGTGATAAAAAACTAACCCTACGGTAAGGTGTGTATATGTACAAGTACTACGTTAAGGGGAACCTTGGACAATGGGTGACAATAGGGACAATGGGACCCCACGAGGTAGTCTTTAGTAATCTTGGGGCCCCATGGGGAAAACGCTGTAAAGAAGAATAATAGAAACAAAGAATAATAGAAGGAAAGTAAACTGGGCAATAGTGGTACCCCATAAGGGCGCATGTCAAGATGGGTGGACACGCATGTGGACACACAGTCGTACTTCCCCAATACGTCCGAGGACAATGCTTTGTGTTTCCTATTGTTCCTTTAATATAACCAACCCCCATAGACTAAGCACGTATCCTTACGTTCGAGGACCGATTTCAACAAAAGACTCTACGTTCGAGGACTGAAAGGTTTCTTTGTGTTTCCTTTCTTCTCTTGTCCTCGGAGATATATACAGTGCACGTACACACATGTGGACACATATCCGCGTTTTTGCATCCCTGTGGAGACATGGCATTGTTCTCCCCTTTGTCCCTGTACTTAAGCAAACCCCCATAGACTTTGTACACAAAATTCCTTGTGGAGCAAACCTAACCCATAGAATTGCCCTGTGGAGACCTATTGAGTCCCTTTGTTCGCATTGTGTTCATGTCTCCACAGGGTACGGAATATCTCTCCACACATGTGGACACACATGTGGACACACATGTGGACACACATGTGGACACACATGTGGACACACATGTGGACACACATGTGGACACACAGTCGTACTTCCCCAATACGTCCGAGGACAATGCTTTGTGTTTCCTATTGTTCCTTTAATATAACCAACCCCCATAGACTAAGCACGTATCCTTACGTTCGAGGACCGATTTCAACAAAAGACTCTACGTTCGAGGACTGAAAGGTTTCTTTGTGTTTCCTTTCTTCTCTTGTCCTCGGAGATATATACAGTGCACGTACACACATGTGGACACACAAGTTTTTTCTGTCCTGTGTTCACACGACAAAGTTTAGCTCTCCAACCCTAGAACTACTTATACATGTATCAGGCAAACATCACGACTTCGTTCTCAAGTTGCCTGAAAGCTTTTAAGTTTGCTTGATGTACTAATCAACTAAGACACTTTCTACAGAGTTCTTGAAGAGACCACGCAAATATATATTCAGCTCAGCTTGTTTTCACATTATAGAACCATGTCAACAACATATGAGCATGATGTAATGACTGTTTTTACTTTAAATAAAAATGTGGTGATTTTCAATTATTTTAAAACCTTTCCAATTTGAGTCATGCAAGAGGTTTTTTATATAATAGAAGGAACTCCTTGTCAAACAAGCATAAGAACAGTACAAAAATCATTCTTCCAAGTACATTTTTATGCAATCTTCGTTAGAAATGTATTCCAAAACAGCTATTTGATATGGAAATCCAGTTAAACATAGAACCTTTTCCACAAAAAGGTAAAACAATTATTTGGTACACCATGGTATGCAGATACTACTATTGTCCCAGGAATGACGTCATGGTTTGGCTTGTGAATATAAAAATTAGCATAACTATGAAAAAAAAACATAATTTTGCTACTAGAATTGCTATGAAAGCACTTGAAAATGTATAGTAACATGGAAATAACGCAGTCCTATTCATGTCGAACAAAAATATATTGCATGGCCTCTTAAGGGCCTCTCATTCTCATTAGAGTGTCCGACAACTCTATGATTGATATTCAAATTTTATGGTATCGTTTTTTCAGATGAGTGGAGTTTAGAGCCAACCTCATGGGTATGAACTAACCTTGTGGGACACCCTGAGTCCGATCAGCTGCGCGAGGAACGAGCGGGAGAACTTGGCCTTGACAAGCTGCCTGCTGGCGCTACCCAGCGACGATTCATACAGGCACTTGCCCACCATCTTGCCTGCAAACTCGTAGAACTTGGACTTGCACAAGTGGGATGGCCTGTCCGGGTTGGGGTGAACCTGGTAATTCAGGCCAACAAAGATAGCTGGCATCAAGGCCAAACTCACACAATTTTGTTTTCGTTTTTTCTATTTGACTGTTGGACAAAGAGTGTTTGTATCTTCAGTAAGCGTATGTGCGACGCTAAACACCCACTGTGCACAGAACAGAGCCTCTCGCACTTCACAAATTAAAGAAAAATGGGGTAGCAAAATTACGTATTTATCATCCCCTGTAGCAGATGTCTTGATATTTAATGAGAAGGCATTCATGAAAGGGTATAAAAATGTGACGACCTGATCTTTACCGGTCAATAATGACCTTGCAGGTGCATAGCCACTATTAACATCTTGAATAGATGATGGCCATAGTCGTGGTTTTAAAAAGACTACCCGGCCGGTTGTCATCTATATGCACATTCCTGTACATACTCAATCCATTCATATTTCAACTATATTGTTCTTTAATGGGAGTGTAATGAATAGAAGGAGCTTTTTCAAACAAAGCTTTCATTCATACGAAAGGGGGAGGCTCCAAGTGCGATGAATAGGACCACTCTATTCAGTTTGGTTTGTTTGTGTTCATGCTTGGCTGCGCAGCCCTGTTCTTGGCATACCAGCATCCCATCAGTAACAGCCGGTCACAAGGGGTCAACTTGATCAGCAACAGCCATGCCCCTCTTTGGCCATTATTAACATGGTGAAGATTGGGTTCAACATACTTCTATTCCCGTTTTTACAATTACCACAGAGCAAATACAATAGGGCAAACATTGTAAGGATAAAGGTGCAAAAGCATGCGCATCAACTAAAAGGTGTTTTTTTTTAGATGACCACTCACCAGCCCCTGGTTGTTGTCCCGGAACCTCTTGAAGAATTTATGCTCTGGAGCAAAGAGGGACGTACACACCAGCTCCGTCCACTCCCTACACAGACCGCCCCAGTCCTGACCTGATGAGTTAAACAGTATTTTTTGGTCTACTGTGGTGAGGACTATGGCAAACGAAAGGGGAAAACGATACAAAAAGCCCAGAATGCCATTTTTCCCCAAAGTTGTACAAAAACCTTTGGCCATATCATAACAGAAAACAATTCATCTGCTCCAAAGAGAACGGGCTTATAGGACTGGCTGCATACGACCGATCTACTCGGAGCCAATTAATTGTTTTGTTATACCATGCTAACTTTATGTTTATGAAACTTTTTACAGAATTGTAATAAAGTCAACCACAAGTCATAACAAGTCACTTCACAATTCTGGTCTCAAGCCATGTAAACAAGCTATTCAAACACACTATACAACAAAAGCATTCCTTTGTCATTGTTCATCCCATGTAGCTTGTGAGCTGACTTGTGATCTGCCTTGTGATCGACTTGATTACAACTCCGCTTTTTAAATTGATGAAGAAAGCTTAATTTTGGAAATGACACAGTTTTTCTAGTTTTGACAGATTGCACATCACGGGCGGTCCCATACTTCAGGGTATAAGCAGGCATTGGCGTCAACACAAGTACACAGTCAAGTACCCCATGGTACATCACTTTGATATTTGTACCATGATATAACAACCTTGCATGGTGCCAACAAGTTAATGGACCAACACACCACGACACGAAAGCAAAATGTGGACAAAGAATTTCACTAAAAATAGTAAAATATGGACTGCAATGTTTAAAAAGAAAAAATCATTGTGTTTCTTACCTTCCTCGCCTAAGAAATTAATCTCAAATCTCTTGCACCAATCTGAAGTTGAAAACGGCTTTGTTGCTTTCATGGACTACAAAGGGAAGACGAATGTGAATGGGAAATCAGTTCAAACATTCTTGATTAAAACCCCAACCCCCTAATGGTTCAGCAGGACTACCCTGCAAAATCCAACAGAGTCCAACGGTGACTCATATGAGATTCCTGCTCAATCCAACACAGTCCAACATAGTCCAACATGCCAAGTTGCTGAGTACCTAAAAATACAAAAATGACTTTTAACAGAATCCAACTGTGACAAATTTCTCTGTTGACTGCTGAATCCAACAGGATTGTAACACTATGAGTTAGCTGCTCAATCCAACAGGGTCCAACGGGAATATCAAATAGTTGGATCCTGTTGGATTCAGCAGGGTTTGGGTTTAATTAAATGCGGAAATCTGAAATTTTGAATACACAGCTTATTCAAAGATGTGCTTCTAGCCTGATTTCCATATTCATTATGACCGCTAACAGCTTTGCTGAAGAGTCCCCGACAGCAATGCTAACAATACAGAAATGCTTACTGCAACTGAAGCAAATTGGGGCCAAGGGGAGGTATGTTGGTCTCACCAATGAACAAGTTCGAGCGGCGACCATTTGTTGACCACTGGTCGATTTTGCCTGGTACGCAACATGTATTTCGTACACAGGTTGCCAGGGAAAATCAACTAGATACGATTTGAAGCTTTGCATGGTGGGTGCGATATGAGAGAGACTGGGATTGCGGGTAACACCGAATCGACTAGTGGTTGACAAATAGTCGCCGCTTGAACTTGCTCAACCGTGGAAGTTACCCTGCCTGGATCTATAGGTCTGAAAATTCAGATAATTTCTTTGGTATCTATTGAAGATTTATCATCTATTTAGGAAATCCGTAAGGGTGGTGGGGCTAGCAACCTAAAATGTAGCCAACCCCACCACCTCTAATCCTAACGCTTTACCTAGAGTGGCTTGTATTGGGCGACTTCCACAAACAAAAGCTGGACCGATTCCCACTTTGCCGATGCTAGTCCTAAGAGTAGGCAGATACAAATACACTTGCCAGCATGGCTTGCCCAGGTTTACATTCCAATGGCTGAGCAACGTTAAATTGTCCAACTTTTCCTTTTGACTGGCAAAGATGACAAATATCAATTAAATATTTTCCAAGTGGGTCTTGAAGCTATGCTTCATGGGAACGAATTTTTAAGAACTTTGTGGTGGCTCCGTGGAATTTCTCTTACGAGTACTGTTGTCTCTGAAAAGAACCAGGGATTCAGTTCAGTTTGAAGAAAAGTTACAACCCCTAAAAAAAACATCTCAATAAATCCAGAGGTCAAACACCATTTTGAATGATGTCAAACATTGTCTCAATGGTGCTGTGGCCTCGTGGCTTAGTGTACCGAACTCAAGATTTCGGTGATACTGTAGATTGTGGGTTTGAGACCGGCTGGGGTCATAGTGCGTGTGTCCTTAAGCAAGGCATTTTATCACAAGTTGCTTCTCTCCACCCAGGAGTAAATGGGTACCTGTGAGGGCAGTGATGGTTATGTGTTTGATTAGCCCATGTGCACTTAACTTGCAGCCGGGGCTGTATACTCCCCATGGAGTTGAGGTTTCAGGAATGATTAATAGGCCTGATGAGCAGGGGTATAAATATTGTAAATGCTGTGATATAGTTTACTATTTGAGTGCTCTTAACCCCTTGCTTACGGATGAGGCCATAGGGCACAAAAAAACAACAGTGTCACCAGGCCGGATGACGCCACTGGCCGCTGTTTGTGCAGTTTCAATCCATTGTTGGATTATTGTGTATGTCATGCTTGACTGCACAAACACATTGTAGCGGTTCGATTTGGCTGCCAGAACCGCTGCAACACCCCGACGTCTCCCGTAAAATACCGTGCCCAAGGGGTTAAATGCCGATTATTATTATTATTGTCGCTTCCCGGGTTGTATCGTAAAATTGGGTGTGATCCCTGGCTATACGGCATTCTGGGTTAATGACTTCTGACTAGCGCCCACCCGAACAAAGATACTGACAATTTGGGAGACTGCCAACATAGGGCAAGATAGCTCAGTTAGTAGAGCGCCGGTACGTATAATTTTCCTCAATTGCCGGATAGGGCGACACATAATACTGGAAAAGAGTGGGTTAGGGTGACCTGGTCGAATAGGGCGACACATAACTGTCGCCCTATTGTAAAAGTCGCCCCTTTGGAGTGTTTTTTAGTAAGGCGCGTGGGGAAAGTGCTCTAAAAGGGCGACACTCGTGTCGCCTAAATAGAGTTATTTCGGGAAGAGTCGCCCATTTGCCGCATCCAGGAGATTTCTAATAATTATTATTATTATTATTAATCCACACAGTCTGTGACTTGACATCTTTCATACTGTTATATAAATCATACTAGGCTTCAAATCCGAGAATATGTAAAGGGACAAGTGAAGCATGTATAAAACTCACACTCTCAAGCAGACTGTGCCTGTCGATGTTCAAGGTCACGACAGCAGTGTATTTCCTTGGTCGAAGATGGATAACCTCTCGGTGGAAACATCGCTGCTTGTCCTGAAACGTCTCTGACCCTCCTAGAAATGGGAAACGGAAAATCAGAAAGTGCCATTCTAGAAGATAGTATAACCCCGGACTGAATTAAAGACACGTTGATTTTGGGAATTCATAAGCTTGTTTTCTGAACACAAAAGGGGGGATTTGGAAACTGTCCCACCTGGGTCTATCGCCCAGGCGCATCGGATCAGCATATACAGTCGACTCTCATTAATACGAAAGCCTCCGGACTTACGCAAATATCTCGAATTATCCGGGCTCTCGTCCTATCCGGGCTGCAGGTTTTACTCTTTATTGTGTATAAATGTGACATCTGGATAGGCCCCAAACAATGTAAACGCCACGCACATCGTGTCGATAAAATTGTATTGCTTTATGTTGGTTATACAAATGTTGCAAGCATATTATTAATAAAAGAAGCAGTAATATTTAATAAAACAACACCTGAGCACAAGAACAAGACCGCTGGAATTCGCTGACCGAGAGATTTGAGCTGCCTAGATCACTGCAAAACCAGGTGCATTTTACAATTGAGGTTTTAGACAGCATGCCTTACCAATATTTGTGAGGAGGAATTTTGTGAAGGTTGCGGCCATGATATCCCTGTGCTTGGAGGCTAATTGCATGGCCGGCTGGCAGCCATCCTCGATGCTGAACACGGGCACCTCTTGGTCGGATTGGTCAGTGCTAAAAGTAAACTGTAAAAATGAAATTCCCATCAAAACTATGTTTCTGTTGATTTTCTTCTATGCGTGTAAAATCCAACTGCAATTGTTAAATGTTGTGTACACGATTGGTAATCCTCCAAATTTTGTTTTACTGAATTATTACGAAATATAAATTAATAGTACTCTCAATCATCCTGTGAAATAATGGCACCAGGTGTGCTGTCGTTTTCAAGAAAAGTGGGCATTTATATTGTTTTCCAATGATTGTTCGGCCTAACAATTGTTGAAAACTGCCCTCTATTGTCCGAATGTAGTTAGTCCGCGTTGTGTCTAAAATGGGTTAACAATCAAAAATGGGTGCAAGGTTGCAATTATCGTACATGTGTGTACGTGTCGTACGCGTAGTTTACCCAAGTGACGCATTGTAACCAGTGCATGCAGTGGATCTTGGACGTTTGCCGCATGTACGTACCACTCGGCCTATGTAAATGTTACGTGACGAACTGAAAACAAAAGTTGGGCTTATAATACAAGAGGGCACTATAACAAATGCCGCCCGATGGTTGAAAACGAACGCCGTTTTTCTCTTGGTTTTTTTCGCCATCCAAGAACAGGTCAGAAGAACTTTGAACAGGTCAGTGAAACGATATTTCCTATAAAATAATAACCCCCAAATCCGCCCATTTCTGAAAATTGCAACAATGACAAATCATATACACTACCTTTAAGGTGTTCCCATCTTTTAGTAGGAATAGTTAATGTGAGTGATCAACGCAATAAAGTCTGAAATATATCACACGGAAAAACATGGTGCTTGCAACCTTAGTAGAGCCAATGATTTTCCATTTCAGAAAAGTAAATTTTCCGTTTTTACAAATCTTCATTTCCGTTTCGCCCATTAGAACAGTGTACAAAAATCTTTTTCATTTCCATGAGACATTATTTCATACATATGTAAATGAATGCACAATGAAAGAGGCCAATTCCGTTAATTCCGTTTGGTTTCCACTAAAACGGAAAATCATTGGCACTACCTTAGGTAATACATGGCTTCTCTTAACTAATGTGTATAATGGGTATCTGCATGTGGTGTAGGGCTGAGTCAGCTATTGTGTATGCACACAGTTGATTAACAAATCAGATTGTTTCATTGGTTACAAAATGTGACCCTGTATGCTTCAAAGGGATTTAAGATATATTCAAGATTGATTTATAGGCCTGCTAATGACAAGGGGGAGTGATATCACGTGTGCTTTGATGCTCATGACAGATGCAGACAGTGTTGTCCTGATGTCTAAAGCCACGTTCACATTGGACTAACTCTTGTCAAAAGTTACCGTGCGTGATTGTTAACATTCCACTGTGGTTATTCTTCCGTGCGTCCGCACTTGGATCACACAGCTCGCGAAAATTCCTGGTCAACGTAAACTTTGCAGTGATCAAACTGCACGTTTTACCTTTACAATGGCTGTCTGCACTGGACTTTCAGCGACGTAAAACTGGCCACGTAACTCTTCCGCTATAAAACGTTTGGCCCGCTGCGGAGGGATAAACTAACAACCAACGATCGACACTTGACAACTTGGAAAGTTTACCGGCTGTCCGCACTGGAATTAATTTGGTCAGGTTGACAACTTTCTCCATACATTATACCAAAAAAAAGC
Organism: Hippasteria phrygiana; assembly: GCA_037893225.1. Taxonomy (NCBI): domain Eukaryota; kingdom Metazoa; phylum Echinodermata; class Asteroidea; order Valvatida; family Goniasteridae; genus Hippasteria; species Hippasteria phrygiana. The sequence continues at coordinate 502,989 of JAZGUH010000883.1, read as the reverse complement.
TCAATGCGGACACGGCTTAAGACGTACCTTTGTAGCTGGACAGACCCGGAATGTCTGCAGCCTCTTGGGAATGATGCGGAGGTAGAACTCTTTGACGGTAAGCTGTTTGGGTGAGATGTAGCAGTAGACCTTCTTGGGGCGTCGCTGCCTGGAGTTGTTGTTGGTCAGGAGGGTGGCCTCGTACCCCTCTGTGCTCTTCTTGTCCAGGTTTTTCTTAACTTTTTCGGCATCATTTTCTGTGATTACAAAAACGTTGAATGAATTTTTACGTGTACACATCTGCATATATAAGTATGACATCATTTGGACTGGGAGGTGCAATGCACATTCACGGAGTATGCACACTCAAGTTGTACTCATGGGTAACCTTTTTAGAAATATTTTTCCAAGCATAAACTTTCTAGGGGTAAACAATTTCAGTTACCTCCCTCTCAACCCCCCCCCCCCCCAAAAAAAAAATTGGTATGGGAAATTGCACCAGCTGGAACGACTTGTCAAAGAGGAGAAAAATAAAATGCGAGTCCAACGTTGGAAACTAGGAGGTCAAATGCCTGACTAACACCCCAATGGCCACAAGATATAAACCATTAATTTCTGTAAGATTCAAAACTTCAAAGTGCACTACCAGACAGAACAAGGATATTGAACTCTCCGTTGCTTATTTTGTCCTTTCCGTAAGTGGCTAAGGCTTTGAAGCATCCTGTAGACTCCATCCGAAGACGCAGGGCTAACTGTCTGCTATCCTGGCTGGGTTTAACCTCGTAATGGGGCCGAATACTGTCAAAACTATCGCTGCCAATCTGAAAAGGAATCAAAAGGGTATGGATTACGGAATGCTTATGGCAAAGAAAAAAATTATCAATTGGTTTTTGAAATGTGGGTCTGAAGAATCCATTTGGCATATTTGGGATTGCTAGCTGAAAGCGCTCAAAATAGATTTGCCACAAACAAGACCAACTGCGCCACAAGAGTCTTGGCGATAAAGCATTGTTGTGGGTATTATTCGAAAAAAAATATTATTACAGCCACATTGTTACAGCTGATATCAACAGATGAAAATCCTTTCCTACAGAAGCTTTGAACTTTGACCTCAAATCAATATACATTTTCCTTCTCAAACCAGATATGTAGTCGAGTCCATCACAAGTCCCTGCAAGTCCCTCCAGTCCTAATTCCACTCACAAGCTATTCAAATTCATATGAGCTTTGACAAAGGCATTCCTTTGTCATTGTTCATGTGACCAGCTTTATGAAAGGACTTCTGACTGGGCTTGCGAAAGGACTTGTGAAAGGACTTGCAGGGACTCGACTATCTCAAACTATCAGTTAGACCTCAAGTTATAGCACGGATATAATTCTGTAAATCAGAAACAACGGTACCTCTGTGACTTGCAGGCAATAATCTTCATTGAGGTTTCTGTCCCCCCTGTCTAGATCCAGATTAGTAAAGCAGGGATTGCCGAACCTGTCTCTAGGCTCGATGAAGAGAGGACACAGATGCCCTTTTGTCACCACCATGGTGGAGCTGTGACGCACAAAGGCTGATTTTGAAGGATCGACTGGGCCTGGGAGTAGAGGACATTGATGATTTATTGGCTATTGATTTCACGACTATGTGGAAAACACCTAATGATTATCAGGGAGATTAAGCCACCCATTATGGATGTCTTAACTGGAATGACTGCAAAAGAAATATAAATCACCACCTTTTTACCTAAAATGACGGGCATTTAGATCATGCTTGTACAGTGGAACACCGCTATAACGAACACTGCTATAACGAACACTGCTATAACGAACACTGCTATAACGAACACTGCTATAACGAACACTGCTATAACGAACACTGCTATAACGAACACTGCTATAACGAACACTGCTATAACGAACACTGCTATAACGAACACCGCTATAACGAACACCGCTATAACGAACACCGCTATAACGAACACCGCTATAACGAACACCGCTATAACGAACACCGCTATAACGAACACCGCTATAACGAACACCGCTATAACGAACACCGCTATAACGAACACCGCTATAACGAACACCGCTATAACGAACACCGCTATAACGAACACCGCTATAACGAACACCGCTATAACGAACACCGCTATAACGAACACTGCTATAACGAACACTGCTATAACGAACATTCGGCTATACCGAACACACCATCCTTGGCTCCCACATTTTGTGTACAAAACTTACCGAACATTGTTGTTGAAAAAAAAGGCAACAGATTAAAAATGTACCAGGGGTATTTGGGCTGTTAAAGAGTGACAGACGGCTATTATTTCCCCAAGAAATAGAAGGGAAAAGCCAACTGTTGCTTTAGAATTTGGTAAAGCTTAGAAAGTATGAACATGTAATGGCCGGCACATGTTCAATTACAATCAAAAGAGGGTGCACTTCAAATACGACGCAAGAGGGCACTATTTAAAAGAATGGACGCCATGTTGGCGGACTGGCGGCTGAAAATCACTATACCGAACGATCGCTATACCGAACAAAATCTGTGGCTCCCGCGATGTTCGTTATAGCAGCGTTCCACTGTATTGTAAAGCATGGTTACATAAGTGAAAGCAAGTTGAACCGGAGATTCATTGCATGGTTCCTTTACATGTAAGCACTCCAAGCATGCCTGATGAGTTGGGCATCAGACTACTTGGCTATTCTCACCTGGCAGAAAGTTCATTCTGAAGGGGCTTCCCCTGATGTTCATTTGGCCGAGACGAACCGTGATCGTGTAGAGCCCAGCCCTACGGACTGTGAACGAGGCCTTGACTTCATTGGTGTTGCTGTACTCTAGGGAGGAGGCCACGCGCTGTTGGCTCGCTGTGATCTCCACAATGACCGGTAGGCTGTTATCTCGGCTGATGATGTAGGGCCTTCGATTCCGCTGGAAAAACTGTCAATAAGTGATTTCAAACAACAATCGAATTATCAAATAAATCATGACCTTTAAGACTTCACAAGCACCCTTAACGTACAGGTTAAGGTTTAACAACAACAATACATTAAACTGCATTAATTAAAAACCATTGGTACTGGTGTGGTGAAATATACAAAAGGAAAGATCAAACAAGATAATTGTAATTTGACTATGAATGCAAAAATAAGTACCAATGAGGTGAAAATTTTCTTTAACCCCTTGGGTACGTTTTTTTACAGGAGACGTCAGGGTGTCGCGGCAGCTCTGGCAGCCAAGCGAAATGGCCACAATGTGTTTGTGCAGTCAAGCGTAACATACACAATAATCCAACAATGGATTGAAACTGCACAAATAGCGGCTGTCGGCGTTATCCGGCCTGGTGCCACTGTTTTTTTTGCGTCCACAGACGTCTTCCGTACGCAAAGGGTTAAGAACCTTTAAAAGCCCGGTTATTGTTTGTAGCTTTCATATATCAGGATAACTGTTCCAATATTACTTTGAACATCTCAACCATTAACTTGCCATGTATTTAATTCCTCACAATTTAACATAGGCTAGAGCAGTCCTGGATTAACCTGTTTTTCACAAGTCCTGGAAGATTACAGTGGTGGCCAATAGCAGTTAACAGTTAGGCATTCAGGACATCCACTAATCTCTTGGCAATTAGGAAGCATTCAAGAATTATAATCACTTGTGGTAAAAGCTGTGGCAACACAGTCAATTAAGAGAGGTTACATGAACTATAGCACAGAGGATTAACAGCCAGATATAGAGCTATGCCAGTCAGGCCTCAGCAGGGACAGGTTGATTAACCCTGCAGTGTGCCATGACAATATACACACACTTTTACACCACGGTGACCTATTTAAAGGGTGACTGCAATTAAATTGTACAAAAAAGTTAATTTTGTTTTGTGTAACTCTTTTTACAATATAAGAAATCTGATTAAAATGTGTTTTCCGTATTTCTGGCCATTTTTGGTGTTTAATTTACTCGGAATAAAGTTCCCCCTTTCTCTATTGTTTCCGCGCCCCTAACAGCGTGACGGTGTGTGTGTGTCTGTACGTGTGGATGTATGCCGTTGTTAAGGGAACCAGCCACGCGCGATTAAATAGCTTTGGATGAAGGGAGCAGTGAAACATTTCTCGTCGCGTTAAAATTTACAAACAGAATCTTTTGGATCTGAATCTGACAATCAAGTGTCGATTTTAGACTTGTCGATTCAGACGCTTCTTCGGAACATTATTGGAGCGAGGAAGAGGAGGAACTTGGAGCTCGTCCGTACATGTATGAGCCAGAAGGCGAGAGTAACAGCGAAAATACTGAAGACTCCAAATCGGACTCCGATGCGGAACGCAGTGAACGACTTGAAAACAACGATTAGTAGGCTAAATAACACTCTCTGAGTCCAAATAGACGGTATTTCGGTTCTACTGGAAAAAGGGGAAGACTGACACCATCCTTTTCCAGCAGCAACACAACGATGCGGTATTATCGACGAAAAACATTCGCAAAACACTGAAAGCTTTCCACAACACAGCGAAAACACACGTGCATGTCAATGCAACGCACGCTCAGTGTACTATACTACATGTACATGTCGAGTCATGGCCGACAGGCACCAGCCAGCCGGGTTCCCGGGATAACGTTATGGCGGCGTTACCACTTGATGGGCGGGGCTTACCCCCTCCCGAAATAAAAAAAGACAAACAACACACAGTTGTGTTTCAAAAACTTTATTTTATCGATATACACAATAAAAATTCCATTGCACCCACCCTTTAACAAAACAGCGCCATGGCACACCGCAGAATTAATTGAGTTTTCAACAATGAATGTCAGTAAGGGTACTTCATGGATTACAAGGTGTAAACAATCTGTGGAAAAATTGGCTCAGAATTTATTCACAGCAAAATGGAAATTGGGTTTTAAGGGGCCAAGATGTATGGTACACCAATTGCTACAAGTTATGTCATTGGTACCTTGATCATGAAGCTCATGGTTTCGCCGACTAAAGCCGGCTCCACCCAGCCCCATTCCACCTTACAGCAGTTGACATCCAGCAGGCTCCCTGTGATGTAGTTGAGGATGGAGGAGGGTCTTTCTCTTCCCTGCTGCTGGGGGATGCCCCGGGCTAGCTGGTAGTTGCCCCACACCCAGAAGCAGAGCAGGCCCAGCGGCATGGTCAGGATAAGCAAGCGATCTGATGGGAAGTGGGAGGCAGTCTTGTAAGAATCAACTCCTTGATTTGAACTTGGCTTGTGAGAGGCAATGTTGTACAAATCAAGCACTTGATTTGAACTCAGTGGAAGGTAGTGCTGCATTAATCAAGTCCTTGATTTGAACTTGGATTGTGGGAGGCAGTTTTGTAAGAACCGAGTTCTAGATTTAAACTGTAATTGTGGAAGGCAACGCTGTCCTCGGTAGGAGGTATTGGAGGTAGCACTGCATGAATCAAGTCCTTGATCTTTACATAGTGGGAGATTGTGTTGTAAGAATGAGGTACTTGATTTGAACTTGGACTGTGGGATAGCAGTCCTGTAAAAATTGAGTCCTTGATTTGAACATAGATTTATTGGAGGCAATGCCTATGACAGGGGTGGGATTGGCCAAAAATGAAAAATCCACGAAATCCATGAAAAATCCTTGAGGAACCCAGATCAACATATAGTTTGTATTTGTCTAAAGGCACCCCTTTAAAATATCCGTTTTTATTGGTCTATATCCACTTTTACAGGTAAAAACACCTTTAGGACAATACCTCAGGAATTCCAGATTACAAAAGAGATTCTTTAAAAATTCTGAAATCCCGACACAAAATTACTGAAATCAGGAAAAATCCTGACAAATCTCAAGCCTGCTATGAATCCAGTTTTTGACTGGAATTTTGTGGCAGGTAGTGCTGCACGAATCATGTCCTTGATTTGAACAAAGTGGGAGGTTGTCTTGCATGAATCAAGGCCTCAATTTGAGTTCGGATGGTGGAAAGCAGTGCTTTCAGAATCACGTACATGTACTGGTTTTGAACTTGAATTGTGTTGTAAGAATCGACTTGTTGATCTGAACTCGGATGGTGGAAGGCAGCATTGTATGAATCAAGTCCTTGATTTAAACTGAGATACTCGACATAGACAAGAGTGTTTGACATGGCCATTCCTCAGTGATTCAGGCTTAATGCCTTAAACTGTACAATTTACGGCAAAATTCCATACATGATGAGGCTCAAAATACACATCTGACTGCTGGACCAAGTTCCTTAACCCCTTGCGTACGGATGACGCCATATGGCGTCAAAACAAAAAGTGCACACCAGGCCGGATGATGCCATTTGCCGCCGTTTGTGCAGTTTCAATCCATTGTTGGATTATTGTTTATGATACGCTTGACTGCACAAACACATTGTAGCGGTTCGCTTAGCTGCTAGAACTGCCGCGACACCCTGACGTCTCACGTAAAATACCGTGCCCAAGGGGTTAACATCTACAATGTATGTGAGTAGAGTTGGGAATCAAGTCATCGCAAGTCACATCTCAAGCTATTCAAACACTATATAACAAAAGCATTACATTGCCATTGTTCATCCCATGTAGCTTGTGAGCTGACTCTTGATCTGACTTGTGATCGACTTGTGACTGACTCGATTACAACTCGATACGCGAGTCTTTTGGACTTGACTAGCTAATAAATCTGGCGATGGAATGATTTTTCTGTAAATCAATCTTGCCAGTGAATGTCAAATGTTACACTTTGACTTGTTCATTTAGTTCTGGTTTGCTTGATACATTAATGCTTGCTGATTTAACTGATCAAGAATTAACCATGATGGGTAAAACGGTGAAATTAATTTCACATCTGCACAGATTCAGTTTTATTGAATTTGGATAGGAATCGGTCTTATCACATTATTTTGGTCTGAAAGATTTCTTGTTCTACAAGCCCTAGTTGACATTGGCATGAACTATATGCCCTGAAAAGAGGTAACAGAAATCATGACCTACCAAATATAAAAAACTCCTTCATTTTCTGTACACTGGAGAATGCTGGATTCAAGACCAGTCTTTTCCACGCATCACCAACTGCGAGTTCCTTAATACCTTCCTTCAGCAAGTAGGTTTCATACTCGGTTGTCTTCAAGTACGTGCTCAGATGGTCAATGTCATCCTGTGTGAGTGCGGCAAGCTGTTTCACGCTGGCATATCCAAACTTTGAGCCCCTTTGAGAAAAGAGCAAAACGACAAGTTCGAACCGTTCAAATATACTTATTTCAAGATATTTACAATTAAATTCTCCATTTCAACTAATTTTAGAAGTAAAAGAAATACAGAAATCTTGACAAAAGTAGCACTGACAAATGATAAAACAAAAGGTGAATTCCATTTTTCCCATCGACTTTGAAGCCCATTCAAGAAATTATCTTCCCGATGAATAAACTGCCCATGTTAAAAAGAAAATTGACAGAACACTTAATACCTGTTCTGTCAGGAGACTTGTTATGCCACGGTGAACAACCCAATTGTGTGAAATATATACAGGCCCCAAGTTCTTATGATTTAGCCTGGCATGTGTGTACGTGCAAGAACCATGTATATCAGCTGGAGTTAATGCTGACTAACAAAAGGCTATTCCAGTTAACATAGTTTTGGGGTAATTTTTCTTTAATATCTAGGCACATGAAATTAAATTTCATAACCACTGAATATGATTTTCATTCTAGATTGGTTGAAATGCGATTTGATTTTTGTCCCATTTTCCTTCCAAAATCATGAATTTTAACTGTCTCTACACATTCTTGTAACTGTTGGCAGGATTAAATGGAGAAAAACTTTAAAATCCAGGAAAGATAATGACAGGCTGAATGTAAACTAAGAACATTAAAAAAAAGGAATTTACATCACAGTTATCACAATTAAGCCAAGGACAAGTATAATATACATGTGCATAATAAAAACAAAGCTTAACTGTCTTTCCACTCCAGCCCCACCACCCCCCTCCCCCCCCCCCCCCCCCCAACACAGAACAAATGAACCAAATAAAATATAACACAAGCAATTAAATCCACCCTTGTATTAAATGTGATGCTTTGACACAAAGGCATGAAATACTTAATTCTAAATGCAGCCAACCGTGCGTTTACCTTTCACGGTGTTGAGGGTTTTCATCCAGCCATATCTGAATATCGTCATGGTGATGCTGCAACTGCTTCGATTCCAGCCACTGTAGCAGCAGGAGTGACGAGGCAAGAGTCTCCGAGGCTCGATGGATTTTGTTTTTCTCCGCCGGAGAGAGGCTACTGAAAGCTTCGTGCTCAAGTAGACCTGGGATGGCAAACTGCTCCAGGTAGCTTATTCCTGTCAGGGGAGGGTCAGGCAAAAACAAACAGTCCACTGGGTATAAAATACGAATCAAATATCTCTGTGCTGAAATAATTAGGTTTTTAATTTTCAACATATGCATTCCAAATCAGAACAAAAAACAACATTATAAAAATCAGAAATAAAGTTGAAAATGTGTTCACAAGATGTAATTTGTTCACAAGATGGCAATATTCGGTATTAGATTACACTGACAGCAATTGACCAGTGTACAGTACATGTATCACTGACAGTTGATTCTCAAAACAAAAAATTACAGTTAGGCACAAGCTTGACTTCAACATTATAGCTTATGTAACTAGAGTATGTTCTCTGTACATGATCATTTGATCATATTTAGAGTTGACAATTTAAAAACCACCAATCATTTTGCACTGCTTCACTAAATTGTACAGTATATATTTTAAAGGTACATATATATGTACAGTGTCCTGAAATGACAAATTATTTTTGTTAAATTGTTACTTATCCCTAACCCTGCCAGACGCAGCACAGTGCATCTGTGGTGACAGCTTGACCTTGCTGCACTCTGCACACAAGTCAATGTGATAAAGTATGCAATCTGATGCGTCTGGCAGGGTTTCTAGCCAAAATACCCTGGAGGGTTAGGGTTATCTCTCTTTTGAGTATTTAGCTGAATCAAACAACCAAACCCCAAACTAGTTACCAGCTTTTGGCAACCAGAGGTTTTTCCATCTGCATACTCAGCAGATGAGTTGACTGTACAGGAATAAGAGGGATGGACGGCAGCAATTGCTATTCAAGTATGTAGTTGAATTCAAATGATTTTTGGGTGGGCTGTATAAATATATTCTTTTATAGGCTGATATGGAGGACCGGAAGTCACGATTTTAGTTGAACTACATGTACAAACAAAGAAAAAGGTATACATACATACTGTAGACAATGTATCAATGACTGAAAATGTCTTAGAAGCCTGACTTTCAAATACTAACATAAACGGCAAATTTACAAGAGGTGGTTGTGATATTGTTTTCTAATTTAAGATTTTGTTCAGCCTTAATAATTTTGTGCACTTGATGTAGTACTCATATTCACTTCCTCTACAAAAGACGACCACAATATTTTAAAACCTAACTAGAATTACATAACCATAATTATCCTGAAGACAAGTCCCTAATGACCTGTACATGTACATGTATGCTGCGAAGAGTTCACAAAGAGTGCAACATGGTGTTTCAAGCAAAGAATCATTATAATTCAATGCACTGGACACACAGACAGCCCTTGCATTAAAATGGGACAGCACCAATTACTACATGTACACATGTTATGTGTGCACCACAAGAACAGTCCATGTAGCCACTGACCTGAAAACATATCATTAGCTTATCACGCTCATCATGTACACCACTGATCATTTTTTTACGAGCAGTATTTAGTACAAAATTACTGGCAAATAGTTCCACTTGCAATTACTGCATATAGAGGAGCCTCCCATTGCATTAACAGAAGCATGGTAATCAGGCACAAATATCTGCACACAATATGCTTTAAATAACATATATTTGATGGGCTATCTTGGTATTTTCTTTGTTTTCTTCTACATGTACATGTACATGTACATGTACATGTAGTTTATTTTCTGTTGTTTGTGAGGCATTGTGATCTTTCTAGACTAATCCAGCGAACAAAATTAGAAGCCATTTTGGGGTACCGCTTGGGCAGTACCGCGCCTGCACGCACATCATACATGTACGCTTGCTTACATTTGAGGTGCATGTGTACAATGTATTTTGGCAATTTTATTGGTCAAAGGAGCACTGAGTGACGCATTGGACGAGTGTGCATGGTATTGCCCAATTGGGTACCCAAAAATGGCTTCTAATTTTGTTCGCTGGATTAGTCTATAGAGCACTACGTCAATGCTTTGTACTGGATTTACATCATTTGTTTTTCTAATTGCAGAAAAAAAAGAGGGTTTGTGGATGGGTGCATGTTTTTTCCCATCCCATCCCAATTCTTGATAATTTATTAAAACAGAAATTTCATCAAAAGCTATATTTTTTAAGTGGCCGTTACCATTCCAAGCATTGCCACGCTTGAAGAGCCCTCCTCAGGACTTACAGTGCATGGTTTTGTTATTAAATATGGTTTTGTTGACTGAAATCCTCCTACTAATATTCCAATATTCAAATGAATAGAAATGTTTTGATTATGCAAATATTGAATATTTAAATTGCTTAGCCCTAATATGGCCATTGTTGACTTCATGATTAGTCTGCTCTGCTTTCACATTCCAGTGACATGTGAACTAGATTTATGACCGATAACCCGTTTTACTATGTTACGGAAATAGTTAAGTGTTAATGGCAACAATGTAACAATTGGTCTATGCACTCACCATATCTTATTCAATTTTAGTTAAGTGACATGGTAACCACGGGCATTGAGATCCCTTTCCAAATGAAGTATGTGTAATGTACAATGTAAACATCACATTGTGTCCATGGCATGTACATATATAGTCAATTACCTGAACATGTACACATGTGTAGATAGTGCATGGCAGCAAAACTACACGTAGTCTTACTCATTCCCTGCATATAATAATGTATGTCATGTATACGTGTAGACTTGTATGTAGACCAACAATAATACACACATGTACATGTACATGTATGTACATTTTGTACATCCATTTGATAACACAACCGTTAGGCCTTGACATCATTGTTTTTCTTTCTTTCACAAAACCAGTAACTGATTCTTAGTGACAATGAAAACTGTGTCTTTCCATCATTACAATCTCTTTTATATAGTCCAAAGCTGCAGTCTGATTTCTTTTTACAACAACAGAAAATGAAAATGAAAATGAAAAGAGAAGCTGATCAATAATGTCATGACTCATTCAAATTGTGTTGGCTACTGTATTAAAAATGTGAGGAGATATGTACAATTATTATCTTAAAGTGGGTTATCCGGGGGGGGGGGGGATTTTTTTTTTTTGGTGGGGGGAACAAAATTACAAATTTGTGAAGATCATTTTGCAAAACTCCCCCCCAAAAAAAATATTTAAAAAATGTAACAACTGGCTCATCATGATTCAATTTTGCAAAATTGCAAATTCTTCTAAAAAAGTGGTCCCAAATAGCCCACAAATATGTGACCCACCACCCCCAAACCAGGCAGAAGTCATTTTTTTATATGGGAGATTTTTACACAATTGAATTGCTGGTAATTTTAAGTTCTAAAATAAGACATGGCATTTGCCGACTTCTGCCTGGTTTTGGGGTGGTGGGTCACATATTCTGAAAAGCAGAGGAGAAAGAGTTTTTTTTACTGTAAAATCTGCTTATTATAAGCTGATATTACCTACCAGCACTTGATAAGGTTGATCCATGTTGCATCAGGTCATGATTCTCGATGAAAGCGATGAACTCGCTCTGTTTCTGCCAGTGGACAGCAGCTAGAGCCAAAACCACTGCCAGGACTATCACTCCGATACAAAACGGCCACATATTGGTCTTGCCAGCCATTTCTCAGAGTCCTAAAATAAACAAAGTCAATCATACAATAATTTTATATTTATTTTGATCGTACGTGTGTTAAAATTTCAGTGTTGTATCACTGTCTAAATGTTGCATTTGTAATGTAAAAGTATCAATCTGTATTGGTCTTTCTTCCCATCTTGTAATTTCTATTTGCTTATGATTTTTTTTCAACTGTAAACCTTTCAATGGTAATCTGCACCATGGTTTTCATTGGGGCAAATTGTTTATTTGCCATCTGCGCCCCCAAAGAGAACTTAACTCACCCTCTAGAACTGCTATGTACATGTAGTTCATACATGTAGTTCAAACACGTGTTCTAAAATAAGGCCTGAAATCCATTCTTGCCCAGTATCTATATTTTCTGCTAACAAAATTAATTTATTTTCTTATTTAATTAAAGGAGACAGAATCATCACCGTCAGTGATTGTTACAATTTTTTTATATTTATTTATTTATTTACTGAAATACAAGGCTAAAACTTAAGCCACTCTAGGTAAAGGGTTACGATCTAGAGGTGAGGGTTGGCGACATTTTGAACATTTTTCCTGGGCCCAGATATACATGTAAATAGAGGATAATTCTTCAACAGATTCCAGAGAAATTATCCCAATTTTCAGACCTATAGATACATTCAGACCAGTTTCAAACTTGCAGTCTTAAGGCCTTGTCACATCAGCAATACTGGCTAAATCAATGCTTGCATGGGTAGCACATTTTCTGACAAACATTTCTGATGAAATTATGTAAATGAAATATGAATATTTTCTCTCCTTGGAGATTGCATACTTTGTCACATTGACTTGTGTGCAGAGTCCAGCAAAGTAGCACAGATGCACTGTGCTGCGTTTGACAGGGTTAGGGTTAATTGTATAACCTCAACCATGACCCTCTCCCACCCCGCCTGTCAGTACTGCTGGTAGGACGGGACGCTGTATAATTATCGCGGTACTTATCACGTTTCCCGATCGGAATAGAGATTGCTCACCAACCTTCCCGAATTGTCCTGTCTTTTGTGTTGTATAACTCTTGCATTTTTACACTGATATAAAAGAAAAATCTGGCGGTGGTCTGGTTTATTCCTATGCGATGCCTGTGAAAATAGACATGCTTGCCGTTGCTCAGAGTATAGACTCTATATTATCGCGGTAGATGTGAAGTGGTTTTTACAATGATCTCAACTTTTTTATTCATAGTTAATGTTTGACCAAAACATCCCCTGAATAAAGTCTGATATTTTCCCTGTAAAGTTCAAGTTGATTAAAGACGATTGGGCCTGCAGGATGATTTCTTAACACCCAAAAATGTAAGGCTCTGCATGAGCTCATCCATGGAGAGCCTTTTGGAACATGTCCCCCCTGCTGGGGACAAAATTCACTGAGACAAGTCTATGATTGACGATTGGGGGTGCCATTCACTTTATACGGTGCGCCGTTTTATATTTTTTAATGCACTGTCCTTATTTTGATCCCATAAAAGTTTTCACGTTTTCACGGTGAAAATATTGTTTTTTGGCGCTATTTTGCGTTTGCAGCTATAGAATGGGAAGCAGACAATGGAACTTTCATCGACAGAGCACCATCAAAGATTTACATGTATGTTAAAATATAGACGGTACCGGAAAGAGTTCCATATCCGGACATCACTTATACCTCCGTGCACAAAGTCTATGGGCCATGACAGAAAAAGTCAAAGTCTTCTCGGAAAGATTTTACTTAAATACCCCCACCAAAATCGGTCAAGAACAGCAAAATCTTGGAAAATAACCAACCCTCCTTGATAAAAACTGTCTAAACATGTGGCACAACCTGTTATTTCAAGATTTATGTCAGCAAAATCTGTAAAAAATGAGGAAAAAAATCAACATGTGTGTGAACACTTTGAGTGACTTTACATGGTGCCAAGAACTTCTAACACAGAAAACACAAACTTTCTTCCCCCTATATTGCACTAAAATGTCCCAACAAATTCTCAGAATTAAAGGTTGTGCCAAGTGTTTATACAATTATGAACACAAATGGATGGTTATTTTCCAAGATTTTGCTGTTCTTGACCGATTTTGGTGGGGGGTATTAACCCTAACCCTCCAAGATGCATCAGATTGCATCATTTGTCAAATTGACTTGTGTATAGAGTCAAGCAAAGTGGAGCTGTCAGCACAGATGTACTGTGCTGCATCTGGCAGGGTTAGGGTTAAAGTAAAATCTTTCCGTTTTGAAGTCATATTAACCTTAACAGTCCAGAATCCTCCAATTTCAATAGGATTTTTCACACCACCTACATGTATGTATAGTCCGAGTAACTTGGACCCTTTATCGCCTTTTTTAACATTTGGACATGATCTGGCGATAGTAGGGTCCAAGGCAAGTGTGCGATAGAGAATGGCTTTTAATTCAATACGTCTAAAATCCAAACAAACAAAATCAGAATTCAACCTTACAACGGCCACCAAAATACTAGATAGTGGATCGCGTGGTATTTTCAACACAGGTTGCCCGTCGATGTTTGGGTATTTGCGTGTGCGCGTGGCCCAGAATGGTTCAGAATGTGTGGTATTACCATGCGTGGGGACCCGGTCAGGTGTACGGTGACACGGCATGCACGGCGAGCGCGACGCCGGGACACAGCGCGTGCAAGGCCTGCGAGAGCGACGCGGCATGCACGGTGCACGGCCGCGGGCTGGCAGCCGCACCAGTATTTATCGCCGCACCGATGCGGTGATAGGCCGGTATTCTTAAACATCTCAGTTGATGATGGCCAGTGTAGAGGCTAGATGTAAAAATTTGTGGATTACAAATGTATTTTTCCTCCATGGTTATTCAAAGTGATATTCTATTAATCCCTCAGTCATACCGTTGGTTGACAATAAGTTTGTTGCCCCGGTTTGTTGCATACTCGAAAAAAATTGGCCGACGCGCTTTACAGTCACTTGGCAATAGGTATTTTGCGGAACTTGCACTGAGTTGCAGAATGTGCGGAACTCTGCGGAACTCTGCAGAACAGGGAAGATTAGACCGAATAAATTAAAAATATCGACTTCAAAGACAGAATAACGTTCAAACTTCACTAATAAGTACTTAAATCTTCATGCATTTTCCCTTGAATTAAAGAAATTTCAACATTTAACGTTAAAACACTTCTGCAACGCTGGTCGTGACAATAATCTTTATTATGTCCAGAACACATGCTGTAAAGGGATATATCATTTACAAACTAAGTTCAGCTACTGCCATGTGGGTTAAATGCACGGGTCCAATTCCTAAGGTTGGGGGGTGTGGGCATGTTTGCCGCTGCGGAACCAACATTAAAAATGATCGCAATGATGTAATTTTACCACAGACAAGTGTCTTATATCCCCAATAACTCCTCTCAGTATTTTGTCGGGAAGGCATTTAATTATAAGAGTTCCGCGTTTTACCCAGGCAGGTTTTTCAGCGGAATTTGCTGCGTGCGTTATAATGCACGGCCGCATACCTTGTCGTCCAAGGCTGGGGAGGGGGCAAGTTTGCCGCTGCGGAACCAACATTAATAATGATCGCAATGATATAATTTTACCACGGACAAGTGTCTTACATCCTCAATAACGTCTCTCTGTATTTTCTCGGGTAAATTCCGTCGGAAAGGCATTTTACCAAGTCAGGTTTTTTAGTGGGATTTTCTGCGTGCGTTATAATGTACGGCTGCATACTGTACACGGTACAAAATACAATCGTCCATGGATGGGGGAGGGGGCATGTTTGCCGCTGCGGAACGTACATTAAAAGTGATCGCAATGATGTAATTTTACCACAGACAAGTGTCTTATATCTTCAATAACTCCTCTCAGTATTTTCTCGGGAAAATTCAGTCGGGAAGGCATTTAATTATAAGAGTTCCGCATTTTACCAAGTCAGGGTTTTGAGTGGGATTTTCTGCATGCGTTATAATGTACGGCCAGAAACTGTACGGTACAAAATACAATCGTACGTTCCGCAGTGGCAAACATGCCCCCTCCCCCAGCCATGGACGATTGTATTTTGTACCGTGTACAGCATGCGGCCATACATTATAACGCACGCAGCAACTTCCGCTGAAAAACCTGCCTGGGTAAAACGCGGAACTCTTATATTTAAAAGCCTTCCCGACTGAATTTTGCAGAGAAAATACAGAAAAGAGTTATTAAGGATATAATTCACTTTTCCGTGGTAAAATTACATCATTGCGATCAGTTTTCATGTTCGTTCCGCAGCGGCAAACATGCCCCCCCCCCCCCCCCAGCCATGGACGATTGTATTTTGTACCGTACAGTTTGCGGCCGTACATTATAACGCACGCAGAAAATCCCACTCAAAACCCTGACTTGGTAAAACGCTGAACTGTAATAATTAAATGCCTTCCCGACTGAATTTTCCCGAGAAAATACTGAGAGGAGTTATTGAAGATACAATTGTATAAGACACTTGTCTGTGGTAAAATTACATCATTGCTGTCATTATTAATGTTGGTTCCGCGGCGGCAAACATTCCCCCTCCCTAGCCTTGGACGACATGTTTGCAGTCGTACATTATAACGCACGCAGCATTACATCATTGCGATCATTTTTAATGTTCGTTCTGCAGCGGCAAACATGCCCCCGACCTCTCGCATTGAGGAATAGGACCCGTATTGCCCTACATGGCTGTATCTGAACACTTGGTTTGTAAATGATATATCTCTTTACAGCATGTGTTCTGCACGTAATATAGATTATTGTCAGGACCAGAGTTCTGCACGGAACAAAATGCTTTAAATGTTGAAATTTCTTTCATCCAAGGGAAAATGCATGACGATTTCAGTACTTATTAGTGAGGTTTGAACGTTATTCTGTCTTTGAAGTCGATATTTTGAATGTATTCGGTCTAATCTTTCTTGTTCTGCAGAGTTCCGCAGAGTTCCGCACGTTCTGCAAGTTCCGCAAAATACCCACACCCTACTTCCAAAAATGTAAGGCTCTCCTTTAGCCTTAGAAGGATATTCCTTTTTGGACCCCGTAACTCAATGGGATTTGCAATACGCTCTCGTTAGATCAGTTACAATGTTCTACTTCTAGAATTCCACTTTCCCAAACGTTAATCTCCCCAGAAGGTTATCCAATCCCTCCTACAGATCTTTGAGACTTTTGCGGCACATTTGCGGAACATTGACACGGACAATTTATTGAGTAATGGAGTTTTTACTCACCAACCAACGTATTCAGCCGAGATGAACATGGCGTCGCACAGCTGACTAATACAGTCCACCAGACTGCGCATGCGCGTGGTGTTTTCGAAGAGATTTGGGGCTCGACCATTTTTTGAAGGAGGGGGGCATCTTGTCTACATCGCGCTTTGGTGATGTGTGGAATGTATGTTTTTATCCAGATTAGATACCGCATACAAAAACAAACGCAAAATTGAATGTCAGCGAATTTTGAACGTTATAATGATCCAATACCGACTATTAATCATCACAAAAAATATTCCGTAAATGTTCATTTTATAACTGAAGGAATGTTCAAACACACACAAATCTCTTCGAAAACTCCACGCGCATGCGCAGTCTGGTGGACTGTATTAGTCAGCTGTGCGACGCCATATTCATCTCGGCTGAATACGTCTGTTGGTGAGTAAAAACTCCATTACTCAATAAATTGTCCGTTTCAATGTTCCGCAAATGTGCCGCAAAAGTCTCAAAGATCTGTAGGAGGGATTGGATAACCTTCTGGGGAGATTAACGTTTGGGAAAGTGGAATTCTAGAACATTGTAACTGATCTAACGAGAGCGTATTGCAAATCCCATTGAGTTACGGGGTCCAAAAAGGAATATCCTTGACCTTGTAAGGCTAACGGAGAGCCTTACATTTTTGGAAGTACCCACACCCCAGTCACTTCGCCCAAAAACCACTTCGCCCTCAACCACTTCGCCCAAACGCCACTTCGCCAAATTACCCCTTCGCCCAAACGGCCCAAACGCCACTTCGTCCAAATGCCACTTCGCCCAAAAACCACTTCGCCCGAAAACCACTTCGCCCAATTACCACTTCGCCCAATTACCACTTCGCCCAATTACCACTTCGCCCAATTACCACTTCGCCCAAAAACCACTTGACCAAAAAACGGTCGAGTTGTCTCAACGGTCGAGTTGTCTCGAGTCGAGTCGGCCAACGGTCGAGTTGTCCGAGCCCCGAGCTCTCAATGATCAGCGCAGCTGATGAGCTACGTGTCCTGTGCCGCGTTTGTCAAAATCTTTCCTAAGGCCTTTTGGGGTTGTTTATTTAGGCCCTAAAGAAATTTCATCAATCGATCAATACATGATGCTACGTACACATTTATATTCCAAAGTTAAACAAAATGCACGTACCCTGCAAATTTCAACTGAAGTAAAGCGTCGATGTCATCTTTCGAGCTCGAGCTGTGTGGTGCACCAAAACCAGCAATGTTGTCGATGTCCACCATGTACCATGCGACGATATAATATTATCGATTAATTTACATGCAGTACGAGTATCGACTACAGAGTATCGACTCCGGTTGGAACTACATATTCTTCTGTGTAGAACTTATGCCGATTAATCGATACTATACTTAGTATACTATACATCTGAATTAAATATCGAGATAAACTTAAATAGCGCACAAGTACCGATTTAGCGTTTTGCATGTAAACAACAACGTACTGATCCTTCCTTCCACATGTGCATGCATGTTCCGAGTACCGATACATTAGAAACAATGTAAAGATCACTGATCGCAATCCGGATTCGTGTGAAACAAACAGGCCTATAAACCTTCGGTTTACTGAAAGTTAGAGTAAATCATATATTCTTAGTCTAGTAAATTTTGATCCTCTTATAAAGAGGATCAAAGTTTATTTTGTGTGTTTTTAAAGATGATGTTGATTGCTGAGAAGTCTGCGTTTCTTTTTAGTTTAATGTAGATTGCGTATTGTAAAATATAACGGCCAATTATTTCTGCCATGAAATAACAAAAAAAGTGACTTTTGAGAGCAGTTTTATCTAGTCCCCTCCAGCCCGCTGGTGCCAAAGTCGTTGCTGCGGACAGCAAACAATTCTCAGACATCATAGGACGAACTCCCTTTTGTGTTTAGCACTAGAATCAGAACAAAAAGAGAAGTTACGTCAGAATTGTTTGCTGCCCGCAGCGACGACTTTTAGACAAATGGCATAATCAGCGGGCTATGCTGCGCTAGAGGGGATTTGATAAAAATAGCTCTCAAAAGTCAAAACATTGGCTGTTTTGTTTTACAATACAGAATCTACATAAAACAAAAAAATGACGCAAACTTCTCTCGGCAACCAACATCATCTTTAACAATTTACACTTACAAGTTACACTTAGGATTGATGGGTGTCATTTATAGGTTAATTAGCCTTTTATTAGCACCCCATATCCATTTTCTTTCCAATACTTGTCAATCTTGCCTTTAAACTGGTTTATTGTCTTCACATTCACCACCTCTTTTGGAAGTCAATTCCACATATCTACAACTCTCTGGGAGAAGAAGTACTTTCTTATGTTCAGTCCCTTGTGTAGCCGCTTCTTGAATAACTTGAATTTTGGCATGTACTGCATATTTCTCTGACACTGGTGTGAAGATCAAAAGCAAGATCTGTACAAGCCTGATAGGGCAGTAAAGTGGGCAATAGCACACATAAACAGGGCCCTTGGATACTATAGCACATGGTCAACCACTGCTACTGAGTGCTAGTTCCACAAGCCAGCCAGCCTGCAGCTGAGGCACTAGTGGCCATTAGCCGGTCCGAGGCCACCAGTTGGCAGTGCCGAAAGTCACCAGCTGGCCTTTAGAATGGTGGCCACCAGCTAGTCATGAGTACCCACCAGCTGCATGGCCAGAGGCCAGTGAGCATGGTGGACATTAAAAGTCTATCTTCATGTTTTAAAATTTTGTTTTAACAGGACGACCCTTGAACTTGAAGTGAACGCACAAGTTGACGGGAATAGATGTATATTTGCTGCTCTAACATGGCCCACATCTCTGCTGGTGTCTGCAACATCAGATACCAAACCACCAAGACAAGTGGTTGGTTATATTTTTTTAGATGGATAGTAAACCTAATGTTATTGTCAATGATTTGTGCTTTTGTAATTTTTTCTAAAGATTTCCATGTGTTTTTCTACATTTTCCCAACATGATTTTCTTGTCACTGGCGTACTTTGGTTCTTTTGTTCGTTTTTACCATTTAATTATTAGCTTTTTGGGGATATGGCAGACACAATATAGGAGGGTGGTATTTGAAATTGGTTAAACCTTTTCTATTGCCCAATACAAATAGCGCCCTCCTATTGTGTCCTCCATATCCCCAAAAGGCTAATTGGAATTTACTTTTTGAGTTGACCCTATACATATGTTACACACCATCGTGATAAGGGTCTGTCATCATCCTGATCTAGCCCAACTGCCTCTGGCTGTACATACATGTACCATCACAAAGTTCTTGTTATTTTTTCAGAACTTTGCAATAGCATGTATACAGCTAGAGGCAGTCGGGCAAATGCTGATCAGGCATTGTGTCCAAGGTCCAATTGTCTCAAGGAGAATGTTGGTCGGCAAAATAAGCAAGAATCATCCGGGAACTAGATTTAAGTGATACACGCCACCAGGCATTTAGGCTGATATTCTGTTTTACTAAGCAATATTGTGTGGCAGTGCTTAGCAGCTTTATAAAATTGTCCCCTGGGGCCAATTTCATAAAGCTGTTAAGCACAAAAATTTGCTTAGCATGCAAATGCTTCCTTGATAAAAACTGGATTACCAACCAGATTTCCATGTGTGGAATATTGCTTTTGACTGGTATTCAGCTGTTGTTTGCTTAGCATGAAAATGACATGGATTTTTGGCTGGTAACCTGTTTTTATTAAGCAAGACATTTTCATGCTAAGCAAATTTTTGGGATCCAGGAGAAGCAAATTAAAAGGTATTTCTGAAAAAGATAACCAACATTTTTGGGGGCCCAAACAAATATTTCAAAAAGTTGAGGTGTGGGACGTAGTACTGGTTGTGTGGTTGCACTTTTCTTTCTTTTTTATATAATTATAAAGATTCATGTATATTAACCCTAACAGTCTCAAATTCTCAAAATTTAATATGATTTTGCAGCACCTTAGGGGGTTAGTAGGAATAACATGATTAACTTTTGTCATTTATGTTTCTTTGTTCATCAGCTTGCTTGATGAGATGGTTGCTGAATATAGGCCGGCGGCATGCATCCACAAAGAGTGGTGAGACTGTTGGAGTCAAACACCTGAGACGGTGTATTCAGACCACAGGACCCCTGACAATTGCAGATTATATGAGAGAGGTTCTAACAAACCCAGTCACTGTGAGTATAAGTTGGTTGTTACATATTGTACTCTTCCCTGTAATTCAGACCACGTGACCCCTAACCATTGTGAAGATGGAATTTGTGTCGGGAATGATGTAAAGTGGAAGAGATTTTTTGGCCCTTTCCCGATGTAGTCTATTAAGCACTGTATGCTCAATGCTTTCCGTGACCCTGTTAGAAAATAATTCACAGGTTTACTCAGGTGGGAATCGAACCGTCAACCTCCTGCTTACTGGTGCAGATGTCTTAACCACTCAGTCATCTACCGAGCTTGCAGGGTCAACTGGCCGATTCGAAACGAATGTTGCAGCGGGAACTGCGCAATCAATGTGATGATAGAATATGCATCAGGGATGATGTAAATCTACCACTTTAAACAAACTTATATAGATGATACCATTGCTTATCTGGCATTATACAACACCTGAATAAATCCCAGCCATCCGATTGGTGGATCGTCGATCACTTGCATTGAATTATTCGTCCCATCGCACGACGCGAACCCGCACCGCCAAAAAACGTTCTATCACATGGTTCTATCAAACGGTAACGCATTTGATAGAACTCCCCCGCCGCTACAACACGGCTGTCATTGGACTGGTTCCCGGTCCCTCCGTTGTCCTTCGTACTTCAAATGTATATTATATACATACGGGGACCGGGAACCAGTCTAGGCTGTCATTCACACAAAATGGCGGACGGTGTTTCTGAACCGCGGTTTGTTTTCCAATAAACAGACGACGAAATATTGGAACTCGTAGGCGATGCTGACGCTGCTAACACAAAGAGACAAATGAAATATGCAGTCATTTGCAAGACACGCAGGAACAACAATTAAAGCTTTAACTGATTTGGAACTGGACCACTTTTTGTCGCGGTTTTATGCGGGACTGAGAAGGTAAACGGCACGTTGTAACGTTACACCAAGAAATCCATGCATGCAATCTGTCGGATTTATTCAGGCGTTGTATAAAACAAATACTGAATGTTTCACATTCGTGCAATGGTAAGAATAATTTCATTCGCCTCGTGGAATAGAACATTCAATCTGTCACCTCATGAAATTATTCTTACCATCGCACTCATAAACATTCATTATTTGTATATTATTTTACAGGTGGGTTGGTGGCTACACCCGACCCCCCAAAAATGCATCTTGGCCCCACCCCCACCCACAAGAAAGCCCAAACATTTTCCCACCCATTTTTACTGTTTCATCAATTGTTTACAATGTTTTTTGCTGGCTTGCTTGTTCTATAGGGGTATTACATGAAAAACGATGTCTTCGGTACCAAAGGAGATTTCATCACATCGCCTGAGATAAGCCAAATGTTTGGAGAAGTAAGGATTAATTTTTTTTTACACTTGAATATATATTACATTTATTTAAAGCATTTATTTAAAAAGTGAAATGTCTTTTTTGAAACAAAAAGATTTAAATACCCAGACAATTGTGGAATTGCTCAGGAAGATTTTAGCTAAAACTGAAGTAGTTTCTGCTGCCTTCAAGCTGTGAGGAAGCACCTTAATTGTAGTCATGTAAAAGTGCCACATACAGGCCAAACTAACGGTAATATTTGCAAAAACGTCTTTTAGTTTGTTTCTTTAATTATCGTCAAACAACGGTGTTATATGTTTAAAAAAAGTCGTATCTTCATTGAGTGATCCCCGCAATGTCGCTTCCCAGGTTGTATCATCAAATTGGGCGTGATCCCCGGCTATGATGGGCTGATGACGTCTGACTAGTTCCCCTCAAACAAAGACACTGACAATTTGGGAGACCGGCAACATAGGGCAAGATATATCTGTTGATAGAGTGCTGGTATGATATTACGGAGGTTGCAGGTGCAAATTCTGCTCCTGCTGGTTTTCTTTGCCAGCTTGTTCACAAAATTGCTTAATTGTTTGTTACAGCTGATTGCCCTGTGGGTCATCCATGAGTGGACACAGTCAGGCCAAACTACCCCTCTGCAGGTGGTCGAACTAGGTCCAGGCAGAGGGACATTAGCAGAGGATATGCTGAGGGTGAGATTCCAAAATAGAAGGAAATTTAGGGGAAGCTCACATGGCGTGTGCCGGCTGTGTGTGTGCCCCCTGATTTTTTATCCCAACCTAAAGCCCCTGTCACATAGTAGCGTATAGAGCCAACGTATGCCCAACGTTTTTAGAAATTTGGGTGTACGTTCGCGTAAGTTGCCATTCGTTCGTGACACGTTTGACATACGTTGTATTCGTTAGCTGTTCGTAGGGGTTCGCAGAGGTACGCTGGGGTCGATTTTTAATTTTGGACATGTTCAAAATTGTGAGCGTGTGACAACGTACTGATCAATACGCTATGTATACGTTGAGCATTCGCTGTGTGAACGTTTCGCACGTTGGGTGTACGTTTCTTCTTCGTCCGCTGTTCGTCCTAATACGTCCAACACATCTGGAACTTTGCCATAGCGAATGCACAACGTATACATAGCGTTTGTCTAACGAATGGCTAATGAATGGTCAACGAATACACAGCGTATTCCGACCTACATCAACTTTCACAAGGCGTCCATCTAACGTGCTTGACGCTAATCTACCGATATAGTAACGTGCGTCCACAGTACAGCTGCAGTACAGGTAGCGTTTTTCAGTCTGTGACGTCACAGCGGCCGCGAGTATACGTAGCTCCTTCATCATTTCTGCTCAGCTGGTCATCAGAGATGGAGGATGCTCAGAGACTCCGGATTCAATATCTTCTGGCCGTTCATCAACATGAATATGACCTGAACCAGCTTGCCATTAGAATTCTTGGGAGGCATGCTAAAATTGGACCTGGAACTCAGAGCTAGTGAAACTGGTCTGAAGATGTTGACTGTCCGAGGTATCTTGGTGAAATGTGGGTCAGCCGAGACACGTCACGTGACCGGCCGCAGCACGCTAGACATGCGTTGGGCATTCGCTGGTCATTTGTTGTGTACGCTCAGCATTCGTTGGATGGACGCTACGCATACGCTGTCATTCGTTACTATGGCCGCTAGTTATACGTTGGGCATTCGTCTTATACGCCAGGGAGTTCGTTGAGAGACAGATTTTGGCCGCAAATATGAGCGTATTTGCGCGTATCTGGACTTTGCCAAATTTCAGGGAAAAAATTTGTACGCTAGGCATAAGTTAGCTCTATACGCTACTATGTGACAGGGCCAAGGCTTAAATATGACAAGTGTCAAACCATTGGAGTTAGCAAGGACATTCAACTTTGCCCTGATTGGGCAAAGCCTTCCCCTTTTGAAGATCCTGGATCCCCCCCTCTAAATGTTGCATGAATAAAATTTACAAACTCCTTGGGTTGCTGCCATGCCTTCTGAACAAAGCAGCTGGAGTAATTGAAGATGGCATTCATTACTTGGTTGGGGATGCGAACCCCACTCCGGCCTTCGGCAAAAAAGGGGTTATTTTGCACATGTAGAGTTTGAAATATGTCCCCCACCCCACCCATCCATCTCTTCCTCCTGTTAAATTATTTCACTGATTTTACTGTTGTAAATTTTTGGGGAGACGTTTTGTTGCAAATATTTTGGGGGAACTTTTTTGAAAAAGTTTGGTGGGGAACCTCCACCCCCTTCCCGGAGCGGATCCTTGCTCTGCCCCTGCCTATGATGTCGTAGGCTTTATTGATGTGTGCTCAAAGTACTGGATTGGTCTGTGTAAGTACATGGTATTGAAAGGGAGGGTTAAATCATAGATCTGTGGTTGTTCTTTTAAGGTGTTCAAGCAATTCCAGCACATCACAGGGAACTCGTTGTCTCTCCATCTGGTAGAAGTCAGCCCCAGGATGAGCCAATTACAAGAGGAGAAGCTGACTGGTCAACATCGATCCAACAATGAGGCAGACAACCAAGAGGCTGGCCAAGACTCTGCCACTAGGCGAAATGAAAGAGATTCAGGTGAAGGAAGGGGCTCCTCACAATCGGCCTACAAAACCAGCATCAGCAAGACTGGGGTACCAGTGTCGTGGTATCGGAGTCTCAGAGAAGTACCAAAAGGTGACGGGCTGAATTTAATTTTTAAATTTAAAGGGGTAGTCCTAAAGCCAGATTTATAGAGCTGCCTGTCAACAAGTTATAGCAATAGTAGCCAATGATATGTAAAATGAACAGTTTTTCAGGAAAATGGGCTGTTTGAAAACTTCTAAAAGATACACCAGACCTTTATTTTAAAGGTAATTGATAGGGTCAATAACATTTTCAGTACTGTATAATAAACACTGAAAGACTTAACCTAGAAAATCCTTGCCACAGGATCCGAAGGTGTGTGAAAACACCGAATGTCCTAGTCGCAGGCTGAAAGATTTAACGACAAATACCTAGGTACAGTACAAGTTTTCACTGTTAATGTTTAAAGGCCTGTAATGCAAAAGTAGCCTGGCAGCTTGTAACTCATTTTGCTAGGTGGGTTCACATGTATCTTGGGGGCTTCATGGAGAGAAATGGGGGCTGCCTGAATTACAAATTGGCTCCCCTCTTCACTTTCACTTCCCCCTCTTCCCTTTCACTGCCCCCCTTTCACTTATCCCCGGGCCGAGACACTTTCCCCGGGGCGAGAATGGTAGTGAGAAATGGTGCAGGGGTGAGTTCTCCACCGGGGCGAGCAACGGCTTAAAGGTCACCAAAAACACGCGTTATCAGCACAACATAACAGAATCGCACGCATCATGTTTACATGTACATGTACAATGTATGCTTGTATAATTACGCTGGTGTGCGGCTTCTGAATATTACCAGATGAAACTGAAACAAACATATTGCTTCTCGTATGACATCAATCCCACTGGCAGGCGCCAAGTTTGTAACTCTTGCACTGTGGGAAAAATCTTCGCGCGCTTCCACCAAGATTTCTGGGTAATGCGTAAACTACGCATGCGCACCACTCGATAAACGTTCGCCCTCATACGATCGCCGTGTTCAAGTGAGAAACGACTGTGTCGATCCCTGGGGTGAGATAAGTGAGGTTTGAGAAAAGCAAGTGAGAATCGACGCGGGGTTGAACTCTGGGGTAAAAAATTGCGTGTCACTCCGGGGCCGCCCCGAGTGTGTTCACCCCGGGGATGGATACTCTAGTGTGAAAAGGCCTCTAGACTCATTAACATTTGCCGAGTTTGAAACCTCACTCCTTGATTAAAACCCTAACCCCCTAGGGTGCATGCAAAATCATAATAAAATTGGAGGATTTGGGACTATTATGGTTAATTAATTGTGAGTATATTATTGTTACTTTGTGCTCCTAGGAGTGTCCTGCTTCATTGCTCATGAGTTCTTTGATGCTCTGCCGATACACAAATTCCAGGTATTTGATGTATTTCATGAATAACCACCATAAATTCTTTAGGGGGTGGGGTTGCATGGGTGTGGGTTTGGGGGTGTGGGTGATTAAGGGTAATTGGAGGGCTAAATTTACTTGTTTCAAAATAGTTGTCTGAGAGGTGGGTATGTAGCTTGTCCTGTAAATTTTGTTCCAAAATATTTTGTTCTAGAATATTCATACTAACATTTCTTTTAAAAATCCCTTTTTGGTTGTGCATCATCAGCAGAATACAGTATTTCCTGCCACCGTACACCCCTGCACACACATACACCACAAGTGTAGTACATGACTCCAGACGTCTGGGGTGTGGCTAGTGGTGATTTTTAATGCAGATGATGTTACAGCGAGATACAGTATTTTTTTGTTGGTGGGTGGGTGGGGGGGGGGGGGGGGAAACCCCCCATATTTTTTTCTGTCTTGATAAATTACTAAAAACACATCAAAATTGTTATTTCATATGTAGCAATTATTGTTACAGCATCATTTGTAGAATTTTTCCTATTTTCATTTCTGTGAACCTGTAATTTCAATCAGAAAACAGATAAAGGTTGGCGTGAGGTGCTGGTTGATGTAGACAGCGACGCTACCGGTCCTCATCATCTGCGATTTGTACTGTCTCCTGCACCCACTCCAGCTTCAACAGTTTATCCTCAGGTAAGGCCAGAGGCCAATATCATGGAACTCCTGTAAGCTTAAAACTTTGCTAAACACAGAAAGTTTGATGTATACTGGTTGTGACTGGTTCTTGGCCGATTTTTGCCTGAAAATTTGTCCAGCAATATTTTGAACACAAGTCAATGATGGATCCAAGAGGCCAAAACAAATTTCTTCACCCCCCCCCCCCCCCCAAAAAAAAGAATTTTAATTTAAATTGTGTAAATATTTACCCAAACAAATTGCATGTTTTCCAGCATGTATTAACTCGGAACAAAAATGTGTTTACAAAATTCCACAGAGGTTGTCTTAAAGACATTTCTATAGGTCGGTGAGCAGTAGGTCAGTTCTCATGATTTAGAAGTTCTTATGGAGTCGTTGTTTAGAAGGGTATTGATGTTCATTTCCAATAATAAAACCAAGGGTTCCTCAAAAAGCTTTAATACTGTAGCTCACAAGCTCAAAGAAACCTGTGGAGAGAAGATGTTGTATTAATGATAAGTTTTAGAGGTGAGAAACCCACAGAATCAGGAAAACCGACAGAATCAGGCAAGGCCAGATGAGAACCCATCCCGTTAGTAGTGCAGTCAGGCCCTAACACAGGATTCGAACCCAGGTCACACAGCAGGGGTTAGATTTGTCAGGATTTTTCCTGATTTCAAGATTTTTTGTCGGGATTTCAGAATTTTTAAAGAATCTCTTTAGCAATCTGGAATTTCTGAGGTGTTGTCCTAAAGGTGTTTTTACATGTAAAAGTGGATATAGACCAATAACAATGGATATTTTAAGGGGTGCCTTTAGGCAAATACAAACTATATGTTGACCTGGGGTCCTTGTGGATTTTTCATGGATTTTTCGTAGATTTTTCGTGGTTTTTTGTCAGTCTCACCTCTGACACAGGTGGAAGGCATACAAAATGCATCTGTGCCAACCTGACTCATAACAAAGATGTTGCTGATGCTTTTTCCGGAAAGAGTTCCATATCCGGACATCACTTATTTTCCCTTAATATGACGTAAAAACTACCAAAAAGTGTAAATCTGATGAAGAAACACGAATTTAGGATGGAAAAAATTTCATTTTATTCTTTGAAAATACTTTGACTTTTTCTGTCATGGCCCATGGACTTTGTGCATGAGGAATAAGTGATAGCCGGATATGGAACTCTTTCCCTTTTTCCTTTCATCCCAATAATGATGAAACCTGACTTTTACAGAGGGAGCGCCCATTGATTTGGAAATTCAGTTCTTTATAAATACACGTATGTTGACGTATATTGCAGGTGTATCAGTTTAGTTTATTCACAGGCTGGTATGCTGCACTCGCATAGTTTAAGCCGTTGCCTGGATCGGGTCTTTTGTGGCTACGACTTCAAATTTGGCCATTGACAGGCTACGGTGAAGAGCCGTAGCCATTGATATTAATGTCTGTGTTGCCAAAATACTGCACAAACGCTATAACAACACGAACCATTCAAATTGTCTCTTATCAGGATTTTCCGTCAGATGTACCCCAGAAATATATATGTGCACAAGAAGTATCCCAAGATACACATTATAAAATCAGGCGTGCAAAGGTTTTTTAAAGTAATATTTATTGATTTCTTTGTAACATTGTCACGTAAAGTCGGAAGTAGATAGTATCGATTCTTGGCATTATATATTGCGATTGGTATCGATATGATTAAAAGCTATTGAATTATGCACTATTCGAAAATCACCGGAATCGCTGGTTATAATCAATTGCTGCTACAGAATCGAAGCAAAGCCTGCACCGGGTTTGAACTCGTGAATCTGACAAAAAAAAAACTTTGCACACGTTTCAAGTTGGTCGTTAGCTTCACTTCCATGGGATTCGCATTCTTGTGAAAATCCCGCTTCCAAAGAATCTCCTGAAAACTATGACAGCAACAGAGGAAATCAATGAATATCACTAATTGTAAAAGGCTGCTATGAAATCAATTACGCAACACCATTATGCCTATTCAAACGCAAATAAGCACCTCATTGCTCAAAAAAAGAAACTGATCTGACGTCACTTGTACAACACAAAGGGTAAACTGTAGATCTGCACAATGAGCAAAACTAAGTTGGCGGAGGAAACATATGTGTATATTTAATTCTGTCACAGAGCAATAAAAGCCAGATTATACAGGATTATCCAGAGAGAGAGGGGCCATTAATGTACAAGAGCTATCCAATGGGATTTCAGCTTCTTAAATTTTATCCTGTTTACAGGCCAATGACAGCCGGGATAATATAGAAGTTTGTCCAGAGGGAGGGGCCATTGTACAAGAGATGGCCAGCCGGATATCTGAGCATGGTGGAATGAGTCTCATCATTGATTATGGACACGATGGAACCAAGTCCGACACACTAAGGGTGGGGTTTTAACATTTATTCTCAATTTTAATTTGCTCTTGCCAACTGAGACAAAGGGTTAACAGCAGGTTTTTTGGACTGAGAAAGGTTTTAGATGTGGGTGTCGGTGGGGGTTTATCAGTCTTGACGTGTGGCGGATTGCAATATTAAAGCGGTCCTAAAGCTGCCTATTGAAGATTATTTACGTTTGTCTTTTTTTTCTTCATTTAATACATTTCCCTGTTGTTTGACGTTTTTTTCTGTTGCAATAGGGATTCAGGAAACACCAACTGCATGATGTGCTTTGTGAACCTGGCACTGCAGATCTCACCGCTGATGTAGATTTTTCTTATTTCCGTCATGTAGTTCAAGGCAAAGGTAATATTTTTTTTCAGACAGATCACATGGATAAATATTCCACTTATCTGTATGGTTACAGGGGTCCATATATGTGACCTGCTCCAGAAAAAGGTGATATAAGTCGCGCTATGCATTTACGTGTAATGGCCCTTTCAAGGTTGAGGGGGCAACAATTTTCGTCAAAATATATTTTTTGTTTTTTTCTTTAATGACATCTTAAATATCTAAAGTTTCCGGTTTGGTGTACAACAATGTTGATTTCAGTGAATAAAGTGAAAAAACAACCCTTTTAGAGTGCATTGTTCCATTGCATTGTATTATAACTAGCTATTTCAAAGCCTGTTTTCTCTGTTGTGCAATTTGAACTCCATAGAGCTAATTAATATGCAAAAATATGATATCTCCAGAACGGAAAGGGCTTTGGAGCTCTATCATGTACCAAATGAAAGCTTACATTGTGGGCTTTCCAAACATACATACAACTAATTTTTCATATTTTGCGACATAATATACCTTTTTCCAGAGCGGGTCACATATATACAGAGTCCATATATATACAGGGGTCCATATATATATTTTGCAGTGGAACACGGATATAATGAACCCTGCTATTCAAAGCATTTGCGTATGGCATGGGTGGCTTGTGCGTAAAGCGCTTGCCTCTCACCAATGTGGCCCGGGTTCGATTCCCGGCTCGGACCATATGTGAGTAGAGTTGTCCGTTGGTTCTCTCCTGTGCCACGAAGTTTTTCCCCGGGTCCTCTGGCTTTCCTCCCTCCGGAAAAATCAAACACTTTCGATATCTGGCTGTGCTCCGTGGTCATATGTGGGTCGATGTGGCCGGCTGCGGCCGGCTGCCAGAGGCGCCTTTACTTGTTAGCGACTCGACCACGTTGTAGCCGCGTCCTTCGCAATTCAGCATCCCAGCTGCGAGTAAGGATGATTAGCCTCCCAAATTATTATAAGCAGAACAACTGGTGGTGGGGATGGTTAGTGGATTGTGTGATAGCAGCGTTGCACTGTCCTGCACTTATGTTATTAGCAGTCTTGGTTGCTAACAAGTAAGAAATGCAAACCTTATTCCTCTATATTTCAGTGTGTACACACGGGCCTGTCAGCCAAGGGACATTCTTGAAGGCAATGGGTATTGAGACAAGACTCAAGGTAACAACTAGGCTCACTCTGGACACTCCAAAGCAGTTTAGAAGAGGAATTTGTTTTTACAATTAATTTTCATCGTTTTCGGTCAACTCGACGAACAAAATTTTGTTTGATATTTGCTTCATAGTTCATTGCCTCTCTGTTATGCTACTTTGCAACCCCACCCCCCTCCCCCTACCCCCACCCCCCGGGCATTAAAAAGAAAACCGAATATGGAAACATTACAATTCATGAATGTAATGTTCTCCTGTTGTACTGTATTCTATCTAGAATGTATTAAAAACCCCAACAATTATTATTTCTGTGATTGCTTTCCAAAAAGTAATTCTCGGCTTTGTTTCATATTCTGAACGTTTAAACCCACACTTTGAAAAAAAAGTTTAAACTGAAATTTTGTATTTTTACCAATCTGAAAAATTTTTGTTGGTCTACTTTTTTTCATAGATGCTGTTAAAGACTGCAACAACTGAGCATAGCAATGATCTGATTACCGGCTATAGAATGCTGACAGACGCTGCCCAGATGGGGGAGAGATTCAAGTTCTTTGCCATGATGCCACAAAGCATGCAACGGCGGATCCCAGCAGGATTTTCAAGTTGATATCCTGTAGCTCACACAACTGTGGAAACTGTTCCCCGGCTATAGAATGCTGACAGACCCTGCCCAGATGGGGGAGAGATTCAAGTTCTTTGCCATGATGCCACAAAGCATGCAACGGCGGATCCCAGTAGGATTTTCAAGTTGATATCCAGTAGCTCACACAACTGTGGAAACTGTTCCCCGGCTATAGAATGCTGACAGACGCTGCCCAGATGGGGGAGAGATTCAAGTTCTTTGCCATGATGCCACAAAGCATGCAACGGCGGATCCCAGTAGGATTTTCAAGTTGATATCCAGTAGCTCACACAACTGTGGAAACTGTTCCCCGGCTATAGAATGCTGACAGACGCTGCCCAGATGGGGGAGAGATTCAAGTTCTTTGCCATGATGCCACAAAGCATGCAACGGCGGATCCCAGTAGGATTTTCAAGTTGATATCCAGTAGCTCACACAACTGTGGAAACTGTTCCCCGGCTATAGAATGCTGACAGACGCTGCCCAGATGGGGGAGAGATTCAAGTTCTTTGCCATGATGCCACAAAGCATGCAACGGCGGATCCCAGTAGGATTTTCAAGTTGATATCCAGTAGCTCACACAACTGTGGAAACTGTTCCCCGGCTATAGAATGCTGACAGACGCTGCCCAGATGGGGGAGAGATTCAAGTTCTTTGCCATGATGCCACAAAGCATGCAACGGCGGATCCCAGTAGGATTTTCAAGTTGATATCCTGTAGCTCACACAACTGTGGAAACACTTCCCCGGCTATAGAATGCTGACAGACCCTGCCCAGATGGGGGAGAGATTCAAGTTCTTTGCCATGATGCCACAAAGCATGCAACGGCGGATCCCAGCAGGATTTTCAAGTTGATATCCAGTAGCTCACACAACTGTGGAAACTGTTCCCCGGCTATAGAATGCTGACAGACGCTGCCCAGATGGGGGAGAGATTCAAGTTCTTTGCCATGATGCCACAAAGCATGCAACGGCGGATCCCAGTAGGATTTTCAAGTTGATATCCAGTAGCTCACACAACTGTGGAAACTGTTCCCCGGCTATAGAATGCTGACAGACGCTGCCCAGATGGGGGAGAGATTCAAGTTCTTTGCCATGATGCCACAAAGCATGCAACGGCGGATCCCAGTAGGATTTTCAAGTTGATATCCAGTAGCTCACACAACTGTGGAAACTGTTCCCCGGCTATAGAATGCTGACAGACGCTGCCCAGATGGGGGAGAGATTCAAGTTCTTTGCCATGATGCCACAAAGCATGCAACGGCGGATCCCAGTAGGATTTTCAAGTTGATATCCAGTAGCTCACACAACTGTGGAAACTGTTCCCCGGCTATAGAATGCTGACAGACGCTGCCCAGATGGGGGAGAGATTCAAGTTCTTTGCCATGATGCCACAAAGCATGCAACGGCGGATCCCAGTAGGATTTTCAAGTTGATATCCTGTAGCTCACACAACTGTGGAAACTGTTCCCCGGCTATAGAATGCTGACAGACGCTGCCCAGATGGGGGAGAGATTCAAGTTCTTTGCCATGATGCCACAAAGCATGCAACGGCGGATCCCAGTAGGATTTTCAAGTTGATATCCTGTAGCTCACACAACTGTGGAAACACTTCCCCGGCTATAGAATGCTGACAGACCCTGCCCAGATGGGGGAGAGATTCAAGTTCTTTGCCATGATGCCACAAAGCATGCAACGGCGGATCCCAGCAGGATTTTCAAGTTGATATCCAGTAGCTCACACAACTGTGGAAACTGTTCCCCGGCTATAGAATGCTGACAGACGCTGCCCAGATGGGGGAGAGATTCAAGTTCTTTGCCATGATGCCACAAAGCATGCAACGGCGGATCCCAGCAGGATTTTCAAGTTGATATCCAGTAGCTCACACAACTGTGGAAACTGTTCCCCGGCTATAGAATGCTGACAGACGCTGCCCAGATGGGGGAGAGATTCAAGTTCTTTGCCATGATGCCACAAAGCATGCAGCGGCGGATCCCAGTAGGATTTTCAAGTTGATATCCAGTAGCTCACACAACTGTGGAAACTGTTCCCCGGCTATAGAATGCTGACAGACCCTGCCCAGATGGGGGAGAGATTCAAGTTCTTTGCCATGATGCCACAAAGCATGCAACGGCGGATCCCAGCAGGATTTTCAAGTTGATATCCAGTAGCTCACACAACTGTGGAAACTGTTCCCCGGCTATAGAATGCTGACAGACGCTGCCCAGATGGGGGAGAGATTCAAGTTCTTTGCCATGATGCCACAAAGCATGCAACGGCGGATCCCAGCAGGATTTTCAAGTTGATATCCAGTAGCTCACACAACTGTGGAAACTGTTCCCCGGCTATAGAATGCTGACAGACGCTGCCCAGATGGGGGAGAGATTCAAGTTCTTTGCCATGATGCCACAAAGCATGCAACGGCGGATCCCAGTAGGATTTTCAAGTTGATATCCTGTAGCTCACACAACTGTGGAAACTGTTCCCCGGCTATAGAATGCTGACAGACCCTGCCCAGATGGGGGAGAGATTCAAGTTCTTTGCCATGATGCCACAAAGCATGCAACGGCGGATCCCAGCAGGATTTTCAAGTTGATATCCAGTAGCTCACACAACTGTGGAAACTGTTCCCCGGCTATAGAATGCTGACAGACGCTGCCCAGATGGGGGAGAGATTCAAGTTCTTTGCCATGATGCCACAAAGCATGCAGTGGCGGATCCCAGTAGGATTTTCAAGTTGATATCCTGTAGCTCACACAACTGTGGAAACTGTTCCCCGGCTATAGAATGCTGACAGACCCTGCCCAGATGGGGGAGAGATTCAAGTTCTTTGCCATGATGCCACAAAGCATGCAACGGCGGATCCCAGTAGGATTTTCAAGTTGATATCCAGTAGCTCACACAACTGTGGAAACTGTTCCCCGGCTATAGAATGCTGACAGACCCTGCCCAGATGGGGGAGAGATTCAAGTTCTTTGCCATGATGCCACAAAGCATGCAACGGCGGATCCCAGCAGGATTTTCAAGTTGATATCCAGTAGCTCACACAACTGTGGAAACTGTTCCCCGGCTATAGAATGCTGACAGACCCTGCCCAGATGGGGGAGAGATTCAAGTTCTTTGCCATGATGCCACAAAGCATGCAACGGCGGATCCCAGCAGGATTTTCAAGTTGATATCCAGTAGCTCACACAACTGTGGAAACTGTTCCCCGGCTATAGAATGCTGACAGACCCTGCCCAGATGGGGGAGAGATTCAAGTTCTTTGCCATGATGCCACAAAGCATGCAACGGCGGATCCCAGCAGGATTTTCAAGTTGATATCCAGTAGCTCACACAACTGTGGAAACTGTTCCCCGGCTATAGAATGCTGACAGACCCTGCCCAGATGGGGGAGAGATTCAAGTTCTTTGCCATGATGCCACAAAGCATGCAACGGCGGATCCCAGCAGGATTTTCAAGTTGATATCCAGTAGCTCACACAACTGTGGAAACTGTTCCCCGGCTATAGAATGCTGACAGACCCTGCCCAGATGGGGGAGAGATTCAAGTTCTTTGCCATGATGCCACAAAGCATGCAACGGCGGATCCCAGTAGGATTTTCAAGTTGATATCCAGTAGCTCACACAACTGTGGAAACTGTTCCCCGGCTATAGAATGCTGACAGACCCTGCCCAGATGGGGGAGAGATTCAAGTTCTTTGCCATGATGCCACAAAGCATGCAACGGCGGATCCCAGTAGGATTTTCAAGTTGATATCCAGTAGCTCACACAACTGTGGAAACTGTTCCCCGGCTATAGAATGCTGACAGACCCTGCTCCAGATAGGGGAGACTGGGAGTGATTCAAATTCTTTGCCATGATACCACAAAGTACACAGCAAATGAATCCCAGCTGTGTGTTCATGCTTATATGTGGGGTGCCGTGGC
The DNA here is from genome assembly GCA_037893225.1 of Hippasteria phrygiana. Classification (NCBI taxonomy): domain Eukaryota; kingdom Metazoa; phylum Echinodermata; class Asteroidea; order Valvatida; family Goniasteridae; genus Hippasteria; species Hippasteria phrygiana. The sequence continues at coordinate 467,387 of JAZGUH010000883.1, read as the reverse complement.
CTTGTGATATAGTGCACTGGACTCAAGATCTCAGTGGTACTGCAGATTGTGGGTTCAAGCCCAGGGGGGTGTAATGGTGCTTGTGTCCGTGAGCAAGACACTTTGTCACAAATTTCTTATCTTCACCCAGGAGTAAATGGCTACCTGTGAGGGCAGTGGTGGTTATGTGTTTGATTTAGCCCATGTGCGCTTAACTTACAGCCGGGGCTGTATACAGTGTACTCCCCAGGGAGCTGAGAAGGTTTTCGGAATGTTTGATAAGACTGATAGGCAGGGTTAATAATATAGTGCCTTGAGCACCTTGATTTGGTGGATATGCACGCTTTATAAATCTAAAGTTTTATTATTATCATGATTATTACATCATGCAGCTGTCCCAAGTGCAAACTGATGCATAGGCCTAGTGGTACAAATTTCCCAAGCAGTGACTTTAGACGATGCCCTCATTTTTGTTGGAATTTTTAGTCCAACAGCACAGGGTGAGGTAGACAGGAGACCATTGGTCTGTGAGTACCTGCATGAAGGAATAAAGTTAAAATGAATAACTTCTTAGAGGGCATTGTGAGCAATGATTGAGTCACACATTCAACCAGCTTATGTTTGTCAGTCATGATCTATTGTAAGGAGGATCTGTTGATGGGATTCAAGAGTCGTTCTTAATTGATCCAGCCCTTGGAATCAAGAGACAGAATAGACATCCTCTGATCCACAATGTACATTGGTTTATGTGATAAATGAATTATGACAAACAAATCATTAAATTAATGTGTATGTTGCGCGCTGCCTCAAATCTGTCTGTAATGGATATAATTATACCAGAACAATGAATGACTTATGTACAAATTCCACATTAAGAACCTGGATCCTGATCACCCATCCACCCACCCCTCTTCCTATCCTGCCCCACCCAACCATGCTGAACCCCACACCTGAAAGATAAAAGAAAGTATTGTCACCAATCTTCCTGTAAAGTGCGTGGATTTGCTCATGGCATCTGCTGTGGTGTTAGTGTGCAGTTTTATGAACATGTCGAGGCAAAACAAAAATTCTCAAGCCTGACATTTTGCTCAGTTTTAGATAAAAGTCGTGCAGAGAGTTCCCACAAGAACAACTGAACCACGGTTTGCAGGTACAGGAACAAGTTCAACACAAGGAGGATCAGGGGCGGGTCTGGGGGGGGGATTTTTTTTCTTTTTCTTATAAGGGCCTACGCCTGAAGTACCGTAGCAAACCAGAAAAGCATGCGAAAACCCTGTGAAGGTATTATTTTGCTTTTATGGGTAAGAACAAAACAGGTTAAATGGCGCCTCCAACGTTGAGAAAGTGTCCCCCCCCCCCCCCCGTTTCCCCTGTAAAATTTTGTTCGCGGGTAAAACATTTTGGCAGTAAACTTTTTGGACAAATGTACACAAATAAATTCAGAACCCCCCCCCCCCCCCCCCGCACAAAAATCCTGGATCCACCCGCGGGGATCCAGCATGACTTTTGAAAAAAATATTTAAACGAGCATAGGCCTCTAATTCTTTGATTGACAATACATGTACGGCCTACTTTCACACCGCATGGTAGATCCAAGGTGTGGGTCACTAAGGGGGCATTCCCCAATAAAGACCTGAAATCGGATCTTAAATCAATGAACCCAATTAGTGTGATTAATTCTGACTCGGTCCTTGGTACAATGCGGACCAGGGTGGGGCTTGGAAGCTTTTGAAAACAAATTTGAATAAGGCAGCATGCTTCAGAAACTGAAACTTTCGGAAAATTTCATTGGTGTAATCCATCTCATGCTTTTGTGTTTTTTTGTTTTGATTTGTTGTTTAATTGGTGCAGTTTGTATAGAAATGTTCACTTTCCTACAATAAGGGTCATTTTTATGAAAAAAAAAACTTAAATTTTACATCATATTTTTTACTACGGTATCACTTCTTTTGTTGCAACTTTTGCCTTATTTGGGTATACGTCTAATAAGACAAATTAACATGCTCGTAACGAAGTCTATTGTTTTTTAAGTGTACATAGCTCAGCAACCATAGCATTCTGTGACATTATGTGACATTCTGTGATTGTCAATATTACCATGCTGTTAAAACGTTGTTTTCAAAACTATGAAAAATGCTTTTGACATTTGACTAATTTAGTGGATATTTAGGGTATATTGCTTCTATAAAGGGTATTTCCTGGGAATGTTATTGGATTACAACAATGTGTCTGCTTACAATAACACAAAAATGAAGACAATCCATTGAAAAATAGTGATAATATACATGTTTTGTTTTTCTATTTCATGTTTATTCAAAATTACGATACGAGAAAAACGCATTTGAAAATCATTTTCGATGAAGTTGTCCTTATTCCACATTTCTTACAAAATTTATATCAGCCTCAAAAATGGAGTTGATATAGTAAAAATATAAGGTCCAAATATGTTTAGAACAAAAATTGAATGACTGGGGGGAAATGGGATTTTTTCATTGCAATTGTAGGAATGCACCTTGATCGTAGAGCAAAGAACAAATTGGCTACTATAATCCAGAAGCTTAACAGTAGTTGGGTGCTAATTTTCACAATTTTCCGAAAAGGCGTTTAATAATTTTGTAAGTGATCGAGCTATATGCCCGAATGATCAGAGGAAAGCAACTCGGCAATTGGCCTATTTGGGGTTATGATCTTTCTCCTCGCACACGCGGACCGAGTATTCCTTACAAAAAGTGACTGCCTGGAAACAGTCAGCAAAAGCCACACAAACGAGGCTCGCATTTTGTCCTTGGTGCTACAAGAGTATGCCGCCCGCTTGTGCCCCCAGCCCGCTCTCTCGCCCGCGAATTTCTTTCCCCAAACGACATCCAAATGGGTTAACGCTATGAGATTTCGGACTTGACTTCCCTTTAAAAAAATCCTCCGCAGCCACGTATTAGAAAAACAAATGAATTCGAACGTAATGAAATTTCGGACTTTATTTCCCTTTAAAAAATCCTCAAAAGCTTGAAGTCTCGAACCCACAATCTTCTACCTCGCAGTCGAACACCGTATCGACTGAGCCATCGGAATGCTCGGCAAACAACGAGAATTCGTTGCATTATATACCGAGCCTTTTACATAATGCGTACGTGCAGGCGCGGATCCAGGAATTTTGTAGGGGGGGCACCTAAAACGGACAAATGCGAGCGCGAAGCCCTTACTGGATGCTCCGTTGTGCAATCTGGGGCGATTCCTGGCCACTTTCACCTAACTTTTTTGTAGCAAAAGTTGTTAAGATTATATCGAGAATATATTATATATGTCATTATTTTTACCCATTATTTTAGCCATGTCATGACTACAAAAACTAAGTTTGTCCCTCCCCCATTGTTGGCGTTTAATTTTCAGTTTTTGCCCTTCATTTTTAATTGTGACCTTACGGCGTGGGGTCCGGGGCCCGCTTAACCCCTTGAGTACGGTATTTTACGGGAGACGTCGGGGTGTCGCGGCGGTTCTGGCAGCCAAGCGAACCGCTACAATGTGTTTGTGCAGTCAAGCGTAACATAAACAATAATCCAACAATGTATTGAAACTGCACAAACGGCGGCCAATGGCGTCATCCGGCCTGGTGGCACTTTCTTTTGACGCCATATGGCATCATCCGTACGCAAGGGGTTTTAAGGGCCCCGGAAAATTTTGGATTCTGGATACTCCGTGGTGCAATAGGCCTAAGGCGATTCCTGGCCACTTTCACCTGTCTTTTTTTGTAGCAAATTTTGTTAAGATTATATGGAGAATATATATATCATTATTTTAGCCATTATTTTTAGCCATTATTATAGCCATGTCATGACTACAAAAACTAAGTTTGTCCCTCCCCCATTTTTTGGCGTTTAATGTGCAGTTTTTACCCTTCATTTTTAATTGCGACCTTACGGCGTTGGGGTCCGGGGCCCGCTTAAGGGCCCCGGAAAATTTTGGATTCTGGATATATGGCCACTTTCACCCGACTTCTTTTTCAGCAAAAGTTGTTATTAAGATTACAGTATATGGAGAATATATCATTATTTTAGCCATTATTTTTAGCCATTATTTTAGCCATGTTTGTGCACCAATTTCAACTATCAAAAAAATAATAAAACATGGTTTTATTACTGGACATGAAGAAATATGGCACTGGATATTATTTTTTTTTTTTATGTGTGCGTTTAGGAATCAAAAATCAAAAAGGATTTGGGCACATTTAGTATGTCATTTAGTTATCCATTGTTTCCTGCTGGTTGGGGCCATTTAACCTGTAATAAACTCCACCAAGGGGATTAGATGTTGAGATGGAGAGAGTTGAAATCCCCGGGCTTCGGGAAATACTCGGGTTTTCTCTTAAAAGAGGGTTTCAGTTCTATGACATGATTGATAACCTTTTTTTCTTATTGCATTTGTCAGTAGTTTTTTTTTATGCCAAAAAGTAGACACAGCACGCAGATGTTTAATATCGGCGCCGGTGATTTTTTAAGGAGGTTGCCCTCCTCCTCCCCATCCGCTCCTTTTCTCTCACCTCCCCCTCTTTTTTTCCCTTTTCTCTTTTTGTTTGACTCAATTTACCGGGCGGGCGCCCCCCCCCCCCCCCCCCCTGGATCCACGCCTGGTATATTGAAAGTATTATAGAGGGCGCTCAACAATGCATCCATTCGGATGTTGTTTGGGAAAAATAATTCGCAGCCCGCCCACGTACGTCCCACATTACCTCATCACGTCTCTTCATCAATTATTGTGGTCAATGTGTGTCACAGGATGCGTTGCGCGGACCATACCATACCAAGGACGAGCACATTCCAAATGCAGCAAGTACAGTGAGCAGCGCATCAATTTATTTGCTCATTCAACATTTTCTGCTCCGCCAAATCGTTCCAGTTGCAACAAGCAATTTCACATATAGTATTATCCTCTTCTGAGGTTGAGCCTTATACTGTCTTTACAACTTGAACGCATCAATATTTTTCCATCATGCCTGACATATCCCTGCCTAAGGTGAAAAAGCCCAGCAAATGCAAGCTTTGTTTACTGCGATGTTTCGCCTGCTGTTGCCCGTGCATGAAACCACGGCTACCCGGCCAGGTACGTGTACAAAACTACAAACTTCGGTACTTCGTATAGTCGGCAATTGGTTTAGATTATGATGACCGTGTCGCCACTTTTATAGTGACCAGAAGAGAGCAGGGTGCGGTGGGGTGTTGGTGCTGGGGATTGGTGTCAGTTTACATCATACATAAACAGTGTCGTATAGCCATTCCCTCCTGGATGGAACAGTTGGCTATACCCTTTAACCATGGAGGAAGGAACTTCCTCCATGCTTCAACCTTTCGATTTGTGTGTTCATCATGGAGGAATGTGTTCTTATTCCCCAAATACGGTGTGCTCATAATATGTTTAGGATGCTTGTTCGAAGCAAGGGCGGATCCAGAACACAATTTTTCTTTTTTTTTGGGGGGGGCCCAAAACATTTGGGCTGAGTTTTGTGGGTGGGTGTACGCAGTGGCTGCCTTTTTGCGACGTCAGTAAAAAAAAAAAAGTGGCCCCCTTTGCCCCCCCCCCCCCCCCCCCGGATCCGCCCTTGGTTCGAAGTGCACCATACGTGACACGTCTGTTTTAGTACCAACTGCCATTTTTCTCTTTTTTGCCATTTTTAAAGCTGTAAGAGTAGAAATATGAGGCTAATTTTCAGTAAAAATAGAAACCTTTGGCTGAAATCAATCATCGCCAAATTTGACCCCACATAACCACGATAGTTTCTCACTGAGTAGAAAGTGACTGGTGAAAAGCATGAGCATCAGTTCAAACCCGACTGTTTAATTTTTTACCAATTAGTCTTGCCGATTGTAATTCTCTTGGACTTAATATGGCACTGTTTTTAATTTATGTTTTCCCAACTGAAAACAAAAGTAATGTTGGCCTTAGTATATATTGCTGCTGGGTCTAATTATTCAGACCAAGCTTCTGGTTTTCTTTCCAGACAATAGACAGTGCTCTCGCGCATCAAGTCAATGATCATGTCATTGAATGCTTGTCGAAAAAAGCAATGGAATATAAATCACATTCTTCGGATTGTATTAGCATATAATGATTATGCATTGGCTTGTGATCAGGCGGTGTACATGTATTTACAACAGGTGCATTGAACATGCATAATTACATGTTGTACACGGACATGTATACACGCTCAACTGAGTGCAATGCATCTCCGATCTATTCAGGACAAACAACTCTTACTGGTGCTTGTAGTGATGTCACGCCATTGAGGAAGGAACATATAATTCCTTCATCCATGGTCACGCAGAGCCATTGAGTAAATTTATGCATATGAAAATAATAAATATATAAACAAACTACATGTACTTAGCTTTTTTGAATATGTATTTAGGTCATGCCTTTGTTGGGTCAACCATGGAGAAATAACCCATTGGCGAAAACTTTGCTGAAATTGTATCCTGAATTCCCTTCATATTCACATTGCATTTATCGTTAGACTACTGGTGCATATGTAAATGTACCAGCGCAACTGTTCAAGGCCGACCGACTAAAATAAATGCAGTATAGGTCTGTGCCCCTCCTGTAAATTATCATATTGTTGCAGCTTGCCTTATGAGCGGAAACCTCTCACGCATTGCATACGTGGGTGGCATCGTTGAGTCAAGAGTCATGCATTTTATTTTTTATGGCGAACGTTGAAAAGCCGTTTTGTGAACAAGTGACTGAGGTAGGCTATATTGAATCAGAGTGCATTGACTGGTTGAGTAAGTATATACGGATGTTTTCCACCGTCATGGTCTCATGGCTCGGAGTATCTAAAAGTAACTCACCATTCAACCCACAGGGGAAATGATCAAAACTGAAAGCAAAACGAACTTAAAGGGACACATTGCTTTGGATTTTGCGATTTGGGCTATAAAACTGAAATGGATATGGTTGGGAAGCTTTTTTAAAAGTAGAATATAAAGATTCACATAACTATCCCTTCAAATTGCGTGGTTTTTGTTTAATTTCGTGACAAATAACGGTCCGCCATTTTGTAGAACCAAATTTTTGACTCCACAAAATGGCGGACTGTGTTCACCAGTCGTATTTCCAGTCGCATCTGGTTGAAGTACGTTCTGTTGATCCATTTTGATGTACTGTGGCACGGCGCGCAGCACTGGCAATATGTGTCGCGAGGTACCTGGCGATCATCTGATAGGTTCACAAGGCCACTGGCTGCGGCGCCAGCCTAAAGACTCTTACAGCGTATTTTGCGCATTATTTAGACGGTGGTATTTAGTACTGGAAATAAGTCTATGTTTCGCGGGTCAGATGTCAGGGGTAAGCGGCCAATTTTTTGTTTTGTAATCACTACTCACTAATTACAACACATTATACGTGTTTTTTGCATGAACAACTCTTATCAAAGGTAAGGAACATTTCTAAACAGCAAAATTTCATGACATTTGAAGGCAATGTGTCCCTTTAAAGACACACATTGCCCTGAAATCCCCCAAATTCCATCTCATTGGTTAGTTTTAGCTAACCTATTTTCAAGGTCTGGGTGTAACTTTTACCATTTTCCCATTTTAAAATTTACCATTTTAAAATGTTCCATAATGTGTAATATTATTTACTGAGAAATATGGGAAACCCCCAAAGCATTGAAATCCGGACACTGGCGCCGTATGAGTGCGGCGCCAGTACACCAAAGCGATACAAACCAAGGGCACAACTCGAATTTCCCCAACGGTCTAACTTTTCCGAAACAAAGTATATAGCGTCCCTGAAATGATTTCCGTCGATGATTTTCCGACAAAAGGCACATTTTCAAGGGATGGTCGTGTACATTATTATATTCTACTTTGAATAAGCTTTCAAACCATGTCAATTTTAGGAAGAACGCTTTTTGCAACCCAGTTGGGCGCCTCTAAGGCAATGTAGCCCTTTAAGTGGGACTACGCCCCTTTTCCCGCTTTGCCTGCTTTGCCCGGCCTCTCGACCAATCAGAACGCTGCATTTTGATCACATGACACATCATTTGCATAATTTGAGAAGCCGATTAAGGAGCCAGTTTGAGCAAGCTGGACCGACCCCATGCGTAAGCGAATTTAAAGACAATGGCAATAGACAATTTATGTAATCGTATTTAATTAAAGAATGACTTTGCAACCCTCAAATAAAATGTCACTGAGAAATGGGAACATATCCGCAGGTACAATGGAATAACCCGCAAGATTTGTTGTGAATGACTCACCTTCGTCGCAGTCTCAGGCTGTTGTGCAATCGCACGGACGGGTTGTACGTGTACAGATAGATAGTCCGGGCGATATTTCAGAAAATGTTACATAAAGAGGTATTTTTAGTAGAAGTTGGTATCTGAACTATTTGACCTAATTTGGGGGCGCTGAATCCGAAAATGATGGATACCAAGCCGAATTCTGAGCTTAAAGGGCCATTTCTGCAAAATTACTTTATTCACTGGATAAAAGCACTATATAATGTTTTCAAAAATTTCTTTAACTCATTTAAATGTGCTAAATAAACAACAAATAAATAAACCGAAACAAAAGAAAAACGGCGCACTAACAATGGAAATCCATTGTTACTTGGCACTAAATCTATTGTTACTAGTTCACAGTGTTGATTGGTTTTATACTTTTCTATTCTATTTTTATTGTGGTGGTACGCTTCTCATCTTTAAGTGCACTGTCAAATTTTCTTTTGCAATATTAGGCCGCATCCGAAACTCTTGTCTACGGCTATTGTCTAGGTGTGCGCCCATACGTGAAGAAATGCTGACAATAGCCGTAGCCGTAGCTCTGGAAGCCCGTTTCGGACACGGCCTTACTCTATGCTGCACAAAAGAATTTTTCGTAGATGACAGTAACAATCCAATGTTACCAAATTCGGGCCAGATGAATAAAAAATGATTGACAAGCCGGGTTTTGTAGATTAAAGGGGCATATTGTATGAAAAAGAGCGAATTTCTAAAACAGCCTGATTTAGGAGAAAAGGGCTAAATTTGTGTGTATGGGAGTTAGTAACAGACACAAATTACCTTACCTAATTTATGGGTACTGCATCCAGCAAGGACAGACACTGAGCTGAATTTCGATATTAAATTGGCATAATGGCGAAATAAAAAGATGAATAAAAGCATCTCTTGATTAATTGTACATTGTCATTATTTTTCTTTAAAATTTTTCCAGGTGCTGAAAAAAATATAGTATATCAATCTAACCCCCAAAATGGGTTTCCTTGATTTTATAATGTTGTGTTATATTTTTCTGGAACTGCACTTTGCACATTGTATGTAAAAGAACTCTTTGCAAAGTTTTGTTTTCAAGAAGATTATGACTGTAAGATATTAAATTTTAAATAATGTTTGTGTTTATGTGGCCTACATTTAGTAGTAGTGGTTTGTTGCTGCCTTTTACGTGAACAAAATCACTCTTCTGGTTCATGGAGAAACATTACAAAATGAACTCTGACGGTGCACTAAAAGGTGGAGAAGCATTACTCCAAAAGAAAAATAAAGTGTAAACAGTGTAAACTAAAAAAGATAAAACATTTTGTAGAAATGTAGAACTAAAAAATTGATGCGTTTATTTAATTTGTTATTTTGCTATAATGCCCATTTAATCTCGGAATTCAGCTCGGTATCCGCCCTTTTTGCATGCAGCACAGCTAAAAATACAATATGCCCCTTTAATCAACAAAACCCGGCTTGTCAATCATCGTTTCTTATTCATCTGGGTTGGAATTCTGTAACATTGGATTAACACTGTCATTTACGAAAAATCCTTTTGTGAAGCAAAAGAAAATTTGACAGCACACTTAAAGGTGAGAAGCGTACCACCACAATAAAAATAGAATAGAAAAGTATAAAACCAATAAAACCCCTTATTTTTTGATTAGATTTATTTAGTTGTTCTTTATTTATCACCTTAAAATGAGTTAAATAAATTGTTGAAAATATACAGTACTTTTATCCTGTGAATAAAGTAATTTTGCAGAAATGCCCCTTTAAACTCGGCATACGGCTTGGTATCCATCATTTTCGGATTCAGCGCCCACAAATTAGGTAAAATGTCTAGGATACCAACTTCCACTCAAAAATTTCCCTTCTTACCCTAAAATGAGCCCTTATTGGAAATATCGCCTGGACTTATAACACATGTTTGTACTGGGCACATGTGCGTGATGCGGACGGTAACGGACACGACGGCATGTATAGTCCGTGCGATTGCACATGGACTATGAACTTATGTTATGAAGGTGAGTCATTCACAACAAATCTTGCGGGTTGTTCCATTGTACCTGCGGATATGTTCCCATTTCTCAGTGACATTTTATTTCAGGGTTGATTCTTTACTTTCATACTAAACAGTACTTTCTGAAATTTAAATAAACTTCAAAGTCATTCTTTAAATACGATTACATAAATTGTCAATTGCCAAATCATTGTCTTTAAATTCGCTTACGCAAGTCAACACCCCTCCTACACGAATGGGGTCGGTCCAGCTTGCTCAAAATGGCTCCTTGAATCGGCTCTTCAAATTATGCAAATGAGGTGTCACGTGATCAAAATGCAGCAATCTGATTGGTCGAGAGGCGTGGAAAAGGGGCGTGGTTTTACCCATACAGACGGGTTGCACTACAACAGTCCGCAGATATAATTGAAACTGAATTCTAACCTAAAGTCAACTAGTCCATTGTATGATCGTTGTCCTTTTGTTCTTTCTTTCTTTAAGTAACTGATTTCTACTTACACTTTCCATTTGGACTTCATTTTCCCCTATTTTGATTTCTTAGAAAAAGAAATGTTGTTGCTGCTGACACGCGAAGAAATGGCCTACACAAGAACAAGACGTCAAAAAAGTGAGTACTTTCGAGAACACGAGACATCAAAGCAATTAACTTTCGTTATTGACAAGAAAAGTGCCCTAAAGCCAAAATTTTACAACTTTTCCCAACTCTTTTGTATTTATTTCTTGAATTTTACTGCTGAACAATATTACTGCTGGCTGGAAGAATAGAGCATCAATGCCGCAACAACCAAAATAAATATTTAAAAAAGCATCGAAAAGAGACACGGGAAAAATATTTCAACGAAGCGACTCTTATCTTAGGGGCACACTTTTCTTAGTTCCGTCTAAAAATGTAAAAAGGTTACCGAATTCCATTGATTTTCTTTGGTTACAAAAGTTACAATTTATTATGACATATAAGCAAGCGGTTTTGTATTATTCACTGCAATGTTTTGCAATGTATTTAATATTGGTTCACATTTCTGATAACTGTTTTCCATATTTTTGTTTTTCTCTCTTATCAGTTCGCCACTTCGATCAAAATACTGTGCCATGCCATCAGGAACTATGCACCCGACTTCGTAGCCTGCTTAATAATTTGATACAGACGCCCTTGGCAACCTGATCATAGATTCAACCTGATATGCCTGTCATTTTATTTTGCTGGACTACCTAGATTGTATAGAATAGGGACATCGCTATATAATCAATAGTATTGATAACTAAGCCCATCACAATAGGATTTGTCTGTACTTGTTTCTAACCTCAGTTGTCTTCAGTGTAAGAGGATGTTCCCACTCGATGATTTGTTGACTCTTTTTGCCCCTCCTATCGAAGAACCTACCTCCACAGTACTGGGAGGCATATGGGTCATTCTATATAAAGTCCAAAAGTGTAACATTTTTGGTGTCCCTGTTAAAGGGACACATTGCCTTCAAATGTCATGAAATGTTGCTGTTTGGAAATGTTCCTTATCTTTTATAAGAGTTGTTCATGCAAAAAAACACGTATAATGTGTTGTAATTAGTGAGTAGTGATTACAAAACAAAAAATTGGCCGCTGACCCCTGACATCTGACCCGCGAAACATAGACTTATTTCCAGTAGTAAATACCACCGTCTAAATAATGCGCAAAATACGCTGTAAGAGTCTTTAGGCTGGCGCCGCAGCCAGTGGCCTTGTGAACCTATCAGATGATCGCCAGGTACAATTCTCTACCTCGCAAAACATCGCCAGTGCTGCGCGCCGTGCCAAAATACATCAAAATGGATCAACAGAACGTACTTCAACCAGATGCGCCATTTTGTGGAGTCAAAAAATTTGGTTCTACAAAATGGCGGATCGTTATTTGTCACGAAATTAAACAAAAAACACGCAATTTGAAGGGATAGTTATGTGAATCTTTAAAGCTTCCCAACCATATCCATTTCAGTTTTATAGCCCAAATCGCAAAATCCAAAGCAATGTGTCCCTTTAAAATGGTGACATGTATAAGATTTTGCAATTCCGGACACATTCTTTAATGCTCCAAGATTGATTGTGTAAAGCAAAGTACCTGCCAAAGAAGTAAAAAATAGTGTGAAGTCAATTTTAATAATAGTGGATGGAAATTACACAGGTCAGGTGTAACGGGCACGCCACACTTTTGGAAACCAAATTTATGGAATGACCCATATGAGGTTGAATCCACAATAGCTTGGGCCAGGGAGGCCTTTTGAAAAGTCGATTTGAATTTGATTTGAATGTCTTGCTTTGTTTAAATTGTTTCTTTCAAAAATCTCAAGCATTGTAAACGTTTCATTTAATTACATTTTTACAAATTAGCAACACAACCCCTCCCACAAGAAAAGGATAAAAACGTCTAGCACTCCGCCTGGTTTGCAGTTTAATTAGTTCAACTGATATAACCAAATCTGCCTTCCTCGTTTGGATTGTTGGATTTTTGAAGGTCCCTGTAGACTGAACGAAGTAGTTTTTAGATACCTCCGTACCCCGAAACCTTGTTTCATCTTTTTGAAAGAAATCCCACCTGTGGTTTGAGTTAATTTGTAAACGTTATGTTTTTTTCACCATAATAGTAATGTTTTATAGGGTAAAAGCTGATTTACGTGTATCGGTTTATTATTTCTTTGGCCACTGGCGATATTACAATCGATAAATATTATTTAATTTTATTAACTTTCAGGTAAACTCTTGTATTGTACAACATATTTTTTTTAAATTGCAATCAAAGTCGGGCACATGCCTGTACCGTGTTAGTGTACAATTAACTTTAACACAACATGTTTGCTTAAAATTTTCTCCAAGCGCAGTTTCGGATAAACATTTCTGATAAACGAGAGATTTATAAATTTCTCTTTGGGAAGACAATTTCGAATGAAAGAACGTAATTATAATCAATCATAAAGCTGTGAAATGTATACAGTGAATAAGAGCTTTACCAGTTTATAGTGGTAATTAGTGAAGTGTGTTTGATAGGTTTACAATTGGAACTCATGTTCGAACGTAACTATACTCCATTTTGTAATGTAATGGCGCACAGTTGTAATTAGTTATAATCGTATAGCAGTGTTGTAGTACTCGTACTCGTACTCGAGTACTTTTTTTGTACTCGTACTCATGAAAATTTACTCGTACTCACGTGAACAAAAATTCCATGTACTCGTCATAAAGTACTCGTACTCGTAAAGTAAGGTACTCGTATAGTGTCAAGTGTTTAAAATGGATTGAATCTCTAAATGATATGATTGTGTTCAAGGTCGGTTTATTGTAATTTTATGGAAACTTTTGTTACATGCTGTCAAAAGGGTGAACTGACGATAACTTTGTTATTGCATATGTATTTTATGTTTTTATAGAAAAATGAGTTCAATCGTTCAATAGTTCAATCAATGTATGTCAGAACAAGTGCAAATGCTACCCCTGAGTATATTTAACGGCAATTTCATAGGGTTGCTTAGCACATGATTTTTCATAGACAGCGTCAGCTTCATTTAAGCACGTACAGGAAAAGGCTTGCTAACTTCAGATGTAGATTTTGCTTAAAGTAGTGACGCAACAATATAAATTCCCATACGTATGCGCACGCAGGCGTTAGCACGGCTGCACAGTTTATCTGCTTACTGTTAAGCAGTCCTATCCTGTCAACTTGATTGGACCGGCAAGTCGTGCTAACGCTCAGGGACGGATCTAGGTTTTAAATAAGGGGGGGGGGGGGGGGGGGGGGGGGGTTTACCTGAGGTGATTGGCCTACACACCCCAGCGTGGGTCCGGGGCATTAAACCCGTACAGCCCAAGGGGGGGGGGGGGTTAAACCCCCAAAAACCCCTCGTAGATCCGCCACTGACGCTTGTGCGCGCATGGAGATTGTAATTTTAAGCAAATGTTGCTTTTCCTGCACTTTGCCACACTGCTTACGATCTCCGTGAAATTTTTAGCAATTAGGCCTACTACCGTCCGAAATCTGTAGAAAACGAAATTTGAGTAACCACGTTCAGAAAAGAAATTGCAGCACGCATCCCCACTCTGCTTTTCAAAATTATTTTTTTTCAGAGAGATAATTTGTCAGGGTAACTTGGAAAAATCAGAAATTGGCGAGCCCCCAAAATACGGCACCACTGACCGATTACGGGCCACCACAGATCCGGATCTCGATTAGCCATCCGTGCGTTGGTTCACACACCAGATCCCGCCTAATGGATGGAGCGAACCAGTGGTTGGATCACTGATCGAGAAACAAACAGGCCCACAGCCTTCAACGGCATAACACACCTGCTCCTCCGCCCCACCCCCCCCCCCCCCCCCCCACCCCTTAATTTTTTTCGGACGGCAGATTTTTTCGGGCCACTTTCAAAAATTTAATTTACCGCTTTCTTTTTTTGCTAACGCCCCGTCGGCAAAAGTGTGATCACATCCCATTAAAAATGGTCGATATTAGCAAAACCGGTGCTGAGAGCGACTTTATTTTAATATAGGCCTAGGATAGCAAGAAAAAGCAAGTTACGAGGCATAGGGGGCATATACGCGATTTCGCTTGTACAAGCTCGTACTTGACACCATCTTGTCTATATATTTTGCCAGTATTCGTGGCCGGTGTAGACGGTAATTCCGTCCCCCTAAAATATGTGTCCCCCCGGACAGAATTACCTTGGTAAAAGTGTCCCCCGGCATGTTACTTCTGTCCCCCTCCAGGTTATTTTGTCCCCCTATAGCTGTGAAATGTAAACAGTAAATAACAGCTTTACCGGTTTATAGTGGTAATTAGTGAAGTGTGTTTGATAGGTTTACAATGGAACTCATGTTCGAACGTAGGCCTAAATGGCGCACAGTTGTATTTATAATCGTATAGTGTCAAGTGTTTCACAAGTGTGATCACATCCTCCATTAAAAATGGTCTGTACTAGCAAAACCGGTGCTGAGAGCGACTTTATTTTAATATAATAGCAAGAAAAAGGTAGTGTACACGATTGGTAATCGTCCAAATTTATTTTACTGAATTATTACGAAATATACCTTACTAGACTGTAAGTTAATAGTAGTCTCAATCATCCTGTGAAATGATGGCACCAGGTGTGCTGTCGTTGTCAAGAAAAGTGGAAAGTTATAATGTTTTCCAACGATTGCCGGCCGTTAGAAACTGCCCTCTGTAACAAATGTAGCCTTTAGTCAAAGCGCGCGTGGCGCGCTCCGGACACGCTGGCATATCCGGCCGGGGCGCGTCACGCGTCCAGGTAGCCACGCGCGCCTTGACTAAAGGCTATCATCCGCCCGACGGTTGAAAACGAATGCCGTTTTTGTCTCGTTTTTTTGATTGCCATCTAGGCCTATGGAGCGTCAAAAGTGGACAACCGTATTTTCCCGTTTTCTGCAAGTAGAATTTTAGGTTTTTAGAAATGGCAACACCGGTTTTAAAAAATCTAAATTTTATGCTAGTAGAAATTTTGATTTTACTTTGACGACTATCTCGGCGGCTCAAAAGTGGACAACTAAAAATCTCAATTTCTTACTGACATAAATCATGATGCTCCAAAAGTGGAGAACCCCGTTTTCCCATTTCCTGCTATCAGAGATTTAGAGTTTAGAAGTAGCAACACCCGCGTTTAAAAATGTCAGTTTTCTGCTAGCAGAAATTTGGGTTTTAGTTTGCGACTTTTCTTGACGCCTCAAAAGTGGGCAACTATAAAAATCTGTAATTTCTGTTAGTAAATATTCGGATTCATTCGCTCTTGATCCAATTAATGTCAAACTTGACCAGTTACATCTCTGGACCAAGCCTCAAATGGGGTATGAACATAATCTGGCCAATGGTCACCTAATGTTCAATTGGGGTCATTTTCTTCAAAATTACGAAATGCTTCTTCTCCCACAGTCTTGATGTCAAACTTGGTCAGTTACATCTCGGGACCAAGCCTCATATAGGGTGTACAAATAATTTGGCCAATGGTCACCTAATGGTCTGCAGGGGTAATTTCCTTCAAAAATACGAAATGATTCTTCAATGCAGTCTTGATCCAGTTAATGTCAAAGTTGATTATTTACATCTCTGGACTAAGCCTGATATAGGTTGTACACAGAATTTGGCCAATGGTCACCTAATGGTCAGTAGGGGTCATTTTCTTTAACATTGCGAAATGCTTCTCCCACAGTCTTGATGTCAAACTTGGTCAGTTGAATCTCTAGACCAAGCCTTGTATAGGGTGTACAAATAATTTGGCCAATGGTCAGTAGGGGTCATTTAATACTGAAACAGGTAAAATTATTTTTTTTTGCCAACATTCTTCACCTGATTTGAACGGATATCAGCCTAAATAGCCCTTTGAAAAGGTTTGTCTGAACTGACTCGCACTAAGCACAAGGTGACCATTGGTCTGAAATTGCCAAAGCATCTAACTTCGGTTGAAAATGGCAAAATAATGTAAGAGAAGAGGCATTTGGACACCAAATGACCCTTAGGTGACCTTTTACCCTAAAGTTTGACGTCCCAGATGAAGTTCCGGGCCTTGGGAGGGATGCTTAGAATATAGAAGAAAAGACATTTTGTATGTTTCAATACAATGACCACTGCTAACCACCTTTGGCCCAATTCTGTGAACACCTCATACAGTCCAGAGATGTATTGCTGACCAAGTTTGACATCAAGACTGTGGGAAAAGAATCATTTCGTAATTTTGAAGAAAATGACCCTTACTGAAGGTAGGTGATCATTGGCCAAATTACGTATACACCCCATATGAGGCTTGGTCCAGAGATAACTGACCAAGTTTGATGACACCAGTCAAGACTATGGGAGAAAAAGAATTTTGTAATTTTGAAGAAAATGACCCCTACTGACCATAAGTTGACCATTGGCCAAATTATGTTTACACCCTATTTGAGGCTTGGTCCAGAGATGTAACTGGCCAAGTTTAACATTAATTGGATCAAGAGCGAATGAACCCGAATATTTACTAAATTACGGATTTTTAGTTGTCCACTTTTGAGGCGTCAAGAAAAGTCTCAAAGTAAAACCTAAATTGCTGCTAGCAGCAAATTGACATTTTTAAAAACGGGTGTTGCTACTTCTAAACTCTAAATCTCTGATAGCAGGAAATGGAAAACGGGGTTGTCCACTTTGGGAGCATCATGATTTTTGTCAGTAGGAATTTTAGATTTTTAGTTGTCCACTTTTGAGGCGTGGATGGGGATAGAGAACCGTGTATGGTTGATGGGCTTCACCCCGCGTATGAAGCGTTGAGCGTGGTTGATGGGGATATATAGAACCGTGTATGGTTGATGGGCTTCACCCCGTATATAAAGCGTTGAGCGTGGTTGATGGGGATATAGAACAACCGTGCATGGTTGATGGGCTTCACCCCGTATGAAGGGTTGAGCGTGGTTGTTGGGGATATAGGAGAACCGTGTATGGTTGATTGATTTCACTCCGTATGAAGGGTTGAGCGTGGTTGATGGGGATATATAGAACCGTGTGTGGTTGATAGGCTTCACCCCGTATGAAGCATTGAGCGTGGTTGGGATATAGGAGAACCGTGCATCATGCATGGGGCTTCACCCCGTACTATGAAGCGTTGAGCGTGGTTGGTGGGGATATAGGACAACCGGACGGTGCATGGTTGATGGGCTTACCCCGTATGAATTAGGGTTGATGAGCGTGGTTGATGGGGGTACAAGGAAAACCGTGTATGGTTGATGGGCTTCACCCCGTATAATGCGTTGAGCGTAGTTGATGGGGGTATAGGGGAACCGTGCATGGTTGATGGGCTTCACCCCGTACTATTAATAGCCACGAACCGCCAGTAACAACGCCTTGGGAATTTCGTAAAATCTCCCGCTGAAAAATGGGAAAAACTAGTGCGCATGCGCAATTCTGTATGAAAATGAGGAAAATTTTCTCTTCACGCACGCGCATTAAGAGCTGCCATGAAGTTGCACAATAGTCTGGTAGCTATCTATACTACTGGCCGAAGGGGCGCCGTTCGCGATCGAAGCTTCGTAGGATCGAATTTCCCTTCACAATAATTATACTAAATACCCAATAAATAAAATAATAAAAAAATAATTGCGGGCACAGACATGGGTGCATATTCTGAGAAGTCGAAGCTTGCAAAATAAATGTCCTTAAAGGTAATGTACATGATCGGTCATTGTTACAATTTTCAAAAATGGGCGGATTTGGGGGTTAGTGTTTTACAGGAAATATCGTTCTACTAACCTGTAGCCAGGGATCACACCCTGGCTACACGGCATTCTGGGTTGATGACTTCTGACTAGCGCCCACTCGGACAAAGATACTGACAATTTGGGAGACCGCCAACATAGGGCAAGATAGCTCAGTTGGTAGAGCGCCGGTACGGTAACCCGGAGGTCGCAGGGTCGAATCCCGCTCGTGCCAGTTTCTTTGTTCAATTTGAAAATGTATTCAAATTTACCTAGTCAGTTTCCCTTGTTGATTGTGTGACGAATTATAAGTTAAAAGTCGTATCCTCATTGAGTGATCTCCACAATGTAGCTTCCCAGGTTGTATCGTAAAATTGGGTGTGATCCCTGGCTACACGGCATTCTGGGTTGATGACTTCTGACTATAGCGCCCACTCGGACAAAGATACTGACAATTTGGGAGACCGCCAACATAGGGCAAGATAGCTCAGTTGGTAGAGCGCCGGTACGGTAACCCGGAGGTCGCAGGGTCGAATCCCGCTCGTGCCAGTTTCTTTGTTCAATTTGAAAATGTATTCAAATTTACCTAGTCAGTTTCCCTTGTTGATTGTGTGACGAATTATAAGTTAAAAAGTCGTATCCTCATTGAGTGATCTCCACAATGTAGCTTCCCATCCCAGGTTGTATCGTTAAATTGGGTGTGATCCCTGGCTACACGGCATTCTGGGTTGATGACTTCTGACTAGCGCCCACTCGGACAAAGATACTGACAATTTGGGAGACCGCCAACATAGGGCAAGATAGCTCAGTTGGTAGAGCGCCGGTACGGTAACCCGGAGGTCGCAGGGTCGAATCCCGCTCGTGCCAGTTTCTTTGTTCAATTTGAAAATAAATTAACTATTGATAGGGATCTTTATAAAGCCCAACGTAATAAGGTTGTAAGACTTATAAACCAACTTAAACAACGTTATTATCAGGATCTCATTAGTGACAGTCAGGGTGTTGGCAATCGAATTTTCAGCGTATTAGACAACCTTTTGGGACGAAAAAAAAACTTTTTACCTGCCAGTGGCTCAGCATCGGATATTGCCCACAGGTTTAGTGAGTTCTTTCGGTTGAAGATTAAACATATTCGAATGAAGTGTGTTGAAAATCTGCACTCGTCTGGTTTTGATCGAGCTGATATTGATGTATGCCTCACAAATATGTCAGACCATAAATTGTCATTAACTACTGTTCCATCAACTTTGATTGAGAAAATTATTCGCCATTCTCCTACTAAATCTTGTGATTTAGATCCAATTCCTACTAAACTGTTAAAATCATGCTTTCCAATTGTACTTTCAACAATTACATCTATTGTAAATTAATCTATTGTTAATGGAACCGTGCCCGAACCATTTAAGTTGGCTCTTGTTACTCCTATTCCTAAACGGAAATTCACGGTTGATGCTGCTGAGAATCTTAGCAACTACCGACCTATTACTAATTTACCCTTTTGCAGTAAAATCTTGGAGAAGGTTGTTGCTGAACAGTTGAATTGTCATATGTCCAAGTACAAATTGAATGAAAATTTTCAATCAGCCTATCGTAGGTTTCATGGAACAGAGACTGCTTTAATACATATCCAGAATGACATTCTTCTCAATGTAGTTAGAGGTCAGATTTCAATATTAGTTGCTCTAGATCTTAGTGCAGCTTTCGATGCACTGGATCATGATGTTCTGTTGAGAAGACTTAAATCTAACATCGGAATGACACAAAACAGCATCCGTTGGTTGGAGTCCTATCTTTCTAATAGATCTCAGAATATTAAAGTTTGTAAAGAAAACCAACGGGGATTGTCAGATTATCCGTTGGAGTACGGTGTTCCACAGGGTTCGGTATTGGGGCCAGTGCTTTTTAACATATATGCATTGCCCCTAGGTCAGGTCATTCGAAAACATGGCCTTACATGTCATTTCTATGCAGATGACACAATGCTTTTTATCTCGTCTACACCATCATCTCATGATGTCCAGACTAAAACGAATGCTATTGAGAATTGTTGTGTTGATATTCAACATTGGATGGCATCTAATTACATGAAACTAAATAAGGATAAAACTAATATTCTGGTTGTTGGTACATCTACGAACTTGCAGAAATTCCCCACGGTATATACTAATATTGGGGATTATCAAATCAAAGCTGGAAATAACTTGAAACATTTGGGAGTAGTTATTGACCATAATATGGACATGCAGAATCACATTCGAGAAATATCTAGGAATGCTTTTTATCATTTGCATAACATTAGTAAGATTAAAAAATATATCAATTATTCCACCCTCGAGATGCTGGTCGTAATGCTTGTGATGTCTCGTATTGATTATTGTAATGCATTACTGGCTGGTTTACCTAAATCCACACTTGATCCACTGCAACATGTTCAAAATTGTGCCGCTAGACTTTTAACTGGTATAAAGAGAACTGAACACATCACTCCAGTTTTGTTTAAATTGCATTGGCTGCCTATAAATTATAGAATTGTGTATAAAGTTTGTCTTCTTGTATTTAAATGTTTAAATGGTATCGCTCCCGATTACCTTCAGGATCTGCTTCATACTTTGAGTTCTACCTCAAGCAGGAACACACGCTCGTCAACTGATCAAACTAGGTTACAGTATAAAAGAACAAGGTTGTACACGTTTGGTGACCGAGCGTTTTCTGCTGTGGCTCCAAAATGGTGGAATAAATTGGATCGAAATGTTAGAGAGACAGACAATTTGAGGTTTTTAAAGAGGCGTTTGCCCATCTCTTATAATTGTTATTAAATAAAACTGATTTTTATGATGTTATGTAATTTAATATAAATGTAATTGTAATTTTATGTGTATTTTGTGTACTATGCGCCATGGAGCATCTCGATGGATTTGGCGCTATATAAATGCATTATTATTATTATTATTATTATTATTATTAAATATGCATTCTGGTATTATGCCTTTTTAAGGCAAAAAAGTTATGTGATGTTGACCAAGCTTTCAGGTGCCGCGATTCACCGGGGCCCCATACTCCGGCTTACCGGCTCCCATGTAGGACTCTTAAGGACTCGGATTCCGGTCCATCACAGATCAGACCCCGGTCCATCACACCTCCTTCCCCACTCATCCATATAACCCGAAGGTCTAGCACCGTAAAAGGGAGGAACATGGCTGCACCCTAAGCAATGACTGCCGAGCCAGCCAAACGTGCCATGAGCCTGTACGATGATGCTTACCTGGACTTCACGAGCGGTCCCAACTGCACTGCTAATCGACCGCACGCCACAGTACAGTTGGTATTTGGGGACGGTAAACGAATACTCTTATAAATAATGACATTTCTGGAAAAGAAAAAGGAAATACTGAAAAGCTGGGAATCGAACCCTCAGCTTAAGAGCCGATAAACGACTCGATGAACGACTCGCTTAACCACTCGGCCACTAAGCTGTTACTGCCTGAGAGAATTTTTAAACCTATTGAAACAGAGAAGAAACCACACGGCGGCAGTACAATACCCGAACATGGTTGAATGAATACCATTATCCCTTGCGTACGGATACGCCATATGGCGTCAAAAAAATGCCACCAGGCCGGATGGCGTGATTTTTTTCCCTAGGAAAGTTAGGGCAATTATCATAAATGGGCGCTGTACTTGGCTGTGTGAGCTGAGACAGGTTCTCAGACTTGTTTTCCCTTGAAATAAAATCCTCCACACCACAATTAGTACAAGAAAAAGAAATATAAATCGGGCAAAGGATTCGAACCCAGGCCTCTGTAGTCCATAGCCTTATGCTCTACCAATATAGCCACAACAGTAGCTGGACTAAATATTTTTACTTCAACCTTATATTGTTGTCTGAATGATGCGTGCGATGCTTATTATAAAAAATAACTTAATCATGAATATGCATGATGGTAATAGCGGTCTAGATACGCCCATTTATGATAACTGCCCCTAACCTTCCTTGGAAACAAAATTATGCGGCCGGATGACGCCTTTGGCCGCCGTTTGTGCAGTTTCAATCCATTGTTGGATTGTTGTTTATGTCATGCTTGACTGCAAAAACACATTGTAGCGGTTCGATTTGGCTGCCAGAACCGCTGCAACACCCCGACGTCTCCAGTAAAATACCGTGCCCAAGGGGTTAAGAATCATGGCTTTATAACTGTAAATTTGAAAAATGAGGGAAACTAGTGCGCATGCGTCAATTCTGTATGAAAATGAGAACATTTCTCTTCACGCACGCGCACATACGAAGAAGAGCTGCCATGAAGTTGCACAATAGTCTGGTAGCTATCTATACTGGCGAAGGGGCGCCGTTCGCGATCGAAGCTGCTATGCTTTGCCGGCTATGCGCTAGCGGCTGCAGTGTCAAGTTTACCGCTCGTGTTCGCATGCGACGTCTTGCAACTGTGACGATCGACGCGAGGGAGATACGACGGGGAATTGGAATGTGCAAACTACATAATGCGCGCTGCAATTATTGGGCTATAAGCAGGTGCGTGCGCACAACACGGCTTCTACGAAATTCCCAAGACGTTGTTACTGGCCGTTCGTGCTTAATATTTTGTCGTGATAACGCCCTCTCGCGGCGGCCGGTTATCGCGTATATGCGTAACAACGTCTTGAACCAAGACTAGGTAGACAACTGTATAGGCCTACTGTATAGAGTACCGAAGTCTGACGTCAGTTGCCGTGGCAATGGTTCAAAACAAATGCAGTTTAGAATGTATTCTGGTTCCAAACATTGTATTGATTGACGTCATCACTTCGGTACTCTATACAGTCAGTCCCACAGTTACAATATATAATTCTCACCATGGTCTTTGTGTGGCGTCGGTTCTATGTCGACGTCGCAAAGTATGCAAAATCGGAAAAACTTCCTGTCGAGCGGTGACGTGGTGCGGACGTGTCTGTGTGGACGTGTCTGTGTGGCGCGAAATTTAAATTTTGCACCTTATCAACGGCTGATCCTTGATCACTAACTTTACCTTTTAGGACACAGGTAAGCAATATCATTAAATCGCGAGGTGTATTGGAATACTCCCTTCTAGATATCGGTAATGGCCGATTTATCCACAGATTCAGATTCAGTTTCTGATGACATATCATGGGATAAACTTTCGCAACAAACCCCAATGGATGTTCAAGATCATACAAATCATGACGATCATCCACGATCAACCTTTGACGTAGTATATAGCCAGGCACAAAGTAATACGCAGTTTCAAACTCAAAAAAAAAAATGACCAAAGTCCAGCCTTAATTACAGTGACGTCTACACAGATTCAGAAGGAGACACTCCTAATGAACATCCAACAAAATCCCACAGGCGGGGTATCCGTAAAAGGGTCTATGTATTATGTGTACATTCATCTGGATGTATCTTGTTCGTATCTTGCTTGTAAACTTAGGTCGATAAAAAGCTTCAGGCTTATTTTGACCCGTCACTTTAATAACAAAATTATCATGCTACTAAAAGAGGGGTAGTGGCTGCAGACAGTTCTTTAGCAGCGAAAAAAAAAATTAAAATCTAGAACTTAGAAGTACATTTTTTTTAAGCAGTTGATAGATAGAGCTGAAACAACTTTACTTGGTCGCTATTCCAATGGCACTTGTCAACAACTCGCTGTGTGAAACAACATTTCCGCACATCAAGTCTACATGTAATGTATAGTCAACATGTACAGTACATACATTACATGTACAGTATACATCCGATCCATGTACTCGGTATGTGAATTGTTCATGTCATAAAAAGTAATAAGCGAATAATTCGTGCAAAACAGGTGAAAATTAGGGTTGTTTGAATATTTGTCGGGGTGTTTATTTCTTTGTTTCTTCGGTAGTCATCTTTATCATAGTGATGTGGGGATCTGTGCGCCAGTGGCGTAAACACGGGGAAGGAGTTCAGAGACCCGCCGATTTGTATTTCTTTTTTGTTTCGTAAATTTAAAAAGGGGAAAATTGTACACAAAGTGATGTTTCAAATTTCAAGCGGTGTTTAGGGCAGGGGTATCCCCCGTTGAGAAAAAGTTCAAGATGCAGTACTTCGTTGACAAATTCAATAATCATCCCCACTTTTCGACACGGATTTACTCGCCACTGGTGAAATCTCATTTGTTTGGCGTATATTATTTATTGGTAATACCTGTTATTATTGTGTTTATTATTTGATAGTGTTGAAATAACTCATGATGTAACTTTCCATAAATTCCTGCCGTCAAATGTAATACAAGGTCGTGGACTCAATATCGGCATCAGTATAGCTGTTTTACTTTGATTTGCTCATCATTGCACGCTCAGCCGATTTTAGTCGAAATTTATTTCGATACATAGGCCTACAACTTTATTTTTGTATAGGAAGGGGCTGGTGCATTATTTATTTTACAATTATAAATACAGATTTACTTATTTACTTATTTTCGTTTAGTTCTGTCATGGTACATTTTGGCGTTTGGCGGGTGGGGTGTCACGGACTATGTTCGACTGTAGGCCTATCGTATATTTTTGGTGGCACAAACACATACAAAATACTTGTACATGCAGTATGTATCATAACTACAGGATCATGCATGCAGCAGTCATTGCAATTGTAATCTGATCTGGCGCGCGCGCCCTGTGGGTCAGCGCGCGCGAGCCCTGTAGGTCAGCGCGCGGTCGTGGGGTATTATTTGCAGTTACTGCGTTCATCAGTTCGGGAGTGTACAGCCGCAAGCCTGCTATGATCGTGACGACACAGCCCCTTTAAGCGTTGAGCGTCGTTGGTGGGGATATAGGACAACCGGACGGTGCATGGTTAATGAGCTTCTGACCCGGTATAAAGGGTTTGAGCGTGGCCAGTGATGGGGGTATAAGGAAAACCGTGTATGGTTGGGCTTCACCCCGTATGTAGGGTTGGGCGTGGTTGGTGGGGATATAGAACCGGACGGTGCATGGTTGATCAGCAGCGTAGCCAGGGCTGTCTCCATAGAGAGCGAGTGGGGGTGGTTGTTATACAGTGGGAGGCGCTCAGTGTTTTTTCTTTATAATACTATTATTTTCTGCGAAATTTTCAGTGGGGGGGGCGACGATTTTTTTATGAGGGGGGGGGGGGGGGGGGGGGGGGGCGTGCGCCCCCAAGCACCCCTTTGCTACGCCGCTGGGGCGGGGTTGTGTTGGGTAACAATAGTCTGGAATATACACCAGGGTGCGTACCACCATACTCTGGAAATTCCTGCGCGCGATCTCATTAATATTTTGTGATCCCAAGTTTAATGAATAAGAGGTTCTTGTGACCTAAAAATGGGACTGATTGTAGAAATATTTGTGGAGATCAAGCATTTGTGACGCGTGGCTTCCAATTCGGGGGATTCCATTCACAAAAAAGACCAATGTATGGGTCTATTTGGCATATAAGCCTTTTCACACCAGAGCGCCGAACTCGTCCCGGGGCCGCCCCGGCGTTTTTAACCCCGAGTTCAACCCCACGTCGTTTCACAACTTTGAAAATGTATTCAAAGTCTAACTTATTAGAAACTTAAAGGAAACGCGTGCCATATATGAGGAACTTTTTTAAGGGGTCATTAGTCTCCCCCACCTCATGGGCCTGGTTATTACGACACTGAGGTCATTGCCAATAAGCTGTTCAAAATTGGGCACATTCAATCCCAAGTAGTTTATGAAAAAATCATAATTGAAGACAACCCCAAAAACATCAGATAAAAACAATTTCACTTTAATAAAACAAAATCTCTGGGCCAGTGTAAATTGATCCCCCTCCTACACCCAGAGAAAATAATCCATTCTTCACCCATACATTTGTGACTGTCTCTTAGGCTTCTCTGCATTTCCCATTACGCGGTATATGGGACCGCATAATGTTAAAAAATGGCATCAGTGATACCAAAATCCGAACATTGAAATTTGTGACCAGCTCTAGCAAAACCCAACACTTGGGATGAAATTTCGATATTAGGGTTTTGGTATCACTGATGATGCTATTTTTTAACATTGCGGGCCCATACCGCGTAATGGGAAATGCCGGGAAGCGTCGGGTTTTGCCAGAGCCGGTCACATTTGGGTGGGGAAAGACATGCACCACACAGAAGATGGGAGAAAGGATAGCTAGCAACATAAAGACGTAAAAAAAACTCACATGAACATTCAACATAGGAATATACAGTAGAGGGACTAACTATTAGATTCAATAAAGATATAGGCATTCTGCGATGTTAAGCAAAACATTTTATTCACAAAGGAGAATAAGGAGAATACACCTCCACCCCCCCCCCCCCCCCCCCAAGCCTACAAACAAAAACCTCGAGCAAAAACGCCTTTTACATCCTAATTTATTCTTAATCCCTTGAAAAACAAACAAAAACCCTGAAAAACAAGTCTAGCGCTTAAATGTTGCCTTTTACTTGAACAAATTACCAAAAATTAATGGCCCTACACAATTACGCATAATCAGAGCAGAAAAACAAAGCGTCTTTCAAAGATAATAACCTACATGTATCTGCATTCTACATAACATGACTGATATACTTCTGGTGTCCATATATAAATTTACTTTTCAAGTAGTCCGTTACATGAAAACTTGGATAAAAAAATATCTTATCAAACCGTGTACATGTATTTCCAAATAAAGTTGCAGCAGAACTTTTGAAACATCTCATAAACCAGCTGCATAGACATTCACATGAAAAGTGTATACTTTTCATCTGACCAGGTAGCTGCATTATACTCCCATCTCAAACATGATTAGAAAAACGGCTTGAACAACATGCATGTAGTACAGTTGATGACGACACATGATAATTCAAATAAGTGCCTGAATGCCAACAATGCAGTACCAGTTGGCCATGCCATGTACTTTCCAAACCAAAAAACAAAAGTTCGTATTTCTAACTAATCCATGCACAAGCTTGAGTATATATGCAAAGCACACCTATCAATTTCTTTTCCGATTCCAAGCAATAATTCCAAGCAATAAAATATACTGAATGAAAAAAATATTAATTATCAAAACTAGCATTCAGGTAAATAATATAGTTTTCTTGTAAAAACATCCAACCAACCAATAACTTTTGTCATTTGTCACAGTAACTTTGTGTGACTAAAGCAGTAGAATCTACCCTTCTCTTACCTTACATCTACCTCATACGATATACCTTAAAGATGCCGTGTCCATGCTTTGGGGGCATGGCACCCTTGAAAAATAAATGTTCAAACTGAATAAGCACGGTTAGCAAAGTTATGAGCTTTCCAATTAGACATTCCATAAAAAATGGCCCCTGAAAGATAACAAGATGAGATAAGTTTATGAACAGAACGCACATAATTCTTATGTAATAGGGCAGTCTTCGCACCTACTCCAAAATTAAAAACATTAAAAATAAAAAACACTAAAAAATTTAAAACTTTCCCTTAGTCTTGTATATTTCAGATGAAGGGGATTAGATCGATCAATAAGGGGTCATTTCATATTGTCTGAAAGTATTATCAATAAGCCAGTTCGGTATTTCAACTACGCATGTGCACAATGACAAGTTATTCCGAATGACCCGTGACCCATAACGCGCGCGTATAAATGCACAAGGTGATCGCGCGCGTTAAATTCAATCAGAATGGGCGTTCGCATAACATCGCTTGACATTACTTCAGCAATGTTATCCCGAATAACCTTTGACATGGACTACTTCATCGCGATATCGAACTGGCTTATTGCTGTAATGCTTTTTGTTTTGCGATGTCAGCATTAAAGCCCAGCTGGCTGAGATAATAAGCTCATTCTATACAGGTCAGTGCACACAGGCAGTTTCGTCACTGCAATAATTCATGGGTAAATTGTGTTTTTCTCAACTTTGAAAATGTATTCAAAGTCTAACTTATTAGAAACTTAAAGGAAACGCGTGCCATGAGGAACTTTTTTAAGGGGTCATTAGTCTCCCCCACCTCATGGGCCTGGTTATTACGACACTGAGGTCATTGCCAATAAGCTGTTCAAAATTGGGCACATTCAATCCCAAGTAGTTTATGAAAAAATCATAATTGAAGACAACCCCAAAAACATCAGATAAAAACAATTTCACTTTAATAAAACAAAATCTCTGGGCCAGTGTAAATTGATCCCCCTCCTACACCCAGAGAAAATAATCCATTCTTCACCCATACATTTGTGACTGTCTCTTAGGCTTCTCTGCATTTCCCATTACGCGGTATATGGGACCGCATAATGTTAAAAAATGGCATCAGTGATACCAAAATCCGAACATTGAAATTTGTGACCAGCTCTAGCAAAACCCAACACTTGGGATGAAATTTCGATATTAGGGTTTTGGTATCACTGATGATGCTATTTTTTAACATTGCGGGCCCATACCGCGTAATGGGAAATGCCGGGAAGCGTCGGGTTTTGCCAGAGCCGGTCACATTTGGGTGGGGAAAGACATGCACCACACAGAAGATGGGAGAAAGGATAGCTAGCAACATAAAGACGTAAAAAAAACTCACATGAACATTCAACATAGGAATATACAGTAGAGGGACTAACTATTAGATTCAATAAAGATATAGGCATTCTGCGATGTTAAGCAAAACATTTTATTCACAAAGGAGAATAAGGAGAATACACCTCCACCCCCCCCCCCAAGCCTACAAACAAAAACCTCGAGCAAAAACGCCTTTTACATCCTAATTTATTCTTAATCCCTTGAAAAACAAACAAAAACCCTGAAAAACAAGTCTAGCGCTTAAATGTTGCCTTTTACTTGAACAAATTACCAAAAATTAATGGCCCTACACAATTACGCATAATCAGAGCAGAAAAACAAAGCGTCTTTCAAAGATAATAACCTACATGTATCTGCATTCTACATAACATGACTGATATACTTCTGGTGTCCATATATAAATTTACTTTTCAAGTAGTCCGTTACATGAAAACTTGGATAAAAAAATATCTTATCAAACCGTGTACATGTATTTCCAAATAAAGTTGCAGCAGAACTTTTGAAACATCTCATAAACCAGCTGCATAGACATTCACATGAAAAGTGTATACTTTTCATCTGACCAGGTAGCTGCATTATACTCCCATCTCAAACATGATTAGAAAAACGGCTTGAACAACATGCATGTAGTACAGTTGATGACGACACATGATAATTCAAATAAGTGCCTGAATGCCAACAATGCAGTACCAGTTGGCCATGCCATGTACTTTCCAAACCAAAAAACAAAAGTTCGTATTTCTAACTAATCCATGCACAAGCTTGAGTATATATGCAAAGCACACCTATCAATTTCTTTTCCGATTCCAAGCAATAATTCCAAGCAATAAAATATACTGAATGAAAAAAATATTAATTATCAAAACTAGCATTCAGGTAAATAATATAGTTTTCTTGTAAAAACATCCAACCAACCAATAACTTTTGTCATTTGTCACAGTAACTTTGTGTGACTAAAGCAGTAGAATCTACCCTTCTCTTACCTTACATCTACCTCATACAATATACCTTAAAGATGCCGTGTCCATGCTTTGGGGGCATGGCACCCTTGAAAAATAAATGTTCAAACTGAATAAGTTGTTAGCAAAGTTATGAGCTTTCCAATTAGACATTCCATAAAAAATGGCCCCTGAAAGATAACAAGATGAGATAAGTTTATGAACAGAACGCACATAATTCTTATGTAATAGGGCAGTCTTCGCACCTACTCCAAAATTAAAAACATTAAAAATAAAAAACACTAAAAAATTTAAAACTTTCCCTTAGTCTTGTATATTTCAGATGAAGGGGATTAGATCGATCAATAAGGGGTCATTTCATATTGTCTGAAAGTATTATCAATAAGCCAGTTCGGTATTTCAACTACGCATGTGCACAATGACAAGTTATTCCGAATGACCCGTGACCCATAACGCGCGCGTATAAATGCACAAGGTGATCGCACGCGTTAAATTCAATCAGAATGGGCGTTCGCATAACATCGCTTGACATTACTTCAGCAATGTTATCCCGAATAACCTTTGACATGGACTACTTCATCGCGATATCGAACTGGCTTATTGCTGTAATGCTTTTTGTTTTGCGATGTCAGCATTAAAGCCCAGCTGGCTGAGATAATAAGCTCATTCTATACAGCTCAGTGCACACAGGCAGTTTCGTCACTGCAATAATTCATGGGTAAATTGTGTTTTTCTCTGGGTACCGCAATCAATACCGCATGTGGATAATATGAAATGCTCCCTAAGAGGCTCCAATTCTTCAGTCTTTTTTGGCTGGAATCTTCTTCCGTTGGTCTTGGAAACATGCAAGGCGCAGTGAGTCTTTCCCTTGCTTGACAGTGTACCTTTAGAAAGGAAGAAACAAAATCAAGACAAAAGTGCACTTTCAAAAGTAGTTATTTTGGTTTTTTTTTTATTCCTAGCCACCGAGGCATTATTACTGTGCAGTAACTTAATGGCACATGCTTTGTACTTGTAGTCTAGGCTCACTTAACACTAGCTAGAGACATTTTTCAATATGAGCTGGCAACATATCTATCTTACCTAATTTAACCCTAACAGCCCAAGCCTTTTTACTAGAATCCTTCCCTAACCACACAAACTCCAACACTGTGTAGTAAACCAATGGCACATTCTTTGTACTTGGACAAAATCAGGACATCAAGTCCCATGCAAAGTGATGGTGCCAAGGCTCTACAGTACCCAATCACACAAAATTCAACACAAAGGGGTGTTTGATTTTGGCAGGTTAGGGAAGGTAGGGTTAATGGTGCCAAGTCGGAAAATTTATATTGCCAAGCTTAATTTGTAGTCCTTGACATAAAAATCTGGTCTAGAATTTTTTTTTTTTTAAATGGGCAGACGACGTACTAAGAGCCATTGTCAAAAATTAGCCGGACATCACCTTGCCTGGCATTAATTTTGTATATAAATGATAGCAGACATCTAAATCATTGTTTTCAGGTAAAAGGCTAAAACACCCTATGGGCTATGTTATTAAAAAACAGGGTTCCCACAGAAATCTGAAAACCAAATTCCATGACTTTTCCAGGACTTTCCAGGACTAAAATATGACAATTTCCATGACATCTAACGCCATTTTGCAGAGAAAAGTTGTTTGGTATTATGATACGGATGAACCGCTGATGTTGGGCTAACCATTTGTTAGCTTTTGAAAATAAGTTTTAATTAATAATGGCCTCCTCCTCACATGAAAAGCGGCCCATCAAAAATAACCCTTGCATAATCTTGATTTCCATGACTTTTTAATTTTTACCAATTTTCCATGACTTTCCAGGACAACTTTTTTTTCCAGGATTTTCCAGGATTTTCCATGACCCGTGGGAACCTTGTAAAAAATGCCTCTTGTTACTTGTTCAGAAATCTCGCAGAGTATATTGAAGAACCAACGGCAGCTTTTAAAATGCTGGATTGTTTTTCTTCATCTTATGATCTCTATTGCTTCAAGAGGAATATTAATTCCTATCTCTCCCATCTTTTATCTTCTTTTTTTTCTCTTTGTAGCTCCATACCTCGAGTGGCTCTTAAAAACAAAATGGATTTTGGAGGGTTGGGTTGGACCTTGTTACAAGTACAAAATATTGCATTGTCCAATTCCGATTATAGGTCTTTTAGAATCAGCAACATGCACAGACCGAGAAAGCTTCGGAGTATTTGGAAGTGGGGGAGGGGGGAGGGGGAGGGGGAGGGGGAGGGGCTGCCTAAAGTAAACTGTAGTCAACTCAGGTCAAAGCTCTTGGCTGCCAGAAGTACGGGCAGTAGTGTGGCCCATTGTAATAATGACCATATCAGGCATGCAACTTGGAATAAAAAAAAGAGGCAATTCCAATCTTTACAAGACTTTGTACGGCGTTTTTTACATTTTCAATGGCATTGTGAAGTGAAAAACAAGGAAATCAGCTGATCAGAGGAAAAGTTGCATGCCTGCCATATCCAGGGTCAGGGCTTGTCAAACAAGACCTCAATGCGGCACTCATTCTGCTAAGATTGAAAGGCGGCACTCCTCAGTATATTTCAGGTTGTTCCAGTTGGAAGTTTGTTGCATAAAAAAGTTCAAATATTGGGGGCAATTTAACCTACCAGCCCCATACTTCGGCTTGTCACTCTGACTGCACTTCAGTTAGTGTTTGACAACTTGGACTCACATGTGACTGTCATGATTTCAGACTTATCATGGACCATTTCATTATCGACACCTATGTTTAAAAATCCCAAATCCGTTTTTTGGTGCTCTACATGACATACAAATGCCTCTATGGCAGTCTGGGTGACGATCAGAGATTTAGTGAAGTCCATCACAAGTCCCTGCAAGTCCATCAAAAGCCCTCCAGTCCTATGTGACCGGCTTTATGAAAGGACTTCTGACTGGGCTTGCGAAAGTACTTGTGAAAGTGCTTGCAGGGACTCGACTCCAACTCTGCGATCATCCCGTATGCCTACTGGCACAATATCACACTGAAAATAGACATGCATGACACTGGGACAATGGACTCATCAGGCTTTAGTGACTTCAGCCAGGAACTAGCGATTTAACAAAATAGCTCGGGACTCAGAAAAGAGGACGACTTGTAGGGTTGTCCCGAATATTCAAATATGTGATTGTCAACCGACTATTCAAATATGCAATCAACCTAATATTTGAATACTTTTTGCTGGTTCGAATATTTGAAAAAAAAAAAATATGCATGCACAAATATGACTAAAGCCCGGTTCATACTTCATGCGAATGCGAAGCAAATTTCATGACGTCAACAATTGAAGTTTCATTGTGACGTTTTCCGTTACCTTAACGAATTCGCTTCGCATACGCATTCGCATGAAGTATGAACCGGGCTTAATGCTATTTTAATAGAAAAGTTAAGCCGCAGTGTCTAATGCCGCATTTTAGTCAATGGTAACTTTGTGGATGGAGGTTTATTGTTCCCGTCCATAAAACCTTTGACACTTATAAAATAATTACTGTAAAAACGCAGGCTGGAGTTTAGTTTCTTGTTTATCAGATCGTAATGATCTTGACACAACAGGCGCATGCAAAAAAATGTTAGGCGATTCATAATATCGCCGCATGCAAACACCAGCGTGCTTTGCATGCAACTTTTTACCAACGCGGTATGCAGTTGCAGCCGACGCATGAAAAATGTTATCATCGAGTAACGAATACTCAAATATTCGGTCAAACCCAGTTTTCAATAATCAAATACTAAATTATTTTAAAATGAACAGCCCTACACTTGTGGGATTTTGGCTTCATTTGCACGACTTACTTGGTGTCTTTCGGAATCAGCATGCACTGTCGCTCTGTCATTTCAATCTTCTTGACCTTTGTCTCTCCCACAACGACCTCAGATGACCCTTTCTATCATCGAGAGATGCACAAGTAATGCAAAGTATTGGAGCAAATGAATAAAGGGAAAGAAATTAATGTGCAGTACCCCAGGTGTGAAATATAAATCCAATATTATTGGAAAGCTCAATATTACTGAAAAGCTCATAAATTATCTAATGTTAATAAATTATCAATTCAATTTGAAAATGCCCTTTGTTTGTTTGTTTACATCTGAACCACCTTATATTCAAATGTGCCCGATGGTATGCACATGCAATGTTTTGCATAAATTTGGTTGAGTGACATCTTGGCGATCTGACCTGCGATGTCTAAACCATAATTTACGCAAAACACGATGCGTGTGCATAGCGCTGGGTACATTTCAGTATATATGTAAACATGTGACGTCAGAGGGAATATCGTTTATACCACTCAACAGAGTGGGCACAACAAAATTGAAAACAGAAGACCTCAATTTGCAATTCTGGATACTCAGAAAAGCAATGATGAATGACCTCCATATGGATACCCAACTACAAATGCAGAAGCTGCAATGGCTCGCCACAAAATTCATACAAAATGTAAATGGCATTTATGTCTGTTTGCATTCTGCTGTTGACACAAGAAAACAAATATTTAAACTAGACATAGTGTGTCTGTTTTAACAGAACACATGGCTTTTCTGTTTTTGCTTTTTCTTTGGTGAAAGATTGTTTTGTTGCGTGAGATGTAGTTTTTCTATATTACTATTAAAGTACGTTGTTTTACAGATTAAAAACAGTATTGAGTTTCGTAGGCCTATACTTTATTTGTTAGCCAAAAGAAACTGAGGATGGAAAACATTGATCGAAATATCCTGCAAGAGAAAAATTTAAATTAAAAACCTAAAAATTTACATAAAATCGTCAGATAGCGTCATCGTGACGTCGCATAAATTATCATCTTTACCACTTGCCTGGATTATTCTATCAGTTCCCATAAAAAGCAAAATCAGATCTCTCACAGTTAATCTTCAATTGATTTTCAAAGATTAAATCTAGAAATCTTCAATTGTTTGTAATCTGATACTTGATGACGTCATCGTGACGTCATTATCAGAAAGCTCGGGAGCTATGTTAACTCTGCTATCCGAAGGAAAAATCTGAATTATATCTCTCGCGGTTGATTTTTCAGCAATTTTTTAAGGTTTAATAAAAAGTCTTTTCATTGTAACTTCCTGTCTGGTGACGTCATCAATCTTCAAATTTCTCTCCCTCAAGTTGTTCTTAGCATGAAGCTGATTATATACACACAATTATATAGTGATTTCAGCAAACTTCGCCACACACATCAACTAACTGTTCATTTTGAAACATTTTTCAACCTGCCGCTAGAGGGCGCTCTAACATTATATGACGTTACCGGTTATGATTTTTTTCAAGTACAACCTAGCCGGAGACTATCATTGTTGAAAGCAAGTTCACATCTTTTTCCACTTTCAAATTATAGGGTACTTCCGGTTTGGACCGGAAGGAAGGGTCACGTGATTTGACGCACACGAGATAAAATGAAGACCCTGGTTTATATTATCAATTCCCACAAAAATCAAGTTCAGGGTTCCCTTGTGCGATTTTATAATGATTTTCAAAGATTAAATCTATTAATCTTTAATCGCTTGTAATTTGATACATGATCATCATGACGTCAGAGTAACATGCACGAGTTCAGTACAGGGTCTCAGCCTATGCAAACTCATTAAGATAGAAGTCTGTTTAATGGCAAAAGTGATGGGTGGAATAAAACATGTGCATTGTCTATGGCATTTTTGTTAGAAGAACAAGAAGAAGAAGAAGAAGAAAAAATTAGAACAATAACAATAGCTTTCCCGAAAATTTCGGGAAAATCAGCACTGGAAAAATATGCCTGTAGCAACTACATATTCTGGAAAGACCATAACAGAGTGCAGAGTATACTAAGTGCTATAGGTGTGAGCTACAGAGGATTATGTGGAAGAACCAGCCCCTCACACTAAAACAAGACCAGCTAATCTCTTCACAGTATGAATAGGGTCGGGATGGCTATAAACTAGTCCACTTCAAGGCATTAATAATGCCTCTACCCATATTAAGCGTAGAAGTGCTATAGCCCAGGACTGGGCTCGAACCCACAACCTGCAGAATTACCTGCAGACCTTGAATTCAATGTGCAAAATCACTAGGCCACAGCACTTCCACAAAGTGTATAGGGGGAAATCCATCGAATTGAGAATTTCAGTCAGAGCAGATACAGCAGATTTAATGTAGAACTCCCTTTTCAAAACAATTGAAACAAGCATAAGGCCAAAGGAACAGAATTTGAATTGCACTAACTGCACCACGACATACGGATCCAGTTTCTTGCACATATATATATACCTCAAATACTTCATAAAGTACCAGCTTCATTCAGGGGTCAGCAGCAATATGTCACCCAGAAAATGTTAAGAATTCTGTCAAAATATACAAATACTCGAATTGAGATTTAAGATGATACACCAGAAAGTGAACAATTCTTTACTTTTTAAACATTAATCTTCTGCAAGCACTTACCAGTTGCCAGTTCCATGTCTCCGCAACTTCACAACCTCCAACGTGATCCCCAGGCCCATACACAGCAATCTATCAAATCAAACAATAAACGGAACACAACTTAATTCTTAAAAAAGTTTTCGCTAGTGACACTGTGGTTTATCTATGTAATAATCTCTTACGAGACAGCGATTACCGCTTGAAACAATGTCGTCGAAATGACTGGGGTAGTCGTGTGACTAGCAACGAGGTCACTAGTGCACGTCTGTCCCCCAAGACACTGTCCTGTCCTATTTCCCGAGGCCAAGTTCCGAACACATCATTGGACGATGAGGCTATGAAGTGTGTGGGAAAAATTAACGCTTGATGATAAAAATGCCAAGACGCCACGGCAATACTTCTCCATGTTTTAGTCAGTGGCTTTGCCTATAACGTTTTATTAATTTGCTTCTTGAAAATATTCATCAAACCACAAAAATGAGATAATTACACACATTGTACAATTGCCAATTAAACGTAGTATACACCAATTGCTTTTGCTGTAATTTTCAGAAATAAATGGATTTGGGGGTTTAGTATTTTATAGGGTGCTAGCAAATACTGAAACACTGACATGTTTAAAGTTTTGTGTGCATAGATGCTGGGAAAACCTGCGTGGAGAGAAAAAATTATGTTTTAGTAGTCTGGTTCCCTGACCATACTTTAGACAAAATAGAGCAACTTATAGACGTCCGGGAATTATCAGGTCGGGGAACTAGACTATTTCCAACGATTGTCAGCCGACAATCGTTGGTAAACGATATAAATTTCCACTTTTGTTAAAAACGACAGCACACCAGGTACCATGGTTTCACAGGATGCTTGAGACTACTATTAACTTACAGTCTAGTAAGGTATTTCGTTAAGAATTCAGCAAAAAACTTTTGGAGGATTACCAATCGTGTACACTACGTTTAAAGTGTGCATGTAAGCATGAGCAAACCTCAAACTGATACTTGTCCCCAAAGAGTTTCTTGAATCCTTCCTCTGTGATCTCCTCTTGGTGTTTGTCAATCCAGCCCTGGAGAGAGAATGGAGCCTCGACCTCCGCCTCAGCGTCCACAATAACAGGAGGATTCTCTGGGATGGTTCCTGTCAAATGCCAATGACAACAAAGATCTGATTGAACCCTAATTAACTCCCTACATCATTTTTCCTACATGTAACTTGAATCCTCAAATATCCTCGAATTCCAATATCCTCCAATGCTGGGGACTACGGCCTGATGAATCTTGTAAAATCCTCCAGTGGGTTTTGGATAAAGCCAAAAAAATAGTTCAGCTTCCGGTTACCCTACCTACCCTATTTTAACAGCACCGACCCTAATTTATAATTTTTTTTCAGGAAAAAAGTAAAAAAAAAAAACAACATAAATGCTGTAAATACTACATTTAAACCTTGACTACACAGAGACACCTACATAGATCAGCACAAAAAAGGGCCCCCAAAAAGTTCCATGCATGCCTACCCTATTTTCAAATGCCAAGTCATCGGAACAGAACTATTTGTTTTGCCTAAACACCCCAGTAAACCTCAAACCTCAATTCTCCGTCATTTGACAATTTTATCTGAAGCCCTTCAAAAAATGCCGTGGTTTATTTCAATTTCAACAATGGAAATAAGCCCATATGAATATGCTCAAATTCACTGTTAAAACATAACGGATTGAACTCAAACTTTCACAGGTTTGTTATATTTCATGTATATATTGAATTCCATAAAATATGGACACATTGGCAACGAGCCGATGTACCAACCATTGATCACGTACCAGGGATAGGTTTTCCCGTCTTGTGCTGCTCTGAGGCAAAGTATTCCTTGATCAAAGGACCCAGCTGTGAACCCAGATCAACACACTGAAACCAAACTTCATACAGCGACTTAGTGGTACCGTCAATGTAATACCTGACAAAGAGATTAAGATATACATTAACCCTAACATCTTAGGCATTCTTTAAGGGTAAAGTATAATATACTACATAAATTCTAACATGCCAATGTAGTAAGAGTACTGCATAAATACTACAGTTGTATTTTGTAGCTTTAGGGTGAGGTTAGAGGTATGATATGGCATCGGTCGAGTTGACAACATAGTTACAGACAGTGTCCATACTTTGCGAGTGTAACCTTGACGTTAAAGTTGGGTCTTTTGGAGTTACACTGTTAATTCGTTATTTTCCTAGATTTCTTAGATTGCTGACATTCTATTCATGTTTTCCAATCTGTTTTCTTCCTGTTTAAATCTCTTCCTCATTTCTTGCTCCTTCCCATTTGAATGGAGCAGCCCTGACACATTATTCCTTTTAACATTTCTGTTTAGCTTAACCCTAACCCCTTATTGCTAGGAACCCTCCTCAATCCTCCAAAATCCTCCTGTGCTTCAATCACCATTCATCCTCAATCCTCCAAAATCCGTTGCTTCAATCACCATTCAATCACCATTCCTCCTCAATCCTCCAAAATCCTCCGGTGCTTCAATCACCATTCCTCCTCAATCCTCTAAAATCCTCCGGTGCTTCAATCACCATTCATCCTCAATCCTCCTCAATCCTCCAAAACCACCATGAGGATTTTGGAGGATTGAGGAGGGTTAGGGTTAATCAACATTTCTCTGCCCTATTAATTGTGTCCATAACAGGGTAAAAGCCACACCAGATAACGGCTACAGAGATGACAGGGTAGCTTACCCCGTTTAAATGTTTTCCTGGGCCCAAATCTAAACATTGGATAAATTGTCCATATTTTCAGAGCTACAGAGTATAAACCAAGACAAGGTACAAACTTTCATCGCTGGTGAGACCAACCCAGGCCACATCCTCTCCACCCCCAGTTCAGCTCAATGTTTTTCAAGCTGCTATGTCCATACTCAGTTTTGAGGTACATAACACAGGGGTCGAATTTCAGGTAAAAATCTACTAGACAGCTGGGCAATTAGCACAAACATTTTACTAGACCAGAAGGTATTTCACAAGACCAATGGTAAAAATAAGAATACAGTGTTTTGAATGAGTGTGCCGTTTCGATTATTCCCCCTTTGCTGACCTTGTTGGGGGAGGGGTAATTAGAAATGCTGTTTTGATTGAAACTCTATGCCTCAAAACTAAAAATGGCCATTCCAGAAATTATGAGGCTTTTTCAGTTCATCAGATTTAGAATACACAAGCTATAGGGAAGAGGGTTGGTTTTTTGATAGGTTGTGATACATTAGTTATAACAGTAGGGTTAAACAACATATTCTAGGACAACCAAATTGGGTGCAGAGCGAAGTAAAGGCATTTTCTGTTCAGATATTTGTTCTTCTCTAATTTGTTATTAATGCATTAAATTGCATTAAATTGACATTCTCGATCAGAGCACAGACACA
The DNA here is from genome assembly GCA_037893225.1 of Hippasteria phrygiana. Taxonomy (NCBI): domain Eukaryota; kingdom Metazoa; phylum Echinodermata; class Asteroidea; order Valvatida; family Goniasteridae; genus Hippasteria; species Hippasteria phrygiana. Next base: position 427,636 of record JAZGUH010000883.1, on the reverse strand, counting down.
CCAGCAGTAAGTTAAGTGGAACGATTATAGTCTCTAAAAATGTTGATGTCAATAAATCTGAAAGAACAGTCCGCATATTACCTCAAACCATCCTTCTCATCCTCACTACGTTCTCGCTCCAGTACCAGGCCGATGGTGTTTTCTTGCCTTTGCGGGGAGTGTGGAATGCGAGCCGGTAACAGAAAACACTGTTGGATCAAGTATGCATCACGTTTTAAGAATGAACACCAATCAAAAAAAAAAATGATGTTTTAATTTTCTTGCAGTTGCTCTTTAGAATGGGAAAATTTAACCTTAATCTTCCCAAATCCTCCAAAATGCTCTTTGCCAAATGGAGGAATTTGGAGGACTGAGGGTCTTTGGAAGTTGAAGCATCGGATGATTTTGCAGGATTGAGGGCATTAGAGGATTTTGCCCCTGGAGGAAAATGGAGGATCCAGGTCATCAGGCCCAATCTGATGCTGGTTGATTTCAGAGGATTGAGGTTACATGGGTGTTTACGAAAACAAAACAGAGGATTTTGGAGGATTCTTGCAGTGGTCCCCATTAGAGGATGTTGGAGGATTCAGGTTACAATGTAGGAAAAATTATGACACTTGGTAGATGCACACAAGTGTTAATATTTTCAATATGCTCACATTTTCCACTGAATAGGAGAGGGACAAAAGGGTACATTTCATTCCATCCCCCACCCCCACAACCATCTTAATCCCTAGTTTCTGACCACAACAAATATGCAACCTGACTGAAACGAATAATCTTACAGAAAATAATGACAACTTAGGACAAGTGTAAACCGCATTAAATACATTCTCGAATTGAAAAACAAGGTGATCTAACAAGTTATTAGCTTTTCCGCATAGTTGCAGAAAACGTATTGTTTTTGTTCATATTTGTTCTTCTTTCTCCTCGTTTTTCTCCCCCAAATCCCATAGGTTTTGTGCATGTATTTTTCTAAACGGAAAAGCCTGTGTTCTGTTCTTGTAACAGACATAGACCTCATATTATTATTATTATTAATATTTATTCAGCCAAAACAATACAACTTCAAGACAAACAAAATCATCATTAAGGATAAATTAACAGTGCCCAAGGCTTACCTCTCCCTCTTTGATATGAATATCCTTGTGTTTTCCCCTCTCAATTATCTTCAGGCACATGTCTCCCTTCTCCATGTAGAAAAACTGCACATTTCAGAAAATAAAAGTCATAAATGTTTAAGCAGTGTAAGAATAATTATATTACATTGTACGACAATGAAGGGGGATTTCCTAAGACAAACTATATTATGGTAATTTTGTTGGGCTGTCCCGAATATACCGAATATTCGATCGTCAGCCGAATATTGTAATAGCTTTTTGCCAGTTCGAATATAAAAAAAAAATGGATTAGATGGATTATCCATACTCGCCAGAATAATTTTTTTGACTACTGATGATCATGATTTTCTCAGAGTTCTGTAGACTGGTTTTACACCTTTTTCAAAGATTTCCCTTCTCAAAAAGGGGAAAAATGTACCCAAATTTCTTTCGGATACAACATAATTTCTGCTGGATTATACTCATTCACCTCACCTCCTCCCCCTCTTCTAAGTGGTAGTCCTTTCGTTGGTTTGGTCCCCCAACAAAGAACGACTTCATCTGACCAGCATTGTGCCTGATGGAACACAAATTTGTTTTTTTTAATTTAAAGTATATATCAGCTAGAAGCCACTGGAAGGCATTGCAATCCATTTTGATTCACCCATGAGCTAAGCAGGGTGAACACAGATTGCATATAAATACACCCAATTGTTCACCACTACGTTACGTATCCCATCCCATCCCATCCCCCCCCCCCCCCCCCCCCCCCCCCCCCCCCCCCGGCCTCGGACATCAGGATTGGGTTTGTTTATTACGAATTCACAATTCGTTAATACGGATTATTATGGATTCACAATCTGTTATCAGGCCTATGGATTCACAATCTCCAACTGCGCACAGTTGTGACACAGACGCCCAGCATTGTAACATCAGATTGTGAATCCGTTTAATAACGGATGTGAATCCGTAATAACGGATTATGAATCTGTAATAACGGATTGCGAATCCGTAATAACGGATTGTAAAGCCGTAATAACAGATTGTGAATCCGTAACAACAGATTTGATTATTTTTTTGCTTGGCACTAATAGGCTTTCGTACAATCATGTATATTACATACTGGAATGTACTCGCATCTGCTTCGCAGCTCGCCAAAAAGCATGTTTTTTAGTCCAAGTTGACTGCGCAGTCACGCCAGTACTTAGATTACATGTCGTTAGCCTACAGTATAAAGAAAACAATTCTGACATATCCGGTTCATTGCCACACCTACAGCTGCTGTAGCTAGAATGCACAACACAGGAAAAATGGTGAATGGCATGTGTTGATTTGGTCCTGTAATTTGTCCCAGCCGCGGACATTCACCATTCTGCATGATAGTCTACTAGTACTAGTACTACTAACTACTAACCCTTACAATTTCTAGCTTGAAAACTCCAGCTCTAGGCTCATGACATGTGAGATTCACCATTAGAATTTTCAAGCTACAAAATGTCGGCGATTGTGTAGTGTAGGGCCCTGCTCTTTAGGGAACAAAAATCCACTTTTAGGTTATTGGAATTGCCAAACTAATTAGCGACATTACAAACCAACAGGTATGCCATAGATAAAGGGCAGGGTTTTATGAGGAAATTTTTGGGTAAAGCGACGATGAGGACGACAAAACGCAACGCGAAAATAAAGATGGCGATCACCGCGACGCACAGTAAACACGCAAAACCGCATTCATTCGCATAGCAACTGCCGTAAAGCGAGCGCATAAGAAAATTGCATTTTCTACCGAAATAAACTGTTCAAAATTACAAAAACTATGTCAATAGAATTAAGAGAAGTCTGCTTTAGGTTGAAAAAGTCATTTTGGAATGAGAAAAAATACCCTTAAATCCAATTTCATCAAAACTAAAGAGGGGCCCTACACTACACAATCGCCAAAATTTCAAGCAATTCCCGTTTTTAGGACTACTAGTACTAGGCCTAGTACTAGTAGTAGTACTAGTACACTATTACTAGCCTATCGTTTTAGTGCTAGGCCGGCCAGCCTAGCCCTAGGCTATTGTCCTATTCTCTTGGTCGGCACATGGAGGAAGGATATATCCTTCCTCCATGGTCGGCATGAGGTCACTGGGTCTTGTTTTTTGTCTCTGATTGGTCAGTGGTGGCTGTTCTGATCGCACCCTCTGGACTCAAAATTCAAAGGGGAATGAGCTTGTGAGTTGTGGTCAATGGGAAAAAACTAAGTTATTGTCCTACTACAGCTACACCTTTTCATTAAATATTTTCAAATTTCACTGTTTTATGCAGTAAATATATCCCCCACATTATACCCCAAACAAAATTGTGTTCATTTTTTTATTACTGTAACAAAATGGACAAAACACGTAATTCCCTGTAGTGTAGGTCTAACGTAACGTTAGGGGTACAAATTGAATGGGGGGCTTTGTAACTATCCTGATTACCAGTTACAACAATTTAGGTTCGGATCATCGATACATTGGGCGACTTGACTCAGGATTAAACGATCATAACTGCTTTATTCTGGGTTGATTCGGTACAGATTATGAATCACAGTATGTACAATAATCGGCCATCTTGGATTATCTCCCATCATGCCCCATTCAAGCCTTACGTCATCACTACACTCATGTGCACATAACATACAGTTGGTGATAAGGGGTGTATCCCGTTACACTCCCCCCTGCTAGATTAAGCTGTGGGTAGAAGGAAAATTTGTAGTGAGAACTTGAAAGCTGTTTCTACCTATCACAAGAAAAATTTAAGTGATTAATTCCTCTGTTCCTGTTAAAAGATGGCACATGGGTTATAAACAATGCTCGTTTCTCTAAACATTACAAAGTTTCTGCTTCAAAATTCTTGTTGCGAACTTCCTTTAAGTTGGGTAATACACTGAGTATTAGATTTTTTCCAATCATAAACAATGTACACAAACAATATTTGGGTGTCTTCCCCATACTTGACATGTATGCACACAACTTCAAAATGTTGTACCAGACCTAAACATGAAGATAGAAAAAAAACAATGTTAAACATTTAGCAAAACACAATCTTATACATGTACATGTATCTCAGTCAATCAGTTCACAGTGAACATGGATTTCAGTCCGCGAAAACAGATTGGACATGTAGCAAAGTTCAACACAGTTTGACTTGGTCAACATGGACCACAAGTTCCCGTGACGGATTTGACATGTCCGTGAGTTTGAGGTTCACAGGGGTTAAGCGCTCCTTCACAAGGAATGGGCCGCGCCACAAAGGTGCTAGTTTTGCGTTGAAGTTTTTCTGTGCACTCGATTTTGGGTGGGTGCGGATCATCACCTGTCGACCCTCGGTGATGTCTGGTGGTCGTCGGCGCTTGTCATAGTGTTTTTTACGTTTGGCGTAGGCCCGCTGTCTACATGCCTCCACATGTCTGTTGATCGCTGCACTGTCTGCAGGGGTGTCTGCCTGGGTGTTCCACTTATTGCCAAGTGGAGGTGTCATCTTCCTACCGAACATGAGCAGGGAGGGCTCAACGCCGATGGTCTCATGGTGTGCCGAATTCATTGCAAAGACAAATTCTGCCAAGTGTACATCCCACGAGCGATGGTCATTGCCCACAAATGCTCGGATCATGCCCTTCAGATTACGATTGACTCGTTCCACCCAGTTGCTTTGGGGATGGTAGGGTGAAATAAAAGTTTGCTCGACTCCCCACTCCATGCATACAGCTTCCATCGCTCGGCAAGTGAACTGTGCACCGTTATCAGACAGCAACTTTTTTGGCGCACCGTACCGGCAAAACAGCTGTCTCACCAGGACACTGGCAACCTCCTTTCCTGTAGCTCTGCGAATTGGGATTGCTTCAACCCACTTGGAATAGTGGTCGACTGCGACAAGGACATATTCGTGCCCGGCGTAGCTTCGGGGCAGAGGGCCCATCAGGTCAACACCAAGCACCTCCCAAGGACTCTCCGAACTAGTAGACAACATGAAGCCAGCAGGCCTCCGAAAAACAGGCTTTGTTTCCCGACAGGGCTGGCATGCTCTAACAAAACTTCGGACATCTTTGGCAACTCCACTCCACCACAACCGCAAACTGTTGATGCGTTGCAATGTCTTACTGCGTCCCAAGTGACCCGCAATTGGTTTGCAGTGACATGCCTGCAGTACGGCGCGTTGTAGGGATTTGGGCACCACCACCTTCCACATCCCCTGGCGATAGTGATGGAGCACACCTTTCCACTGACGGTACACGGAGGAGTCAGACGACAGATCGGCCAAGTTGGGGTCCTTTTCCTGTTCCACCCGCAGTCGCGCTAGGTCAGGCACAGGCTCACACTGGTTGGCCTCGGCTGGAGGTGTTTGTGACGCAGTCTGCCATTCCATCTCCCGTCTGTTCTCCCAGCGCTGTTTCTTGCACTGAGGACAAGCATATGTGGGCATCGCTTCTGCATCTTTCTTTCTGACATGGACGCACAGCATGTGGAACCAGTTACCACAGCCGTCGCATTGGATCCAGTCGATTGGTTCTGTCTGTGGGCACTCACACCGTGATGCAGCACACGTCTCTTTCTGGTTGTCACTATCATTGTACGAGGGGTCAACCATCATGGTTGGGTCAAATTGTGATGTGTCGGCCATTGGTGTGTCATCTGTGGCTCGCGGTCCTCTCCTGCGGACGACTCCAACCACTGGGTTCTCATGAGATCGAGATAGGGCATCAGGGACCAGATGAAGAGCACCAGGACGGTAGGTTACATCGAAGGAGAATGCCTGCAACCTCAGCACCCAGCGTGCGAACTTGCCGGTAAGTCGGGCCTTCTTGAAGAGCCATGTGAGGGCCTGATGATCAGTGACGACTTGGAAATGGTTTCCTTCGAGGTAGACTTGCCACTTTTCTAACGCCCATATTACAGCCAAGCATTCCTTTTCGGTAGTGCTGTAATTGCGTTCAGGAGCATCCAAGGATCGGCTGGCGTATGCAATGGCATGCAAGTCTCCATCATTCTCCTGCAGTAGGACTGCTCCCAGGCCGGAATCGCTGGCATCAGTATGGACGACCAGGGGTTTCGATAGATCTGGGTAGGCTAGCACTGGTTCGGAAGCGAGGATAGACTTCAGTTGCATGAACGATGCCTCACACTCTTCCGTCCAGTCCCATCCAATTTCCTTACGTCTCAGTCGATTAAGTGGTGCAGCCACCTCGGAGAGATTTGGGATGAACTTGGAGTACCATGTTACCATGCCCAGAAATCTCTCAAGCCGCTTCAGGTTGTCTGGAGCTGGGTAGCGAACTATGGCCTCCACCTTGTCTGGATCTGTGTGTAGGCCCATCGTTGGCGACAACATGACCTAGGTACTTCATGGAAGATGTCCCAAACACACATTTCTGCCTGTTGACTGTCAGGCCGAACTGTTGCAGTCTCTGCAATATTTGACGAAGATCGGCCAGGTGTTGGCTGGGTGATGCAGAGTAGCATACTATATCATCCAAATACACATAGCACACTCTGCCGATCAAGCCACGCAGCACAATCTCCATAAGCCGCTGGAAACTGGCTGGTCCATTGGCGACACCGAAGGGTAGAACGGTGAATTGGAAAAGTCCTTCGTCACACGCGAAGGCGGTCTTCTCCTTGTCGTCGTCATTCAGGGGCATTTGATGGTAGCCACTTTTCAAGTCCAATGAACTGAAAACTGTAGCTCCGTGAAGGGATTCCAGGATACTGTCCACTGTCGGCATTGGGTAGGCGTCTAGCTTGGTGACGTTATTCAGCTTCCTGAAGTCAATGCACAAACGGTAGTCGCCCCTTGTCTTTTTTGGTACCATCACCACAGGAGATGACCATGGTGAACACGACGGTTCAATCCGGCCATCCGCCAGCATTTCTGCGAGCTGTTTCCGTAGTGACTGACGGCGGTCAGGAGACAGACGATAGACTGGGTTGCGAACAGGCAGGGCATCGCCTGTGTTGATGTGGTGTACTTCAACATTGGTTCGACCAGGCCTTGTCGCGAGGACATCAGGGAATTCGCCGAGTAGCTTCTCCAGGCGAAAGTTGTCATCTGTGTTGAAGACAGGATGAACGAAGTAGTGGTCTTCTGCTTCAGGAGTGACATCTTCTGTAGAGGGGGGTGGGGAATCTTGATCACATGGTAGGCCGAGGAGCGGCCACTTCACACAAGGTGCGCCACCTTCAGGTTGTACCCAGTATGACCTACTGCTAAAGTCCATGCCAAGCTTAGACTGCACTGCGAAATCTCTCCCTAAGAGTAGTGGGGCCGGCAATTTGTCTACTTGATGGAGGATAACTTGGATGTCTGTGCCTGCCACTTCCACAGACCCAGTGTGCGTGCCCGTTGTGTGGAACTCAGTTCCATTAACAGAGACCAGTGGACCAATGGTGGGCTCTGAAGTGGTGTTCAAGCTCAGGGAGTGACACAAGCCTTGACTGACAAGCGAAATCGACGAACCAGTGTCTATTAAAGCTCGCTCTTCGCAATCGTTTATCTTGACCGTGATGTAGGGGCCACCATTGGCGTCATCAGGTTTACTACATGATGATGGGGGGTGAATAAAACTCACCCTTGTACTGTCCGGAGGCTTCCGAGGGTGGTCAGGCTTGGCCGGCTTGGCCTCTGCTCCAAGTTTTGGTTGTTTTGTCTCTATTCGCGTGGTTGGGAACGGGAGTGGGCAATCAACTGCTCGATGACCGAGTTGGCGGCATCTGAAGCAAATTAGCTCAAATCCTCCTGCTCTCCTTGGGGGCGTTGTGGGGGCGCCGCTCTTCTGGGGGGAACTGTAATTAGAGTTCTCGGGTTTCGGGAGTGGTCGTCGATCTGCACCATTGGGTTGAGGCATCGATGATTGTTTTGGGGGAAAGCCAGCATACGTACTTTCCATACGACGATTCATGTTAGATTTTCGATGCTCATCGAATCAGTTCAATCACCCAAATATCGGCATAATCCTGCCGACTACGCCAGTGTAACTATCCTGATTACCAGTTACAACAATTTAGGTTCGGATCATCGATACATTGGGCGACTTGACTCAGGATTAAACGATCATAACTGCTTTATTCTGGGTTGATTCGGTACAGATTATGAATCACAGTATGTACAATAATCGGCCATCTTGGATTATCTCCCATCATGCCCCATTCAAGCCTTACGTCATCACTACACTCATGTGCACATAACATACAGTTGGTGATAAGGGGTGTATCCCGTTACAGCTTCCCCTTTGCCCGACGCCAAGTGCGAATAGGCGCCGACCAAGAGAATGGGAAAAGTGTAGCTTGAAAAATCCAGCTCTCTAGGCTTCGCCGTATCTCAGCTCCCATGTCATGAGCCTAGAGCTGGAATTTTCAAGCTAGGAAAAGTGTGGCTGTCGTACGTGGCGACGCGACGATTTCTCCATGACTGTCAGCTCACATCATTTTGTTGCATACAGGAGGGAGGAAACTCTTCTTGTTTTCCTCCAGCCACTCGTCCACATGGTCAACCTGGACCACCGGTACGTCTGGGTCGGGCATGGTGTTACCTCAAAAGCACTCTGCAAAAAAAAAGCTGTTCAATTCCACTCCAGCTGGCCAATTTCACGGAGCTGCTAAGCACAAAAATGTGTCGATCGAGCGCGCCAAAATATGTGTATGTGTAAGTATACGTGTACGTGTGTGATGACCACCAGCAGTGTGCAGTGCACACAGCGTACCATGTACACACATCCGCGTTTTTGCATCCCTGTGGAGACATGGCATTGTTCTCCCCTTTGTCCCTGTACTTAAGCAAACCCCCATAGACTTTGTACACAAAATTCCTTGTGGAGCAAACCTAACCCATAGAATTGCCCTGTGGAGACCTATTGAGTCCCTTTGTTCGCATTGTGTTCATGTCTCCACAGGGTACGGAATATCTCTCCATGTATGTACCACCACTATGCGCATGCAGTACACACACGGCACTTTGACTAGACTTGATTTCAAGTCCGAGATCGCTCGCGATCGTGATCCAAGGTTAACTCACAAGAGGACGCAAGAGGGCGCTATTTCCGGCACTATTCTGTGATTGTACTGGCTATCAGGCCGAAACAAAACTACGATCACACAGACTAGACTTGGAACCAAGCAAGTGCTTTGACGTAGTTGATTTCGAGTCCCCGCAAGTCCTTTCACAAGTCCCTGCAAGTCCATCACAAGCCCTCTAATCCCAATTACAAGCTATTCAAATGAGCTGTGACAAAGGTATTCCTCAGTCATTGTTCATCCAGTTACTTGTGACCGGCTTTATGGAAGGACTTCTGACTGGGCTTGCAAAAGGACTTGCGAAAGGACTTGCAGGGACTCGAATACAACTCTGCACTGTACTGCACTTTGAAAACCCAAAATGACCGCAGAGTATAGTAGCGCCGCTATACAATCTTTCATTGGTAAAATTCCCAAGATTTCCCAAGATAGTGAAGCGCATCATACGCGTTTTTTCGCTCACAGCTTAATTGCAACCAACACAAAATCAGACAGAAAAAGCGCCACACGGGGCGCCACCTTCCGCTAGCTCGGTGTGTGACGAGTTCCGCTCAGAAAAAACATCGCTGCCCACAAAATCCACACGACCCCCCAAAATTATTCAGAAAAATAACTCTCGCCTTTGAGTTGTAAAGAGAAGCTTTTTTTCTCAGTCAAGTACATTTGTAATCCCGGCGTCCGACACTAAGCACTTTATGGTGGGCCTACTTTGTTTTTATTCATGTGGTTTGACGACCCCCCCCCCCGGGGGGGGGGGGTGGGGGTGGGGGAAGGGAACGGGCGTGGCATATTGTCCAGAACAATCCAAAAATGTTGGTTCCCATATTCCCGGGGACCGTCAGAAACTCAGTTCATTCTTGGTATTTCCGGTTGTGGGGGCAGCGCTTCCAAATTCAAATCATATTTTGAAGGAACGTGATTTAAAGGTGACAGTTATGCCAATGTATTTACAATGAAAATACAAATACTGGTAGTGGCTCACTCAAGGGCGGGGGGGGGGGGGGGGGGGGGGGCTGGCTTTAAGCAAGAGAGGTCTTTTTGGGGAAAATTGATTTTTGTTTTTAAACATTCGTTGATTTCTTTATTGATGAATGACTGGCCTGGGAAGCGATCCTGGGAACAGGGGATTATGTTCCCACTCTCTACATAATTTTGGTGGACAACGCTTATGGTATCCCTTAAAAAATCGCCGGGGGAGTCATGGGGGGGGGGGGGGGGGGGTATACACCCTCATCAATACAAAAAAAATCGTCGCCCTCCAGTCACCCCAACCTGTAAATTTCGCAAAAGCAGAAAATGATATTATTATGAAGAAAAATACTGTGAGCGCCCCTCACTGTAGCCCCCCACTCGCCATCCACACCCTGGCTACGCCGCTGGAAAATTCAAATTTTGGGTTTGACTGAACTTATTAAATCGTATTTCACGGAATATATTTTGTTCATGTCAATTATGCCAGAAGTTGCTGAAGATGTTTTTTTTTTCATATATTTAGAAATAATGGAAAGAAATTCAAACCAAGACAGACATGCAGGTACATTGAACACTGCGCGCGCATTATTTCATTTAGTCTTGGTTCAAGACGTTGTTACGTACACATACGCGATAACCGGCCGCCGCGAGAAGGCGTTATCATGACAAACTATTCAGGGTGCACCCACGTCTGTGGGTGCACCACACTAATTCAAGCTCCCATTGACAACAGTGTAAAATCAACAAAGTTCAGGGCCAAATAACCTGTACCTCAGCATCACTGGGGTCTACAAAAACAAATGTCACTTATTGTCTGATCTTTTATCTTTCATTTTCTGTTCTATTTTTGGGGGGTTAACCAATTACATTTTTAATTATTGACACAAAACAAACCCACCTCCAAAAAAGTCCTATTTCCCATGCCGATCAACAGCCATTTTTAACATGGCATCCCTCCACTTTCTCGGGCAAATAGGACCCATTTTTCAACAGTAATTTTATCAAGTCTGCACACAGATGGAAGCCCAGAAACCAGGGAGTTGATGCTGGGCTATATGTTTACACAATCCCACAATTTTTGAAGGCACAAACTCTCCTTTTTCAAAAAAGTTGTGGGTATACAAATTGCGTCGGGACCATTTGCCGCTATATATTTGTGCAAAGTTCAATCCATTGTTGGATTATTGTGTATGTTACGCTTGACTGCACAAACACATTGCGGCCGTTTCGCTTGGCTGCACAGGCCGCCCCGGTACCCCGACGCCTCACTACGATAACCAACAATTTTCCATGTAGGTCCACTAACTCAGAGAAAACCAGGATATACACACTTAATAGCTGCATGCAGGCCGCGCATATTTTTTCCGTAGGAGGGTGAAGCAATAGTCATAGTAATGAGAAAGTTATGTTTATTCATTATAATAGAACAGAACGTCACAGCATTGTTATTATTTAGGCGGTAGAGCGCCGGTACGGTATTCCGGAGATCGCAGGTTCGAATCCCGCTCCTGCCAGTTTTTTGTTCACTTTGAAAATGTATTTAGTCAACTATAGTTACATTCAATCATTCTAAAGAACGGCTGTTGTCGAGCTTCAACAGACTAGTCTAGTGGATAGTGGGATGGGCTATGGATCAAAAGGTCCTTAGTTCGAATCCACCTGTACCCATTTTTCTTTACTGTGATATCTTTGGGATATTTTTAATTGAAGGGGAAAAAGAGACCGAGAACCTAAGTGCTTAGCTGCAGTGATCAATGCAACCATAGAGCAAGGTATGATGCAACGCACTGAGTTTTTAATGAAAATTGCTTCACCCGCCTACGGAAAAAAAATCGCTTACAGGCCAAGGTTTTCCTAATATTCAAGATGTTTACAAAACACTGGAGTAGCATTTCCTGAAATTGTAATTTGTAAACACGATTGAAAACACGATAAAACACTGATCGAGTGTTCCTTTAATCATGAAGGAAGCTCGAAGGAACACTCCTTCCTCCATGCTTTAATTAAGCATAGTAGCTGTTTGATGAATGCATGGATAGTGAATCAGAGAAATATTTTATCGGCTCACACAACAGCCGTCGGTTCATGAGTTACACACGTGAAACTTGTTGATGGATCTGCAGCGTTTCTTGAGTGAAAAGCAGACCTCCTGGCGTCGAAAAATATGAATGAAAAATATGAACAGCAGATCAACGGTATTGTATTGCACTCAAACCAATAATTCTGTGCTATTTGTGTATTACATGATGATGGGGGGGGGGGGGGGGGGCTATGGCTATGTATACAAAGTTTTGAGCCACATTTGTTGACTGTTGTTGCCCAAATTCCGGACAGCGTATGATATTTTATTAATTAATAAATATTAAAAATTAATCTCGTGTCCAGATCCAAAGACCAAGGTGAGTGCATGCTTAGTCCGAGTAAAATCGCCTTTTTGTAAACATGGTAAAGGAGATAATTAAATACTAAAATAGGCTAGGGTCTAACTACTTCCAAAAATGTAAGGCTCTCCGTTAGCCTTACAACTTACAAGGATATGTGATTTTGGTCCCCGTAACTCAATGGGATTTGCAATACGCTCTTGCGATATCAGTTACAATGTTCCAGAATTCCACTTTCCCAAACCTTAATCTCCCCAGAAGGTTATCCAATCCCTCCTACATATCTTTTAGACTTTTGCGGCCCATTTGCGGAACATTGAAAAGGACAATTTATTGAGTAATGGAGTTTTTACTCACCGACCGACGTATGCAGCCAAAATGAACATGGCGTCGCACAGCTGACTGATACAGTCCACCAGAATGCGCATGCGCGTGGATTTTTCGAAGAAATTTGGGGCTCGACCATTTTTTGAAGGAGGGGGGGTGCATCTTGTCTACATCGCGCAACGGTGATGTGTGCATGACGCGCTTTACACATCGTTGTGTGTGTTTGAACATTCCTTCGGTTTTAAAATGAACATTTACGGAATATTTTTGGTGCTGATTAATAGTCGGTATTGCAACATTATAACGTTCAAAATTCGCTGACATTCAGTTTTGCATAAAATAAAAGCTCGCATTGGCAAAACAAAAATGACGAAATGCAAAATTTCACTACATTTAAAGTCAATGCAGCTAGGGTAAGTCGTTATAATTTGATTTGTTGCATCATCTATCTAAAAATAGCTACGTGGCTACCCGCCATGACATTTAGACGTATGGGCATAACAAACATTGTCAGGCCAAGGAACAACACTAGGTATAATAGCGCGCCAATAATTAATCACATTGCACACATCACCGTTGCGCGATGTAGACAAGATGCCCCCCCCCCTTAAAAAAATGGTCGAGCCCCAAATTTCTTCGAAAAATCCTCGCGCATGCGAAGTCTGGAGGACTGCATTAGTCAGCTGTGCGACGCCATGTTCATTTTGGCTGCATACGTCGGTCAGAGTAAAAACTCCATTACTCAATAAATTGTCCGTTTCAATGTTCCGCAAATGGGCCGCAAAAGTCTAAAAGATATGTAGGAGGGATTGGATAACCTTCTGGGGAGATTAAGGTTTGGGAAAGTGGAATTCTGGAACATTGTAACTGATATCGCAAGAGCGTATTGCAAATCCCATTGAGTTACGGGGACCAAAATCACATATCCTTGTAAGGCTAACGGAGAGCCTTACATTTTTGGAAGTAGGTCTAACAAGTCCTCCATGGTCCGAGTAACTTGGACCCGCTATCGCCTTTTTTAACATTTGGACATGATCTGGCGATAGTAGGGTCCAAGTAAGTCTGCAGTGGTCGTGCGGTGATTTCGAAAATATGTCTGAAATCCCAACCACTGGCAACAAAAACATCCGATTTCACCCTTAAATTTAAAACGACTACCAAAATACTAGATACGCCACATGCGGAACAAGTGGAGTTCCATGATTAAGATGGAGGTACTAAGGTTCACTTACCATCCGGATAAAAAGTGAAATTTACCGTTCAATTCGCAGAGACCCGTAAGATTTTATTTTCCTCGACGACCACCGACCGTGTAGAATAGAATGATTCACTACATACGTACACTCCCAGCCTTCAATGCACATTCACAACTGTGTATTTACTGTACGGGTTGAGCAAGCTTGACTCCTGTGACTGAGTGACACTCAATCTCCGCTGTACTGTGGAACCGGCTCTGAGTGCTGAAAGTCGGCTCTGAGTGCTCTCGTCGGCTCTAGTGGATCCGTGTTCAGTTACAAAATACTCGGCTCCAAACGAGTCGCAATACAATGTACGTTTTAATATCCATGGTACAGGGCCAGTATTGGGTCCAATGCTCTGTATAGAGGCCTCGTGACCGCAAAGGGCTAGCTCAGCCAAGCGAGCACGAGCGGTTTGTCTCCAACTCACATGTATAAATCTTACACAATAGAGGACAATCGTGTCCACGGTTGAGAAAGGTCCTCGTTTAAAAATTGTTTACAAAACCAATGAGGGTCCTTGCCAAAAAGTATGAACAATAGGGAGACAAAAGGAAGTCCCCGATTGAAGGAGTTTACACACTTGCATGTTTTTGTATGATATAACAGGTTTTCTGTTGAGCAGTGGTAAAATCTCATGTCTGCCTTGGGATCACCTGAAAGAATGTCTACATGGAAGCCAAGATCTCCAACAAGTGACGTCCTTGAAAAAGGTGCGTGCCTGCAAAAGGATCTCTAGAGCTGATTGGTTGGGTAGAGCTTTATTACAAGCTGGAAAGGCCTGCTCAATTGCAGCATTTGAGCTGCTTTTTTTAAATGCAAGTTCGCCCCAAATATGGCTAAAAGCCACTTGAGATAAGGAGCTACACAAAGAAAAAAGAATCAAAGATACAAGAGGTGGGAATTAATATTCCTCTTGGAGCAGGAAAGATAGTACGATGAAGGGAAACATGCACCAGGCAAAGAATTCCATAGAGATACAGAATGAGGGAAAAAGCATAGGTACAGCTAGAGTATTTTGGTGGGAACAGGCTGTAGGTATATGTTCCATTCTAGTCAAGTAGTTTCAGATTATTGTTTATACACACTTAAAAAAGGGCTAAGAGAGCACAAGTGCACTGGGGAGGAGTCTGGCCGGGTTGCTGGGAGGGTTGAGGCCCCCCCCCCCCAAAAAAAAAAATTACTTGCCATTTTTTTCTAATGCAAGTCCTTAAAATGTTAAACATTGTGTATATGTTACCCGGTACATCGTAATCAGGAATAAGTCGCTGATGCCGTTTCGCGTAACGGCCCAGTCAACTGGGCATAATGGTGAAAATCTTGACAAGGTCGATTTTCAGGTTTTTGTAGTTATATTACAAAACCTGAATATCAACTTGTTTTTAGTTGTCTACCTTTCATTTCGACTGTTGTTAAGGAGTATGTTTGTGTGGAAAGTTTCTAACTAATCTCTTTATGTACCATGGGGCCTTTTCATCTTGGTCTCCTGTAACATCTGGAGTTCCACAAGGAAGTGTCCTAGGCCCCCTACTGTTTAATTTATTCATCAGTGACATATCCCACACTCTTGACACCAAATCCCTACTCTTTGCTGATGATACTCTCATTTACCACCCCATCAATTCCCCTGAAGATGAAGTCCTCCTGCAAACAGACCTAGATGCCCTTACTCAATGGACTGAGTCAAATGGAATGAAACTTAATACAAGCAAATCAAAAATTATGCATATGACTAGATCTACGAAACCACTAGCCCTTCCGCAGTATCATATTCTTGGATCTCCCTTGACAGTTGCACCTACCTACAAGTACCTTGGTGTCACAATATACAATACTCTAACATGGAACGACCATGTCAATAGTGTGGTTGCTAAGGCAAATAAGACTCTTGGTTTCATCTGGCATGCAGCGGGAGGAACTTCTACAAATGCACTGATGTCTCTCTACCGGTCACTCGTCATACCAGTTCTTGAGTATGGGCTGCCTGCCTGGTCCCGTAATATACAGCAACTTCATCAGATAAACTAGAACGCGTCCAAAGAAGAGCTACAAGAATGTTCCTTAAACAACAAAGAGGGGCAGTATCGTATGACGACAGACTAGCACAACTGAACTGGCAAACTCTCAAATCTAGACGTCAAAGAATAACTGTCCAATTTACCACTAAATGTCTATTTGGACTTGTTGACTGTTACGCTGTCAACTCACATACTTCTGTTAATACCCGCCACATGGACACACTCACTTTCAATCATCTGTACGCGAGGACGCAAAGCCTTAAGAACACATCTATTCATTCATTCCCTCGTATTTGGAGTAGTCTGCCTACAAATGTTAAGAACGCCCTAATTCTAGATTCATTTAAATGTTTCAACAAGTACTTGTGTAACCATTTCATTGATATTTAGATGTACTTTATTGCTAACCATTTCATTGATATTTAGATGTACATGTACTTATGCTTATTTTGCATGTGTTTACACCTGTTTTGCTGATTTGTTGTTTTTGTTAACCTGCTTGCTGGAGGTTTACTTGATTGCTTCATTTCACTTGATTGTCTGTAATAGTGTCATTTATTGGTTGTTTGTTCAATTCCTTTATTGTTTGTTTTCACTTTTTGCCTGTCTAATTAACTGTGCCATTGGTTGTTTACCAGTTTTTAGTGTCTGTCTGTGTGACTGCTTGAATGGGTGTGTTTTTGCTCCTTCAATCTGTTTGTTTTATATGGTTTGGCTCAGTGTTGCATGCATGTTCATGTTTGTGTAGCTCACACATTATTGTTGCCTTTTGGGGATTTTTGTCTTTCTATATTTTTTACTTATATTTACCATCCCCCAACTAAAATCTTCGTTCTTTACAGTGTTGTCTGTTTAATGTGTAAACTGAGTTCTTGTCCATCTGAATATTAAATGGTCTGTTTGACTTGTCAAGGTAATGTTTATTCTTCTTATATTATATATATATATATATATATATATTTATTAGCCTCTTAATTTTTACAGATTTTTTGTTTTTTTAATGAGTGTTTCATCTTAAGATTGGATTGATAGGCTCTCGAGTCACAGTGATTAGGTTCGCTTTTATTAATCCTGGCCATCTTAGAATGAATTGTTTGTTTTGTCATGTTTCTTTCTTGCCTTTACGATTAATGTTGCCTTTAATTATTAGCCTGTGTGTTCAATTGCTGCTTTATTAGTTGTTACTTGGACTTTCAATTTTTGCTCTCTACACCCGTACCCATTCTCTTCTCTCCCATCCCCAGCCACTTACTCCTGCTTTTTAAATCAATCCATTTATTTATTTCAGTCTGTTCATTTATAAACTAGACATCCTGTTACCTATCCTATTATATATTGATTTATTTGATTACTCTCATGTATGTCTGTATGATTGTTGCGTATTTTGGCCGAATAAATAATAATAATAATAATTATTATTTTTTGTCTTAAAGTTTGGAGCAGTTTTGAAGAAACAAGCGCTTGATAACTCCATCACATCCACGGAGAAGGAACTCTGCACTGATATACTGACACAGCTATTTATAGCTGTTGAACCCAAGGGGGCATTGCGTCAAACCTTGGCAAGGTAAACTTTTGTTTGAAGGCTCATGGCACAGATTTGCTGCCCTGTGAACGTTTATGATATCCAGAATTGACGGTGTTTCTTCACAAGTTAGAAAAAAACACTAAAGGTTGAAATAGAACAGAAAAATCTGTAAAATGCTTGGACATTCTGTGTGATCTCTTGGATGGTTGCCCAAAAGATTGTTGCTTCCTTTGTGTACAATGTTTAGTTGGTACGTTTATCTATTTATTCAGGGACTGACGATACTGACATAACAATGTTGAATTCATTAACCCATGAAATGCAATACAAATGCAGAGAAGCAAATTTCACAATTGCATCCATTCTTTGAAAGCTTTCCACAGTTTTTGTTTACAATCATTGATGTGCTATGGGGCGCCGGTATGCCAGATGGGTTTGTGCAGCCAAGCGTAACGCACACAATAGGTGAACAATGGAATGAATACCAGTGTTGTAGTCGAGACCCCGAAGTCCGAGACCGAGACCGAGACCTGGTGGTCTGAGACCGAGACCGAGACCGAGACCTGGAAGACCAAGACCGAGACTGGCCCGAGACCGAGACCTCAAGACCTTGTATGTCATTTACATAATAAAAGAAAAAAACAATGTCCAGCTGTAGAAACAACCGTGATGGCTTTACGCGGTATAGAGTACACGCCGCTGATATTAATACATGTACACGTAGTTCGTGTATTTGAGCATGTCGTTCCCAACTTCCCATACATGAAGCTAATGCGCTACATGTACGTTTGGGCACGCGTACACAGCAAAGAAATGAGGTTGTCATCACGTCATGTACTGCACGTTTATAGATCTTTAGTCGAGTAGAGCGTACTGTAATCGATTCTGTAAACAAGAAGTTGTCATATACTGCACAATTATACATCTCGAGTCGAGTCGAGCGTGCTGTAATCGATTCTGCACATGTGCTGTTTGTTTATAATATTGGTGGTCTCGATACCGAGACCAGCAAAATACCGAGACCACGGTGTACTGAGACCGAGACCACAGAGTACTGAGACCGAGACCAGAAAAAACTGGTCTAGAGACCGGTCTCGAGACCGAGACCGGTCTCGAGACCTACAACACTGATATTGAATACGCAGAAGATATGCGGGTATAGACGTCAACCGGCCAGGTGTTTGATTTTTCAAACTGCGGCTATACATGTAGCCGTCATCCATACTCAAGGGGTTAAACAGGTAGTGCTAGTTGTACCCGCTGGAATCGTTTTTGTGCCCGGGGTGTTATAATGTGGTACCGGTATGCAAGATGGATTGTGCAGCCAAGCAAAATTAACACAAGATGTTTGTGCAGCCAAGCGTAACGACCACAAAAAACAAACAATGGATTGAATTTGCAGAAAATGCGGGTACAGCTGTCGACTAGCTATGTGGTATTTTTCAAACCACAGCTATAGCCATCATCTGGGCTCAATGGGTTTTAACCCTAACCCTGCCAGACACAGCACAGTGCATCTGTGGTGACAGCTTGACCTTGCTGCACTCTGCACACAAGTCAATGTGACAAAGTATGCAATCTGATGCGTCTGGCAGGGTTTCTAGCCAAAATACCCTGGAGGGTTAGTGTTAACCCTTGTACGGATGACGCCTGTGGGCGCAAAAAAAAGTGTCACCAGGCCGGATGACGCCACTGGCCGCTGTTTGTGCAGTTTCAATCAATTGTTGGATTATTGTTTATGATACGCTTGACTGCACAAACACATTGTAGCAGTTCGATTTGGCTGCCAGAACCGCCGCAACACCCCGACGTCTCCCGTAAAATACCGTGCCCAAGGGGTTAAGGTGCTGTTATAACCCCACCAGATGGCTTTGACCTCATTCTTGTGACCAAAAGGCAGTTTTGTCATACATGTAGAATAATTCATTACCAATGAAGAGTTCATGAGTTCCCCATTTTATTCTTGACCTCATGTTAATCCTACTGTTAAAAAAAAATTGGATTTCCAAGCACTGAATGCGGTACCTCAGCAAAAACCAGGGGTACCGCTAAAGAAAGCCACCTGTTTCCTAAGGATATCATCCATAAGCAAACTCAAGGTTGTAAAGTGGGAAAAGTGCTAAAAATATTAAGGTTTTTAATTTTTTTTTGAAAAAAAAGTAATTTTTTTACAATGTTTACAGCATTCTCCAAGGTTTTCCCAAGGATGATCGTGGGTTCTTATCGAAGAATCTTGGTGATGCCCTCGGTAGTCAGCTCCTGTCGTGTTCAAGGACTAACACCAGAGAGTGCCGGAGGTGTGTGGATGTAGTGTCTGGGCTGCTGGAAAACTTTCCATTAGGAGAAGAGAGCTTGGCATTAAAGTTTGAACAGGGTAAGAAAGTTTTTGAAGGGAGTGTGTTTTGTTTTTAGTGATGCTTAGAAAGAGACACGTCTCCAATTAGGTCTGTGTCAGTATACAGTTTTAATAGTTGTAAACAAAATACAGTTGGAATTCGATATAACCGCTGAATTGATTAAATACATCAGGGCAAGTAATTAAACAACACTAGGCCTAGATACAGCCTTACTTTGCTTACAGACCTGTCAAATTCCCAGAACATTTCAAAAGTAAACTTGTGCTACATACTTGTCCATTTGAACAGCCTTACCGATCAAGTAGTTAGTATTCTAAGTATTGGGATATCAACATGCTCCCAAAGTCTTTAAAGGTAGTATACAACATTTGCAAACATAAAAAACAAAACTACTGAATTATTACGAAATACCGTACTAGACTGTAAGTAAATAGCAGTCTCAAGCATCCTATGAAATCATGGCACCTGGTGTGCTGCCGTCAATCGTTGGAAATAGTCTAGTTCCCTGACCTGATAATTCCCTGACTCTATAAATTGCTCCGTTTTGTCTAAAGTATGGTCAGGGAACCAGACTACTAGAACAGAGTTTTTTTCTCTGTTTTCCCAGCATCTATGCACATAAAACTTTAACAGGTCAGAGTCAAAGTATTTGCTAGCACGCTATAAGATACTAACGCCCAAATCCATTTATTTCTGAAAATTACAGCAAAAGCAAATGTTGTATACTACCTTTAATACAGGTAGGACTGAATTTTCCATACTTTTTTCAGTTTCTAAAATTTAATCGACACAATGTAGAAACACCTCGGTATTAAAACAGGAAACCGACTTTGTCGGTATTTTCAGTATTAAATAAATGTCTATATTAGTTTTAGTCAGTATTGAAAAATAATGTGAATGCTCAGTAATACTGAAAACTGTCTACACTGTCTCCAATGGAGTCTTGACTCACAAACCTTCAGTTGATATCTTTTCAAACAAAATATTTTGTGTGCAGCTTGTCTGAATTTCTAGTTACAAGCGATAGCTTTGAGAAGCTTCCCAGAGCGCAAGAGTAATTATAATGTAGTGATATCTACTTCCTATACATTTTCTTGTTGCAGTTTTCACCTTTCTCAAGGAGGTCTTGCATATCTTTATGGAATCTATAAGGTAAGCACTTTAACAAAAATGACTAAATTTCCAAAACTGATTCATATTTTTCTTCCATTAACCCCTTGTGCCCAGCTATTATTGATGGGGGGGGGGGGGGGGGGGGGGGCTGGCCAGGCTGTGCAGCCAAACGTAAATGCAGTGGTCCTATTCATCTCACTTGGAGCCCTCCTTTCCTGGGAATGAAAGCTTTGTTTGAAAAATATCCATCTATTCATTACACTCTATTCATTACATTCAAGAACAATATAGTTGGAACATGAATGGATTGAGTGCCCGCAGGAATGCGTGTATAGACAACGATCAGCCAGGTGGTCTTTTATCAAACCGTGGCTATGGCTGTTGTCCGTATTCAAGAGGTTAACCCCTTGCGCACAGTATTTTACGGGAGACGTCGGGGTGTTGCAGCGCTTCTGGCAGCCAAATCGAACCGTTACAATGTGTTTGTGCAGTCAAGCATGACATAAAAAATAATCCAACAATGGATTGAAACTGCACAAACGGCGGCCAATGGCATCATCCGGCCTGCTGGCACTTTTTGTTTGACGCCATATGGCGTCATCCGTACGCAAGGGGTTAATTGTAGCCTTGTTGGTGGAGCCAGGTTGTACTGAAAAATAAGAAAGTAGGTTAAAGCATTATTGAGCTTGAATTAGATTTGGTTTGGAAACCAGTTTACATCTTCAGTTCAGTTGTTAATACAAAGGATTCACTTATTTAACAGCTCCATTTAATTGGGAATAAGTTGGAAAATCACGTTTTGCTAAAAAGATCATTTAATCAGGTTGTCATCGACACCAAAACTGTGGTTTAAACAAGTTTTTACCCTATCCGTTTAAATCTATCATTTCTGGAGCAGATTCCATCTTCTGAAGCGATGGTTTGATAAGTTTCCCAGCACTTGTTGATAAAGAGTTGAACATCTGCACAAACAGGAATTAAAAAAAAAAAAAAACGTATTTAATGCCTTTTCTGTGAAAATATATCACAAGTTCACTGTTGTATTCCCATGTATTTAATATATGTGACTTGGTACCACAAAAGGGTTGGAAAATAGCAACATTTGAAAATTGAAATCATGTTGTTTCCTGAAACAAGTCGAATACTTAAATTTGATGCTTTGTGTGTTGCTGCGGCTCATCTGCAGCCCATGTTTATAAACTTCTGATGTTGTTAGAGTCATTGTCACTTATTTTGAGAAAATGAAGCTCAAAGTTAGTGAACTGTGTGAATTTTACTCTCAATGCAACATCCCCAAACAATATTTTAAGATTAAATTCAATACAACTTTGGGATGTTTTAGAAAAGGCTGTTCCAGATGTAAAAATGTTAATTAAAATCTCAAAGTCGACTTGTGAAAACTGTTTGTTCTGCATGTAACTCAAAATGCCATTGTATGACTTTCCGCTGACTTTGTCAAGCCATCTGAGATATTTCTTATATTTCTTTTATTTTCAGATGCGTAAAGGATACTGTTGGTCAAAACGAAGCCATGTACAACTGTATGGCGGCCATCAAGACAGTCATTGCATTGGTACAAAGATGTTCCCCAGAGGATAGACTCGCTGTGGGTTGTGAATATGTATGCGAGACCATGGAATCTGTGCTGCAGACTATGTGGGGCATTCTGTCAGATGGTAGGCAGTATAGCACCTTAGGAAGTGGTTTTTATTATATCTTTTGTTAACCTGAATACGGACGACGGCCATAGCCGTGGTTTGAAAAAGACCACAAGGCCGGTTGTCTTCTATGTGCGCATTCCTGCTTGTTTTCAATCCAGTGTTTGCCTATTGTGTGCGTTACGCTTGGCTGCACAAGCCCGTATGGCATATCAGAGGCCAATTAATAACAGCCGGACTAGAATGGGTGAAGGGGAAGCACTTTCAAACATTACATTATGTTAACCAGTTCGCGTCGGATGACGTGTATACACGCACTCAGTGAGGCAAGGGTCCAGCGGAAATATCTGTCAGCGACCGGCTCGCAGTGAGCGAGGCCAGGGTGTGCTACCCGCAGATAAAGGCCTGAACCCGTCTGGCACCCAGGCTCGTGAAAAATAATCCCGGCGTGAACTGGTTAAGCCAAGTCTGAAAATTTGGACTCCCATTGCACATGTGTTCTAGATCTTTTACTGGAAAGATGTGGCCTTGAGTGTTCCACCAACAGCAAATCCAACAGCAAATTTGGTTGGATTCTGCAGTGTACCAACTACACACCAGCCTTGGCATTTTGCAGCTACCCGGCTGAATCCAATAAAATACAACATGTATTTGTTTGCATGAGCCCTGCCAAATCCAACAAAATTCAACTAATATTTTAATAGGATTCTGCTTCCACCCTGCTAAATACGACAAAATCCAACAGGTTTGTTAAGCTTCCACCCTGGTAAATATGACAGAAATCGAACACATCATGTAGTTTGTGTGACTACTAATCAAACAAATTACTACAGCTTGTTACCATTGTTGGATTTTGTTGGATTTAATTAGCAGGGTTAGGGTTAATAAAGAAGGAATTGTGACAATTTATATTACGTTTCTCTCGGCAGCTACCTATCTCGCTGACTGTCGGAGTGCTGCTGGTATGGCTTTGGTTCTACTTCAGCGTTCACTGATTAACAGCGATGAGTGCCAGCTTTGTAGTGTGGTAAGAAGGAGGATTGTGTGTGTAATAAGAAAGAAACAGAGATAGGACTGATTCAAATATGTAGTCATGATAAGAGTTAGCTTAACCCTAACCCTCCGGGGCATTTTGGCTAGAACCCTGCCAGACGCATCAGATTGCATACTTTGTCACATTGACTTGTGTGCAGAGTGCAGCAAAGTGGAGCTGTCGGCACAGATGCACTGCGCTGCGTCTGGCAGGGTTAGGGTTAAGATATTTGAATTCCTAGATTGTCAAAAACCCTCTTTTTTTTCCTTTGTGAATCATGAAGCAAAACTTTTCGGCTGTCTTTATGACAAAATTTTTTTTTTTTTTTTTCTTCTCTTAGTGACTTAAAAAAAACCAATGAAAGTGTTTCGCATGAAAATGAAAACTTTTGTAGTAAAATTTGAATGATTTGGTGCCTGTGAATATTTTAAGCAAACATTAAAACTAGGGTAATCTTCTACAATGCCCAATGTCAAAGGGAAAGCATGCCTCACACATTTTACGCACTCACCCTGCCTTATCTGACTTCCAGATATACTCGGCTCTGTTTTGCCATCTCTCTACAACCACCTGCCAGCCTCCACCGCCATCGAGCCGTCCCCAGCCCATTTGGCTAGACACTGCCACTCTTCCTGCCCAGTCGTATCTGTTTATATGCCATGGTGTCCTCGCCATGCTAGACTCCAAGGACCTTATGGAGGGAGTACTGTCTTTAGATGGCCACTGCCTGCTGCTTCATGTGCTCTTCCCTGAGATATTGGATTTGACAGAAAGGTAGTCATGTCCTGTTGACAGTATTATACTAAAATCAACCAAAAGCTATGCCAATAGCTTTTTCCCTCTATGGAATTCTTTTCCTGATGCATTTTTCCTGTCATCGTACTATCTTTCCTGCTTCAAGAGGAATATTAATTCCTACCCTTGTATCCTTTTTTTTTTTTTGCAGCTCCGTACTTCGAGTGGCTTTTATTTTTAGCCTTGTTCACGGCAAATTTGCATAAAAAAGTACTAAAATCAGTACTTCAAAATAACCCACCAACAAAGCTTTGAGGAAATATCGGCCACTGATGGAGTCTAAACGAGCTGTTTAGCATCAAAATCAAGTCAAACATGGAAAGTTTCATGTATTTGTACACAAAGCTCTGAACTCACGGCTGTTGTGCCATTGATGACATCATGCTTTCATCATCATTCTCCTTATCCATCGAAGGGATGTTGAGTTACCCAGCCCATACAATTGCACGATACATGCTTTGGCTAATGACGATACTCCATATATGGAAATTTTCACAAAACCAATTGTTCAAATTATTTCAAGAATTGCTACAAATGAGGTAGAAACTCAGAGTAATACGGAAAGAAAGCTGTCCTACATGTATTAAAAATTGCATAGTTCCTTTAATTCAAATTAGCACCATTCACACAGTATTCATTTAATAATGTCAGAATAGCCTTACTTGATGGTTAATTTCAGTGTTGGAGTACTCATACTCGTACTCGAGTACAAATTGAGTACCACTAAGTACTCGGCCCAAAATTGATTTTCAGTACTAAAAAAAACATTGGACTCGGCACGTACTCGGCACGTACTCGGCATCGTACCCGGCATCGTACCCGGCATCGTACCCGGCATCGTACCCGGCATCGTACCCGGCATCGTACCCGGCATCGTACCCGGCATCGTACCCGGCATCGTACCCGGCATCGTACCCGGCATCGTACCCGGCATCGTACCCGGCATCGTACCCGGCATCGTACCCGGCATCGTACCCGGCATCGTACCCGGCATCGTACCCGGCATCGTACCCGGCATCGTACCCGGCATCGTACCCGGCATCGTACCCGGCATCGTACCCGGCATCGTACCCGGCATCGTACCCGGCATCGTACCCGGCATCGTACCCGTACATAAACAGTTCTTGGGCTGTTGGGTAAATTCCCAAAAGAAGAATTTTCTGGCTCAATCACATTTGATGTACACCTTTCTGAGTAGGTTTATCATGTGTAAAAAGTAAAAACCTGGAAATAGATTGAAATAGTCAATCTCCTGAATTGTTTGTGTTTAGACTGTTGATGATGCAGGTACATTATAATAATGTTCAGAACATAACTTGAAATTTCTATTTCATATGGTGTACACGTACTCGCCCATACTCAACTGTTTATGTACTCGTACTCGGCCCGTACTCGGACCCTGAAAAACTCACTCAACTTTTTTGCCCAGGACTCAATTATCAATGTACTCAGACTCGGCCCATACTCGGCTCTAAATGTACTCAGGAAAACTTGGTACTCGGATTGTAGGACTCGACTGCAACACTGGTTGTAGATTAAATCTGTTACATCTCAACTTGCATGTGAGATCCTTGGCCAAGAATATTCAACCAAGTATTAATGGCTTGTTCTTCACAGACTAACAGAGCCGAGTTCTGCCCTGACAGCCTCGAGAACGCTGACGCTGTGGACCACTACGGCTGTAGTTGCCATGACATCGGGTTACCATGACCAGCACAAAATCAGTCTGGATGGGTCAGCAGAGATCCCACAGAAACTGATTCAATATGTATGGACGAATTGGGACCACCCTATTGACGTAAGAAATATTTGCTTCTTGTTCTCAAAGTTGCTGTTTGTACTTTTTGGACAGATTTAAAAGTTAAGTAGCATTTCATTCAGACATTGAATGGAAAAATCTGCCTACATTTAGTTAGCAAATTATTACTTTATAATATTATTAATTATTTTTTAAAAGTGAACAAAGAAACTGGCACGAGCGGGATTCGAACCTGCGACCTCCGGGTTACCGTACCGGCGCTCTACCAACTGAGCTATCTTGCCCTATGTTGGCGTTCTCCCAAATTGTCAGTATCTTTGACGCTAGTCAGAAATCATAAACCCAGAATGCCGTATAGCCAGGGATCACACCCGATTTTACGATACAACCTGGGAAGCGACATTGTGGGGATCACTTAATGAGGATACGACTTTTTAACTTATAATTCATCAAACAATCCACAAGGGAAACTGACTAGGTAAATTTGAATACATTTTCAAAGTGAACAAAGAAACTGACACGAGCGGGATTCGAACCTGCGACCTCCGGGTTACCGTACCGGCACTCTACCAACTTAGCTATCTTGCCCTATGTTGGCGGTCTTCCAAATTGTCTTTCTTTGTTCACTTTGAAAATGTAATTATAAGTTAAAAAGTCGTATCCTCATTGAGTGATCCCCACAATGTCGCTTCCCAGGTTGTATCGTAAAATTGGGTGTGATCCCTGGCTATACGGCATTCTGGGTTTATGACTTCTGACTAGCGCCCACCCAAACAAAGATACTGACAATTTGGGAGACCGCCAACATAGGGCAAGATAGCTCAGTAGGTAGAGCGCCGGTACGGTAACCCGAAGGTCGCAGGTTCGAATCCCGCTCGTGCCAGTTTCTTTGTTCACTTTGAAAATGTATTCAAATTTACCTAGTCAGTTTCCCATGTGGATTGTTTGACGAATTTTTAATTATTGGCAGACCGCCGCTAGTTCAGTTTTGAACTGGGCTTTGAGAAGCAATTACACAAGCATGTGGCTGTTTTTTTTGTTTTTTTTCAGGGGATCCGGTACCAGACTAAAAGTATCTTTGAGAACGTTCTGCAGCTTCACATAATTGCAAATCAGAAAACAGGTAAATGTTGTGGTATTTTTCGGCCTTTTACATGACTGCACTGAATTTAGCCCATTCCCTACTGAAACGGCTCATTACAGAAAAGAACAGTTGATCATCAGTGTTACAAGTAATCTTCCGTATCTATCAAATGTATCACTTGCATGTGGGAGGACATGCAGGGAATGATATCAAATTGTTGATCTTTGTCTTTTGAATAACCCACAAAGGAAAACTCATTTAGGTGATTTCAGTCAATTTTCAGAGCGAACAAAGAAAACGTACAGGAGTGGGGCTCAAATCCAACTCATGCCAGTTGTCTTTGTTTAGTCCGGAAATTAAGTTAGGTTTATTGAGTGATTCCCCACATTGCTGCTTCCAAGGCTGTATCACAAGTTGGGGTATAGGTTTAGGACTTCTGACTAGCACCGTCCCCTCCAAACAAAAGATACTGAGGAATTTGGAGACTGCCAACACAAGGCAACAAAGTTCAGTTGGTAGAGCGCTGGTACAGTAATCTGGGGTCACAGGTTCAAATCCCGCTCCTGCCAATTTTCCTTGTTCTCTTTAAAAATTTATCTTTGTTGTTTTTTTAAGTAAGGACCAATGTAAATTGATCTTCAAAGTCCTCTTGGTTCTTACTTTTTTTTTCAACCGGTTGCAACAGCATTTGTCTTTCTGTAAAATGTTTATTGCACTTTGTTGAACCCAGAATCCGTTGTGTTTCTTTTGCTGATTCTCTGTATATGGCCCTAGAATCTGGAACAAGCTTCCAGAATACATCAGAGGCACCAGGGGCCAATTTCATAAAGCTGCTTAAGCCAACAAAATTGCTTAAGCACAAAAAACATTGCTTAGTAAAATCAAGTTACCAGCTAAAACTCCACGTGACTGTCAAGCTAAGCAAACAACAGCTAATAAATACCAGTCACAAGCAATATAAGTCACATGACATTTTGGCTGGTAACCTGATTTTACTAAGCAATATTTTTGGTGCCTAAGCAATTTTGTTGTGCTTAAGCAGCTCTATGAAATTGGCCCCAGGTGATTGCATACATTCAAGACACTCCTGAAAGCTCACCTGTTTCGGGAGGCGTACCATCAATAATTATTCTTCCCTTTTGTGTCCCAGCGCCTTAAGAGCCCACTTTTGAATTTGGCACTTTAGAAATGTCAAGATTCAAGATTTATTCAAGATTTATTTATTCAACCAATGATTAAAAACAATCACAGGAATTTGTAATGTTGGTCTCGCATAAAATCAATAATAATTAATAAGTACCATGCAGTTAAAACAATAACCACATAAAATCAGTACAATAAAAATATACATAAAATTACAATAACCATCCTATAAATTATAATTTCCCATTGTTAAAAACCCGCACGGCCGATGGTATAAAACTATTTCTAAAACGGTCGGTTCTTGCACTAATTGATCTCATCCTTCGTCCTGAAGGCATCATGTGGAAGGAACTCATTTGCTGGGTGATGAATGTCCTTAATAATATTCTCGACACGCTTCTTCATTGATTGGTTGAAATGTGTGAGGGTGTTTTGTCCACAGGTTATAAACCAAATGATGATCCTTTTCTTCTTGGTCTCGTTGACTCTCTTGTTGCTGTGAATTGGCATGTGAGAGGCAAATACATGGCCCTGAGTTGCCTGGTCATGCATCTTGGAGCTGATTGCATTCTGGGATTGTATCCCACAATGCCCCAGGCACTACTTACTGTCTTTGGAGATCAGACACTGTCACCATATGTGAGTACATATTGTGTATTGTCTGGAGATGGTCAGTGCAGTTTTGTACGTACCCAATGACAAGTTTTATGTTTTCTGCATTTCAAAATATATTTAGTTTTTAACCTCAGAAAGTCAAGATCAGTATATTAGTATACCTGGTGGTTTACACAAATTTTGAATGCTTTCAGTAGAGATTCAGTCCTACAATTATACTAAACAAGTACTTTCGAGTCTGAGGAAATTAAAAGCAGTATAAAGCCATGATGCTGCTAATTTCTAAAGCACATTTTGTCACAAAGGACTTTCCAACACAAGTCGAATACAGTGGAACTAAACCGAACATCCTCTATAGCTAACATCCTCTTTGACACCTGCTCTATTCAATACTTTCCATTATTCTTTATTACCGAATGACCATTATACCGAACATTTTAAGTGGATCCATTAATATTCATTATAGTGAAATTCAACTGTATGGCTTATAAGCTCTTTCACTTCTGAGCCGACGATTTTTTGCTAATTGCTTAAGAAACCCAAGTAAGGAAGGCAATTATTAAACTTAAAAACCAGTAATAGATGAATTTCCGTCTGTACCGGGTTGAAAGTGAGGCTCACTGTGCTAAACCAAGACAGTGGTATTCAACAAATCCATTCATGTATAAATCACGGCAATTTACAGTGTTGCGCGCAGTTAGCATGGTCAAACGGTACCGGTTCATCATGACACAATTGTCCAAATTCATTCTTAATTGATGTAATGTTCAACTATTTCACAGAACAATGATTCTCAAATGTGACCCACTCTACAAAAATGAGTCTGATGTGTTAAAAATACATTTGTAAGCTTTACAGTTGGTCTGAAAAAGCATGAAATAAGCTTTCATTTGATATATGGCACAACTCTGTCGTGTAATGATTGCTTTTACGATTTTTTGAAATGTGCGATTTCTCAGTTACTAAAAGGTCTTGAGACATTAAACCACCCCGTATGTGAAAGTGTAATGCGCAACATCCGACTCATTTTTGCAGAGCAGGTCACAGATATACTTACCTGCATTAGATTGTTTTTGGACGACTCGATCAGCGATTTTTCAAAAATCAAAATAGTTTACTATGTATAAACTGCACACAAATTAACGCGACATTGTTGTTTACTTTTAGCACTGAACGTTGGTTTCAAACCCAGAAGTGCACAGATCGGTGCTGCTTTCGTGCATGTGAAATTTGTCTATCAATTGATTCAAAGGTAATAGCTTACATAGTTTAAAACTTACAAGACAAGATTCTGTGGGCTAGTTTCTGCTCTTTTTTGTGTTGACCTACATTAGGGCTGCTTCATCAGTGTGAGGGATCGAAATGTTGTAATGGAATGTTGAAAATGATTTCGTTGCTTGCAGGCCTGTGATCTTCTTGAGCGATTATTCACCAATCACAAGTCTTTCCTAACAAGCGAGGGGCAAGGAATGGATGGCATGGAACGTTGGCAGAATGCATGGGTTGTGCCATTTTTGGAGTTTCTTTGCAATCCGTCTACATCAAAGGACCAGAAAACCTATTTCATAGAGGTTTGTTTGCACCTTGTGTTTGTACACTTTGTTTGCACATGGCACACTTGACAAGTTCACATGAATAAGCACTTCTTCAGCATCACTACACTGAGTGGTCCATGATGACACATAAAATGTGACCCGATCTGCAAAAATTGCACATAAGTCGCTGTATGCTTTTACGCTTAATACCGGGCCGTTCTATGTGAAGAGGGTGAAAAATTCTTCAAACAAGTGATTTTGAAGGGAGGGATTTTTGGCATCTTTGATACCTATATTCTATTTCATAACCAAAAGTTTTTATCTCAGTGAATAAAGTTGGAAAAAGAATGTGTTTGTGTCAAGTGCTTCCATCTATTGCTTTGCTTTTTTTTTTTAAATGGCTTGTTTTTCCTTAAGTCATTTCAAGAAATTCCTGAAAACAAACATGCACATTTCCAAATATCTCGTGAATGCAAAATGCTACAGGCCTCAGACATATACCATATAAAAGCTTATAAAATGGTCTTTCCAGCTATATATAAAACACTATTTTCAAATTTTGCAACTTAATTGCCCTTTTCGCAGAGTGGGTCAGAAATAAGGTGTATTTTTGCAGATGTTGGCCAGCAAAAGTAACCATTTGCCTCTGGAAAGTAACATTTTGTGGGCTGTTTGCACCATACTTCTAACGGGAAAGTAACCATTGCCTCAATGAGTTTTACTCGAAAAGTCCAGTACGAACATGAGTTCACAGGGAATTTCATTGATTTTTTGTGTGTGCTCTATTTACGGACTGTGGTCTGTATCTTTCCAGTATTGTGTTCCTAGACTCCTTAAATGCAGCCCCGAAGCCCTAGGATTCATCATTACGCACCTTCACCAAGCTAACGGTGACGCTTCGGCACCCATGGACAAACCTGGACTACTGGGGGCGCTTGTCACATGCCTCAAAACAGCTCGGGCGATGGGCCTCGTCAAGCATGATGAGAAAAGTGGGAGTGATCACAATGTCCAATCAGAAGCCGGCTTGTGGAAAGGTCTGGTGCCCTATGGGAAACTCAGGGAAGCTTTGTGTCACAAGGAGAGCCAGGTACCAAAATAATTTTTTTCTGGCATAATTAAAATTCATTAACCACTTCTCTCCTGCTGTCATTGATAGGGGGGGCTGGTATGCCAAGAACGGGCTGTGTAGCCAAGTGTAAATGCACCACACTGAATAGAGAGGTCCTATTCATTGCACTTGGAGCCCCCCTTTCGTGTGAATGAAAGCTTTGTTTGAAAAAGCTCCATCTATTTATTACACTCCCATTCAAGAACAATATAGTTCAAACATGAATGGATTGATTGTGCACAGGAATGTGTGTATAAGACGTCAACCAGCCAGGTGGTCATGTTCAAACCACGTTTATGGCCGCCGTCCGTATTCAAAAGGTTAAAACGGGTTTGGGCAACCAGTATTTGCCTTAAACATTCATTTCAACGAATGAAAATTATAGGACTTTTTTTGGCAACCAAAGTGTGTAATGAGTTCCAAAGAGGTGCAGTACGAGGGAAAACTGTGAAGAGTATCTAGCAGTACTAGCCTTTGTAACAACAGTGAAGGATGTGATGAGACAGCCATGTGAGTAGACAGGCGAGTTGGACAAGGGTAACTAATGTTGAACGGCCACCGGAACTGCTTCCACGGTACATGTGGTATCGATAAAAGAGGCTCAATGAAGCAAGAGAGCATCGTTCATGAAGGGGTTCCAGGGGAAATGCCAGGTCCTGACCAACCTGATTTGAAACACTGCCAATTTTTTTTTAAAGTGGGACAAATAGCACCCTGGAGGACAAGCCTAGATGTGGCTGCAGTATTCTATGACAGGACGTATGGTTGCCTTATATATAGGTGTAGAATGGCAAATGGAGGAAGGTACCGCTGTGCAAGATACAAGTAGCCAAGGTGCTGAGAGGCTCTTTTGGCAGGTTCTGAAACATGTGTCCCAGCTGAGTATCCACGAGATGTCCAGTCCACCAGTAAATGTTTGAAATGAATCCTGATATTATTTAATAAAAATATTCTTTGTTTGTAGGTTCGGATTGATGCCCTTGGCCTTCTTTGCGACTGCAACAAGACCACGGAGGCGGTCTCCTCTGTGGAGCTTTCCCTACTCAAGTTCTTTCTGATGCTAAACATCAGCAGCACGTCTGCGTCATTCAGACAGACGATGGGGGTTCACCTCAAAAAGGTATGAAGAAAAATTTGCTTAGCATGAAAAGTCTTCCTTGGTATAAACAGGATCACCAACCAAGTTTACATTTGATGTAAATTGCTTGTGGTTGGTAATCAGCTGTTGTTTGCTTAGAATAAAAATCACATGGAGTTTTGGCTGGTAACCTGTTTCTATTTAATAATCAAGACTCTTGTGCTAAGCAAATGTTTGTGCTTACTAGCGCCATGAAATTAGCCCCAGATTTTGGGGTCATCACTGGTTTCTAGGTCCATAACTATATGGGGTACGGTAATCCTAGGGCTTCAGGTAGGGTAGTGGAGGCAATCTACCTTAGATTTTCATTCAAGTTCTCAAACCTCAGGACCAAGTCCCCAATGTGGCATCTGAGTTCTAAGTCTGGTAGATTGAGTCCAAGTTAAGATTCACAAAGCTCAAGTCTGCTAGTCCAAGTCACAACGAAAAATGCAGAAATCCTGTATTGAATTTGATTGAATTTCGTCAAGAGGTTGTCCTTGAAGAGTGAAAGGTTGCCTGTAATAAGTGACAGATTGGTGTTAGTTTGGTGTTCAAAGTTCAAATGTAAACATTCTCCAAAGTGGGACCAATGGTGTCATCTTTTGAAACCCAGATTTTTACATTTTTGTTATTTAAAAAAAATGCTTGAAGTGATTTTGGAAACATTTTCAAACATTCTTGAAATTGACTTAGTAAAAATCTATCAATTAAGCATCAAGAGTGTCTCTGTTTCCATCTCACAAACAGCTCTTCATCAGGATCAGAGAAAGTGGCAGAGTGTGTCTGAAACAGACGACCAAGAAACACAAGGAAGAAGTGCCGCACAGCTCACAGCGTACCCCAGCAGAAACCCAGATTAAGCTGTATAAGGTAATAGTGTGTCAAGTCACAGCTGAAGTATTTCAGCATTTAAGTTGAGATATTCCGTTTCAGATTAATTTGAAGTTGAAATTAGCAATCAGTGCATGTTTAAAGGGGGAGGTGGGGTGTTAGTGATTTCGAGGAGGCTTAATTTTTTTAGGGCTAAAATTGTGTCAAAATACATTGGTCGTGAGAACTAGCAGAACAAAATATTGGGGTGTTCCGGTACTCCAGTACTCCAGTTTTCCATGAAATCATGCCTGCTACAATTTTCTAATTGGGGCTGGTCAAATTTTACCCACTGTGTTGTCACAATGATGTAGAAAGATAACAAATATATGCTTTTTCGGTATTGAAATAGTTTGACGTAGATTCCCAAAGGACCTAGGTCACGAAGGAATTGACAGTGGTCAAGCCACGGTTCTGTGGTTATACCGAACTAAAAGTCGGAGGCAGGCATGCAACTCGGATCAGCTGATTTCCTCGTTTTTCACTTTACACTTATGCCATTGAAAATTGAAAAACACTGGACAAAGTCTTGTAAAGGTTGGAATTTCCTTGTTTTTTTTTAATTCCAAGTTGCATGCCTGCGGAGGTTATTCACAATAAATTTGAGATATCAAAAACATCTTTTCAAATATATGTTGACCTCCGAATCCACCTGCCTCCCCCCTTCTTATCGATCTAAACAACTGTATTCTTGCAGCGGTCATTCTCTCCCCGGCTTTATCCACAATTCCCTTTTCCTCGGCAGGATTTCATGTCTTGGTTAACACAGTTTCTGTTTGAAGCTCTGGAACCAGGTTGCGCCTTCTCAAGGAGAACCATGGCACTGCACACGCTCAGGATCATGACACAGATTTACAGCTGCAAATCCAAAGGTGAACCATGAATGAACATTTTACGGCATGGATGACAGTTCTTTGGGGAGAGGGTTCAACGTGCCCATCCAATATTTACGAACCAGAAATTTGACCTATCACCGTTCATAAGCATTAGCCAATCACAGCCTCTGTTGAATATCACGTGACATTCTAGGTCTTAAACAAACACAAATCTTGTCCACAAACGCACGTCAATTGCAAGTGATTCAACTACAGACATGTAGTATTTGCATTCGTGCACTTAATTAAGAAGAAAGAGTTGTCTCTAAGACAACTTGTGTCACAGATACAGGCAACAAACACTCTACAAGTGCCTGTGTAGGTAGTGTGCCATTATACAAATAATGAATGTTTCACATTCGTGCGATGGTAAGAATAATTTCATGAGGTGACAGATTGAATGTTCCATTCCACGAGGCGAAGCCGAGTGGAATGGGACATTCCATCTGTCACCGAATGAAATTATTCTTACCATTGCACGAATGTGAAACATTCATTATTTGTTTTATACAACGCCTGAATATATCCGACAGATTGCATGCATGGATTTCAAGGTGTAAAGTTACAACGTGCCGTTTACCTTCTCAGTCCCGCATAAAACCGCGGAAAAAATTCATCTAATCGTTTCACTGCATATTTGATTTGTCTCTTTGTATTTGGAGCGTCAGCATCGCTTACGAGTTTCAATATTTCGTCGTCTGTTAGGAGAACAAACCGCGGCAGTTCGGGAAACTCGGCCGCCATGTTGTGTGAATGACAGCCCTGTTGTAGCGCCACCATAGTGACCGTGAAATTAGGGTTCTTTTGGTTCTATCAATGCGCGCGCACCGTTTGATAGAACTATGTGATAGAACGTTTTGGGTGGTGCGGGTTCGCGTCGTGTGATGGGTCGAATAATTCAATGCACGTGATCGACGATCCACCAATCGGATGGCTGGGATTTATTCAGGTGTTGTATAATATATGCTATTGTGCATGCTGCACAATTTTCCAAGAACTCGTTAACGGTGATAGGGCATTTGTATACATGGGCTCATGACTTGTGTGCAATATTAAACACTGCATTCTCCCTCCTTCAGTTCCCCACAAGAAATCTCCTTGCCTGCTCTATGGGCTCCTGATATTTGCATGTCTGTGCCATTTTCAAAGGTGGACGTGAGTTACCCTGCCTGTGGATCTATAGGTCTGAAAATTTGCATAATCTCTTTGGTATCTATTTAGATCTGTCCCCGGGAAAACTGTAAGGGTTATAGGGTTGGCAACCTAAAATGTGGCCAACCCCCACCACCTCTGTTGTAGCCCGTTATAGCTTGGGTGGCTTTTAGCCTTGTACTGGGCGACTTCCATACAAAAAAATCTTGCAGTGATAATCCCAAAATGACATTATGGCGTTGGTGCTTGGTGTGATTTACATCTGTACACAATTATCTAACAGTTTCCTAATACCCTAAATAAATGTCTTTTTTTTTTAATTATGAGCCTTGAGCCCCAAATAATAAAAAAGAAACAATTCCTCTTGACAGGCTTCCCAAAAATATGGTCAGTAACCGATCTGGAATGTAACCTTTCTGATTTTGGTTAGAGAGATACAGAAATTTTTCTTCACAATTTGTGTCCTCATTAATCCCTTGGGCACGGTATTTTACGGGAGACGTCGGGGTGTTGTAGCGGTTCTGGCAGCCAAATCGAACCGCTACAATGTGTTTGTGCAATCAAACATGACATACACAATAATCCAACAATGGATTGAAACTGCACAAACAGCGGCCAATGGCATCATCCGGCCTGGTGGCCCGTTATTTGTTGACGCCATATGGCGTCATCCGTACGCAAGGGGTTAAGATAATTTCCTATCATCATTCCATTTCAGGCAGCAAGTCTACATTCTTTGACCCGAATGAAGTCTGGACTCCAAGCAATGTCCAGCTACTGCTATACAGGCTTGCTGACCCCTATGAGAGTAACAAGGTCATGGCCTTTGACCTCCTGCATAACCTCTCACAAGAGACATTGGGGCTGATGGTAGGTTCCTGTATTGTCTTTTGTAGGGACTTCGTTCAGGCCACAGTCCTTTTTATACACATTTTCCCGTAATAGCACAGATTCTTTGCTAGTGGAAAGCTAAGCCATGAAAGTGTGATCAGATTTTATTTTTACGAATGTCTGAATTTTTGCTTTCTTTTCTTGTAGGACCAGATCTATCTTCATCAACTCTACGATGATGCCTTACATCTGGCATCCAGCAACAAACCACATAACTGTGAAACGGCTTCGTTCATGTTCCGTCTTCTGGCTCTGCAACTTACCCAGCCTCTGAAAGAAAATGCTGCCGACCTGCCCCAGAGCATCATGGGAATTCTAACGGACCTGTGCACAAATTTGGCTGAGGAGGTGGGC
This sequence comes from Hippasteria phrygiana, assembly GCA_037893225.1. Classification (NCBI taxonomy): domain Eukaryota; kingdom Metazoa; phylum Echinodermata; class Asteroidea; order Valvatida; family Goniasteridae; genus Hippasteria; species Hippasteria phrygiana. Next base: position 390,601 of record JAZGUH010000883.1, on the reverse strand, counting down.
GTGGCTAAAGGCAGCTTACTGGAGGCGGCTGTGCAGGGGCCGATGTATGGGATTTTGCATTGTGTCCGAGAGTTGCTGGCCGACGTTTACTTGGGGTACATTGTAATTTTGTTATTATTTTACTTTAGTCCTTTTTTCATCAGGATGAACAGCAAAACATTATTCCTCATGAGTGGGTTATTTATAAAAAAGATGAGTACGATGAAAGCAAGGCTTGGATGTCACATACATACCTACTTAGACCATCCGGCTAATAATATACAAATGATCCTCTAGACTGGAGTATTGTTTTCAAGGACATTAAATGGAAGGAGATTAAATGGTTAACCCCTTGAGTATGGGTGTTATAATGGGGTGCCATGCCCAGTGGCGTAGCTAAGGGGTGCATGGGGGGGTGGGGGGGGTGGGGGGGGGGGGGGGGGTGGGGGTGGGCACGCCCCCCATAACAATCGTCGCCCCCCCCCCCACTGAAGATTTCGCAAACGTAGAAAATAATAGCATTATAAAGAAAAATCACTGTGAGCGCCCCCCACTGTAACATCCAGCCACTCGCCCCCCCCCCCCTATGGAGACAGCCCTGGCTACGCCGCTGGCCATGCAGGCTTGTGCAGCCAAGCGAAACGGACACAAGAAGCTTGTGCAGCTAAGCGTAACGTACAATAATCCAACAATCTATTAAAAAATAAGGAGAATGCGTGTATAGACGTCATCCGGCCAGGTGGTAATTTTCTATAGACGTCCTCCGGACCCAAGGGGTTAATACTTGAAAGTTTGTCAAGTGAATGAAAAAAAAAAAGGCATCCTAATTACTCCTTCCAAGTGTGAAATCTGAGACTTAAAAAAGTGTAGGATTATTTGAAAAACAAAATTACCAGCCCAATGGTTTGGTCATGAAGTCAGCTAGGTTATTGTGTAAATTACTGGACTGAGTCCACTGATCCAATGTAAATTTTCACCCGAGTGGAAGATTGTGTTTAGACTTAGTAAACATCATTTAAAGCTTTCCTTTTTATTAGATGTATTCATTGTTTATTTTGAAATCTGTGCTACCAATCACCAGCCTGCATTAGTTCAACTTTGCAAATAGTGGCTTAATAACAGGGTATGGCAGATTGATGTCCTACTAAATTGAGGTCTGTGTCTTATTCCATCATTGCTCTATTGTCTTGTAGGACTGTAACCAAGTCTGGAGGTTGGGATGTTATGGTGTCCAATCTAATCAAGCTGTGCTTGGATGTAGCAGAGGTAGCTTCAGTGGTCGTCTGTAACTCATCCCCAGAAGGTTATATACCTGAAGGAACTGATGATAGTAAGACGTGTATCCCTTTAAAAAAAATATTTTTGAGTGGGTTAGGCTATACGAGAGAGGACTTGGGACAATGGGGGATTAGGGATAACAATGACACCGAGGACTTGGGCCGAGTCCTCGGGAGAATTTCGTGTACAAACCTTATGGGAGCTGTTCGGAAAAAGTTAAAGTACAAACAAAGGGAACAAAAGAAAGCTTCCATTCATGGTCCTCAGTAGTATAGGAAAACGCACATGTATGGGTGCGTTTGTATAGCTATTCAGACCGTGGACCTTTAACAAAGAGGACAATAGGGTCCGCGATTGTGTCAAAGTCCACGATTGAAAATCGTGTACAAAACCAATGGGAGGCCTTTTGAAAAAGTTAGAGTATAAACAAAAGAGGGACAATAGGAGGTCCACGATTGCCGGTGTTTACACACTTGTGAGTTTGTATATGCCGGCAATCGTGGACCTAGGACAAAAGAATTCGAGCATATACAAAGGGGTCCACGTTTGACCTAACGTCCACGATTGAAAATCGTGTACAAAACCAATGGGAGGCCTTTCGAAAAAGTTAGAGTATAAACAAAAGAGGAACAATGGGAGGTCCACGATTGCACCCGTTTACATGACTGGGTGTGTGTGTGTGTGTGTGTTTGTGAATACAACAATTGTTTATGCAATAAACTTTGAGCATTTACAACTATTGTAAAATGTATAATTACATACATCATATTTTTTATCAGTAGAATTATAAAACTTGTTGGATTTATTTTAATCATTTTCCAAAATTTGTCCGAAAAGGATGCATTAACTCTAACCCTGCTAAGTCGAACAAAATCCAACAATGATAAAAAGCTGTTATAATTTGTTGGATTTTAGCAGTCAACACAAACTACATGGTGTGTTTGACATTGTATTCAGCAGGGTAGCAGCTAAATATACCTTGTGGATTTTGTTCTATTTAGCAGGGTGGGAGCAGACTTGTAAAATTTGAGTTGGATTTCATTGGATTTCGTTGGATTTGGCAGGGCTCATACAGACAGATACATGTTGTATTTTGTTGGATTCAGCCGGGTAGCTGCAAAATGTCAAGGCTGGTGTGTAGGTGGTACACTGCAGAATCCAACCAAATTTGCTGTTGGATTTTGTTGTCTATCATTTCAGTTTTGTTGGAAATTGTTGGATTTAGCAGGGGCATATGAAAAATATTGAAGGAGTTAAAGTATGGCTAAATGCCCTCAGTTGCCATCGTTTATTCCGAGTGTTGGCCGCCAAAATGGCTTTCATTAACAAGCTTTATGATCTTTTCGAAACCCCAGTATGTTTACTGCAAGGTTCCACTCTGTACACATAATTCTCGCCCACAGCTTTGGACGATCCTGAAGTAAAACCCAAAGAAGAGGGTCTGTCTCCAAGCCCACAGCCAACAGGCGCGGCCAGAAGAGCCCTGAATGTCACCCCTCAGATGGTGCTGGTGTGCTGCTGGCGAAGCATGAAGGAAGCCTCTCTTCTCATGGGTCATCTGGCCCAGTCAGCACCACTGATTGGAGGTGATGAGACAGCCACTGGTTTAATCTCACATGTTCAGGTGAGGACACTCGGCTACATTTTTTAGTGGCTCATTGTTCATAATATTTGATCCTAGGTTATGAACTGAGTTGTAAGTTTTCAGGGTTAGTTTTGGGGTTTGACGCAGGTCCTTATTTAGCATGAAAATCAATCAGGATTGTCAAGTTTTCATACCTCTCATGTCCTTATGTTGTGGAGACTAACTTTTGAAAATATTGGAGGACGGTGCAGTAAACGCAAACAATAGGCAACACACTTTAACTCTTCCGCTACGGCGCGCCGCTCACAGCGGCTCGAAAAAAGCCTATTCCTGCCGGCAAGCCGCTCGGAGCGGCTCGTTGTAAACATTCTGTAAAACAATTACGTCACAGCACCCATTATAATACCGTAGTGAAAGAGTTAATAGAGTGGTCCTATTTCTCAGAGTTGTAGTCGAGTCCCTGCAAGTCCTTTCACAAGTCCTTTCGCAAGTCCAGTCAGAAGTCCTTTCATAAAGCCGGTCACAAATAACTGGATGAACAATGACAAAGGAATGCCTTTGTCAAAACTCATTTGAATAGCTTGTGATTGGAATTAGGACTGGAGGGCTTGTGATGGACTCGACTACATCCCTGCTATTTCTTGCACTTTGAGCTCCCCCTTTTGTGTGAATGAAAGCTTTGTTTGAAAAAGCTTCATCTATTCATTACACTCCCATTCAAGAACAATATAAATGAGTATGAATGTGGCAATAGACGTCAAACGGCCATGTGGTCTTTTTCAAACCGTGGCTATGGCCGTCGTCCGTATTCAAGGGGTTAATTTGTGTTTTTTTACACCCCTCAGCTGGAAGATATCGGTCATTTCTTCCTGCGGTTACTCAAAGAGTCCAAGCATAGAGGTGCCTTTGAGCTGGCCTATGCAGGCTTTATCATGCTGACAACCAGGCTGTGGAAGTAAGTCGTGTTTAAACCAAATTTATATATTTGTGGATTTAGATGCACTTTTGTAATTTGTCTCCGGTATTTTTTACATCAAAATGTGGCAAGCGACATCAAAGTTGTTCTTTGAGTATTAGGCCCAAAATAATGTGTATTGTGTTGTTTATTTTGTGTAATCTGTTGCTTTCTATGTATTTTGACTCATCACGCACTATATATGCACGGATGACGGACACATGGCCTTTAACCTTTGCCCTTAACCTTTGCCCTTAACCTTTGCCCTTAACCTTTGCCCTTAACCTTTGCCCTTAACCTTTGCCCTTTAACCTTTGCCCTTAACCTTTGCCCTTAACCTTTGCCCTTAACCTTTGCCCTTAACCTTTACCCGTAACCTTTGCCCTCTCCAAATTACCAAAATCCAACACCTGGTTTTGCTTGATGTTGATAGATTTAGGACTAGAGAGCCCAGGGACATGGGTCTTGGTGCCCATTGCATCTTGAAGTACAAAGGTGTGTCATTGTGAAGAGTTAGATTTGAAGGATTGATGAGGAAGGATACTTAGGAAAAGTGCTTAGAGCTAAATTTTTTAGAGGCACAATAGTTTCACAAGAGTTTTTGTAATATCATCAAACCAACCACAAGAGAATCTGACTAAGTAATTTGAATGAATTTTCAAAGTGAAGAAAGAGGCAGGAAGGGGATTTGAACCTGCAACCTCTGGAATACCGTACCGGCGCTCTACCAAAATATATCTTGTCCTATGTTGGTGGTCCCAAGTTGTCAGGTTGGGGGGGGGGGGGGGGGGGGGGGGTGGCCTGTCAGAAGTCATAACTCATAACTCATAACTTTACTATACAACCAGGGAACCAAGATTGTGCAGGATCACTCAATGGGGATACGATTTTTTACCTTTAATATCGTCAAATTTCAGATTATTGTAGACAATTATTTTGCATCAGTATACCATTCTAGGACCAACCTGATATAAGCATGATGAATTTTGTTGTGCAGATGAAGTGCAACGTTGGGTGAGTATGGTCTTGTACAATGATGATATGATATAATTAACCCCTTGAGTACGTTTTTTTACGGGGGACGTCGGGGTGTCACGGCGGTTCTGGCAGCCAAGCGAACCGCTACAATGTGTTTGTGCAGTCAAGCGTAACAATCCAACAATGGATTTAAACTGCACAAACGGTGGCAAATGGCGTCATCCGGCCTGGTGGCCCTTTTTTTTTTTACGCCATATGGCGTCATCCGTACGCAAGGGGTTAAGGTCAAAACGTTAGGTCAGCTAATTTTGTTGATTATGATATAATTTTGTTGCACTGATTCAAACCAATCCTCCAGGAGTGAGTCAGCGTCATTACACCAGCTACCCAAGCAGTGGTTACAAGGCCTTTTGTCTGATATTACTTCTAGTCAATCCATGCTATGTGCTACACGACGCAGTGCCGGTATACCATTTGCCATACAGGTGCGACAATTTGATTTCAGATGTCAGTGAAAAAGCATATTGAAAGCATTTTGATTGTTCTTTCACTTTTTCTCATAGACGTAAAAAAGTGTTCAAAGAATCCCAACAAATTTTTATTGTTACAACATTCATAATTGAGTTTTTCTTTCCAGACTATAACAATCCTTGAACTACCTCGTGTATTTTTTCAAGCTTAATGATCCTTGAGGTATCCCATGTATATTTCTTTCATGACTTATATGATAGTTGAGGTATCCTATGTACTTTGTGTACACGTGCAGACCTCAATGATCAATGAGGTACCCTATACATTTTTTGTATAGATCTCAGTGTTCTGTGAGGTACCCTATGCAATTTTCGTACAGACCTCAATGATCCATGAGGTACCCTGTAGATGCATTTTTCGTACAGACCTCAATGATCCATGAGGTACCCTGTAGATGCATTTTTCGTACAGACCTCAATGATCCGTGAGGTACCCTATAGATGCATTTTTCGTACAGACCTCAATGATCCGTGAGGTACCCTATAGATGCATTTTTCGTACAGACCTCAATGACCCGTGATGTACCCTATAGATGCATTTTTCGTACAGACCTCAATGATCCGTGAGGTACCCTATTGTATAGGTCTCAGTGATCCGTGAGGCACTCTATAAATTGTTCATACAGACCTCAATAATTTATGAGGGACCCTATGCATTTGTTTTACACACCTCAATAATTTATGAGGTACCCTATGCATTTTTTGTACACACCTCAATGATCTATGAGGTGCCCCATGTTTCTTTTCTTACAGGCCTTGGTTGGCTCTGAGCCCAGCAATCAAGGCAAGAATTGCTTCAAGCAGGCCATGGACACTCTGCTTGCTCTTGCTATACCAGATTCTTTGAGCAGTGATGATGTCATATCACAGGTATTTCTGACAAGTGTTTGATGGGAGATCTTAAAATAGGCAAAAATGGGAGTACATTTTTAGAATAATATCAGTTCATTCGATTCACATTGCAGAAAAGTTGACACCCATTAAAATAGTACATGTGTTTGCACCAGACAAAAAAGTTGGCTCTTCTACAGTTGGTAGATGCTCAGGCTTGTGATTATTGATTTTGGTTATTTGCAAGGCTTCCGAATGCTTCTATTTACTGGTCGACTGAAATATTCTGAGAAATAATTCCTGGATGATGCATACGGCAGTTTGCACTGTGAATTTTAAAAATTGGCTCTCTGGGTTAACCGTTTGGTGGGGCTCAGAATTGTGAATCGTCTTGAAATCTTTCTGAAACATTTTGTGTCATGTTAGTGTTACATTTTTCCTATTAAGGTGTTTCTGTCAGTAACTAAAGCAGCTTTGAAATTGTTCATGCGGTTTGTTTCTGATCATTTTTTTGTCTCACAGATTCATGCCTTGAACATTCTGCGTGTTCTCTACAAGGACGCACGTCTTGGGGAGGATGTTATACCTTACATAGCCCAAGGGATCAAGGCAGCTGTTCTTGGCTTTGCTGCTCAACTGTGGGCTGTAAGGCTCTTGTTTTATAGCATAGTATTTAAATGTGACAGTACTTTGTCAAACAAACCACAAGGGAAACTGACTAGGTAAATTTGAATAAATGTTCAAAGTGAACAAAGAAAACTGGCAGGAGCGGGATTCGAACCTGTGACCTCCGGAATACCGTACCGGCCCTCTACCAACTGAACTATCTTGCCCTATGTTGGCGGTCTCCCAAATTGTCCGTGTCTTTTACTAGCGCCCACCGAACAAAGACACTGATAATTTGGGAGACTGCCAACATAGGGCAAGATATCTCAGTTGGTAGAGCACCGGTACGGTATAGGTTGCAGGTTGAAATCCCGCTCATGTGACAGTACTTTGTCAGTTTGGGGGTTATGGGGAGGGTGTTTGGAGTTTGAGTGGGGTGGTAGGGCAAATTCGCAGGGAAGTAAAGTCTTGACACATTATTTATTTTTCAACTGCAGGTGAGGAATTCATCCACTCTCTTGTTCAGTGCTCTGGTTACAAGGATCTTTGGTGTACAGCGTGCAAAGCAGGACCATGACCGTAGAAATTGGTAATACACAGGAAATTTTGTGTATGCATTTTCGCCCCAAACTAGGCTAAAAGCCACTCGTGGTGTGGAACTACAAAGGGAAAAAGAATCAAAGATACAAGATGTAGGAATTAATATTCCTCTTGAAGCAGGAAAGATCATAAGATGAAGAAAATCATGATTGCCATCTATTTGTTGAATACAGCCCAGTTTGAGTTTATTTTTATTTCATTATAGTATTCAAGCACTGTGACCTCGCAGTTATCCATATTGTATAAGAAATGTTGTTTATGAGCAATTGATATAAGTGTTAACTTTGTTTTCATCGTTCATTCAGCATGACTGGGAAGGAGTTTTTTGCCCGGTTCCCATCTCTCCATCCCTTCTTGTTAGAGCAGTTGAAGGAGGCAACCAGTTTGCATACCAGGTAGGCGGCTCAAACAAATTCATAGTTAATATTAAACCATAGAGCTATATTAAATTACTAGAGCGCTGACTCGATGTACAAAGTGATGCCTGCTGGGTGCATCCATGTTTGTGTACAAACCTATGGAAAACAGCTTTTCTACGGCTATTTGCATATCTTCGTTTGTCTTCTATACGTGTGCGTTATCGAAGCCGATAAGCCCAAAACCGAAACGCACAATCAGTAAATGAGCGTTTCATTTTGCTCTGCGCAAACAACACAAACGCGTGCGCGCGTCTCCGCTGCAGATGATTTTTACCGTGACATTTTATAACCGTCATAACGCGCTTAAGTTGTTTTTGCGTATGTTGTACTTCCGCGTTGCATTTAGAGTACACTTTTAAAATTCACTCCATCTAATTTCATTATGTTCTACAAACACGCACACGAATTCAAAATGTCTGCGCGCAGGAAGGATTTAAAGTATCTCGGCGCCTAAGATGGGGAGTTAGCGCTCTAGTAATTAATAGCTCTATGTATTAAACTGAGGTTTAAACACACCGACACAGAAGGCTCTCGTTAAACAGGAAGATTCAAGCTCTCACAGCATTTAGTACTCGTACATGAGCACTGTCTGGTGTCTGAACCTGTTAGGTTACCTGCGTGAGGATGTGTGAGTATGTAAATACCGGCAATTGTGGACTAGGGACAAAAGGGTTAGGGCGTAGATAAAGGGTCCACGATTGACCGAATGTCCACGATTGAAAATCGTGTACAAAACCAATGGGAGGTCCTCCGAAAAAGTTGAAGTACAAACAAAAGAAAGGGAGGTCCGCGATTGCAGGTATGTACACACTTGTATGTACGCGTATAGGTATGGTTGTGGGGTAGGTATAACAAAGGGCAACAATGGGGACAATGCTACCCCACGAGGGTGTCTTTAGAAATTGACCTACCCCAGAGAGTTAACGCTATGGCTTTTGAGATTTCAATGGGGACAAAGGCAGAATAAAAGAAGAGAAGTAAAGTCCACAATAGAGGTACCCCGTATCTATACGTATGTGAGGATGTGTGAATATGTATTTACCGGCAATCGTGGACTAGGGACAAAAGGGTTAGGGCATAGACAAAGGGTCCACGTTCGACCGAACGTCCACGATTAAAATTTGTGTACAAAACATATGGGAGGCCTTCCGAAAAAGTTAAAGTACAAACAAAAGAGGGACAATAGGGAGTCTGCGATTGCCGGTATTTACACACTTGGGTGTACATGTACTGTATTACGTTTGAGGACAAGCAGAGAAAGAAAACACAAGAATCTTTCTTGTCCTCGAGAGACGGTCTTTTGTTAAAATCGGTCCTCGAACGTACGACTACGTGCTTTTAATAGTCTATGGGGTTTGGCTATATTAAAGGAAGAATAGGAAACACAAAGCATTGTCCTCGCGAGTATAGGTAAGTACGACTGTGCGTTTGTATAGCTATTCAGACCGTGGACCTTTAACAAAGAGGACAATAGGGTCCGCGATTGTGTCAAGGTCCACGATTGAAAATCGTGTACAAAACCAATGGGAGGCCTTCCGAAAAAGTTGAAGTACAAACAAAAGAGGGACAATAGGAGGTCCGCGATTGCCGGTGTTTACACACGTGAGTTTGTAAACACCGGCAATCGCGGACCTAGGACAAAAGAATTCGAGCGTAGACAAAGGGTCCACGTTTGACCTAACGTCCACGATTGAAAATCGTGTACAAAACCAATGGGAGGCCTTCCGAAAAAGTTAGAGTATAAACAAATGAGGAACAATGGGAGGTCCACGATTGCACCCGTTTACATGACTGGGTGGGTGGGCGCGTTGGCGTATTCAAACCGCGGACGTAAAATGCCAGAGAACAAAAGAGAACAATATCGTCCGCGATTCCCAGCATACGTCCGCGATTGGAAGTGTGTACAAAGTCTATGGAGGCCTTCCGAAAAAGTTAGAGTATAAACAAAAGAGGAACAATGGGACGTCCGCGTTTGGAGGTCGGTACACGACTGTGTGTGTGTGTGTGTGTGTGTGAAAAAAACAATCTCTTCATTTCATAGCAAATTCAAACAACCAGGTTAAATAAGTGTTTTTTAGCCCAATACAAGGCTACAAGTCACTCTAGGTAAAGGGCTACAACAGAGGTGGTGGGGTTGGCCAAATTTTAGGTTGCTAACCCTACCACCCTTACAGTTTTCCTGGGTCCAGATCTAAATAGATTAAAAATCTTCAATAGATATAAAACAAAATTATCCCAATTTTCAAACCTATAGACCCAGGCGGGGTAACTTCCAACATTGGTGAAACCAACTCCTATGAGCCAAACTCACCTCCGCCCTATTATGCAGCAGACTCAAACAGATTAATAGAAAACATTAAACAAAGGTTTAAACACACCCACATGAAAGGCTGACAACCAACAGGAATTGTAAAACTGTCCCAGGTATTTATAAATCCCCTGAAATTGGTGGAAAGTAGCCAAAGTCAGTGAACAGTGTGCTCTATATTGTCAGTGCAAAATGATCACCCTAAACAATTTGAAGATTAAATTTTGCTATAAACTTTGGGATTTCATAGCAAGCAACGGGTTTTTCGGATGCGCTAATATATACTACTTAAAAAAAATTAAAGGATCAAACTTAATTATACATTTTGTTTAACCCCTCCAGTCAATTTGACTTTGAAACACCTGACTGAGCAATTGCATCATCTCACATTCTGTGGTGCTTAACCAAGCATGGACATGCGCTGCAGTGTACAATGAGTAAAATCAACTTCAGTACACACCTGACTGAAATTTTCAAAGGCAAATGTCTGATCCTCAATTTCTTTTAGTAGTATATAAATCCAAAACTGACTTTGCAGTGAAAAAAATTATTTCGGCTTGTATCTCAAATTGCCATGGTGCAAGTTTCTGCTCATTTCAGTGGGCTGTGTCACATATAAGAGAATGGTATTTAAAACTGGCCTAGTGATGCCTATTATGTTCACATACTATGTCTTATTCCAGGTCTGGTACAGCCCGTCTACACCCTAGCCTGTTCCCAGTTCTCCTGTTGTTGTCTAGACTCTACCCTTCTCCCATGGACGTTGCTCACACCAGGCTCAGCATGGACCAATTTGTGCCCTATGTACTTCGGTACTGTATTATTTGATCTCTTTGTAATTGACGTATCATGGTAGAATCGCGTGAACGCAACTTGTGAGATATTGTCCAATTAGTTATAATTCGATGCGGAACTTGCAACATTTTGAAGAAAAAAATTAATGTACAAAATAGGGTTTGTGGTTGACGGTTACCAACAATTCATCAATGCTACTCCAGAAGTTACAGACAGCTTATTAAAATGTTGCAGAAAGATCTTTGAAATTTGCTCTCGGGATCCCCTTTTTTCCAGTCTGTCAAGCTTTTACTTTTTCCCAATGCTTTTTCCTTTCGACCTTTTCATTATTCGGGACAATTTGAGCTAGCTTGAGTTGCGGCAGCCTTGTTGAAAGCTAGGTATTGGAAAACTTATTCTTTGTTACCTCGCCTTCATTTTTTAAACTGTTTCCCCCAGTTGTGCAAGCAGTGCCGTCTATAAGACCCGTGCCATTGCAGCTAGGGCACTGGTTCCCTTAGTTCCCGCCAATCGTCAGCTAGATATGCTGAAGGATATCATTGGATTGTTACCCAAGACACCCAGCGGACCTGTCCAACACAACCATGTGCATGGAGTACTTCTGCAGGTTAGTCAGCCATCAGATGTTCGCTTTTAAAATTCTAAAAACTTTAAGTTTGTAAAAATTAAGAGAGACAATCATTGAAGCTGCTTTGCCATGCTTTTAGGGTGTATCACCCTGAACAATTATTTTTCAAAATTATTTTTCAAAATTATTTTTTTAAATTAATTTTTAAAATTATTTTTCAAAATTATTTTTCAAAATGAATTTCAAAATGAATTTCCGAAATTATTTTTCAAAATAAATTTTTAAAATGAATTTTCAAAATAAATTTTCAAAATTAATTTCCAAAATTAATTTCCAAAATTAATTTCCAAAATGAGTTTTCAAAATGAGTTTTCAAAATGAGTTTTCAAAATGAGTTTCCAAAATGAGTTTCCAAAATGAGTTTCCAAAATGAGTTTCCAAAATGAGTTTCCAAAATGAGTTTCCAAAATGAATTTTCAAAATGAATTGCTAGTTTGTTAGCATTGAAGTTAGGAGCTTTCCGATGAGACATTTCGCCAAAAAAAAATTACCGACGACTGATTTTATGTTTTAAATGTTGAATTAGGAGTTGGACACTCAAATTCCTACAGTATTGATGTACATCAATCTTCGCACATAGCGCGTAATAAAACAATATATCTTAGGATTACCAAATAGACTGCACAGTGTAGTAATCTTATTTTTTTCAGGAGTGAAGTTTTTATCCATAATTCCTTACAGGAAAATCCATTAAATTGAAATTGTCGGTCATAGCACGAAAATAGCCTTTAACACCCTTTGAAATTGTAGAAATTCAATGAACCCACTCTGTCCGGCGGTTATTAATGGAGTGCTGGTATGTCATACAGGCTTGTGCAGCCAAGTATAGCACACACAATAAGTAAACAATGGATTGAATACGCGCAGGAATGCACATATAGACAACAGCCAGCCAGGTGGTCTTTTTCAAACCGCGGCTATGTGTCGGCTGTATCCAGTGGGTTAATTACCCCTTGCGCACGGGTATTATATAGGGGCACCGGGGCGCCATGCTGGCTTGTGCAGCCAAGCATAACGTACACAATACCCCATCAATGGAATGAAAAAGCAGAGAATGGTGTGTATAGAGGTCAACCGGCCAGGTAGCAATTTTCAATCCGCATATATATATATACGTGTCGACCGTATGCAAGGGGTTAAAGATGTTGTTGATTGCTGAGAGAAGTCTGCGTCATTTTGTAGTTTTATGTAGATTGTGTATTGTAAAATAAAACACAATCTGCAATACGCAATCTACATAAAACTACAAAATGACGCCGACTTCTCTCAGCAATCAACATCCTCTTTAACCTCGGCACATATTTTTCAGTTTACATCTAGTATACATTGAATAAAAGGTGTTAATCTGTTAATTGTTTCAAGTCAGGGTCGCCGTTATTCATTTCTTTTCTGTTTGTTTCATCATAGATTCGAGAGGTTCTGGAGTGTGTCATTCACATCTCAAGTAATCAGGAGACGAGATCATCCCTCGTGGACGTCATGTCATTGATGTCAGATTACCTCTGGCTTGCCTCAAGGTATGCGCAAGTTGCCTAATTATTTTTTTCACCACGAAATTTGAGCAAAGAAAATTTGGTCAATACTTCAACTCCTATCCCAGAACTCTTATTCGGAAGTTCATCCAACTGAAAAGTCCTGTTGTATTCAACTGTTGTTATATTTTCATAGCTTGTCATTGCTTTAGATATCATTTGTTTTTTTGTGTTTTTTTGTAATTACTTACATTTGCAATCAAGCATACTGCATCCACATTTTTGCTGTCCTGTCTTATTCTAACATTTGAAAAGGCCCCATGCTTAGGCCAGTTTTAACTTACAACTATTAACAAGTCATAACAGGATTATATAAACTTAGTTGAGTTAAAAAAAGGAGACATTTTCACAATTGTATTGCTGTTCCAGCATTTGTACCGACGTGAGTAGTTTGACCCCTGATTGGCATTTTCATGGCTAATTATTTCTGCTCTTGTAAGTTGTCAAAAGCCTTTAATAACTGCTCTGAACTGACCTTTTGCATTAGACATCTTGTTGGAATGTTTATGATGGCTTATAAATCTATAATTTATACATTTTTAGTATTGCGTTACAAAAAAATGGCAATAAATATACTTTCAGATAATTTGAAGAAAACAAATTTCCGTTTCACAGTGACAACAGATGTTTTGTGACCCGCGCTGCATTCCTGGCCATCCTCGATATCTTCCTTTTCAAGGATTCTTCAGTGTCAAGTTCTCTCCACTCCCAAGAGGATTCTTTAGAGCATCTCAAAACACAAGTGGCATCAATTGCTTTGGAAGTCATAACAAACGAGAGCCCTGGTCCTGAGGTTGTGCTGCCCAAGCCTGGCGTTGTCACGCTGCAGACAACGTGCTCTTCCATCTTCTTGAGACAGGCATCTCTTCATGAGCCTGGAAATGCAAGTCCATCCTCGACGGAGATTCCCAATGCTGACTTGAACAGGAGAGCTGTGGAGAGAGGGAGCATTGAGAGAGTGGACAAGCACTTATTGCCAGCTGAGAAAAGTCCCAAAGATGAACCAGTTTCCTTCCCAGTTTCTTCATTTGGTTTTGAGCGGACCAACAGTGACAGCTTTCAGGTTGGAAAGTCACCTGATGCTGTTCTGGTCGAGCTTCTCTCCTTGCCAGTTTATGAGGTCAGACTTTTGACTTTAGATCACCTGATCAAGAGCTGCCAGAGCCGCCCCTCGGAACTCACAAGCCACCGACCCCTGGCAACGACTGAGCCGACCAGTCTGCTGTTTCAGAAATTAGTTTCCATGGTAACTGAGGAGCATAAAGTTTGCCTCATCAAGGTAAATGATTTCACATTTCAAAAGGGTCCCTCTGAATATTTCTAGACCAAACGTAATATTTGATGATTTTGTCATATAAGTACAAATAACCGTTGTGCATAATTTTTAGCCATTTCGCATCGCTGACGGGGCTCTATAAGCGCTTAGCATTGTTCTTCTTCTTGCGTTGTTGTTCTTCTTCTTCTTGTGCCAAATTCGTTTTCGCGTCACGGCTCAACAGAAGAGGGCGCTACAACATTTACTATGCTTTACTGATTCATAGGTGGACGACGTGGCTCCTGCACGAATTCGTGCTTGTTCCAAAACCACTGATATTCTCTTGGCATCACAGAGTGGCTTTACTCAACTAATTACACAATATTTCTTTCTTGAATTTTGCTGCAGTTTCTGAAAAATAAGTTGCAACTGATATTGTTGTTTTCCCCCAATGCATGCCATTGGGTTCATATTCCATTGGGAACAACGGCTCCCTAAAAGTAGTTTACTGTGTTACCTTAGGAAATTCAAAACTAAACCACATAAAACTGCATATTTTGCAGAGGTCATTGACCTCTTGAATACGGACAACGGCCATAGCCGTGGTTTGAAAAAGACAACCTGGCCAGTTGTCATCTATACCCGCATTCCTTTGCCAGGGCTGTAGTCGAGTCCACCATCACAAGTCCTTTCACAAGTCCCTGCAAGTCCCTGCAAGTCCATCACAAGCTCTCCAGTCCTAATTCCAATCACAAGCTATTCAAATGAGCTTTGACAAAGGTATTCCTTTGTCATTGTTCATCCAGTTACTTGTGACCGGCTTTGTAAAAGGACTTCTGATTGGACTTGCGAAAGGACTTGTGAAAGGACTTGCAGGGACTCGACTATATATAGCTCTGTCCTTTCATACTCAATCCATTCATGTTTCAACTATATTTTTCTTGAATGGGAGTGTAATGGATAGATGGAGCTTTTTCAAGCAAAGCTTTCATTCACGAGTGAGATAAATAGGACCACTCTATTCAGTTTGGCTGCACAGCCCGTTCTTGGCATACAAGCACCCCATCAATAGCAGCCGGACACACAAGGGGTTAATTGCCCGTTTTAACAGAGACGCAACTTAATAAAGACTAGTGCAACAGAACCAGGGACACACGTTCATTTGATTTGTCACCTGGATTGAGGAGGTCCATTTTAGAAATGATGCTAGATAAGGAACGAGGCCATTAATTCAGTATCTAAAGTCTTTCAATCATTTGTTTTTGCATAAAAACGTGGATTAATGAATTTGAGATTATATGCGTATTTATCTTTATGTGCTGAGTATATGTATACATTTACCACACAGGTGTATCAACTTCTAAGCTACCATCCTATGACTTGTCAGTTTCCGTGGCAACTACCTGGGTGTCAGATGACATGTACTGAGTGTTTTCAAGCAGCAATTGATGTAGCTACCCGGCCTAAACAAAGGTGATTGTATGCAAACGCAGTTTGTAGATGGTTAGCACACTCGTGCGGTACATTTGTGATTCAGTATGATTCAGTGTGATTCAGTGTGTTTAAACCCTTGAGCACGGTATTTTACGCGAGACGTCGGGGTGTTGCGGCGGCTCTGGCAGCCAAGCGAAACGGCCACTATGTGTTTGTGCAGTCAAGCATGACATACACAATAATCCAACAATGGATTGAAACTGCACAAACAGCGGCCAGTGG
Source organism: Hippasteria phrygiana (assembly GCA_037893225.1). Classification (NCBI taxonomy): domain Eukaryota; kingdom Metazoa; phylum Echinodermata; class Asteroidea; order Valvatida; family Goniasteridae; genus Hippasteria; species Hippasteria phrygiana. Next base: position 374,606 of record JAZGUH010000883.1, on the reverse strand, counting down.
CGTCATCCGGCCTGGTGGCACTGTTTTTTTTGCGCCATATGGCGTCTTCCGTACGCAAAGAGTTAAGCTCGTTTCAACAGTTAAGTTAGAGACAAGTGCAAATAATAAATAAGATGAACCCATTGAATACGGGCAACGGCCATAGCTGCAGTTTGAAAAAGACCACCTGGCCGGTCGTTATTTATAGCCGCATTCTTGCGCATACTCAATCCATTGTTTGCCTATTGTTTGCATTACGCTTGGCTGCACAAGCCCGTCTTGGCATACCAGCACCGCATTAAACAGCTGGACAGAATGGGTTAACATGAGAGAGTGGTTGAGTCTACGGAAAAAGTACAATTCTTGTGAAAATGCAGCATCAAATCTTTAACGGAAATTAGTTCGTGAACAGTGATACAGTACATATTAGCAGCGTAAAAGTTTCCTGTCACTAAATGTGTCAGGGTTGAATTCTTTCTGATTTTGCTCTCTCTTTGTAATCCGAGTGTCAATTTCATAGATGCACGCACTAAGCAGAGAAATGTTGTTTATTTTCTAAGCAAACTGTTAAGAACCAGTCACAGGGAACCAGTTACATGCCAACTACAAGCAATGTCTGTTGTTCAAATAACCCCCCAAAAAGCCTCTTTGCTTTGCAGATGTGTCATAATATGACATATTAATGTGCATACAGCAGGCCTGTAAGCCCGACCCTTTTGACGAGATCGTTACAGGAAGCTTGCAAATTAATAGTTAAATTTTACTTCATTTGATGGTAGAGAGGACTTGATCAGTTCTGTTGTTCAGTTTACTACCCGCTTGGTCCCTCTGATTTACTCTGAACTACACTCAGCTGAGGTAAGCAAACTTGTTGACCACTCTAAAGTCTAAAGACTACCCCACAGCCAAAAACACCCCCATAGTAGCCTGTGAGCTTGTGAGTGAGGCCTTCACATTCTTAATTTCTCATTTAACTTTGAAAATGATTTCAACTTCTGCACACTGGATTGACCTGAAATATAACAAAATTAGCTGGCCTAAGGTTTCAAACTTAAGCAAGTTCTTTCTCAAAGGCAAACAAGAATGAACTTGCTTCAAGTTTGAAAGGTTTGGCCACCTAATTTTGTTGACTCATATAATTTTGATAGAGACAGTTCTTTATCTTTCTGTAGGTTTCAGAATTGCTTTTCCCATGAAGTAAATTTGCAGCATGTTTATATGCAATAAGGAAATCATATTGCATCTTACACATACACTTTGGAAATAGGGTTGTGGATGTTTTTGACTTGGAACCAAATGGATAAAATCAGGACGTAGCACATTGTAAAATGTAATGCAGATGCATATTTTCTATTTTCAGTGTAGTACTGGGGAGTTGGTTTGTAAGATCCTCTCTGATTGGTCACTTCTTCTGGATCAGTGTAGTCAAGCTGATCATACTGTCCATTCACGTCTTACAGTAGTAAACTCCATTGACATGCTGGCAGCATCAGTTCTTCTAGATCCTTCTTCATGTTTGGGTAGGTTTGTCACACTTTTCTTGGCTATTCAAATGCTTTTCAGCGTTAACTTTTGTTACATTTGTTAATTTTTTTAACTGAATTTTTGCCTCTCAGGTTTTACGAATGCTGTTCCAGATACAGTAAATTAATATTATGATTGAAGGAATAAAATGGCTACGAATAAGGGAAGAAATATGTGCTGGGCCGGTTTTAAACAAGTATGTTTAAAACCGCCTTGGGGCCTGGATGCTTGATAATGACCCAAGCCGAAGGTGAGGGTCATTATCAGCGTCCAGGCCCCAAGGCGTTTTTAAATATACATTTTAAAAATCGGCCCAGCACATATTTATTCCCTTTCATAAAATACCTTTTTGTGTAATTCAGCAAAAACCTCCGAAAGCTATAAATTTCCAATGATTTTGTTAATTTTTTTTTACCTTGGCTTGTAAAACACCCCTTCAGCTTTTTAATGGTTCGTGCCTCACGCGAGTAGTGCCAAAGATCTTATAAAAATTTCCATATATATGGAAATTGACGCGCGCGTGACATGCGGCGAGATGTGGCGCAGAACGCAGCAGTGCCGGTGTAGTGTAAAATTATGGACTCTAAATGCGTACGCAACGGTAGTATTGCGCTTGCGTAATTGGGAAAGTGACTGGTCGCTCAAGTGTTCAACAAATAGAAGGAACCAGATTTCATAGGAGTCTAAATTTCATGTGACACGGAAAAAGTGTTTAAAACGGTTGCTGTCTTATCCGCCGTTTAAAACCACCCATGTGACAGGCTCTTGACCAATAGGAACGGGTAAACTGTCTTCGGTATTTATGAATGTGTTTTTAATGATAGTGTTTTAGGATTGAGATTATTGAACTTCCTGCTTAAACTTTCTACCAAGCGCCGTCTTTTCTTCCATTTCCAACTCCTGGATTGTTTTTATCACAAAATCTAAATCATGTGGTGTACTCGGGCGCGTACTTTGTAAGTTCGGTGCAAGGCATATTTTATGGTTAAGCTCAGGAAATGTTAGGATATTGTTTTGCTTAATCGTACATTTTGGGTGTGCAATATATTGGATTCAAGTCGGCCAGCCGACCCTATGAAGCTTGGTGGTTGAGTGGTTAAGATGTCTGCACTAGTAAGCAGGAAGTCGTGGGTTCGAGTCCTGCCCGAGTAAGCCTGTGAATTTTTCCCCACAGGCTCTTGGAAGCATCGAGCATACAGTGCTTAATGCAACATCAGGGAGGGCAAACAAATCTCTTCTAATTACATATTGTTTTTGATCGGGTGGGGATTGAACTTGGGATTCTGTGGCAGCATAACTTGATTAATATTATTGTTTATGTATTTATGTGTGGCAGGGAATATTCCATTCATGCTGTGGGGGGTTGTCATGAGACTCTTACAGGACGATGACCTTGAGGTGCAGCATGCAGCAATGTCATGCATCAAGAAGGTAGCTGCCGAGATGGACCTTTCCAATGGTAAATGACTGGTAGGATTGTATGACTCATGACTTCGGCTTCAATCTGACTTGACACAGACTTAAGTCTGACTTAACTCAGATTAAGTTTGACATGACTCAGACTTGAGTTAATTTGGACTTGACTTGGACTCCTTTCTGAATCAAGTCAGACTTAGGGCCTGTTTGTTTCACACAGATCAAGAGGTGATCCAGAGCCGAACGAAAACAAACAGGATCGCGAATCCCTCTCGCTATATGTTGCATGCTGGGAGAATTTGTATTACACGACAATGTCGTCTGCTTCAGATTCTGTAGGGCTATTTTTATGATAAACTATCTAGTATTTCCAGAAAAGTAAATAAATCGTACATAGCTTTAATAACAAAAATACACTGTAAAAGAATTATGAGTAAATACTGTCACAATAGCTCGTTAAATGCTTCAAATCTACAAAAGAAATACCGTCACTTTTCTCTGTCCGTCTCGCACGTCGCCATCTTGGATCTTGCGAACCCACCTCGCGAGCAGGATCACTAAAAACGTGATCCGGAGCAGCTTTCGACGCTCTGGATCACTGATCGCGCTCCGGATCTGCGTGAAACAAACACGCCCATAGACTTGACTCAAGTAAGACTCAGTGGCTAGTCTGGCTTGAGTCGCAATTATTTTTGACTCAGACTCCACTTGAGTCAAAATGAACATGGACTTGACTAATTCGACTCGGACTTTGACATGATGGTTGGTTGTGACTCAGACCTAATGACAAAAAGTCCAAAACAGTAAGCAACAAACAAATTGGAAATTTGAAAAAGCAAACAATTTTGCATCCATGAATAATGTGTGTTTGTTGCCATTCAAACCCATATGAAGTCTGTTGATTTGTGGTCAAACAACTAAAGGACAAGCTATTGGTTGGGGCCACAAAGAAATGTCAAGACTCCTACTGAAGCAGTAGAGAGATGTATTAGCGAGTTGATGAATAGATGAATTTCACATTAGCGCACAGTCAGATTGGTCAAGCGGTACCAATTCATCACCATAAAAATGGTCCACATTCATTCTGAATTGACATAATGTTAAACTATTTCACCGAACAGTGATTCTCAAATAAACTTACCTGCATTAGATTGTTTTTGGGGCGACCCGATCAGCGACTTTTCAGAATTTTACCGTGTATAAATTGCACACAAATGAGAGAGACGTAGGTTGTTTACTTAGCACTGAGCCTCACTTTCCGGAAGTGCACAGATCGGTGTTATTTTGGTCCACGTGAAACTTGTCTATTGGAATAACTTGTCTAACATCCAGGCATCTGTGGTTGCCAACTCATCTATATTTACCAATGGTACGTACTCAAACTTTCAACTCATCATTCTTTTCATTATCTTGATGGTAGATCTTTATCATATGGATACCCAGCCATCTCTTGGCCCGCATCTTGGTGTACAGCTCTTCGTTATAGTATTCATGGAGAGAAGCCCGGAGCAGTGTCTACAGAGTCTCCTTGAGTGGGGTGTTGGTTCACTGGAGGAAACTAGCACCGACCGTATCGAGGAACCACAGGTAAGATGTGGTAGACTTCAGCATATGATACACCAGACGCACTGCATTATTCTGTATTCCACTCCTGCTCGTGGGATGACTAATAATATATCCAACCTGCTATCGTGCTGTATGGAGTACAGCCTGATAGCTGCAAATGCATTGCATGCTCTTTGTCACATCATCAAATTTGTCTAGCAGTTGTATGGCAGTTTTACATATCTGCATTTATAATGGTTTTCACTTGTTGAAGAACTTAACACCCCCCCCCCCCCCCCCCCCCCGGTCTGGCTGTCATTAATGGGGTGCTAGTATGCTATATGGCTTTGTGCAGCCAAGCGTAACACACACAATAGGCATGCAACTGATTGAATGTGCACAGGAATGCACACAAACTGGGGTTATGGCCTTCGTTCGTATTCAATGGGTAACATTGTTGATGCTATGGCCACAAAAAATTGTTCTTCCGATTACATGGCATTTGAAAATAGGGTAGGTAGGTAGGGAATTGTTTTAATATTTTTTTTTTTGGGGGGGACACTTTTTTGTGCTGGCCATAATATTATGTAGGTGTCTACGTGTAGTCAAGGTTTAAACGTAGTATTTACAGAATTTATGGGTGGGTTTTTTTCCCGAAAAAAAATTAGGAAGCAGAACTATTATTTTGTTTGGCCTAACTACACCAACAAAATTTGCATTAACCTCTTGAATCTGGGCAAAGGTTTGAAAAAGACCACCTGGCGGATTGACATTTATAGGTTGCATTCCTGCTCAATCCATTCATGTTTCATTGACAGTAAAGGGGGCTTCAAGTGCAATGCATAGGACCACTCTATTCAGTGTGGTGCCTATTGTTTGCGTTTACGCTTGGCTGCACAGCCCCTATCATGGCATACCAGCACCCTGTCAATAACAACCAGACACAAGAGGTTAATAATTTATATGCGTGAATGGCAAAATATGCTCTATTGTCTGACTGGTGTGGACATCTACCATAGAGCTATATTAAAGTACAGGAGCAGTACTGACTCCTCATTCCTTTATGTAGATGTTTTGAAGCCATCCTAGGCGCAGCCATGATACGGGTTGTGTGCATGTTGTGTGCATGACTGATGAGGAACACTATAAAATATCTGAAAACATCTGTGCATTGCCACTCTGCATACGCCTCCGTACACGTCTGTAAACATTCAACTTTCAGGCTTGAAAAGGTGTCGCTCTATTCGCACACTTGGGCGATTGCACGTTTAGTTGGAGCACTTGTCCTTGACTTTTGTTGAGATCAACAGTCTTGTGTTCTTAAACCCTTTCCCTTACCAATGTTGAGTTTACTCCACAAGCCACATCACCCCTGTTGCTTACCAATGTCAAGTTTACTGACAAGAAAACCACGCACCAGAGTATCCAAACAACAAATATATTCACCATGTTTCAACGAACTGTAGTGCTTGTGTTTTTCGCTGTCCATACATGATATATATACCAACGGAAAGAGCTTGTTCGGATCTTTCCATTGGTGCTATCAAATTTATGTGTCACCATTACAATATTTTGAGAAAACTGTATCTGAAGTTTCCCTGAAGAGTTATGTGTATGGAGTGCAATTGGTTCATGTGACAAACAAGTTTTCTGTTTGATAAAGTGAGCCAGAGGAGAAAACGGCCGTAACTTTGCTTTTTTTTTAGCAGTTATGACTTTCATTTTTACACCATATGAAAGAGAAATTTTAATGGAACAAACTTTACACACATTTTCCTTTTCAATCGATTCTTGAGGGTGAAATCTTTGGTTGAAAATACAACCATTCAACAAGCAGTCGGCTGCTTTTTCTGCGTTAGTGGTTTTATGCTTGACTGAACAAAGAGTGTGGGACTGGGGGAAGATGAGCCAATAAACAATGTGGTAAGGAAAGGGTTTTTGCAAGGAAATTGATACAAGTGTGCCAATAGCTGTACTAAATGTTTAGGTTTCCATGGGTTTGTGCACAAAATATGGATTCAGTATTCTGTTTTTCTTTCTTAGGATGAGAGACTGTTTGACCAAGGGGAAGCCAATACCAATTTTGAGGGCGTTTCTCTCGCCAAGATCATCAGTAAGCAGCTTCATGCTCTGGCAGTGAAAGTACATGATGCAGCGTCATTTTCCAGAGATCCAAACCTGGAGTTGAGACAGACAGGAACGAATTCTAGTTCCCAGATAACAAAACCAGAGGAGGAACTTATGTTGGTAGGAGATGTGAGTCGGACTAACAACCAACCAGCTTGCGAGGAAAGCCAGTTGTCTGGAAATCCAGATGTGCCTCATCCTCGTCAAGATGGGGGGAAAGGAGCGGCTTGCTGGCTCTCGTCGGATCTGATGAAGCAGGCTTCCAGAGCAGGGACTGGTCAGATGCAAGAAATGGTTCCTGGTGACTTTCTTGCGAAGGGACAAGAAAACATTGACTCGTCCTTGTCCGGGTTTCGAATGTCTGCGAGTTCTCTTCATCTGCTCCAGCAGTCTGCAGAGAAACATTTTGAAGATCTTTCATCCAAACTGGAGGAATGCCTGAAGGTTTGGCCACGAGCATCACCGTTTCTGTTGACAGGGGAGTGGGAGACACAGCAGATTGATTGCTGTAGGATTCTTCTGTCCTGTCAGGCACTGACAAGACTGCTGTCCCTGGATGCTACAGCTAGTCTGAATAAGAGATGGACACTCCTGCTTGAGCAGGTCAGTGTAAGATTCTGTACAGGACCTTCATCAGGCATCTGCTGCTCTATGGTCAAAGAACATCTAGAGAGTCTGCGTGTGTGGTATGGTTCAAATAGAGATTGTACATAGAAGTCGGTAATGTGTAGTTGATTACACTCTTAACCCTAACTCTGTGTAAAGCCTTTGAACCTCAAACAACAGGATCCTTCAATATCCTTCAATGGCAGAATTAAAAGATAGGCAAGCACCAGCATCCTCCAATATCCTTCAGTTCTCATCGCTAAAAGCCACTACCTCGATCCTTCAAAATCCTCCAGTGGGTTTGCTGGGAACATGTAGAGTAAGCATCCTTTCAAATATTGTTTGTGTTTAACCCAATCCACCAATTTCATCCGGTATCTTATGGGGCCGGTTCACCTTGATCTTTTATTTTTTTTTCCCACCACAGAATGAGTCGTGTGTTATGCCGTCAATCCTTCAAAATCATCCAATACTCTAATCCTCAGTCCTTCAAAATCTTAGTAATGCAGAGTGGATATTGGAGGATTTGTTTTGATCCATTTACCCCTCACTCCCTAGGGTGTGTGGAAAATTTTGAAATTGGAGGATTCAGGACTGTTAGGGTTAAAATAAAGAAAATGCTGCTTTTTTTTCACTGTACCGTGTACTTTTCTCATGGAAATGTAAATGTTGAGCATGTTTGCCCATACTCAGTCTTGCATTTTGTGAAGGAAAGCGTCATTATGTATCGCAAACAAAATCAAAAAATTTGGATAAACTACAGCTTATCACAACCACCAGTACAGTGTGTCTTATCTTTCTCAGTGGGTCTTACATTAATTTACTTTTAAAAAAATAAAAATATTTACACCTTGCTACCTTGTACAAGTGTGGGGATTTTACTGCCGTTTTGGTATGAAGGTGACACGTCCGCAGTGTTTCACTGGGATACTATGGCTAGATCTTCAGTAAAATGAAGTGTGAAGAAAAGAGAATGTCTGATGTGCAATATAGTTTTGAAAAGGACACTGAGACTGCATTCAGCAATATGAAAGATGTGTGCATTTTTAAGATCATTTTTACAGCATGATTGTAATTTGAAAGCTTATTAACCCTAATGTCGTCGGTGTTCATTTTTTAAGTTGATCAAATCACCATTAAATTGTCACCATTAAATGTCCAGAGTGGCTAAATGCATGCTTACATATACAAAATACCAAAAACCGTTTTGGAATATCTTTATTGGTTATATGGATTTCATAGAATTTTTAAGGTAAAACAATTAACCAGTTCACGCCGGGATTATTTTGACATTGACCGGACCCAGGCGCGGGATTATTTTTTACTAGCCTGGGTGCCAGACTGGTTCAGGCCGTCATCTGCAGGTAGCACACCCTGATATTTCCGGGTCGCTGACAGATATTTCCGGCCTTGCTCGAGTGCGTGTTTTTCTGTCATCCGTTCTGAATACCGCAAAACCTTTGCGAGTATACAACGTCATCCGACGTGAACTGGTTAAGGTTAAACAAATCCATAGTTTTCTGACGACTGACGTAATTCCGTTACCGACACATTTTTGGCCTTGGATCTTTCCACATGTAGGAATTTTCAATTTTTAAAATGTTGATATGACAGCAGGGGTATAACCAGACCATATAAAAGTGTTTGTAATCAGGTAGGCCTTAAGGACCAATGTACAGCATATAAAAATACAGTTAAAATTCTTCTGAAATTCTGTTACCGTTACCGTTGAATTGCCCACAACTGCCAGTGTAGTAAGAGTACTGCATACTACAGTTTACTACTAGAAGTATTTTGTAGCTTTAGGTGAAGTTAAGGCTACTTTGTGTTTGAGGCTCTCAATTGGGCTACAAAAAGCATATATCCTAAAATTGCAATGGTTGGGAAAAAATATCATTACACAGTAGAATATAACTGAACATGACCAGCCCTTGAAAATGCACCATTTGTTCGAAAGTCATTAACCAGAATACTTCCGAGGACAAAAGTTTGGTTCAGAAATTTTGGTCTGTGTAGTTTCGTCAATGATTTTCAGACAAACACTGTGTTTTCAAGGGATGGTCACATACATTATATTCTACGTTTCAATGATATTTCCAACCACACGATTTTTAGGCCCCCCTTTATCTTTTCTACCTCCAAGACAAATTGTTCCTTTTACTCGAGCAAAAAGTCACCATAATTTTTTTTTTTAAATAGATTTTTATTCATGCATGGTCAAAAGTAATGTCATTGCAACCATATGCGATTGGCAATCCAGGGCAAATCCAGATTGAACATAAGGACAGATTTCCCACAAATCGTTTAAACAGATGTACATGAACTTGATTTTGTGTTATGTATTCATAAAAAATAAGGCACATTAGATGATGAAATGATGTTTTAACCCTCTAGTCATGTGTACAGGATTTGTAAAAAATAAACAAGAAAGGGAGCCTTGAGCTTTTAATTTTAAAGGATTTGTAATCCATTTGTATAAATCCATATTTTAAAAAGTGGCATGAACCCAAGTAGCCTTGTTGCATTGCATTTTTATTTTTCATACAAGTTTTTTTTTTTATTCAGGAGTAACAACTGGATTCTTTGTGTTTTGGTCCAGCAGATATTGAAATTTTAACAATAGACTGTTTTAATAAGTGTTTTTAATTTGTAGGACGTTTGTACCGTACACACATTTGAACTTCACTTCAGATCCATATTTGAATGCGTAAGAACAAATTTCTGGCTTCCAGTTTTCTAGCTAACCAGGATGCAGAAATGTGTTTTTCTGTGTACCGTTTGCCTGCATTGGATCAGATAAAAGTTCACAACCTGTAATTTGTATATTGGTGTCTACAACCTAAATGCAGTCAGTCCTTCAGCCACCTGGGGTTTTTACTTGTAAAATTGTAAAATGTAAACCCCTGTTCAGTGGTCTTTATTTTGAAATACAGTGGTAACAATTCACTTTAGGCATTTGTGCTTTAAACTTCTATGTTTGTAACATATAATTATCTTTTAATACTTGACCAATGTTTATGAAATTTGTAAGGGCAATTATATATAATGTCAAAATCCAAGTAACTTGTTGACTATTTGGTATTAAATCAGAATTCCAATAGGCGGCATATCATGGTTTATTTTGTTTCCCTTCAAATGAGAGCATCTTGTAGGAAGGCCTGATCAATTTTGGATGGGTCTATTATTGGTCTGAAAATTGAGATTAATTTCTTTGTATCAATTGAAGATTTAACCTCTATTTAGATCAGGACCCAGAAAAACGCGACTTTGGTCGTGCGATATTGTCGCGCGTTTTTCTAAATACGCACAAATCAATGAGCGTCTCGTCGTACAACTCTGTCGCGTAAATGAAAACGCACCAATTGATTTGCGTGAATTTGGAAAATTGTCGCAAAACAAAGTTCCCAATTTTTAGACCTATAGACTCAGGTGGGGTAACTTCTACCGTTGGTGAGACCAACTCCCCCCCCCCCCCCCCCCCCCCCCCCCATCCCCTATCAACCCTCCTCCTATCAAACCCTCCTCCCCTACTCAAACCCTCCTCCCCCTATCAAACCCTCCTCCAAATACTGGACCAGCCTCAGAGACGGAGGGGGGGGGGGGGGGGGGGGGGGGGGGGGGGGGGGGGGTGGGGGGGGAGGGGGTGGATAACCACTGGGCGTTTGTTACTCAAGGTCTCGTGTGGTAATCCCTGTTTTCTCCATAACCCTCGTACCACACAGGAACCCCGAGATATCGACACTGCCTTCATTTCGTTGACAAAATCCTTATTTGCATTACTGCTGTCCCTGCTGGACCCATCCCCACAATCTCGCCCACCCATTCCTCTCCCCGGAGAACTACTCCCCTGCGTCCAGACTGCAAGGAAGTTCTTCACTTCGAGTTGCAAGCACCTTCTGTGAGAAAACTGTTTCTTGAGTGCTGCCCAGCTTCGTGCTTTCCGGGGGTGTCTTCCTGGTTGGTCTGGGGTTTCTGAGTAACGTTAGCGCGGGCAAGTTTGTCGTTGCTTGGTGCGATGGCATGCTGCATTGGATGGCTGGAGAATGTTGGCATAATCTGTTGTGAAACAGTGAGGACATTTCCAAAATTTGAACATTTGGCAAACTCAATTGGGACATGAATGGGCTGGTTCGTCGGTAGACCATGCTGTTTAATGGGGCTGTTTGAAAACATGTTTGAATTGAAAACCAAGTGTTTTTATTTCTGAATTTAAATTTGGCAAAAGGAAAATTGGCGGACCATGGACCCTTTTATGGATAGCCTGCTTGTGGATTTAAATACCAAATGTTAGCGCAAGTGCCCCCCCCCCCCCCCCATTTAATAGGGTGTGGGCATGGGCGTAAATCACGGGGGATGTATTATGTTGGGCGCAATCGGTCGATGTGCGCGATCGCCCGATCGTGCTGCGCTATCGGTCGATCGTACGTGACGCTATGGGCCGAACACATTTTCTTTCTAATTCACGGCTCTTTTCAAAAGATAAGTAAGCGCAGCACGATCGACCGATCGCGCCCAACATATATCCCCCCCCCCCCCCCCACACTTTTTGACCAGGGGGATTGGCCATTGGACCCCCCCCCCCTCCATTTGTGTGGTGAGAAACAAAAAAATATGCTGATTTCGAGGTTATCTTGTAACTTTCCAACAGTCAAAATGTATTTTTTTTTAAACATGAGTCTGCCTATTTAAGTGACGTGGTGAATTAAAGTAGGCCTTTTCTTAATTTTAAGACCGTTTAGCAGGGATACCTTTAAGATTACAAAAGACACTTTACAGACTTATCCCAAAAATGTTATAAACATTCGACCCAAGATGTATTTCCTTTCCCTACCTCCATCACATCCAGGGTCGTTCTCTCTACCAACCACCCTCACGGCTAAACATCCACCGTACATATAACCCGTGTGCGCCACTACCGGCAGACACGTCTTTCCCTTGGCTTCATTCAGCTCATCGAGATGCTTTGTAGCTTCCCTCATCTTTCTCTCCCACTGGGCTAGCTGCCACCGCCTTCCCCTCTCGATACGGCCTTCCAGCTGCTGCAGATGGCGTTCCTCGGCCAGTACAGCGGCTGGTACGGCTCCGTACTGGTCTATTCGCTTCGTGTAACCACCGACGGGGTATAGGAGCTTAGCAGACCTTTTGTGTTTATTCCCTGGATGATTAATCATCATTTATCACGAGTTTCATCATATTTTGTTTGTTGTACGTGGTGCATTCCATCCAATCCACTGCAAAAAAGATTGCCAGATCTATACTAATTCTGCGCACTAGCACCGTTCGCGTTCTTCGTGTGAGTGGAACGCGCCTCTGTTCCGAGTCGGCAACACAAAATAGACGCGCCATCCGCCATTTGAAGCATCATGTGGGCCAGAGGGGAACGGTTCCGGGGACCCCCCCCCCCCCCCCCCCCCACCTTTTTATGTTGGTCATTGGGTTTCCGGAATCTCAGGAATTCTTTTCAGATATCCGGGAGATAGTTTAGGTAAAAAATAGTCCGAGTGTGTATATAGGGTCATGGGCGAAAATCACTGCGGGATGGGGATGGGGGTATATTGTTACAACCCTTTAACTATAGGCTGGTATGTATGCATGAAAAGCAAGCAAACAAATAAACAAACAAACAAACACCCCAACACCCCAACAAACAAACGCCCCAAAAAACAAACAAACAAACAAACAAACAAAACAAATGTGTCCCGATTCCGAAAGCGAGATATTACTGACAAAGCCGGCAGAAAGACTTGTCGGCAGAATTAAAGAGATGTTCATAACTTCATAGACGGTACATGGCGTATATACCACCTGCTGGAACCGGAACACGTGTTGTTGGTTTTTCTCCCCCCCCCCCCTTCCCCCCCCCCCTCCCCCCCCCCCCCCCCCCCCCCCCCTTCGCTGTTCTTGTTCATCTCAAAAATCCAGGGCACTCGATCGTATGGAGGTTCAAAAGTGGACATCTGCTTTTCTGCTGTTAAAATAGCAGAAAAGCAGATTGACAAGAAGTGTCTTGGGAATGTCCAAAACATATTAAACTGATGTCTGACTGTTTTGATCCATTTTTTTAGGCATAGGCTAAGAACCTCGCTGGATTGTTTGTTTGTTTTTTGGTTGGTTTTTGTCAATTTATAGACGGTAAAACTGGAAATAATGGAAATATGCCTATTATAATTATGCATATGCGGCGGAACGTGGGGGGAAGGCATTGGCCCCCCTTTTTCCACTTGGGGAAAACCGGCCGGCACCGGCGTTGCTCCCCCCCCCCCCCCACCCCCCAGTTTCAAAAGTATTCAGCCCTGCCTGTATTATATCATAGGAAGGAATATAGATAAACGCCATGTGCAGGTGTCCTAGTGTATGGTGGGAAAACTAGGTGTGCTTCCCTTTTCAATTTTTGTATATTTCTTTTTTTCCTGAAAGTCATTTTAATGATTTAAAGCATCATTTTAAAACTATTGGGGAATTTTTATGTCATTTCCAATTTCTCGGGGGTAAAAAACGGGGGATAATTATACTTTCCGATCCCCTTCACCGGGCAGGATTTATTTCCGTCGCCAGGAATTGGTTTTCGGCATTATAATCAAATAGAAGCGTTTAGAAACGGCGGTCGGGCTAAATCAAAGGGTACCGGTGGTGTCGCGTAAAAACAGGGTACAGCGTCATAACAGCGCACACTGTCGGCACTTCAAAGTCTTATCTAAACTTCTTGGCTGGCGCGTAACACGGTCTTTGGATTGGACAGATAAACTACCATAAAGTGTGATGACGTACGCTGGAGGCGGAGTCACTTGGAACCGTCCATTTTTGGCGGGTACTGGAGTGGCCGACAAGCATCAAAAGCGTTTAATCGGCTCAGTCTGCTGGCAGAAAAGCAGATGTCCACTTTTGAACCACCGTTACAAAAACGTTCAATCTGCTTTTCTGCTAGCAGAAAAGCAGATGTCCACTTTTGAACCGCCATGGCTACAACGTTCGATCAGGGGCCAATTTCATAAAGCTGTTAAGCACAAACATTTGCTTAGCATGCAAATGCTTCCTTGATAAAAACTGGATTACCAACCAGATTTTCATGTGTGGAATACTGCTTTTGACTGGTATTCAGCTGTTGTTTGCTTAGCACGAAAATTACATGGATTTTTGGCTTGTAACCTGTTTTTATTAAGCAAGACATTTTCATGCTAAGCAAATTTTTGTGTTTAACAGCTCTATGAAATTGGCCCCAGCTGCTCTCTCGAAAAGCAGAAAAGTAGAAAAATAGATTTGCTCGAAATGTTCGATCGGCTTTTCTGGTCGCATTGAAGCAGAAAAGCAGGTGTCCCTTTTTGAACCGCCAGTGAAGGGGGAAAAGTAAATTCTGCTTTTCTGCTAGCAGAAAAGTAGAAAAATGCATTTTGGCAAAACGTTCAATCTGCTTTTCTGCTAGCAGAAAAGTAGAAAAGTAGAAAAATGCATTTTACCAAAACGTTCAATCTGCTTTTCTGCTATTTTAACAGCAGAAAAGCAGATGTCCACTTTTGAACCTCCATACACTCGCTCAAACAATGATTGGTCTGCCAATTTTTTGTGCACATAATGAAAATTGTTCGCGTAGTTGGGCAACGTTCGCGTGAGTGGAACGCACCTGTAGTGCGTTCCATGTATATATATAATGAAAAGACCATAGATATCAGAAGAATAGAATTTAATACTAGATTGGAAGCGCGTGCGCGCGCACTATTCACTGTGTAGAGAATTTTCTTGCGCATATGGACGCGCTAAAAAGTCACGTGAACAGGGCGACGAGCAAGAAAAAGCGCATTTTGTAAAGTATCGCCGTTTACGAGTTAACCACGCCCCTTAGACAACCCTATGGGAATTTTGTGTGGTAATTTTTGTTTGTCTCAGATTTTGCGCGTTCCACGTGGAATTATAATTGATGTGATTGGACAATAATTCACAAGCTGCGTTGACGCGATTCGACCGCGATAGGTCAATAGAGGCAACGGGCGTAATAAAAGTCTTATTTTTGGCTGCAAGCAGCTCAAGTAAAATCCTCCCATGCCGCTTGTCTTTATGGCGGCGATTTTCACAGTTCAAGAAACATGAAGCCGAGGTAAAAACTTAACATTAGGCCTACATTAAAAAAAGGAACAAACCATTTCGCCTAAAAAGGTATGCACATTCGTTTCCTGACAAGCCTTTCTATAAAAAACGTTTCATCTCCTTGGGCAAAAAAAATGATTTTAATCACTATCACACCTATTACGGATGCACATTTAGTAATGTCAATAAAAAACGATGAATGTTGACTTCATGCCGGGGGAAACAAGAATTTTGACTGGCATTTCACGTCTAAGAGGCCAACTACAAGACAAAATGCAAATTTCGACGAACTACATTATGGGTAATAATGAAGCGATCTTCAAGATTTCTTTTCCGACTATTGCAAAATGATGGACATTGAAATTTGTGGGGAAAAAATCTTTAAAAACAAATTTGGTTGCGCTTGGATTAATTCTTGTTTAATCAAGTGATCCGAAACTGTCAATGATCCGGAACTGTCGCACAGACTGTATATCTCGATTCGTGCGAAACAAACAGGCCGCAGATTGTAATGCTCGGATCACCGGCCGGAGATCAGTGACACCAAGGATCGTTGAAGGGAAAGATTGGACGCTCTGCTGAAGAAAGTGAAACAGGAAGTAGTTGCTCATAGGAAGGGCGCCCTCATACCTCTGGTAGGTAAAACTTGCGACCAACCGAAGTGTTTCCTGTAGTTCACAATGGAGAAAAAACGAAGACTTGGTGCTCCGCACTGAATTAATTGCACTAAATGACACCTCCAACAAAATTAGCAAGAATTGGTCTTAACATTACATACTTAATGTTTATCCCTCCTTTGTTCTTTCTTTCTTTCGTTATTTATTCATTTATTTATTAATTCTGAATTTCTGATATTCAATTGTGGAGAGCCACCTTTTGCAAATATCATTAAAAACAAATATAATTGTACATACATGTATGGCACAAAACAAAATTATTTCTCAGAGAAATTGATCATTATAAAGTATTTCAAAATAAAAAAAATATTTACTATAATATTTATTTATTGCAATTTAATTCATCTTCAATGATAAAATAAAAATACACAAGATTTTGTTTTCAAAATCATATTACTGGGTGTGTCTTACTTTTTTACTTACTGTCTGAAGTAGCAGTTACGAGTATTACTAGAGAAACCATTGACAGAAATTAAGGCTGCGTCCGAATCGCTTGTCTAGGGCTATTGTCTAGGTGTTCGTCCATTACAACTACGCGTGACGTAGCCGTAGCTGTAGCTCTAGACGCCCATTTCGGACACGGCCTAACACTTCTCGAGTGGAGCAAAGTTTGATTTCATTTATTTTTTAAATGCTTCATTTAGCTTCATTAAATCGTTCAAGTACAACTGTTACTTTATAATAAAAAAAATAAACTCAACTATGAATACTTCCCGTTACAAGAAAGATTTTTTTTTATACATTTAAACAAAATCTACCCATAAGGAATGAATAAAATCTGATACCTGCCAACTTAAAAACCAATATCTCAACCTTTTAATCTGGTTTTCACATGTGAAAAAACTTCAGTCCTTAATTAACTGCATATTGGCCCGTCTCATCGCCTCATGACATTGTACAAATGTATTCCCTGATTTATAAATATCACCAAATCATGTCACTAGAACACGTAACTACATGTATTATAATGGAGGTACCTGCATGATATTATTTATCCTTTATTTGTCTCTTCATTTCTTCATTTTTTCATCTTTGTGAAGTTTTTTCTTCATCAATGAAAATCCCGCTCGCACTGCAGCCCGCGTTCACCTATCAAACGCAAGGGGCGCCCTTCCCCGTAGTCGAAAAATAATGACGTCATAGCGTTTCATCGGGCGCTGTACGAAAAGGTTAAGGCGCCCCCCCATGTCCGAATGACTTGGCTGCGGCTTGAAATTACACACGAGTCTATGGGAAGTAGCTGCAGCCGCTACCATAGACATGTGTGTAACATCCAGCCTAGCCAAGTCATTCGGACAGGGCTGTGTCATCCGATCGGATCGGCCCCTCAAACATGATATTTGGTGGTGGAACGTACACGTCCCACCTACTATACCTAGTGTGTGATCTATTAAACGTTTTTGCACGCGTCGGGGACGCTCGTCTCTTCCGAATTCCCCTCTCTCGTGACAAGATCATCTGATGATGACAACGATTCAGCTGTGTGGTGCTTTGTACTGCTTCTCATTTCTGAATGATGAGGCGAGATTTCACATTGATGTAAGTTGACTTAACGATGAAAAAACTTCCAACTGCATGTAGAATTCATAATCAAGTTCAACCTTGTACTTTTTTGTAGATTGTACATGTACATACATTGACATATTCTGTATGAAACTGATGATGAAAAGAGTCTACAAGTTTAACATTGCTTTTGAGTTTATTTTCCTGAAAAATGTCGGCCAGCGAAGCACAAGGAATTTTTGAACCTCACGAACAGATAGATAAGGACACAAAGAGTATAATGGGCGTGAAATTAGAGTGTCTATGTTGAGCGCAATCTTCAAAGGCGCGCGTTTTTAAAATTTGCGCACGCAATTTTAAAAAAACGCGCGCTGGGATTTTTTCATTTAAAGTTTGTGCGCGCAAACTTTAAATGCGCGCTACGGACAACAACCGAGGCACGATACTGGCACGAACTACACGGTAGACATGAATTTTACATCGGCGTCAGACGCATGGCGGCCGTATACCATCATGGCACAATCGGCAGTAGATGTTGACGAGTTTGACGAGTTCTGTAGAGGGCATTTTTTATCAGATTCCTCTACAACAAGCTTGACGGTAGGAAGAGGAAAGGGAGAAAAGATTATAGCCTTCTTGAAGGGGTTGGAACTTTCTCCCATTCCTCCGACTACTTTCACCTATTAGTATTATCATGAGGCAACAACACACTCCAATGTACATCAGATACATCAGGAGCAGCATAATGCAGCAAATCAACATGAAACAGAATGGGAATTGTTCGGCGGTCAAGTGCTTCTCGCTAAGGACAAAGAAAGTGGACTGGATCCAATGTGATCACTGTGACATGTGTGGTACTACTGTGATGACTGCCGATCTCATGGCTGCTAATTTTCTCATTGAGCCCCATAATATGTACTGCTTATGCCCCCGAGATGGACAAGTTTCTCTTTATCACATAAAGTATAAAAAGCCAGTTCTTGCCGTCTTTAATAACTTCTGGTAGTGTCGAGTTATTGTTTAGTATAAAAAGCAAGTTCTCGTCGCCTTCAATAACTTCTGTTATTGTGTAGCATTTATGTATTTGATTTGCAAGTATGTTGACTTTGTGAACTATGCGAATAAAATTTTCGATGTGAATTGTATTGAATATACTTTGTCGCATATCTTTGTGGTGATCTTCAAATATCATCTGTTATTACCTGAGATTCTGTGATTCAACCTTTATGAATTTTGGCTTTAAAGTTTTAAGGCGGTCTGGGGGAAAATACATTTTTGGAGGTGTTTTTTTTTCATTGAGAAATATCTAAAACTGAACGGCAAACTTTCCAAATTTCCAAAGAAAATGGAAGATTAAGGAGCAATCTATAATTTGCATTGTTCACAGCAAATGAGAGACTACTGGATAAGATTCTTTTTTACTATGAAGTTAAGTGATATTACACTAAGGGTATGGTCACATGGTGCACCCCGCGGCACGTACGGAACTTGACAAACGTACAATGCCAATCTTCGGTCCCGACTTTATTTTATGTAGACAGACATTTCCATCGGTTTTATAATTTTTGTAGAAAATGAATTGTTTTAATTTCCAACAAAGAAGGGAACGAGAATGGCGATTTTTGTGTTAAAAAAGAGAGGTCCCGACTATACCCAGCACGATATGGGGCAGAGGGGTACCCCCCTTTTTGTCCCTATACCCTATACACTCTCCAGACTATTGTTACCTAACACATCCCCCCTAGGCTTCTGAACAGAATTCCTGAGATTCCGGGAACACAATGACCAACACAAAAGAGGGGGGGTTCGCTTTGCCCCATATCGTGCATCATCATATGGTCCCGACCGCGATCAGGCAGCACCATATAATGGTTCTATTATATGGGCAGCACGTTGATCGATCGCGATCACTAACCCTTCCTCCATGGACCAACAAACAATTGCCCTTATTTTTGAACGCGTGAGGGCGCTGTTTTTTGTCTACATTCCTGAATCCACATAAAGTGTTCAAGTATCAGAAACCACATTCGGGCTCCAGACATTAAAAAATATGGGCAATGGCCTTTCCATTTTTAAAACCGCACAGGTAGGTATGGGCGGCCAAAAGTTACAAACACTTTCAATTTGTGAACATAAATTGTGATCCAAATAAAAAATGTCAGACAAATCTTTTGAAAGGCAAATGCATTATGTCATTTATTAGCTTGTTCCTAATATATTGAGCACTGTTTTAAATATTTTCTAGTATTTTTACAAAGTTTGTTTTATTCTTTTTTTGTTTCACACTATTGGTTTTCCATACTTTGGTCAAACCTTGAATTGTATCCCAGCATCCCTTGTCAAGCGCTTTGTCACAAGAAATGTAGAACTTACAGGTCGTGTGCAACCCGTTCACTGTTTGAATAATAAAGATCGCGTGATTTTCAAAAATTGCGCACCAGCTGTATTGCGCAAATTTTAAATTTACGCAAGCAAACTAAGTTTGTGCGTTCAAAAATTGCGCAACGCGCATTTTTAAAAAAACGCGCGCCTTTGAAGATTGCGCTCAACATCTACATCCAGTGAGGTAAAAATATTGTATTTTCGTTTCTAATTTTTTTCGGCTACTTCCAGTAGCTTCATATTCTGGACTCCCTCCGCAACGCGATTGGAGTCCATACTGGGCTAGCCGTCGCGTTATGCGCCATGATCATTGTCATATCGGTCATTGAAAGCATAGGTAGGGAGGTTAATAAATTTTTCAAATAAATTTGTTACATTTGGTTTTGATGTGGTTTTGAAGAGAAAGTCATAAGAAACGATTTGATTCAAGTTCGATTCCATCGGATTTTGCAAAGCAAAGAAAAATTGATTTAAAGCGGGGATTTTTTGGTCCCTGAAATGTGTACGTTTAATGCAGAGTAAGTGTGATTATTTTGTACACAAATTGGAGTGCAGATTATGACAGAAATGCTTAAAACTCACATTTTCTCACAATCTTTGTCTTTATTTATGCCATATTTCAATGAATAAAAGGCAGATGCCAATAATGATTTCAAAGATTCTGATGTTTGAATTAAAATAAAGCTGTAAGAATGTGCAAAAAAAACAAATTTGTAATCACAATTTCCTATGCAGAAAATGAGTCACCAAATGAACAGCGCCCTCACACATTTATTAATGTCCTTAGCATAGGCCTAGTAATAGTATTGCTTATACATCGGATCCCGAATCTAGCCGGATCATCCATGTAAAACGTTATGATTTATAAGAAAATCTAATGATGTTTGTAGAGAAAGGTTTGCAGTGTTGAAAATTCCTCATTTGGGGGGCAAGGAAGTCAAAATTTTGGTGATTGTGTAGTGTAGCTAGGGCTCCTTGCATTGTGGGTATGGACATGATGGAGGCCAAACAAACCATGTAATTTATACACAAGCCTGCACTGTGAACCAGTCCAAATAGTAATTGATTTTATGCTAAATATCTGTCATGAGTTGAGAGATACTCTTTTCACATAAGGAAAATAATAACCAGAAGTTTTTTAAATGGCAATAAAAATAAGGAAATAATTGGGGAATCCCTCTCAGGGTACCAGTTACTGATGAATGCAACTCTGGAATTAGAACAGGGAGTAAGTGCAGAATACCCTGCAACTCGAAAATTACCCCCCAAAATTTCGGGCTACGCATTCGGGAACTAAGGGTGGTGATTACACCGTGTCACGACAGCAAAAGTACAAGGTGAAAGGGTGGGGGGGAGGGTCAAAAGAGGGCGGTATGTAGCACAGTGGAGTTGCAGCGAAAGGACGGTGCAACGCAAAACCAACGGAGGCTGACGAAAAACAAAATTAAGTCCCTATAACTACCCCGTTGGCGGCTACGCAGCTACTGGGTGGGAGGGTCAAAAGAGGTGTAGCGAGAACGGTGCAACGTAGTCCGTTGGTGTAGTAGTCAAAGTTGGCAAAGTAGTCCGTTGGCGGCTACGAGGTGGAAGGGTGGAGGGGAGGGTTAAAAGGTCAGCGAGAATGGTTCAACGCAAAACCAACGGAGGATCGGGGGAAAACTCCAAGTCCCAAGTATCAGCCCTGCTCTTGGGATGCTGTATGACGTCAGCATAAATATTAAGAAAGGCGTATGGTACTTAGTTCTACGTGGATGGTGGGCAACCAAGCGTGACCACGTAGCCGGCTACAAGGTGAAGGCGGGGTATTCTGCAATTGTCCAGTGATGACGTCACTTTTTCCTTACCGGAAGAATGAAAGAATGAAAAAAAAATACATGATGGAAATCACCACGGCATCATGAGATCGGGGCCACCGGGATCGGGCCCGCCGGGATTGAGCTCACGAGATCACGAATCGGGCCGGGGCCAGCAAGATCGGGGCAGGCAGGATCAGAGGGCCGGGTTGACAAGGCTTTGCACTCATTGAGTAGTTGGAGTACTATGACATTAACCTTCAGTTGGCTTCTTTACGGCACTTCAGAAAGACTAGCATTTGTTTCTATTTCGGCATTGTTGATTAGTAACAGCTGATAATTAATACATGGATGCGTACGATCACAGTGAGCTGTAAAAAAAACCATTGTATTTTATGTCTTGTGTACACAAGACAGACATTGTACATACATTGTACAATGTCTGTCTTGTGTACACAAGGGCCAACCCCGCACATGGCATGGTCGTTTTTCACAGAAGGGTACTTCGGCCAAAGTAATGATTCAATAACTAAATGTCAGTTGCTATTTTCATACGATGTGTAGTTAAAATTTGACTAAGAATTCACATATTGTCGGTGGTAAAATTTGGAAAATTTCACTCTTTTAAAAAATATGCTCCCATTGAGGAACATATATATTCTTGCTCATAAACACAATGAGAAGAGTTGTCTCAGGCAAATTCAAGCCAATTGCGGTCAGAGATGCAGACAGCAAATGCACCATTATACGCTGTATTGCGCATGCTGCCTGCGGGCAAAGTTGTTCAAGGACACCAATTTGACAAATTTAAATTGCCAACATACATGTAGTGTTAAAAATCCTTATAAATCAGGGGATATTTAAATCAAGTCTTTTATTGTGTGAGTAGTAATAAATTGCCTTTCTTTTCTCTTGATGCAAAGAAATCCTTTCCGGTCATCACACACACCACTATGATTGCTATCGACGAATCTGTGCCTTCCACTTGGAACTGTCAGTCACAAGGAGGCTATCATCACCACACCATCAGGCGCACCATGCAAGTCATGAAGGAAACAGTGACTAGTCTACGTAGATAGTTGTTGCTTTGTGCCAGTGTCCCAGTTCCTGTGTAGAGGACTACTGGTGTATGGCTGGGCTGATCCACTGTATATGGCCCAGCTACAGCAATCACCTGTGGAATTGGAAGAGGTCCATGCGATGGATGATTCGCTGTGTAAGGGGGCTGTGAGTGGGTCTACCCATGCCAGTGGGGCAGCTGGTAGTACCCATGATGACATCCCTGGAAAGCTAGACATCGACAAGCAAAACGGTCAGAATGGGCTTTCAGCAACATGGGTAATGGCTTCGGACTTCATCGCCGGGTGTGTTGGGGGTAAGTTTAAGTTACAAGTGAGTTGGGTCTTTAACCCTAACTCCCTACATCATTTTCCCCGCATGTAACCTGAATCCTCCAACATCCTCTGATTTCAAAGTGTTAAAACTCCATATAACCTGAATCCTCCAAAATCCTCTTATGGGGATCATAGCATGAATCCTCCAAAATCCTCTAGTTTTTTTGCATACCCCTAGTAACCTCAATCCTCCAAAATCCTCATGTATCACATTGAGCCTGATAACCTGGATCCTCCATATTCCTGCAGGGGCAAAAACCCCTAGTAACCTCAATCCTGCAAAATCCTCCAATGCATCAACTTCCCCTCAATCCTCCAAATTCCTCCATTTTGCAAAGAGGATTTTGGAGGATTTGGGAAGGTTAGGGCTAAAGTCCATGGTCCCATCGGATTTCCTTTTTTGTCCATCAACCATGACTTTGCTGTAGAGTAACAAAATTAAGTCCAGTAGGAACAGACAGAGAACTAACTGTTAAGTTACTGCGGCCAAATGTGAAACTAACAGGCCAACAGCAGTTGTACACAAACAGTAGTTGGCTTCTGTCCATCTGCAGTTTAACAGGGGCTCTGTTAACTGATTAATTAACCCCTAACCCTGCTAAATGCAACAGAATGCATAAATGGTAAAAATTTGTTGCATTTAGCAGTCAAGGCATGTCTCCTGGTCTGATGCATTCTTTTGTATTTAGTATTATACATGTATAAGCCTCCAGCAACAAGGCTGGTACAGATGAGTTTACTGCACAGTGTTATGCATTTGGCAGGGTTCTTATTTCAGCTGTGTTGCATTCTGTTGCATTTGGCAGGGTTCTCAGAGAATACCTCCTGGGGGTTAGGGTTAATCCAAGGGACTACACCAGCCATGTACAGCAAACTTACAGTCTGTAAAAAAAAAGTGGGATCCGCTCTTAAGATTGCGCAAAGAAATGCATGGGTCGAATTTCAGGTAAAAATCTACTAGACATCTGGGCTAGTAGCACAAACATTTTACTAGACCAGAACTATTTCACAAGACCAATGGTAAAAATACAAAGTGTTTTGAATGAGTGTGCTGTTTCTATTTATTCCCCTTTGCCGACCTTGTTGGGGGAGGGGTTAGAAATGCAATTTTGATTGAAACTCCATGCCTGAAAACTAAAAATGACCATTCTAGAAATTATGGGGCTTTTTCAGTTCACCAGATTTAGAAAAAAAATTGACTTTACAGGAATGCAACTTTTCCTCGGATCAGCTGATTTCCTCTTTTTGTTTTACTTCCGATGTGTGCCATTAAAAATAGAAAAATACTGTAAAAAATCATTGAAAGATTTAAATTTCCTCTTTTTTTGTGACTTCCCAGTTGCATGCCTGACTTTAGTGATTGCATTTCGCGCAGTTTATGAAAAAAATAACAAGACCACCGGACTAGTTCGGTCGAGAGTTCACTAGACCAATGCTGAAATCACTGGACTCGGTCCAGTGGATATTTCGATCCCTGAAATGTTGTCAGCGAAATGACGGAAGGAAAAGTCCGCTGGGAGCACGGTTTTAGTGTAGGATTACAAACATCTTGGTCAGAGATCAGGAACCCAGGGAAAAAAAGATTGCCTCTGGCTGATAAGTGTTTCCATGTGTGATGTAGTTGAGAAATGAAAGAATCACCATCGAGACTATGGGCTCCGTGCGCCACCAAAAGAGGGCGCTGTCCACATAGCAACCGCACTTCCACAGGGAGTACGTCGCTGGTATTACGCACTGCGCTCCTCGTTCATTTTATACTTGTACCAGTGGGATTACTTTGTCTGTTTGCCGACTCTCGATAATTGGGTTTTCAATAAGAATATCATAGAGGGAACCAGACACTTAGGCCATGTCCGAATTACTTAACCTGCGGCTTGAAATTACACACAAGTCTATGGTTGTGGCTGCAGCCACGTTACATAGACTTGTGTGTAATTTCAAGCCGTAGCCAAGTAATTCGAACACGGCCTTAAATTGAAGTCGGGTAAGATGGCGTCGATATTGACCCCCCAACTCGCCTTTTCTTTCCGCTGAGGGGTAGTTGTGCACGGAGCCCATAAGCAATGCAACCTCCACCTATTGATAAGCAGAGGCCGTGTCCAAATCTTGTGTCCAGAGCTACGTGTAGGTCGAAGTTCTTTGCCAGTTGCAAATACGTGGGCACATCCTGAGCCGTAGACGTAGCCGTAGCTCTGGAAGCCCGTTTTAGATGCAGCCTGAGTTTGCTCAAGGACCAAGTTTGGTTTCCCACAAACTAGGCAAAATTAACAGCGTGGCTCATCCTGCCAAAGAATCTTCAAATCTTTGTACCAAATTGTCAGCCACACCACGAAGTAACACTCAAGTCACACAATTTTCTGGAAAAAAAAGTGCTGTTAAAAGTTGAACACTTCTTAACGTTTCATTTTACTTTCTAAAATAAGTTAAATATACCGTCCATGCAATTTTAAGCCCTCTAACTATTGGTTTATTGCTGGAAAAATTACCAAATTAGTCCGATAAATCTTTAAAACACATGTTTACAATATTTAATGAGTTTGCCAAGCAGGTGAGTGTCGGGTCACTAGATTACTAGATTTTGGTTTGCCCAAACAGTACACCTGGGCTGTCACCTGAATTTTGCTTTGTAAATTTTGCTTTGTAAATTTTGCTTCACCTTGATTTCTTCTTCTCAAATATGAACAATGCCTGCCACTGTGTCATCAGCTGTGCCTGTGCTATATCATACCTTTAAAATTTGCATAATCTCTAATGTAAGTCTACAGCGCTCATCTTACCCGTAGAGCCACTACCAATGCATATTTCCCTAGAGGGCGCAATACACTCGCTAAGATTTCACACAATAGCCTTCCCACCATGCCCCGCGGCACACCCGCCATGTTAGCTTCCTCTTTTCTCTTAGCGCTGATCAGCGTAGGACGTGAAATTTTTTCAGTGGCGTTATACACGCAGTTTACGTCTACGTCTGCCGTACATTTGCTAAGTATTCTTGAATAAAGATTGTAGAGTTTGTATTCTTGTGTTTAGTTTGTTATTTCGATATTCATGGCTTCACGGGAGAAAAATGTGAAGCGTAAGTCGGCTCGGTGCGGGGCGGTACCCGTGGACGTGGGTTCCACGGGACTGCCCGCACCTCCGGGGGGCGAGCCCAGGGAGACACCCTCCTCCCATGGCCTTGCCTCCGACCGTGAATCTGTTGGGGCCACCCTCCCCCGTACACAGACTTCACTCCGCTGCCCGGAAACGGGCAGTGGCCTCCCCATAGGCCGGGGATCGGGCTATATTCAGCCCATTCCCCCGGCCGCGGATAACGGGGAAAACCAGCCGACTCAGAAGCTGACCGGTAAGAGTCGCCAAAAATCGCGCACCACGGTCCAAAGCTTCAAAGGCAAGCGGGACACCCTCCCCGCCGAGTTGCCTTCATTTGCCTCTGGCCACCCCCCGATCCCGGGCAGTGTGGCCAAGGCTACGGCCACGCTCAGCGTGACCAATCTGCCCGCCTCTACCCATGGGTCACTGGCATATGACCACGGGACCCAGGGTAGCGGTGCCACCCTGGCGGGCAGCGCAATCACCGATCCGCCCGGGCTGTTAGCCCCTGGCCGTTCGGTGGGGGACCCATGGGTCCCCGTTGCGAGTTTTTCCTCTGCCTCGGACTTACTCCGATGCTCCGGAATTCCAGCGATCCCGCCCTCCACCGAGCCCTCGGATACTGAGGTTTTGCGGGGTCGCCCAGTCAAGAAAGGGAAATCGCGTAAGAAACGTCACCGTTCCTCGGACACACCATCGTCCTCGGACCGCTCCGGGAAACACCGCAAACATGCGGAGTCCGTTTCCAATGCGGATCTCTTACAGGCTTTCCAGGCGTTCACCGCGTCCCTGTCGACCTTGTCAACTGCGGGGTTCGCGCCAGTGGGCCAACTCGCCCCACACGCTGGCCGACTCGCCCCGGACACGGGACGGTTCGCCCCCATTGCGGGCCAACTCGCCCCGAGCGCGGGCCTGCTTGCCCCCCAGATGGGTCAGCCGGCCCCGCACTTCGGTCAACTCGCCCCCAGTGTCGCCCCCGTTGTCGCTCCGCCGACTCGGGACGTCCAGGGTTGGGTTCGTCGTGACCAACAACATCTCCCCCAGGCTTTGGGTCGTGCCCCGGCCTCACCTCCGGCCATTTCCATCCACCCTTCAGCAGTTTTCTCGGAGTCGGATGGGGATTCAGTGCCGGCGGTGCCCCTCCATCGCGAGCGTACACCAGCTACGGAGGCCACGGGTTCGGACCAGGGGTTGTCTGATGCAGAGGGTGACATGCTTGACACACATCATCTCTCCCCCATCGAGACACAGTTGCGTCTGGTTCAACGCGACATGATCCGGGTTTTGGGTCTTCCGGACACTTCCGCTGAAGAACCTAAACCCTCGGCCCAGCAATCGTTCAAACAGCGTACCGCATCGGATATCCCTGCGGGACGCTCGACGCCCTTTCCGATCCTACCCCTGGACCAGTTTTGCATTAAACATATCCAGGCCGTAGCGGATCGCAAACCGTGGCAGTCCTTCGACAAACGTACCAACGGTTATTTCCGTTTCCCGTCGAAGGACTTTGACGACTATTTTACAGTACCAACAGTCCCTGACTCTGCCAGAGACAAGCTGGCCGCTGATGGTAGTGGGTCGGGTTCGACACGTGCCCTCTTTACCGATCGTACTAGAAATAAGATCGAGGACACTTTGAGGAAGACAGACTGGGCCTCCAGATTCGGCATGCGCTCGACCTCGTTCCTCCTACTGCTGTCGGAGTATCTGGTCAGAGGCTGTGAGGACGGGGCTACCGTTCCTGCGGACATGCTCTCCGCAGCCTTCCGCTGCCTTGACGAAACCCTCCGCCTGACTTTGGAGCAGTTTGCTCGTATTTCGGTGATGGCAACATCCGTCCGTCGGGCCAATATCCTCGATTCCCTGTACCTCCCCTCGGAAGGGGCCAGGAAGCGGATAGAGGCTTTACCATTATTTGGCCCGGATTTATTCGCCAATCAGTTCCAGGACTCCATGGAGGCCGAAGCGAAGCGAATAGAGGCTACCGATAAGATAAATCTTCGCAAGCCTGCCCAGAAATCGACAGCACAGCCTCAACCTAAGGCCAAGTCGACCCCCCGGGCCCCAGCAGGACACTCCAGGCTTCCACAGGGCAGAACCCGCGGGCGTTTTCCCGCCGCGTCAACGGCTCAATCTTCGGCACGCCCTCCATATACGGGTCCCCGCCGAGGCCAATCCTTCCGACCGCATGGCCAGACCTTTAAGCCGTCGGCCCCCCGGTTTTCCGGAGGGTGGCGTAAGTGACGCGCCCATACCCTGGTGGCCCCCCCACAGCCGGGCCCATGGGTGGCCGCCTCCAAGCCTTCGCAGGGCCCTGGTCCCAGGTCGTCTCCGACCGGTGGGTGCTCAAGACAATCCAGCACGGGTACGCATTGGAATTCACGAGCACCCCCCCGTCGGACACAGTAATTCGTCACACGGAAACTCCATCCGACCCCGCCAAACGCCTGGCGCTAGAGTCGGAAATCGAGTCTCTCCTCCGGAACAAAGCGATACGCGTGGTTCCGCGGTCGGGGAGGTCGCCTGGTTTCCTATCGTCCTTTTTCCTCACACCAAAAATGGACACGGGAACTTGGCGGCCTATTCTCAACCTGAAGCCCTTAAACAGCTTCATCCGCCCCAAACAGTTCCGTATGGACACGCTCCGGGTGGTCCTCGGTTCGATTCCGGCCCAAGCATGGGCGGCTACACTCGACCTGCAGGACGCGTATCTTCATGTCCCCACTCTTCCGAGTCACTATCGGTTCCTCCGCTTCCGTTACCGAAACGTGACTTACGAATTTACGGCTCTCCCATTCGGACTGTCCACATCCCCTCGGGTTTTCACGAGGATTGTGAAGTCGGTGGGAGCAGCCCTCCACGCGAGCGGCATTTCAATCTTCATGTATTTGGACGACTGGCTGATAGTGGGCCGTTCACGGCACGAAACCAGCCGAGCGCTCGCCTCCACCGTACAGTTAGCCACGCGTCTTGGGTTTCTGATAAACAGAGGAAAATCACACCCAATTCCTACACAACTCCCAACGTTCTTAGGGGCTGTCATAAACCTCCGAACGAGCATGGTTTTCCCGACGGACAGGCGAGTTCAGAATCTGCAGCAGTGCGTCGATCTGTTCCTCGCAGTAACATTGGCCCCAGCAGCAGCATGGCTGAAACTGCTCGGCCTCATGGCAAGCATGGTGGATCTCGTGCCTCACTGCCGACTCCACATGCGCCCGCTCCAGCTCCAGCTCCTCGCTCACTTCCGACCGAAATACCACCTCATCCATCATATGGTTCCGGTTCCGGTATTTCTATGCCCACACCTGGGGTGGTGGTCCGATCCGTCAAACCTCATGCGCGGAGTGACCTTTCCGCAGCCACAACCGACGGTAACCGTAACAACGGACGCCTCGGGCTTGGGTTGGGGAGCTCTGCTTTACCCGCGCCAGGCCGCGGGAGAGTGGACTCCGGACCAGCGATCCCTACATATCAATGTTCTGGAGATGCTGGCGGTGTTCAATGCCCTCAGACATTTTCAACCGTACGTCCGGGATCGGTCTGTCCTAATCAAATGCGACAATGTCACAGTTGTGGCATACCTCAACCACGAGGGAGGCACACGGTCACCCCAGCTCTGCCTCCTGACGTGGGAAGTACTCCATTGGTGCATAAGGTCCAACATCACGTTGTCGGCCTTCCACATCCCAGGAGCGGACAACTCGATAGCCGATGCCCTCTCCAGGGGAGTAATCCGTCCAACAGAGTGGACGCTACATCCCCGGGTGGTCGCGCAAATCTTCACGCTCATCGACCGCCCTCATGTAGACCTGTTTGCGTCAGCGGTCAACAACCAGCTGCCGGTCTATTGCACCAGATACCCAGATCCGAGGGCGTGGCATGTCGACGCCCTCTCGATGCCCTGGGAAGGGATGTTCGCGTACGCTTTTCCGCCGATATCCCTGATCCCTCGGGTACTGACGAAGATAGAACAGGAACGATGCAGGATTCTCCTTGTCGCCCCGTTTTGGCCACGTCAACCCTGGTTCCCCCGGTTGATCCGGCTCTTGGTGCACCGACCATTAATTCTTCCACCTCGACCGGACATTCTGTCTCAGCCTCGCTCGAGGTTCATTCACCCAGCACCCGGGGATCTTCACCTGACGTGCTGGACATTGTCCAACGCTCCTTCCGAGCAGCGGGCCTTTCGCAGGACGCTGCCGTATTCGCGGCACGCAGTCGTAGACCTTCCACGAGGAGAGTCTACAATAGCCGCCTACGCCATTACTACAAATGGTGTGGACGGCATTCGGTTGATCCAGTCAATTCACCTATAACCGACATTGGTGACTTCTTTGTTTACCTGTTCAACTCGGGCCTCGCAGTAGCCACGATCCGGAACTACCGTTCGGCTATTGCGGCCGTCCATCAAGGTTTCGCGGACGGGTCATCAATTACCAGTAACCATGCCCTGGGTCACATCCTTCGAGGAATGTTTCTAGAGAGGCCACCAACTCGTAAGCTCCTTCCTTCTTGGGACCTCTCCAACGTTCTGGGGGCGCTATCACGCGCCCCCTACGAACCAATGGGCCAGGCGACCTTGTTCGACTTATCCGTCAAGCTCGCTTTCTTGCTAGCGGTGGCGACGTCACGGCGTCGTAGCGAACTACATGCCCTATCTGTTGATCCGGGCCACATTCGCTGGGAACCGAATGGGGTGCGTCTAGTCCCAAATGCGTCCTTTCTCACGAAGAACCAGTCCGAGTCCTTTGCTCCACCAGACATCTTCGTACCAGACATGCGCTCGCAGTCATCTGTACTGGAAGATAGGACATGGTGCCCTGTTCGCACACTCAAGTGGTACCTCAACAGGACCCAACTGATCCGGGGCAAGGCGACGAGCCTGTTCGTCACCTCCACCCCTCCATATCGTCCAGCCTCACAGAGCACCATCACGCGCTGGATTGTGACTGCTATTCGGACGGCTTCACAGACCTGGCCGGATACATCATCTGCCTGCTCTGAAGTGCATGCTCACGACGTCAGAGCAGTGGCGACGTCATGGGCCTTCTTCAAAGGGGTTCCCTTGGCCGATATCACCCAGGCAGCATGCTGGAAGACGTCGAACACTTTCACAGCCTGCTACCTGCGAGACGTCCTCCAGACTGAGGGACGTGCTGGAAGAGCGGCGTTGCGGGTAGCGAGCGATGCGGCCTCGCAGGCCTCGCAATCTACCTCTCCGCAACTCCAGTAGACGGGTTCGCTCCACCAGTCAGCTCACATCTCGTGTTTATGTGACTTCCGCTGGTAACTGAGGGTTGTATACTGTTGCATTAACCAATTTCTCCCAACAGTGATACCCCTCTATATGGAGTGTCCTAGACTCACACAGTGGCATCTCACTCCCACCTCCAAAAGCGGTGCTACTCTGCATTGGTAGTGGCTCTACGGGTAAGATGAGCGCTGTAGACTCCCCCCCCACAGTAGTGTGGGACGAGTCTACTAGCGAATACTTACCCGTAGAGCATCCCGCCCTCCTCCCCACAAAGGGCTCGATGCGCATTTGCCTGCTATCGCTCGAGAAAAGAGGAAGCTAACATGGCGGGTGTGCCGCGGGGCATGGTGGGAAGGCTATTGTGTGAAATCTTAGCGAGTGTATTGCGCCCTCTAGGGAAATATGCATTGGTAGTGGCTCTACGGGTAAGTATTCGCTAGTAGACTCGTCCCACACTACTGTGGGGGGGGGGATTTCCACCCGAAAAAGGCATGGTGTCTGTGATTCCAACCAAGTTGGCTGAATACAAATTTTTAAAAAGGTGTACCCATGCCTGCCCCTAAAAAACAAAGGTAACAAAGACATTAACCTTGAAGACGGCCGCTGCACACAAGGTCTATAGTCAGAGTTGTATTCGAGTCATACCAGTGGGAAATTCCTTCCTTCGACAGAGAAAAATCTCGTCCACGATACTCTGAAACTCCTGTGAGGATAAGCTTATCGCAGCATTTTGTGATAAACAGTCATCAGAGGACGGTTACCCGGCAGTGTATTGAGATGGCCTGATCTAGCACAGCGGGCGCTGTTCATAAGGCCAAACAAAATTTGTTGTTTCCCTCGGACAGGACAAATTGGAAAAGAGGGTCGGTCGGTCGGGAATTTTTTTTCGTATTCACGCTCACCCGGGTGTATTTAGGCCTACACATTGAACGAACCCCCTGGTTTAACACTTTTTGAGACACAAAGGCTGTCTTTATTGCCAATACGGTGGCCGATAAACAACGTCATTAGAAAATATAAATGTAAATCTTACAAATCAGTCGAAAGTTTCATTGGTCCTAACTGTGAATTGATAGTTGTTGACGGTAAGCATATTTGTTAATAAATTTATTTAAAATAATTTTGGTTCTCAATGAGAATTGGGGGCTTCTCGTGGTTTTCAGAAGATAGGACTTATGGGAATGTAGAAAAACCTCAAGGTACCTATAAAGCTACAAAAAAATCATGCGACAGAGAAACCTAAAAATGGTACCGGTACCTCAGCGAGGTACTAGATGATTCAAGTGACCAGATTTTTCTCACTTGTATCATTTCAATTGCCTCAAATAACATATTTTAAGTTACTTCTCAGGGTTTTTGTCTAAAATTCAAACTTTTCATTTCTCGCCATCGTATAGGCTTAACACCGCTTGTCATTGTGATGATAGTCTTTGGCGGTGTCGGTCTCCCTGCAAGTCCTTTCACAAGTCCTTTCCCAAGCCCAGTCAGAAGTCCTTTCATAAAGCCGGTCACAAGTAACTGGATGAACAGTGACAAAGGAATGCCTTTGTCAACGCTCATTTGAATAGCTTGTGATTGGTATTAGGACTGGAGGGCTTGTGATGGACTTGCAGGGACTTGTGATGAAAGGACTTGCAGGGACTCGAATACAACTCTGTCTAGTACATGTAGGCCTACATGTTCTCATTAGACTGAAACATTTTGCCACCTTTTTACCATTACCAAGCAATTTTCTCCTGTCGAAGCCTATTTCCATAAAAAAAACTACTTAAATTGAACCTCTTAAAAACATGTGTATGTACAGTACAAACTCGTGCTCACGTACCCAAAAAGGCATACATACATGTAGTATAAGCAAGCTCCGGATCTAGGTGCCAATGGGAACATTTCTAAATCTTCTCTCCCATAGTACAGTGGCTTTTTCCCTTTCAACAAGTGATTGAGAATTTATACCTGTAGGAGCATTGGAAAAGTGCAGTTTGTTGACGCAGTATTCCATTACCTTGTTCACTGCAAACATCAACACATGCAGCTGTTCTTTTGATGGCAGTTTTTAACTTGCCCTCCTGTGCCCGCTGACAAATTCTGTTCTTACCCTCTATATGCAGGCGCTGCTGGGGTTCTTGTTGGACAGCCATTTGATACAGTCAAGGTATTGTACCGCAATAGGCTTGAATTTGAATAGCCAGTTTACAGGGGTGAGATTTGTCAGGATTTTTCC
The DNA here is from genome assembly GCA_037893225.1 of Hippasteria phrygiana. Taxonomy (NCBI): domain Eukaryota; kingdom Metazoa; phylum Echinodermata; class Asteroidea; order Valvatida; family Goniasteridae; genus Hippasteria; species Hippasteria phrygiana. Next base: position 341,016 of record JAZGUH010000883.1, on the reverse strand, counting down.
TGATTTCGGGATTTGTTGTCGGGATTTCAGAATTTTTAAAGAATCTCTTTTGCAAATCTGGAATTCCTGAGGTGTTGTCCTAAAGGTGTTTTTACCTGTAAAAGTGGATATAGACCAATAAAAATGGATATTTTAAAGGGGTGCCTTTTATAGGCAAATACAAACCATATGTTGATCTGGGGTCCTCGTGGATTTTTCATGGATTTCGTGGATTTTTCATTTTTGGCCAATCTCACCCCTGTGTTTAGTTTTAGAAACCTTCGGGCTAAATCAGATCTATAAAGGTTTTGTCTTTTGCAGATTGTTAAATTGTTTTCATTTTTTTTCTGGTAAAAGGATCCTTCTAAAGTGCATACTCGTCTAAGTTGCAGGCCCGAAAAAATCTGTAGGAAGAAGATGAAGAAATGTTTTAGAAGTGGGAGGAAAACCCAGAATGATATTCTTGGGGGGAACCCATGGAATCAGGCAGGGAGTGCAAAATCCAGTCTAGATGTTGATCTGGCTGGGATTCGAACTGGGGCCACAGCAGGTGGAAGGGGAGGAAAGTACTACTACACCAATCTGATTCCTAAGTAGCATAGTCTTAGAGTCATGTACTTTCTCACAAGTTCTAGACTGAGTACGTTGCTTAAAAATTTGTGAGAATGTATATAAGCACGAGTGTGATAACATTTTCATGCGACTAAGGGGGTGAACCTTTTTTGTTAGATAACCTTTTTGGTGGGTTCTTTATCAGTTGAGTACATTGAGTGTTAACCATGGTATTTGTCATGGTTGGAATATCAGTATCAGGATTTCTATCTCTTTATCGATAGAAAAAGCCATTATGATTCTCAAATTAAAATATTAAGTACACACAGATATCAAATTCTAAATTTGTTGCATGTATCTTCCAGTTTATGGGAGACACCCTCAACATGGGGTAAGGTACAGGTAGCTTAATCGATAGAGCCAAGGTACAGTAATCAATAGAGTTCATAGTCTACGCGTCTCAATTGGCACGTTAATTATCAAGGAGTGTGTTTGGGATGGGTGGTGAGCTGAGATTTACTATTTATATCATGGGGGAATAAGACTGTGCTGACATTAGAACAATGTGAGGGTGAATGTCTCCTATATCCTGTACAGATAATATTTCTTTCTCCATTGTCTGCCCAACATCTGGTTATAACATTAGTTCCTCTGATATGTTGAAATGTTTGCAAAACATCCAGTTTGATTTCCTGTGTAATTTTGCAATATTTGAAGGCATAGGACGCTTTGGGCAAATCTCCAGTTTCCCTCTTGTGCAAATGTGCACTTGTCGCTGTTTTTTTTTCTGTTTAAAACTGTATGATCATTGCTTTGGTAGTGGTTTTAAACTTATTAACATACAGAGCCAACATGTCTTATGTGTTATGTGACAGACATTTGTATGGTCTCACATATAATGCTTAGCTAGGCTGCAATGCACTCATGCATCCAGAGCAACATTTAAACAAAAACATTGTGGGGGGGGGGGGGGGGAATGTGGGTGGCAGTTTAGTTAAATTTATTTCCACTTAATTCAAAATAACATGGAAAGAATGATATTTGAGAATCAGTGGGGGGAAGTCTCCGAAACATTTGAGAGTGGATTAAAAGTTATCAGTTCCGGAGCAGATGCTGAGTTATTATAAAGGCAGAGAGTCACTGCAGATCAGTACAAATTGTACAGGTACATGTAAGAGCTGTGTCTGATTGACAGGTGATGAAGTGCCATCATACATGTATGACAGTATCTTCTGATTCAGAACCTGAACACCACAACGGTTTGTCCAGCATCAAGCTGGTTTGTCGAAGATGAATTCACTAACTGTCAACTACGATAGTAGATGACAAGACAACTGTTGGTACAAGTTTCTCCTTTAGTCTCTGTTGGTGGACTGTTCTGAAAATATCAAAATAAAGTGACAGTACAAATGAATGCACTGTAGGTATGAAGCCTGATATAAACACACAAAAAAGTACACTTTCATCGAATGCGCACCTATCATTTGTTAACCCAAACTACATGTACATGTACCCCAAGCGCATTGAAATCCAATGGTGGGTTTTGCCAAGCTTTGGATGGTTGAGTACCAGACATTATGAACATGTCGTTCTTTGTTAGACTTGGGAAAAAAGGTCAAGAGTAAAATGGTGTTGAACTTTGGACACATGGGTAGTAGGTCAATGCAGTTTCATGTCATCAGCAAACAAGCTGCATAACTGTTGTGACAAGGATAGCTGATTGCTACATGCACTCAAGTTATTCAGCAATGAAAATCATTGGGGGGTGGGGTGGGGGGGACTTATCAGGAGTTTTTAATATTGACAGTATCGTAAAGATTCTGCACTTTATTTTTTTAATTACAATGGCATTGGAATTTTTTGTGGGGGGGGGTGATTCTAAAAAACACTGTAACGTAACATGGCGTGACATAAACAAATATTTTTACTGCGTGTTAAAAAAAACATTTCCTACTTTTAGATGACTAGTCTAGTGAAATGGACATTCCGTGGTCAGGGTTCCTTTCAGGATTGTTTTTGAGTTACATAATTTTTCTTTCGGGTTGGGTTGATTTAGTGACTTTGGAGAAGGGATTCGACCATTGTTCAGACCTTGCCTTGTTTGTGGTCAGTGATTGCCACAGAGCCAAAAATCTTTATTGTGATCTATTTATGTTTATTATTATTTTTTTTCTATTTTTTTTTGTGGTGATATAAGAACTTGTTTATGTCAGACTACCATTTGCGAATCTCGACCAGTTACGACAGACAATCAAAGAAGTTTGCGATGAGCTCCGTGGCGACCTTGTCTTTCTGCAGAAACTGTCCGCAGCTTCCCGCGCGTTTCGTCACCGGCTCTAGCGTTGCATAGATATTGGCAGAAGACAGGTGGAAAGTGGAAGATTCTGAGGGTAAATTTCAGTATCCGGTTTAAAATTTGTGCCCACAGACTTCAACCAGTGGATATTCAAATCAAACAGTCATCAAGTCAGGAAAAAAACACCCAGAGTACTGCCATTCACCATGGTAAAACTAACCTCAAATTCAACACCCTATTACATCATAACAAATGAAGATTACGCAACCGTATTTGCACCAACCGATTTTACAGGTCTCTTTTACATAATACTCAAAGCGTCATAAATTTCATGTAGTAATTTTAAAGTTAATCAAAAACTAAAGTAGGAAATTGTTTTTTTGTACACGCAGTATATGGGTCATTACATAAATTTGGGGTCCAAAAGTGTCACATTTGTTGGTGTCTCTGTTACACCTGACCTGTGTAATTTGCCATCAAGTATCATTAAAATTGACTTCACACGAGCCCATTTTACACGAGCATTGGAAAAACGGGTCCCGTGCGATGAAATCGCATCGATGTCACGAACGCACGGATTCCGTGCTGTGTGAAAGTGTATCCCTGTCACCAAATCACATGGGTCCCGTGCGGTTTGTGACGGATCGAGACCTCCTCCAAAATTTCGCATCGATGTGACATCTGTGCGACGAACACCGAGATTGGTCGTGTGAATGTATCGATGCGATTTTCTCATGGATGAAGGAAACACTACAATTTAACACGGCTTTTGTAAACACAAATTCAGTTTTGATTGGTCAGTTGCTTGTTGCGTAATAATATTTGTGTAGGACAGTAAATTCTCTGTAAATAAACATTTCATTGGTGTTGCTGTATATTTACAGCAAATATTTTTAATTATTTTTTTACAAAGTGCATGTAAATTTGTATCCTCTTTGTATAAATTGATGTTAAAACACGAAAACTACCGGTAGACACGTACACATAGGTCACAGTACGATAATTTTATGTCCAAAATCTGTTAAAATTGAAATACGGTGTTTGATTGTTTTTAAAAGGGGAAAAACGGATTTGTTTTACAGTGCAGGAAAGTCAGTGATACCCTATAAATTTCATCGTTCATAGAATATCGTAGTACCAGCGATACTTGTGTAGCCTCTAACCCACGCACACAAACACTGCAAAACGAGGGACGTTCACTACCGGACTGTGTTGTATCGTGTGAAAGCCTGCGATGAAATCGCAGGCATCCTTGGGTGTCAGAACACCCGGCGCCAATCATCGCAAATGTGTGTTTCCAGCGCTCATGTGAAACGAGCTTATATTTGTTTGGCAGGGTACTTTGCTTTACATAATCACTCTTGAAGGTATAAGGCATTAATTAAAGAATGTGTCCGGAATTGTGTCCTGAATTGCAAATGTCACACTTTTGGACCCCAAATTTATGGATTGACCCACATCCATATTTACCATTATACATTTATTTCAATAACTGCTTAAAATGTGGGACATATATTTCATTCTTATACCATAATATTAAAAGGGGATAAAAAGTCTAGAAAGATTGTTTTGTGGGGGGAGAGGCTGTCATTTGAACATGTCATTTTAATATTTGGGGCAATTATTTTTCCTTTAAAACAATTACATGCAATAGGTTTGTTGCTGATTTTGAGAAAACAATCGTAAAAGAAAAGGGGGTGGTAGGGGGTCACATATATGTATTAATACTGGTGACGGTGTTGAATACAGCAATTTTCAGTTGTGGTTTTATAGTCTTTGTATAGATTGAATTTGAGAGGTAGAGGAGGTGGTAACCGGTGGTGATGCACTTACATGAAATATTTACTCATTTATTTATTTCATTAATTAATTAATTAATTTATTTATTTATGTTACGTTATATTTACTTCACCGGTCTCGTTTATACATGCAGTATTAATTTTTTTTCATTAGTATTTTAATGTATTTATTCTTTTATTTATTTTTTATTATTTTTTTTAATTTTTATTTATTTATATTTATTTAACTTTTTATGTACTTGTAATTGAAACTTTTTTATATTGTTTCTTGTGTCTCATTCAGCTTGGAGAACCCCTCGACAGGAACAATATTTTTTTTTTTAATCCTTCGGGAGCTGAATGATATGTTTTTGCTTTTGTTATGTTTTGTATCTAAAGCTATCATTTTTTTTTGTATTTCTTGTAATTTTTGTCATTTGTGCATTTGTTGATGTATCCCGAGAAATAAAATTCGGGCTCGTTTTTGTCAAAGCTAGTCAGGTTCTTGTTGGGTCTTGAAAACATTATACATTGTATGGCAGCACTCTAGTTTCTGAAAGGAGAATGCATGGCATAATGTACAGGTGTGATTGTTGAACCTGCTGTTCATCAGATCTTCTCCATATGGTTTTCACATGGCTTGCAAGGTTGCTTCATCAAGCACAAGAAATGAAGTATAAATTGCATTTATTGTCTTGCAAATTCATTAGTGCAGAACTATCAGATGTTGGGCAAAACATGCAATTGGCATGTACATGCACTGTAAGAACGGTGACTCGCAGTGTATGTCACGCATGTCCATGATCATGCCACTGTGACTGAATGTGGTTGTTAAATTTAACAGCTGTCTGTGCTTCTGAGTTTCTGACAGGAACAGACCCAAGGGCAATGTCATCATGTCAAGGTCATATGCTTGTACATATGTATAGTGTAGGTCATCATGTGGTATGATGTCAAGACTGGCTAAGTAAGTCTAAATCCCGCAGGATTACATTTAACAATTGTTGACTGCTATGATGTGGGATATGAAGTTTTTAACACCCCGCGCATAGCACCCGAGGTGAAGCCGAGGGTGCTATGCCCGAGGGTGTAAAAAAAAACGTCATATCCCACATCACAGCAGTCAACAATTGTTTTATATCGGCAAACCCATCTTTTGTCCAGTTCAACTTGCCTTGCTCGGTGGAAATTAACTCAAACAAATCACGCGATCAAAACAGCTGATCGTCTGCTATAGTCCGCTGCTCCTACTATCGTCAACAGTGTAGGTGAAAATTGTGTGGGTACCAATGATACAGCTGATCATCTGCTAGTTCGCTGCTCCCATTATAGTTTACAACTGTCAACAGTACAGGTGTAGGGGAAAATTGTGTAGCAGGGGCGGATCCAGGATTTTTTGCCGGGGGGGGGGGGGGGGGGGGGGCGGTTCTGAAATTTGCCCAGAAAGGCAACTCGCAAAATGTTCCGTATGCGAACTTTTTTTTACAAGGGGGGGCTGGGGGGGGGGGGGGGGGGGGGCTGACACACCTTCTCACTATTGGTGGCGCCATTTAACCTCTTTGTTTTTTGTTTTGTTCTTACCCTTAGGCAAAAATAAGACATGTAAGGTTTCTGGGGTTTGACCCCCAAACCACCCCCCCCCCCCCCCCAATGCATTCAATAGTGCAACCTTTATATGATGCTTCTGTCAAAGGTCAAGTACTGAGGTCAAAGGTCAAGTAGAGGTCAATGGCTGTTTGAGGTCAACTTGTAAAATAGGCTGGAATTGTAAAATTATATGCAAAGTTAAAGTGCAATTGCAATCAAACTTGGGTCATGCATTCAAGAGTGCAACCTTTATATTATGCTTGTGTCAAAGGTCAAGTACTGAGGTCATTTGAGGTCATTTGAGGTCATTTGATGTCATTTGATGTCATTTGAGGTCAAGTTGTAAAATAGGCTGGAATTGTAAAATTGGTCTTAGCTCTGGCCGTAACTCTGGAAGCCCGTTTCGGACATGGCCTTACATGTATATATGCAAATTTGAAGTCCAATTGCAATCAAACTTGGTTCATGCATTCAATATTGCAACCTTTATATGATGCTTGTATCAAAGGTCATTTGCTGTCAATTTCTAAAATAGGCTGGAATTGTGCAACTTGTCTCATTTGAAAACTGGAAGTCCAATTGGAATAGAACTTGGGTCATGCATGCACTATTGTAACCTTTATATGATGGTGTCAAAGGTCAAGTACTTGGGTCAAAGGTCATGTGAGGTCAAGTTGTAAAAGGGGCTGGATTTATAAAATTGGTCATTGTGCTATTGTGCCGATTGAGGTGTCAAAATGTGCAGAGAACATGATTAACGTTCAAGCAGGCGAGACGCGTGGTTCGAGAACCACCTTGTTTGGAACACTGGGCCCACTATCATATGCATAAAAAGCTATCGATAAGGATAGCAGACTGTACATCCGCCCACTTACTGTTGGAGTGTGCATTGTTGAAAAGCAAATATATAGAAAATGTATTTTCACGCAATGCCCGAGGTATGTCATTTGTGCATAAAATGGCCCCAAGGTGGAGACAGAGGGCCATTGTTATGCCCACTTAATTATTATGCGACTTAACATTATTTCCATCACTCCATTATTTTGCACGTATGGAACATTATTGTTCCATTGATTTTCAAAACTATAAAAAGCCTTCTGGCATTTGTTTTAGTGCCTGGCATAAAAATATACAGGGGCTAAAGATGTGTTTAAAAAGCTTGGATAATCATTGGAATACCTTTTAAAATAATTGGACCATCTTTGGAATAAATAACTATACATTTGTGGAATATACACGTACAGTGTGTTGGGATTTTTCGCATTTTAGTAAAAACTTACTGACCTTGGCTTCTTGGTGAATTACAAACGAGGATCGAAACGAGTGTGTACGAGCATGTGAAAGTTGAAATTGGGTGATGATTTTATTGACTTGGTGGTAATGCTTAGAGTACGCGCAGTGTCAACTAATTTTTCATTTTTCTTGTGTTGTATGGATAATAAGAGCACAGTTATTTCTCATATGTAAAAAAAAAAGAACTTTGTTTCATATTGTACCGACTGTCCAAAATAAGCTTATGTACATTTTTGTAATTGTTCAATTGCCTCAATGGGGCTGTGGTGTCAGTCTTCCACCATTTGTTACACCCTGTTTTTGTCTTTACAACAATGGGTGGTTTAATTGTCTCAATCGCTTGCTTTGTGCAAAATAATGGAGTGATGGAACACAGGTGGAGGTTAAACATGTTCAATGGATGCTGGTGATCATGTGCTATTCTTGCATCAACTGGCTTGTACTTGTAGTTGTCTGCATATTTTGCTGTGGTGGCCTACTGTTCATACGTGTACTGTGAACCCATGGATATTTTTTTACATGCACGATTTTCTATTAAAAATGGAAAGGTGAAGGTTATTTTTGCAGTGATAGCATCCAAAATGAGAAATCCTACTCTGCATGAAATGTTATCTCAAGTCAGCAAACTACATGTATTGCTTGGGAGTTTCGATAGACATGGTGGAAATTACATGGCACTGTTTACCACATATGCTAATTGGGGGCATGGGAAAAGATGACTACTTTCCAATGAAATGAACAATTGCACCTACACATGTACATTTGTATATACATGTATCTTTTAGGATTAGGTACCTAAAAGAAATCATTTTGGTTCCCTTATGAGTTTGACATATAGTTTTGGTGTCTGTACATTGTATGTCACCAAAAGAAGCATAAATTAACAGGATCCCAACTTGTACTCAAATTTATGTCGTGATACATGTATCTGGCTGCCGTTCCACCTGGCTGCCGTTCCACCTGGCTGCCGTTCCACCTGGCTGCCGTTCCACCTGGCTGCCGTTCCACCTGGCTGCACGAGGTCCTTTTTTGCTCAGGGCTATTGTGACTTGGACTGTATTGCTCTAGTCAAACCTCACTGTGGCTCTATACTCGACACCCATTGTTAACATATCCTAAACCAATCTACAGTCTATTAGAAAATCTCAATAGCAAATATTTTACACACAGTATCATGAATACTTGGGGCACACCCAGTCGTACTTCCCCAATACGGCCGAGGACAATGCTTTGTGTTTCCTATTGTTCCTTATAACCAACCCCTTTCCTATTGTTCCTTATAACCAACCCCTATCAGGGCTTGCCCTTAACTTTTTTGTTGACTCGCCGGCTGGACTACTCAACCAGACTTTTGGGTAGTCCGCAAGCTTTTTCACTCGCCGCATGTTTAATGTGCATGTACATGTACATGTGCACAATGTACATGTCCACGTCTGCATTTTACACAAGCATATGAAATCAAAACCACGAACGCGCCAAATTTCTGGCTGTCCGAATTAATATCACTGACTGCAGCCTAGCTTTATGCCGCCGCGTACCCACCCAAGGCAAGTTGAAGTCCGTGCGCCACGGCCGTAGAGTTAACTTAATATCTCTACGGCCGTAAATAGAATGCGGGTGGGTGCCTACAGTTACTTCCTGGTTGGATGCCCTTTTCATGATATGCCTTACAAACATGAGAAAAAGACACCCGTCTATTTCGTTCAACAACGGCCGGCAAGCGGCTGTTTCCAAATCGGCTGAAGTTTGGTATCAAACACTACATGTACATGTAGGTCGGCACGGCACGGTTGCAACGTTGCGGCATGAATAAGCCAGTTCGGTATTCCAACTGCGCATGTGCACAACACAACTCTCGATTTTTCTCTCGGGGGGGGGGGGGGGGGGGAAACCTGGCAGGTACATGTATACACAAGGCTATGGGGACGTGCTAACCGAATCTGCAATCTGTGCAATTTTTCATGCAATCGAAAAGACGATGGAAACTTTTGTTCAACTTTTTTTTTAATACACTTTATTTTTGACTCGCCCGGCGGACTACAAAGGGTAGGGTTTTGACTCGCCCGCCGCTGTTTTCACTCGCATTTGGCGACCGGGCGACCGCTAAGGTCGAGCCCTGCCCATAGACTAAGCACGTATCCTTGTACATTCGAGGACCGATTTCAAAAAAAGACTCTACGTTCGAGGACTGAAAGGTTTCTTTATGTTTCCTTTCTTCTCTTGTCCTCGGAGATATATACAGTGCACGTATGGAAACATGGAAACACACTGAACCACTCAACTTTGCCAGGCAAATGGTGTTGCACCCTACAGTATAGACAATTTCCAAATTGACGAAAATAGCACCGATCTGCGCACTTCTGGGTTTGTAATAGGGGTGTGCATTGGAACCGGGTACCCGATTACCCGACCGTTCATGTCAGGAACCGGTTCCAGATTATGGAATCGAATACCCGTACAACTTTACATTATCACATACATGTAATTACTTCCCAGACAATGAAAAAAAGAAAGGTTCTGAATGTTACATGTATTTGTCGGATATTTTCAAAATTAAAACTGGACTACACGTACATGTATGTGGGAAAACAGCACAGATTTAACGTTTATGACGCTCACGAAAGTTGACAATAAAGGGAATTTACTGGTCCTGGTTTTTGCAGTCTGGGTATGGATAAGAGCCTCGACGAGATAATAGCATGCCTCAGTCCACAATAAATACAACTGTATAAATCTTCCAGACAAGTCTTTTGTGATGATGCCGGTACATGCGCGTGCCGGCACACGCAAAGGTGGAGAAGTGACCATGTTTACTGGACAGGCATGACTGGAGATTTTCAGAATTTTGTCTGAATTCAGAGAAAGATATTATTACAACTTCTGGGATTGGAAGTTTTGGGTTGGGTTTCTTTAACGGGTACCCGGGTACCCGTATTTTTTTTCAATCGGGTACCCGGTTCTTTTAATACCCGTAAATGCACACCCCTAGTTTGTAAACTTGAGGCTCTCAGGGCCAAGTAAACAGCTGACTGCTAAACGTACACAACGCTGCCATTTATGGCGTGATTCATTCGTGTATGAATGAATTTGTTGAATAGCACTGTTTTTGTTTAGCATTGACATCCTCGCTTTCAACCCGGAGGTGCGCAGACGGGGCTAATATGAAATTCCTCTATAGGCTAGTTTTGCATGAGTTACATGTACGTGTATGCCCCATGTGCAGGTGGGAGTAGGGGGAGGGGGCTGGAAGGTCCATATACCCCTCCCCCAGTGTGCCGTCCCCCCCCCCCCCCTCCCCCGAAAAAAAAAAAAGGCTTGGTAATCAACATGTATGGGTATGGTCCTCTTCTTATTTTAGTCTAACTTACATTTTGTATGGTGTGCAGTTTTGTGAATTTCTTTTTAATTAAATAAATTCAGAAATGTCCACGAATTTGCTCAACTTTCTAAAAACTTGATCACCTTATAGTTCAGTCCAGAATCAGGCCATAGTGAGTACTTAGTGGTCAAACAACACAGGGGACAGGCCCTCATGTGCACCCCCCCCCCCCCCCCCCCACCAAAGATTGTAAAAAAGTGGCCCCCTAGTATGCCTAGAAAAAATGGTGCTTCCAGATCCACACCCCCCACCCCTCCCCTCCCCCCGCACCCCCCCACCCCCACCCCCCACCCCCACCCCAAAAATTGGACTCGTGTTAGGCTGCTGTATGTGCTGGCAATGGTTATCTGTTATGGAGTCCTATACTTGATTGTAGTTTACAACATTTGTAAACATCAAACAACAAAACTACTGAATTATTACGAAATACCGTACTAGAGTGTATTAATTAGTAAATAGCAGCCGCAAGTAACCTGTGAAATCATGGCACCTGGTGTGCTGTTGTTTTCAAGAAAAGTGGAAATTGATATCGTTTTTCCAACGATTGTCGGCCGAGTTGGAAAGGGTCTAGTTCCCTCACCTGATAATTTCCGGACTCTATAAATTGCTCCGTTTTGTCTAGAGTATGGTCAGGAAACCAGACTACTATAACATATTTTTTGTTCTCTCTGTTTTCCCAGCATTTATGCACACAAAACTTTAAACACTTCAGTGTTACAGTATTTGCTAGCACGCTGTAAAATCCATTTATTTCTGAAAATTACAGCAAAAGCAAATGTTGTATACTAACTTTAACCCTAATCCCCTAGGCCCTTATTGCTAGGAACCATCCTCAATGCTCAAAAATCCTCAAAAATCCTCAAAAATCCTCCTGTGCATCAATCACCATTCCTCCTCAATCCTCCAAAATCCTTTGCTTCAATCACCATTCAATCACCATTCCTCCTCAATCCTCCAAAATCCTCCTGTGCTTCAATCACCATTCCTTCTCAATCCTCCAAAATCCTCTGTGCTTCAATCACCATTCCTCCTCAATCCTCCAAAGCTTCAATCACCATTCCCCCTCAATCCTCCAAAATCCTCCAAAACCACCATGAGGATTTTTGAGGATTAAGGAGGGTTAGGGTTAAGCCTTTGTCAATTGATTTGATTTTTTGGTCTGCGGCTGAGCAGTAGATGCTGTATTTGTTCAAGTATGCACTGCCCAATTGGACAGATGAATGAGCTTCTGCTTGTACATGTACATGTGTACTGGTAGATTTGAACACTTTCTGCCAGGCTTGACATAGCTAGAATCTGAACGTCAGTTCCTAATGTACACCCATTTAGTATGAGGAACTTTACAATAAATGAAAATCTCAATGGACTAGAGCAAAAATAAAGTACACCACGTTTAGCTGAAGTAGGGTCAAGGGAAAAGTTCACTAAAAGCCCTTTAATTCTCCAAGCATGTCTTCCATTCAGGGAATGTTATTTATGCCATGGGAGCTGAGTAAACAAAACTGAGGCCCCAAGTTTGATGCACTTTGGAGAATGGTTTGCTGACAGATTTTTACAGTCTAGCGGGTTTGATGTTTGGCTTTACAGCTGGAAAATTCTCCTCTTGTCTCTCATGCACGTCCTGTACATGTGTAAAGCATAATAAGAGGACATGTTCATATTAACCCATTAAACGTAGTGTACGAGATTGGTCATTGTTGGATGGCGAAAAAAAAAACGAGAGAAAAACGGCGCTCGTTTTAGTCAAGGCGCGTGTGGCTACCGCGTGACGCGCCCCAAATGCCAGCATGTCCGGGGCGCGCCACTCGTCTAAAGGCTACAGGGCAGTTTTCCCAACGATTTCCAGCTGGAAATAATATTTCAGTAAACAAAAAATTTGAGGATTACCAATGGTGTACACTTCCTTTAAGTATGGTTTATTTACAGTGATGCGCCCGGGTGTCGGGCTGGCTTTTGCAGCCGAGCGAAACGGACACAATGTGCTTGTGTAGCCAAGCATAACATACACAATAATCCAACAATGGATTGAAACTGCAGAAAATTGCATGTATAGACGTCACCGGCCTGGTTGCAATTTTTTTGTTTTTGTGGCTATTGCCGTCATCCGGCTTCAAAGGGTTAAAGTTGGTCTTGGTTCTGGTTTTTGTCAAGTTAGCTCAGTGCCCTATCCAGTGATAATAATTTTAATGGTGGCATTGATAACCGTACCTACAGTCATGACAGTAGAGATAATTTAAATACAAAGTCTTAAATTTTGTTGAACTTTTACTTCTCTAAAGGCATTTTGAAGAAAACAATGGAGAGTTTCAGATCGTAATGGGTCATTCCATAAATTTGGGGTCCAAAAGTGTGACCTTTTTTTGGTGTCCCTGTTACACCTGACCTGTGTAATTTGCCATCAAGTATCATTAAAATTGACTTAAACATCATGAGTTCCTGGTACATGTATGTGTAATGATTATTTTTGAGACAACTCTTATACATTGACACATTTTTACCAGATGATCAAAGTCTTATTTTAATTCATTCCTTGATCTATTTAACTATATGCACTACCTCTTTGTTGTCATTTTGTGTTCAAATGGACGAGGGACATTAGGACAATGTGATTTTTAAGGGGGAATGAGAAATCACATCTGAAGCCTGTAAACTATTGACCCACTCTTGACAAAGAGTACATTGTGCGTTTAACATCATTTTATAAAACATTGTGATTCTGGGCTCTGGATGTGATTATGACAATGAGGGTGACATAGGTATTAAAAGAAAGGTTGTAACTCCTACTTTATGATGCAATAATTGATATGTCCATGACATGTATATTTTTGGAATAGTAACGCTTTTTTTTCTCGGTTTGTTTTTTTAGGTTCACCCTAGATATTGCATTTATCATAAACTTGTTACTTGGGGAGTCGGATTGGCCTGGGGTCCTGGCCTGGGGTCCTGGCCTGGGGTCCTGGCCTGGGGTCCTGGCCTGGGGTCCTGGCCTGGGGTCCTGGCCTGGGGTCCTGGCCTGGGGTCCTGGCCTGGGGTCCTGGCCTGGGGTCCTGGCCTGGGGTCCTGGCCTGGGGTCCCGGCCTGGGGTCCCGGCCTGGGGTCCCGGCCTGGGGTCCCGGCCTGGGGTCCCGGCCTGGGGTCCCGGCCTGGGGTCCCGGCCTGGGGTCCTCGCCTGGGGTCCTCGCCTGGGGTCCTCGCCTGATCTGGTTTTTCCCAGAATATTATTGTGGGTTTTCCTCCCACCTCTAAATCTGAACATTTCTTAGTCTCCTCTTCACAGGTTTCTTCAAGCTTGCAGGTTACAATGTGATGTGTGTTTTTGAGGAATCCTTGGTTTCAGTACCAGAAATAAATAACAATACAACAAAATGAGTTGGCCTAATGTTTCAAACTCTTTCTCAAAGTTCTTTCTCAAAGTTCTTTCTCAAAGGCAAATTACATTTGAAACATTAGGCCAGCTAATTTGCTTGTTTTTTGTTTTTTTATATGACAGGGTCAGTCCAGGCTGTTGGCAGTTTGCTGGAGTTTAATTCATTTTCAATAATACTTATTTCTCCAGGTCAGACTACAGGCCACCAAACGCTATAGAGGGGTCATCCAATGTTTCTACACCATTGCCAGGCAAGAGACTGTGAGTACAGTGGTTATTGAAGGCAAATTTTATCATTTGCAGAAATGCATTGCCAGGAAAGTAGTGAGTTGCACCGATAATAATAATAATAATTTATTGAATTTATATTGCGCGCTCTCCAGGACCAGCCTGTTCGAGGGCGCATTACATTAAAATTCCTCATTAAAATAATCATAATTAAAAGCCAAATAACATAATCAGAACATCTAAATTACATCAATATTCCTAAAAGGTGCACACATAAAAATGCACGCAAATACGAAAACTTAAACAGATGAGCTAAAACACAATACCACAAAATAACATAATTTACATAAATTAAAATTACAATTTCTCACAGGGGGCATATTTCGCATACAATATCTGATATATCAGTGGGTAGGAATAAGTCTCTCTCAAATGACGTCACTTCCTACAGATTGCCACGTGCATCGGCATTTTGGGCGTCAAATTTTCGTGACGCGCATCGGCTGCGCCATATTTCGAAGAAATTTCAAGCAACATGGAAACAAGGCTTTAAGGACTGAAGGTAATTTGTACATGATTCTGTCGACATATTGATTTCTATTTTGATGAATTGTTTGTTTTTTAATAGGTCTTTGGTCTGTACAAAGGCATGGCGTCACCACTGGCTGGTCTCGCTTTCATCAACACGATTGTCTTTGGCATCCAGGGGAACATGATGCGGCAGATTGAAAACCAAACACCGTTCAGCCACTTCTGCTGTGGGGGTTTGGCTGGGGCTGTCCAGTCGGTCATAGCAGGACCCATGGAACTAGCCAAGATTCGCATGCAGATGGAAGGGGTCGGAGAGGACAGACAGCACCAGACTAAGACCCACTACAAGGGCTCCATTGACGCTTTGCGGAAAATCTACCACGATGAGGGCATCCGAGGATGCTATCGGGGGTTCACGCTGACTCTGATACGGGATGCGCCTGGCTTCGCCTTCTACTTCATGTCCTTTGATGTACTCTGTAGGAATATTGCTAACCGCAGCAAGGACAAGGAAATCGGGATCGGTGGGATACTTATGGCTGGAGGACTGAGCGGAATGACATCTTGGTGTGTATCCTTCGCAGCTGACGTCATGAAAACACGGATACAGGCGGATGGTGTGGAAGGCGCCAAGTCGTGCCAATATAACGGAACCATCGACCTGATCAAGAAGAGTTACCACAGCGAGGGTGTTATGGTCTTCACAAGGGGACTGGGGGCCTCCCTGCTACGCGCATTTCCAGTCAACGCAGCCACGTTTACGGTGGTTACCCTCATGCTTGCATTTATGCTGAAAGATGACCAAACGGTTTGAGTTCAAACACATACATGTACGCCGAGCATTTGTGCTGACACATATGCAAAAGGGAGCTCTGCAAGAGTGGGGAGGCCGGAGTAGTTTGCTTATTGTTATCGTAGCATTAAATTTTTGATTTAACTTTGAATCTGTTAATACTTTGGCAATGAAAATGTAGCATCAGATAGCTGCTTTGTATACGTGTGTGTTTCCCAATAGAAAAATGTGCAACCACGGTTCAAAAGCAGGGTTTTAGCCCCTGCTTTTGTTATATTAATTTTTGAGAATATATTTAGTTTTTCCAAAAATGTCTACAAATTTACATTCACGTTTGCAAGTAATTTTAGTTCCCTTAGTGTTCAGGAACTCTACTTGTCCAAACATATTTACAATGTTGGACAAGAGAATGGAACATGTTTAGAGTAGTTTTAGAAGTACTGACACGCAAGTAGGCACCTATGTTATTTTCCGATGGATCAGTCACATTTTTGGGCGTTTTTTCACCTCATTTTTTACTAGTAAATTTTTTTTTTTTATCCAGATGTTTTGTTTTTGTTTTTTTACTTTGTCTTAATGAGTTTGGATCATGGAGCAATTATTGTTAAATGCACATGTGTTTTGCCAATTTTTTGTAGGAGTTGGGAACATGGCAGCTTTGGGTTTATGCTAGACTTGGGAATCTCTAACATTGGAGTCGACTCCATTTTGGAGCAGGAATTAAGATCCCATTTGGAATTGACTGCATACGTAATGCACAAAATGGGCATTGGCGGCATATTCTTGATCCCACACATAAAACTTGCTGTTTTATTGCTGTTTTGTTGTGCTGGTCGGTGTGGAATGTTGTCTTTTACATGGAATTATGCAGACTTTTTTTTAGGTTGATTCAACTCCGTGGCTGCCAAAATGCAGTTGTTTCAAGGATATACTCTGCAGTAGAAATATGATGAAATATTCTATTTAAAACTTGTTTCCTGTTTTGCCTTGTTCCTAATGAATACCCGACTCCTGTAAGAATTGAATTTGAGATTTATTTTCATAAATATTGATGTCTTATATTTAATCGTTATATTTTTAAAATTTGTTTATATTTTTTGTATTATTCTATTTTTTGACACTGCCATGTCTTCAAAGCACAAATTACATTACCACTGTACACAGTACTAAGGCCGTTTAACTTTGGGTTGTGTGGGCTGTCGTGTCATTATTCCGACTAATTTGCACCAGCAGTGACCTTGCTGTCGAATGACAATTTTTTCAAGTCGCAGTTGCTGTCAGAATCAGAATTACTTCACAGAAATGCCATTGAATGGAGGAATTATCTGAACATTATCTGTGTTACCAAGATGGATTTAAGCTTAAAGGGAATTTTATGAACCGTCTCTCGTTTCTGAGCGGGATGGTGAGACCATATAGGTACCAGTGTACGTGTACATGAATATGTTAAAGCAAGTTCACACAAGGACCATAATTAACTATAGTTGGGCTAATGTGAAGATGGAATTTGCATCGGGGTTGTAAATTAGAAGAGAGATTTTTCTATTCTTTCCCAACGTAGTGTATGAAGCACTGTATGTTCAGTGCTTACCGAGAGTCTGCGGGAACAAATTCACAGGCTTAATTGGATGGGACTCGAACCCATGACCTCCTCCTAGTAAGCAGGAGGTCGTGGGTTGGAGTCCCACCCTTGTAGGCCTGTGAATTTTTTCCACAGATTCTCGGTAAGCACTGAGCATAAAGTGCTTCATACACTACGTCGGGAAAGGGTAAAAATCTCTTTTCTAATATAGTTGGACTAACTTATTCCAAACCTTAGACCATGGTTGGACTAGTCTAGTCAACTATTTGGAACCAGCCTGCTGAGGTTGATAGCATCGCTGGTTATCAGTATCCGCGAGTGAAGCAGGGAGCTAGGACCTTGAGGTTTTGTGATGTTTTACCCCAGGTCAAATAGAGATGGTTCGCACTTTCATATAAATGCACAGATGCATGGTACAGAGGAATCAGCCACTGGTTAAACAGTGTTACTGGATCAAACTTGCTGTGTGATGGCCCAAGCCCTGTCAGTGTCCATATGCACACAGTTGACCCTCCAGCGTACATGTATGCCGACTACATATTCAATGAGCCCTGGGTATCTGGGGTGTGGGATCTGAAGGCAGTTGACTCAACTTGGGTACAGAGTTGGAGTCGAGTCCCTGCAAGTACTTTCACAAGTAACTGGTAACTGGATGAACAATGACAAAGGAATGCCTTTGTCAAAGCTCATTTGAATAGCTTGTGATTGGGATTAGGACTAGGAGGTTGTGATGGACTTGTAGGGACTTGCAGGGACTTGTGATGAACTAGACTACATCTCTGCTTGGGTATCCTGGGCATGGGACTGAAAGGGTTCAGTCATGTAGATGAAAGTTCAGTTTGGCTTCAGTACGACTATCTCAACAATGGGCAAAGGCTGGATGAACCGTAATCATTGGTTGACATGGATGATGTCTACAGATGCCCAGGTTGGGAGACGGAATGCAATGACATTTTCATAAAATTGAAATGGCTCTAAGTCACGCACATAACATGCACACAGTCGTGTTTTCTTACCGAGGACAATGCTTTGTGTTTCCTACTGTTCCTTTAATATAAACTAACCCCATAGACTAAGCACGTATTTTTACGTCCGAGGACAAGAAAGATTCCTTTGTATATTCTTTCTCCTCCTGTCCTCGAACGTATATACAGTACATATGCAGCCCTGCAGTCATGGCTGCGTCTAGGGAGGCTTCAGAGTATTTGCTTGAAGGAACGAGGAGTTAACATTCTAGTAATTTAATATACCGTAGCTCTGCGGCTGTCCCTGAAGTCTGAAAGTTCAAAACTTGATACTTTCGATTTGATGAATTTGATTTCGTTTCTGGTGGAAGTAGAATACGTATTAATGAGCTTTGAGAATATTACGTGATATATGCCTTATGATTGAGATATTTTACTTCGGGGGAAGTCACCAAACGAGTTATCATTGTCTTTGTAGTATGATGATTGTGCACAGAGTATGAAATATCTAGTGTAGATATAGTGTTTTAATTTCCTCATTCAGATTCGGGGGAAGGGAACAATAGACTAATCCAATTAGACTTGCGGGCAGCTGATACCTGTTGTACCATCCATGCCACCACCCCTTTCTTTGATAGATTGCACATTCAAATAAATAGTTTTTTGACAAACACCGTTGTTTCTGAAATGTCCGATGGTAAGAAAAATAAGTATTTGTTTAAAGCAATAACAATGTCAGATGCACAAATTGTTTTACAGAGGGTTGTATTTTTTGGATGAATGTACATGTACATACTTCTGTAGAAGTGTCAACCAGATATATTGGATGAGCCACGTAATTGTTGGGAAAAAAATCGTGTTTTTTTGTTTTTGTTTTTGTTTTTTAAGATAGAATTTATGCTTGTGTTATTGTTTAGCAGATGAAATACATGAATGAATTCTGTAGTGTTAATGGAGTTTAAACTAATTTTTGATTTGCTTGTATCAAGCCAGCCTCTTCTGTGTCTTATAAAGACGTCGTCGTTGATATTGTGTCCCAAACTCTTTTTAGATTTCTTTGGAGAGCGCTTCCATTTTGTCTGAGGTGAAAAATGTGGTGTTAATGTTTTCTAAGCTATTTGTTATTTGCTAATATTAGAAATAAAATGGAAAAGGTGTGTATTTAGAGTTCCACGTGATTGAAATGATGAGCCTGATTTTGTCATGTTGTTTGATGACTATATCTGAAATATACAAGTAAGAGCTTAAATAACAAATCTTGGGTGTTTGAAAAATGTGTGTTTACTTTGTTTCAGGTAAGATAATTCCTATTTAGGCTTAACAAGTAATATGTGTATAAAAGAAACCCCTCACTTAGTCAGCTGTATAATGAACTTTAATTTTAAAAATGTACTTTGAATTGAATTGATCTGACATCTAAATGGGGAAGTGTTTATAAACTAGACTATGCGTAGTGGCCATCTTGCAGGCTAATATCTGTGTTACCCTTGGACAGGCATGGGAAAACGTTTTGTGCTTGCATTGTTACAGAATTTGAATCGGACAAAAATATACCTTAAAGATGGCCGCTACTTGAAAGGTCTATACGCTTTATTAGGAGGAAAGTGCGCTACTAGTATACTCCAGCTGTATCCAGATGTAGAATGAAAGGCGATGTCAATAGCTTTTTTTCCCCCTCTCTGTATCGCTGTGGAACTCTTTGCCTAGGGTGCATGTTTCCTTTCATCTTATGATCTTTCCTGCTTCAAGAGGAATATATTTATTCCTACCTCTTGTATGTTTGACTCTTTTCTTTTTTATTTCTGTAGCTCCATACCTCAAGTGGCGTTTTGCCTTGTTTGGGGCGAACTTGCATAACAATGGTGTTGAATTATTGGTTCAGAGCAGCATGATGAGAAAGTATCTGCAGAAAGAGAGATTATCATCACCACCTCAATTTTATATTTTTTTCTGAATGGAAATCTCTCTGATCGCTTTTGGGAAAATTTGGGAGTCTTATTCAGCATCTTGACAAACATGTTCACCCATTTGAGCTTACAGTTATAACAAATTAATCGTGGATTTCATTTTCGGTGTCTTTGGTCACCAGACAGAAATACCACCAGTACAGTAGGAGTTTTGATCCTTCAGTTTCAAAGTTGTATGCTTAAATCGACCTATTGCGGTTCATGAGTAGTAGCCAATAATAGTATCTGTTGAATATCACGTGACATTCTAAATATGTGACCCGCTCTGGAAAAAGGTATATGATGTCGCAAAATATGAAAAATGAGTTTTATGTATTTTTGAAAAGCCCGCAATGTAAGCTTTCATTTGGTACATGATAGAGCTCCAAAGCCCTTTCCGTTTTGGAGATATCGCGTTTTTGCAAATTAATTAGTTCTATGGAGTTCAAATTCAAACAGAGAAAACAGGCTTTGAAATAGCTAGTTCTAATACAATGCAATGGAACAATGCACTCTAAAAAGGGTATTTCTTTTCACTTTATTCACTGAAATCTACATTGTTGAGCACCAAACCTGAAACTTTAGATATATATAAGATGTCATTAAAGACAAAAAACAAAATTTTTATTTTGACGAAAAATGTCACCCTCTACCCTCTCAACGTTGAAAGGGCCATTACACGTAAATGCATAGCGCGACTTATATCACCTTTTTCTGGAGCGGGTCACATATAGAACAAATGGCAAAGCATGTATTCCGTGCTTGCAGGGTTGCTTATCGCAGAATTTCTTTGCTAGCTCGGTGAGAACAGAATCGCAGGCCATTAGAACAGAATCTGGCATTATACGGATTCTATTAATTGGGCCCCAGGTGTTTTTTTTCAAGTAAGTTATATATTGTGCATAATTTAAAGCTGATTGCAAATTTAACGGATTGATGGTTCTGATTTCAAACTTCTGTGTGTGACAAAAATTATGATTGTGATTAGAGTTTACAGATTAATCACCAGCTGGCATGCTTTTCCTGCTGGAGTTTGAAAAGGGCAGTTCAACAGTAGGTTGACATACATGTAGGTGTCCGTTTCTAACTCCAGATAATTCCTTAAAAAGGAAATAGGCCTATATTTACTCACACCAATATGTTACCATATTCAAATTTCGTGTGACTTTGAGTTGCACAGAGATGAATTGTGAGTAACTTTCCTTGGAGAAACGACTGACTTAAAAATGCCTCAGTTGTAACATTGATTATATTAAACCCCTCCCATGGGTAAGATGCAGAGTCAGTCTACTCCTTGGTCTGGAAGCACAGCTGCTGTTAATGGACCAATTAAGCTGAAACTCACTGGCCTTGCCTTGCCTTGCAGGTCATAATTGGCCAGTACATGCAACTGGTTGTCACATTTTATACACATTAATGATTGTAATATGCAGCTTATGTCAGTCAGTGCCTTGTTAAAATGCAGTAATTATTGTTTCTGTGAAAACATCTGTCACTAGGCCTGTTGATTATTTTGTTGTAGAAAAGTATTCATGTTCTATTCCTATTTGAAATTATATTTTTGTTTCCTTATCAGTTGTTCATATAGTTCTTTTATTTGAACTCGTTTCATTATACTTTTACTGAAAAAAGTGCACTCGGTCTGGTTTAAACCAATTGAACAGAATTGTAAATACCCACATATGTATATCGTGTATGTACATTTGAAGTGCATATTGATGTAACGATATCAGATCGGCTGTTTTATGTTGGGCTATCTTCATTTGACATGGTCGAGGAAGATGACGAATCTAACTCCTTATTTTCAATCCAAAGAAAATCACACCACTATAAAAGCAACAAATTCTACGACCTACCTGTATCCATGTTGATTTCAAATGAAAAACCTAGGGCTGTCCCGAATATTTGAATACCTTTTTGCCAGTTCGAATATTCGAAAATATATGCACGGATACGACTCGGATAAAATGTTATTAGTAAAATAACGCGCTTAGCCACTTAGTAGTGTCAAATGCCGCATTTTTGTCTGATAACCTTTTGTGGACAGAGCTTTATTCCCGTAATTACTGCAAAAATGCAGGGTGGAGTTTGGTTTCTTGTTACCCGTAATGACCTTGATATAATAGGCGTATGCAAAAAAATGTTGATCAGACGGTCAATAATATCGATTACCGCACGTAAAACACCGGAATGCTTTGCGTGCACATTTTTACATACAGTTGCAGCTGGCACGTGAAAAAATATTGATCAGCGAGTATCGAATATTCGGTCAAACCTAGTTTTGAATAATCGAATACTGAATTAATTTAAACAGAACAGCCCTAGAAAACCCTATAGCTGTAGAAATACATGCCTTAGAGTTCCAATAGTTGTCCCGCGTACAGTCCTACTATTCCAGTAGTGGGCCATAAGGAATGACATCCTTAACAGGTGGTATAACGCATGTTTTTTAGTTTTTTTTAAAGATACATGAGATACTGTACCAACGCACAATTGAATTCTCTGCTTAATTTTGTACCTAATGCATGTCATGTTTATTCTGTTGAAAAAGGTGAAATTCCATTCAAAAGCCTGATGGACAGCACTGAATACTGAAAATGAAAATGGCCGTACTGCCAACAATACTAGCTGTTGTCATCCCTAAAAATGTAAAGTTTGCATGCCAAAAAGAAATACATGTACATGGTGTTTGGAGGGGAGTATATTAAAATTATTGTTCAAGGTGATTGCTGATTTAGTTGTGGAGGGAGGTTGTTAAACATCGGCCATTTTGCAATAATCCCCTGAAAACTCTATTGTACAGTATTTGTTTTTCACCCGATACAAATTTAGCATTTTTATAGATTTTATTAAAGGCAAAAGTTGCTAATTTAGGCTGGTTTCAGCTCAAAAACAGGCTTGTAGTGTTTTTCTGCCGAGATGAATTTCTTTGGAATAATATTCATATTTTTGTCTCGGTAGTGGAGTCTAGAAAAGTCATTTGAAATGCTGATAGTAATAGTTGTAAGAAGGAATAATATGGAAGATCCAATAAAGCTGTCTAATGGGAGGATTTTATGTGAAATATGTCCATGTTAATCTGTGTACAAGGCCCAATTTTATAGGATCCGCAATTTTTTTGCTAACCATTACAGATTCCATGAAGTTGGGCCCTGATCTCAAGTTAATTTTTTCCATTGTACAAACATCGTTTCCAAGGGGTCATTCTTTAATACAAGATCATCAGGAATTCCACCCACTTGTGACAACCGAGATGTAGACATTTTGCTAGAAATTACAAATGACATCGAGACAAAAATAACATCAAGCTGTACAACATTTTTTCAACTTTAAGCATATCTGATGTTTAATGTTCAATGAAGCATGTTATCTTTTTACCGACTGCAAAGTCGGCAAACGATTCCTTGTTTCCTTAGGCACAGAATCTGTTGACCAAAATGCTTTGCTGTATGGAAACGGTAATTTGCAGCTGCCATTAGCATGCTGAATTCACCACCACAGTGCAAGAAATTGGGCAGAAATTACAATCTAGGCCTGAACAAAACGGTGAATATCAAACCATTTTAGTCAGTAAGGAATTTTTAGAGTTCAGCGCAAGAACCTTTCAACACTGTACTGTATGGTAATGTTCAGGTCTGAAGATTGCACATTTACCTTAATTCCCCATGCACCTCATAAATGGCCGCTCTGGTGTAGCTCATTTGGAAAGATGTTTCATAATACTTGCATGAAAGTCTTGATCATCCCACATGCATGAACTTTAGAATAATACATGATCAATAATTCCCCATAACTTCTTTTAATAACATTTTGCGTAGATACTCATATTTTTTTTTATAAAAAAAAAGCAGACTCAAGTTTGTCACACGGGTCTTATCTTGAGTTTCCTGTTATTTATCTGTGACCAAACCCAACTCAACAAAATGAATCGGAATTTGCAAGGTTGCTTTTGAAGTACAGGCCCAAAAACTTATGCATTTTTAATTCTGAAACTACACGACTGGATACCTGCTTGGTAATCAAAAAGCACACGAGCAATAACAATTAACCAACAATCAACCTACCATTTTGTCAATTGAATAGAGTGAAACATGTATTTCTGCTTCACACGCACAATGATTGTTGGCGAGTGAACCAGTGTGTGAGTTTGTATATGCCGGCAATCGTGGACCTAGGACAAAAGAATTCGAGCGTAGACAAAGGGGTCCACGTTTGACCTAACGTCCAGGGTTGAAAATCGTGTACAAAACCAATGGGAGGCCTTCCGAAAAAGTTAGAGTATAAACAAAAGAGGAACAATGGGAGGTCCACGATTGCACCCGTTTACAAGACTGTGTGTGTGTGTGTGTGTGAACAAGAACATGGCAAATGACATTGCACTTCATCAGTACTCTATTGTTCACCCTCATTGCATCTGATAAAGCGATTTAAAGTCAGTCATGATCAGAGTAGTGCTCTTTGTACAAGTTCTATCTATTCTGTTCACTGACATGCGTGTGCATGCGCCACTGTGATTAGTTGAGGCTACCTCTTTTGTGTCTGGCAAATAAAAGTAAAATACTATGCACTTGCTTCCCCAAAGATTGACTCAGTTTAAACACCTTTTTTTAATGCAAGTTCTACATCTAGGTACATGTAGGGTATATGGGAACTGGCGGGAAAACCAAGTTTCACGCTCAAACACCCTAACTGGAGTAACCCAGGTGGAACAATTACCATGAAAATATCTGTGAATAGACCAAGAGTAGCAACAGATCTCCCAACTCATCTCCTATAAAATAAACAATGCGCTTCTGTACTCTAATTAAGATAAGTGACAAGCAGAAGCACCAGCCCAGATGTGGGAACAGTACTCCATAAGGGAATGTATAGTTGTCTTATAAAGCCAAAGGATAGCATCAGGAGGTAGATACTCCTGAGCTCAATAAAAACAATCAATTTGCATGGAAGTACTCTTTGCAATACCGGAGATATGCTTCTCTCAGCTAAGGCTAGGGGAGATGACATGTCCAAGAAGAAGTATGTCATATACCTCTGGCAAAATAAAGGGATCGACCCATATATGAAATGAAGGAAATGAATCATGTCTAGATCGCGACATTTTCTATGCACTGAAGTTTACCAGCCAGTTGTTCCCCCATGACAACACATTTCCTTAATACACAATGACTCACTGTCAGACTGGGACAGGACAGCAAAATATACACTCTGCAACATCTAAACCACTTGATTAAGAATTCTCCTATAAAATAGGTTTTAAGTACCCATCTCTTCTAGGTAGTTCCCCCAGGCTATCGGCAAGTATCTTTATATTCTCATATGAATATATCTCTCAACAGAATTTCTAAATCAAACTGGTAAAACTTATACTAGTGGAAAAATAAACAACTCTTTTGGCTTGTAACATAGGACTATTGGTACTAATTCACTTGCCTCGGCTTAACCCCTTGGATCCAGATGACATCTACAGAAAATTGCCACCTGGCCGAATGACGTCTTTTCACGCATTCTCTGCATTTTCAATCCATTGTTGGATTATTATGTTACACTTGGATGCAAAAGTCTCTTGTGTCCGTTTTGCTTGGTTGCACAAGTCGGCATGGCACCCCATAATAACACCCGTACTCAAGGGGTTAAGAAGTGTGGCAGGTTTTCTAAAATTCCTGATCAGTGATACTCTAAGTCACTAAATTGAGCTCATAGAACCTGAAGAACTATGTGAGACCAAAAGGTTTTCAGTCATGGTGTGTGACTGAAATGCAGTAAGTATTTCAAAATGTTCACTCCGTAGTAATACATGCTCCATGAGTTCTAAGAGTCTGTGTGAAGAAACTTCCCAGACATACTGCGGCAGATTGAAACTCACGGCCTCCTGCTTACTAATGCAGGTGAATACGACTGACATTTTTCTTTTAAACAGCCTCTTAGGAAGCACTGAGCTAAATACTACATCTGAAAGAGCAATAAATCCTCTTCAAATTTACATCACCCCTGTTGCTAATTCTGTCATCCGACACTGACCTACGTGTATCCAATGCTCAGTTGGAAAGGATGTCTGACAGAGCTCAGCCATTGACCAACTCGACTGGAGACAGCTCGAACACTGAGACAACAACTGTTTGCTCAATTGTCTGTCAAGACTAGTCAACTTTGACATGGAGACAAGTAGATGTGAATGTAGCACATGACAAAGTTGCATTTCGCATGCATGGTCGCTGGTTAACTGCAAAGCACACTCCTCGGTGTAGTGCCTGTGGCGAGCTAGCTGCACTAGCAAAGCAAAGCCTAGTCACCCTGTCTCTTCCGCTGGCGCACGCATGGCAAGGCACAGCAACCACAGAGGGTTTGATAGCAATGGACGACTTGTCTCACTGATGACTTGTTTCAATGGACACATAAGTCGCTGTATGCTTTTACGAGTAATGGGCCATTCTATGTGAAGAGGGTAACAAATTCTTTTAAACAAGTGATTTTTAAGGGAGGGAATTTTTTGATACCTATATTATTCTAGTTCATAACCAAAATCTTTGATTTCAGTGAATAAAGTAGGAAAAAGAATGTGTTTGTGTAGAGTGCTCCAATCTGTTGCTTTGCTTTTTCTTTTTTAAATGGCTTGTTTTTCTCCTCAAGTCATTTCAAGAAATTCTTGAAAACAAACATGCAAATTTCCAAATATCTCGTGAAAGCAAAATGCTACAGGCCTCAGACATATACCATATGAAAGCTTATAAAATGGCCTTTCCAGCTATATATAAAACACTATTTTGAAATTTTGCAACACAATTGACCTTTTTGCCGAGTGGGTCACAAATGCACAGCAGTCGAGTTGTCTCAACAGTCCACCTGGTAAAATGCTTGGATGGTGAGAGAGGAACATCACCCACACAAGATGTTATACCACCGACGGCAGCAAAGAAAGCTGCCACACTTCTTGTATCGGAAAGGAACCCAGCAGTAAAATTCTATAATTACATTTTCTATCATTAAATAGCTATACACCAGTGTACAAAGAGAAGAAATATATGTATAACAGCAAGACTGGATAAATAAGGAGGGGTTTCTTGTGGGCCAGACTGTCTTGAATGAGTAAGGAACCAGCGCTGTAGGCAGCCCATGCAACTCCAGCAAACTGCAGAAGGAAAGAGAGGTGAACAATGTCAGGCCAGCTTTACATCAACAATCCTGAAAACTTTGAGGAGTGGCACTGCAGACAAAAAAATCAAGTTTGAATGATTTTCAAAGTGAACAAAGAAACTTGGGTATGATTCCTGCCTATACAGCATTCTGGGTTTATGACTTCTAAATAGCGTCCACCCGAACAAAGATACTGACAATTTGGGAGACCGCCAACATAGGGCAAGATAGCTCAAAAATCAGGGTATCTGCATGTTTCGGAACGTCAAATTTTTAAGACCCTTTTAATGCTGCCCTAACCAAAATTTAAGACCAAAAATACGCGGACCGACACTAGGTGTATGGGTGGATTTTGGATCTCGGGATTGGAACGCTCGGTATATACAATGTGTCTCCCACATGCGATCAGCTTTCCGAAAAAATTGCTATGGGTTCCAATAGCTGATTTTTTATACAGGCTCTGTGATCGTTATTTACGAGCTGATAAAAAAATAATTACTCGCTTTGGCCATTCTTTTTATGACCTTCGAGAACTCAATTTAATACTTTTTAATGCTTTTTAAGGCCTTAAATTAAGAAAAGTAAATTTCAGACTTTTTAAGACTTTTTAAAGACCTGCAGATACCCTGGTTGGTAGAGCGCCAGTACGGTAACCCGGAGGTCGCAGGTTCGAATCCCGCTCCTGCCAGTTTCTTTGTTCACTTTGAAAATGTATTCAAATTTACCTGGTCAGTTTCCCTCGTGGATTGTTTGACAAGTTTGAATGATGCTAGCTGAAAACAGGAATCAATGGGTTCTATTTTTGGGCCGAGGAAATTTGACAGAATATCAATTGCGTGCATTTGAAATATATCAGAAATATTTCAGAGAGTATCAGCCCTACAGGGGTATTGGTACACTATTGTATGTCTGGCTAGTTGAATCCTGAATGTACTGGGTTGCTGGAGAGTATAGTGCACGCGATGCAATGAAATAACACGACAGGAAAACAAAATGATAAGTAGAAGCAATTCAAATAAACCTTTGTTATAAAATTGATATTTGCCAAAACAAACTCATGAGAAAAAGATCTGGCTTTTTACAAAAGAGCTTTTTGGGATTTCTATTCGCAGTAAATCTGGCAATCCAAAGGGAAAAATCTGAAAATTTAAAGGGAAAAATCAGACAATCCAGGCAGTTTCTGAAAGCCAGAGAGTTCCAAAAATCCAGAAATTTCTTGAAAACTGGCATCTCTGTGACACATATAAAAGACCTGTAGTTTTCCCAATACTGGCATAAACCTACCTTAACCACAAATCCTACGTAAGGAATGGTACCCAATAAGGGTAACGTTGTAGCGGTGATGATTAGAGGAAGCAACGAGTAACCAATAACTCCAAGACACTGGGAATAGCTCACCTAGGCAAGCACAGAATGAAACAAACCATTAACTCTCTCATTATTACCAAACATTATCAACCAGCTAATCAACATTACTCATGTTGAGATGTTACAGCACAGAATGAGACGGCTATCATTCCAGCAACCTGAATCATGACTGATGTAAAACCCTTCCGCAACGCAAACCAGAAAGATTCCAGTCTTAATACCTAACCATAGGGGAGCAAGAAATTGGCCTCACATTTTTAACAAGTGATCATTTTTCAGTCTGTGTATGACTTTCACATAAACCCTGTTAAGCTACTTTTAAATACACCTGTCTTTGTTTCCAGCTATTCCCCATGTTCATTGCCAATCTGAAGCACTGAATACCTAAACTAAATAAACTGGCTCCCCC
Organism: Hippasteria phrygiana; assembly: GCA_037893225.1. Lineage (NCBI taxonomy): Eukaryota > Metazoa > Echinodermata > Asteroidea > Valvatida > Goniasteridae > Hippasteria > Hippasteria phrygiana. The sequence continues at coordinate 311,829 of JAZGUH010000883.1, read as the reverse complement.
ACTTTACATTTTTTTTTTAATCATCCAATACAGGGCTAAAAGCCACTCTAGGTAAGGGGTTACGATCATGGGTGGTGCATGTAGGGTTGGCGACATTTTGAACTGCCAATCCTACCACCCTTACGGTTTTCCTGGACCCAGATCTAAATAGAGGATACATGTAATTCTTCAACAGATTCTAGAGAAATTGTCCCAATTTTCAGACCTATACACCCAGGCGGGATTGACTTCCACCGTCGGTGAGACTAACTCACCTGCCCATTTTTGACTCTGGGTTCAAATAAAAGACTTTGATGTGCATGTAGCAAAAAGGGCCCCAGATCTAGCCACATCTGATCAGGGAGAGCCAAAGGCAAGGTTTCAGAAATGGCCCTGCCTGACGTAAATACGATTGGTAAAAAAATATCTGGATTTTTATCAGGATTTTATCATGTTCAGTTCTACTGGTTAGTGGTTGCGGATGAAGGGAGTTATACTCTTACTATGACAGATGGTTGACTCTGAATCACACTACTGTCTGCAGGGCCTTTGGGACTCCCGGTATTTCTTGAAGTTCTCCAGATTTACTGGAAGATGCTTTTTATGTATGAAAATGATTATATATCGGATGTACAAACCTCTCCGCCCAGAACCCTGGCCAGTAGGAAGATGACGAGTGATCCAAATATCCAGATAGTGATAATCCAAGACACCACCTGCAATTTAAGAACACAGGTGATACACAACCAGAATGACAAACTTACGTCAGTTTGAGTTCATTAGACACAATACCAAATGTTCAGAGGAACTGTGAAATGGAAAATGGTTTCAAAGCCGTTAACATTTTGTAATTAAGATAATCAAAATCAACTAGATCCAATTTTCAGAATAACAATCAGAATGAATTCGCACAAAACAAAAGGCACACTATCAGTTTTTGATCTAAAAGAATTGTTTTAGATCTGAAACACCCCCACCCTCAATAAAAAAAAACACAAACAAGCAAACAAAACAAAACAAAAACAAAAAACACAACAACATAACCGAGATACATGGACAGGGTGAAGGAATGATGAAGTTTTCAGCTTGAATCCCGCTGAATCACATTAAATGTAGTGTACACGATTGGTAATCCTCCAATTTGTTTTTACTGAATTATTACGAAATACCTTACTAGACTGTAAGTTAATAGTAGTCTCAATCATCCTGTGAAATGATGGCACCAGGTGTGCTGTCGTTGTCAAGAAAAGTGGAAATGTATATCGTTTTCCAACGATTTCCAGCTGGAAATCGTTGGAAAACTGCCATGTAGCCGTTAGTCAAGGTGCGCGTGGCTACCCGGACGAGTGGCGTGCCCCGGACATGATGGCCGCCATGGCATATCCGGGGCGCGTCACGCGCCCACATAGCCACGCTGGCATTGACTAAAGCCTATCATCCAACCGACGGTTAAAAACGAGCGCCGTTTTTCTCTTGTTTTTTTCGCCATCTAACAACGCAAAACTTTGAACAGATCAGTGGAACGATATTTCCTATAAAATACTAACACCCAAATCCGCCCATTTCTGAAAATTGCAACAATGACCAATCATGTACACTGCCTTAAACGCTAACCCACCTCAATCCTCCAAAATCCTCCTTGCAGTTTTGGAGGATTGAGGATGAATGGTATTTCAAGACAAGAAAAAGAGGATTTTGGAGGATTGGGGATGAATGGCGTTTCAAGCGAGGAGGATTTTGGAGGATTGAGGATGAATGGTATTTTGAGGAAAAAGAGGATTTTGGAGGATTGAGGATGGTGTTTCAGGCGAGGATGATTTTGGTGGATTGAGGATGAATGGTATTTCAGGAAAAAGAGGATTTTGGAGGATTGAGGATGAATGGTGTTTCAATCAGAGGATTTTGGAGGATTGAGGATGAATGGTGTTTAAAGCACAGGAGGATTTTTGAGTATTGTGGATGGTTTCTAGCAAAAAGGGTCTAGGGGGTTAGGGTTAATCATTTCATTCGAAAATATGAGAGCATATCAAAAGAACTGATTCTGTTAGATCAAAATGAGAGGCCCTCCTAACATTTACAAGCATACAGATTTATTAGCACAGAATACAACAGGCACTACTTTCCTTCTTAAAGACCATTCCAAAGACAGCAGGGAGGCAGTAGTTACCTGTACATTATAATCTTGTCCAATTGCTTGGGCATAATATTGCCATTTCATGCTTGCGCAGCATCGGTGTACAACTTAAACTGAAGGATGATGCCTGGCAGTGATGTCCACTCACCCTTCTGAGCAAAGTGCACTCACACACTTTTGGGATGCTTACCCTAAACTGTCCGTAGAGGGAGACTGCAGAAAAGAGAAGAACCACCAACAGGGGGCCCCAGAAGTCCGGACTGTCCCTCAAGACTTGCCTCTGGAAGCCCAAGAAGGGGCAGGGAAACACCACACAGCGCACCTTGTAGTAAATATCCTTCAGGTCTATGTCTAGCTCTTCCCTGACAAAATGAGACAAGTTTAAGAATACAGGTTGAAGACTGACAGGGAGGCACAGCAGACCAATTCTTCCACTTTTAGCTTTGAAAAAGCTTTCCAAATAAAAACGAAACACAAAACACATTTAAGGAATCGGGTTAGTGGTGTGGAACTTTTCTTGTCTTCCACTTCTGTGACCCAGGTTCGAATCCCATCCTTGATAACATTAGATTGGCTTCTCAGTACATGTGTGTACCTAATTAATACAATGCCTTTCTAGAGTCTGGGATTGTCCTCCTCCGTGTACATGTACCTCTAACACTTAACACTTTGCCATACTCTTCTCTTTAACATATTTTAGGTATATGGGCCTCGGCATTCTTACATTTTTCAGGAATTCATTGTTTCAACGCATTAGAAAAATCACAATAATCACCATAATTTCAAATTTGAGAATGCATGGGAATGAACAGGTCGAACCTACAACTGAGACCTTTTTGCTACATTTTTATTCCAGAAATACAAGGTACATAATACAACAAAAAAGGGAATTGGAAATACTTAGCCAAAAAAAAAAGAAACGAGAAGTGTTCCCGTCGCGAGGAAAGCAAGTTCACATCTTTTAGCAATTTCAAATTAGAAGGCACTTCCGGTTTCGACCGGAAGGAAGGGTCACGTGAGTTTGCACGTAATATCACAAATGAAGACCCTAGATTATTCTATCAATTCCCACGAAAAGCAAAATCAGATCTCTCTCGATTGATTCTATATTGATTTTCGAAGATTGAACTTTGAAATTATAAGGCACTTCCGGTTTGGACCGAAAGGAAGCGTCACGTGACTTTGCACGTAATATCAAAAATGAAGACCCTGGTTTGTTCTATCAGTTCCCGTAAAAAGAAAAATCAGACCTCTCTCGGTTGATTTTATATTGATTTTCAAAGATTAAACTTTGAAATTATAAGGCACTTCCGGTTTGGACCGGAAGGAAGGGTCACGTGACTTTGCACGTAATATAAAAAATGAAGACCCTGGATTGTTCTATCAGTTCCCGTAAAAAGAAAAATCAGACCTCTCTCGGTTGATTTTATACTGATTTTCAAAGATTAAACTTTGAAATTATAAGGCACTTCCGGTTTGGACCGGAAGGAAGGGTCACCTGACTTTGCACGTAATATAAAAAAATGAAGACCCTGGATTGTTCTATCAGTTCCCGTAAAAAGTAAAATAAGATCTCTCTCGGTTGATTTTATATTGATTTTCAAAGATTAAATCTAGAAATCTTTGATTGCTTGTAATCCGATATTTGATGACGTCATCGTGACGTCATTATCAGAAAGCTTGAAAGCTATGTTAACTCTGCCATCTGAAGCAAATATCTGGATTATATCTCTCGTGGTTGATTTTACAGCAATTTGTTAAGGTTTAAAGGTCTTTTCATTGCAACTTCCGGTCTGGTGACGTCATCAATCTTTCTCCCCCTCAACTTGTTCTTAGCATGAAGCCGATTATATACATCAATTATAAAGTGATTTCAAAAAACTTCGCCACACACATCGACTAATTATTCATTTAATACATTTTTCAACCTGCCGCTAGAGGGCGCTCGAACATTTTATGACGTCACAAATATTTTTGTTTTGTTCAGTACAACCTAGCCGGATACTAACAGCGTTGAAAGCAATTCGAAATATTTTACCAATTTTAAATTATGAGCCACTTCCGGTTTGAGCCGATTTGACCCGGAAGGAAGGGTCACGTGATTTCACGCACACAATAAAAAGTGAAGCCCTATGCCAACTCTATCTGTTGCCGCAAAAAGCAAGTTGCGGTCTCATACGGTTGATGCAATATGGATGTTCAAAGATTGACCAAAATTATGTTAAATGGCTTGTGATTTGACACCCGATGACGTCATCATGACGTCATGCTTCGAGACACGAGTTCGCTATAGGGTCTATGTATGTGCCCGTTTATATTAAGATCCGAGATTGTTTAATGACAAAAGTGACCTCTAGAAAATCCGTGTACAAACTCAATGACGATTTGGGCAGAAAAAAAAAAAAATAAATAAAAATCTTAACGAAAACAAGAGCGGTTCCGCACTGTATGCGGAACCGCTAATTAGCAAAAAGACAGTGAATGTAGAGGAACACAAAAACACGGTGCTCACAGTAAGGGTACATTATCATCATCGGCATCTTCTACTTCCAGAAGCCAGCCATAGCCCTTGGTACGTAGGAATTGTGACGCACTGCTGCCTTCTGACTGTGCCTTAGAGTCAGATGGAGCATCTGTGTACTGCATCTCTCCAAGGTCAAGATGTACATCATCTGCATGTCCTGATGTTCAGAGTAAAAATTAATACGAAATTGGTCAGATTGGCTTTTCCAAGTGCAACTTGGCATTTAAAGCTGCTGTGTCCCTATTCTGAATGAAAATTTCAATTTAATGGATTTACGCAAACAAATTATAGAAAAAAACAACGAACAAAAACGTGCTTGGCTACACGAAACTTTTTGTGCACGGGCAATCATGTTGCATTTTTAACAATATCTTCAGAACGGAATGTCCGACAACATTGATTTGGGAGATTGGGTATTAACCCTAACATCACCTAAAGCTACAAAATACTAGTAGTAAAATGTAGTGTGCAGTACTCTCACCTACTTGTGTGCAATGCTTGTAGTAATTTTTAGTATTTGGTACTTCACTGCCGGGGAAAAAGCACCGTTGATGTCGTACTTTTTCGCTTAAAAATCGCACGCCCATTTTAAGATACTTTTATTTAAATACTTATGATAGGCCTACTTTTAAATAATCATGTTTAACAGTGCTTTTACAAGTTGTTGACGCTTTGTTGACGCTTGTTGACGCTAAATAGCATGACCCGTAAATGTGCAAACGTAACATTAGATAGGTCTATCCAAAATAGAACATAAAATTATAGTTTCCAATTGAAATTAAAACATCCTAAAAAGCACCCTTAACATCCAGCTCCTCTTTTCCACCTCCCATATCAAATGTTGAACCAGGCATGTGCCCCTCCCCCTTGCCATGCTAGCCCCTCCCACTGCTCCCTCCCCTGCTCCGTCCCACTCCCCCCTCCCTCCCACTCCCCCCTCCCCTGCTCCCTCCCACTGCCCCCCCCCCCCCCCATCGCATGCTTTCTCTGACATTCTGTGCTAGAGTAAGACCAGTTAAGACATGATAAATAATAGCACAGGCACTATATAGTACCAGGTGTTTTAGAAGCTGAAGCTGAAGCAAGGTCATCATCAGTCACAAACTCAAAATCATTCTGCCACGTCTGCGATGTTGATGTGGCCGCTGCGCCTGTGCCGGTGCCTGTCGTCAACAACGTTGGCCCAGCAGACGTTGATGTCGCACTGGGTGAAAAAGTTGTGTGTGGCGCTCCAGTTAAGTACGTGGGAACTCCTCCATATGGTGAACTATACAAAGGATTTGTTTCGTGTGTTTCCATGGTAAAAAAGAATCGTTACAGGTCTTTTATATCAATAAAAAATCAAATCATATAAAGTAAACTTTTCCGTTCTTATTTCTATTCCACATCAGCGGCAGCCATTTTGAAAGCTGCATTGTGGGAAGACAGTTTGTCTTTTTCAATATTTATTCTTTCTTAATTTCAATTTTAATTAAATTTTAATTATTTTAACAATGACTTGTCCCCATCTATTTTCTAAATCTCTTTAATATTATATTCTTTAACATGTTTGACTAAATTGTATTAATTACTGAAAACATTCTACTTTTGTTAATACTTCATGAAATCATGTCAGTCAGAGGTTGTGTACACATGTCCACAGCGCGCGCGCGAAAAGTAAATGAAACACGTACACTACGTGTATATCATGACACGAGCTAGCTGCGCTGCGCGCATCGTGAGGAAGCATGACGAATTCAGAGGATCGGAGGGGAGGTGAATACCTTGTTTTTAATTCCTTCTCAAAACGTGCAAAAGATTAATCTTGCTGAAAGCTCAAACTATAGGGCCCACTTGCAGGGCCCACTTGCTGTAAATGGTGGACGTCTTGGTGGTAAATTTTTGTTTTAATTTAAAAATGCTTTACTTAGCCTAGGCATGTTTGAACAATGTTGAAAGTAAAATAAAACTTAAATCCTAGGCCTACATGTAGCAAATTAAAAAACATATGTAATTGTAATGAGTAATGTAGGCCTGTCAATACTGTGCTAGGACCATTAGCTCTAGGATGATTTCTTAACACCCTGCCCCCCCCCCCCCCCCCCTCCCCCCCCCCCCTGGAAGGCGACAAAATTCACTGAGACAAGTCTACTGATTGACGTTGCGGGCGCCATTCACTTTACACAGTGCGTCGTTTTATTTGTTTTACCGCACTGTCCTTATTTTGATCTCGTAATTGTTTCAACGATTTCGCGGTGGAAATATCGTCCTTCGCCGCTTCGGCGTCATTTTGCATTTGCAGCTGTAGAATGGGAATCAGACAATGGAACTTCCATGGACAGAGCACCATTAAAGATTCATGTAAAATATAGACGGTACCTTTTAGCAGACACGGTGAGACAAAATTTACAAGTTTTGGAAAACCTGAATATTTATTATAAAGCGTTAAAAGTCCCGACACAAAATGTTTTAATCGTTATTTTTACACAACTCAGTAGAAAGTCCTTAATGCTTGATGAATTGGATATAAAATTGCCAGTCGAAGGAGTTTTAACAACGGAAACAAAATAAAACAATTTCGATAATAGGGAGTCCGACTATATATATTCTTAAAGATGTTAACTAATCCCCCATCATGCCGGGTATGGAGGAAGTGGACAGTGGATTGGGTGAATCTGTGTGATCGCACGACACTGCAATTTTGATCTACCCCTAGAACTTAGAAGTTAACTAGAGTCTATGGGGCCTGCTCCGGTAGGAGGCCCGTAGTTCTAGGGGTACTTCTAATCTACCGTTGGCACAAACATTGGTTGGTCGTACAAGCATTAGTTAATCATGCAAACATCAGTTGATCACACAGGGCCGAGTTCACGCCATCTATCGACTGCAGGAAACTTGAATGATTATGATCCTTCGCAGTCAATTGATTTCGCAAACCCATTCCCGTACAATTTAGCGATCGTTCAACTTTTGATTGTGGAGTTAGGACCCTATTCCTATAACTTAAGAAAACGAAAATATACTTTTAACTTTTTTGACTCTCACCTCATCAGTAGATGGCGATGAAACCAAGTTGAATTTCTACACTGGAAAGAGGGCATGGTTTTGATTTTTTAGAGAAATTATGGGGTGAAACGATAACGACGACAAACACACACACACACACACAGGGTACAAACTGAAACCAAACATGGCGACAGTGCCCGAGCTGGTTTAGTAGACTGTCGATGATTTGGACGCCACTCTCTGATTGGTCCAGAATAGGGAGGGTGAGCGTATCGTGGGGCATTGGAGTGTCGATTCGCATGCTCACCACTGAAAAACCAGGTAGGCCTAGCGCCTAAGAAATTTGTGTTTTCTCTCAAAATACTCTTCAAAATTTGGGAAAAAATAGGGCAAGTGTAATTAAAAGAACTTTCTCGGAGGTTCCAAACTTGGGACCAACAAAAACAATATTAAGAATAAAAAAACAGGGTGTCCTAAACTCCACAATCGCCAAACTTTTGCCCAGTGCAATTGGCAGTGTCTTATCGGAAGGCTCAGGCGATTGGTAAAATCCGGATCTAATGCTACCGTTAGTCGGACAGACGGACCTTCCCGGATCCTGTACTGTCCCATTGTATGATTGTTTGTTAAGCCTAACCCTCCAGGTATTTTGGCTAGAAACCCTGCGAGACGCATCAGATTGCATACTTTGTCACATTGACTTGTGTGCAGAGTGCAGTGCAGCAAGGTCAAGCTGTCACCACAGATGCACTGTGCTGCGTCTGACAGGGTTAGGGTTAGGGTTAAGGTAATTTTTAAAGTTGAAACCATCGATTATTTTAAGAGTTAGTATTAATTGGAATGGCATTCCATCCATTTAATTGAAAGAATAACATTTACTTTGGAGGATCCAGGAGGGTCCGACTAGGTCCAGAGGATCCGACTTTCACCCACACCCGAAAGCTCATATTAAACTAACAAATTATTATTTTTCGTTAAACAATCCACAAGGGAAACTGACTAGGTAAATTTGAATACATTTTCAAAGTGAACAAAGAAACTGGCAGGAGCGGGATTCGAACCTGCAACCTCCGGGTTACCGTACTGTACCGGTACGGTAACCCGGAGGTCGCAGTTTCGAATCCCGCTCCTGCCAGTTTCTTTGTTCACTTTGAAAATTATTATTTTAGCAATTCATGAAAATGAATGAACTGCTGCAAACTACTAACTGACTGGACTGAATTTTATTAGCAATTCAATTCGAAAACATTTTTCAGAGTGATGTCCGTTATCGATAACAAGAGGTAAGCTCGATAGCAGCAGCATGGGTATACAAGGACTCCTACCCTTTCTGAAGGATGTCACCCATCGTGTCAATGTACGGAAGTACAGCGGCTACACGGTGGCAGTCGATACCTACTGCTGGATCCATAGAGGAGCCTTCGGCTGTGCCATGCAGCTTGCTAAGGGAGAGCAGACTGATATGTAAGTAAGGCACTTAAATAACAAACTAGAAGACTGAGTTAATAATAAGTCCATAGCACCATGACATCATGTTGTTCACCTGGGGCATAAAAAGCGACCTTCATACCAATAATTGCCTTACATGTACTTTATCATCAACTTGAAAAACTGCAAAGCAAACATCAGTGTATATAGGGAACAATATCATTAAATACAATGGAACGTGGATTATAAACTAAAACTGGTTATCATACAAGCACAACAGAAGCAAACGAAACATTCTGCACAGGTAAGGCAAGATATATAATTTGTAAAATTAATGAAGAGTTTTGCGCTTTAATGACTTCAATCTTATCTTAAGGCCACTGAGTCATTAACCCTAACCCCCTAGGCCCTTATTGCTAGGAACCATTCTCAATCCTCCAAAATCCTCCTGTGCTTCCATCACCATTCATCTTCAATCCTCCAAAATCCTCCTGTGCTTCCATCACCATTCATCTTCAATCCTCCAAAATCCTCCGGTGCTTCATCACCATTCATCCTCAATCCTCCGGTGCTTCAATCACCATTCATCCTCAATCCTCCAAAATTCTTTGCTTTATTCATCCTCAATCCTCCAAAATCATCCTGTGCTTCAATCACCATTCATCCTCAATCCTCCAAAATCCTCCTGTGCTTCAATCGCCATTCATCCTCAAACCTCCAAAATCCTCCTGTGCTTCAATCGCCATTCATCCTCAAACCTCCAAAATCCTCCGGTGCTTCAATCACCATTCATCCTCAATCCTCCAAAATTCTTTGCTTTATTCATCCTCAATCCTCCAAAATCCTCCTGTGCTTCAATCACCATTCATCCTCAATCCTCCAAAATCCTCCGGTGCTTCAATCACCATTCATCCTCAATCCTCCAAAATTCTTTGCTTCATTCATCCTCAATCCTCCAAAATCATCCTGTGCTTCAATCACCATTCATCCTCAATCCTCCAAAATCCTCCTGTGCTTCAATCGCCATTCATCCTCAAACCTCCAAAATCCTCCGGTGCTTCAATCACCATTCATCCTCAATCCTCCAAAATTCTTTGCTTCATTCATCCTCAATCCTCCAAAATCATCCTGTGCTTCAATCACCATTCATCCTCAATCCTCCAAAATCCTCCTGTGCTTCAATCGCCATTCATCCTCAAACCTCCAAAATCCTCCGGTGCTTCAATCACCATTCATTCTCAATCCTCCAAAATCCTCCAACACCACCATGAGGATTTTGGAGGATTGATGAGGAGGGTTAGGGTTATGATTGATTATGCTGTCTTGGGACTGCGAATGCCATTTTATTCTTTGCCCACTTTCCAAAATGCAATGCAATCATTGCAATGCAATATTGTCATCAAATCAAATAATGAGGTTGTCTGTTATTGACTTTAATTCTATGATTTTGTACGCCATTTTTGTTTCTGTATAAGGTATGTTCGCTACTGCCTAAAGTTTATCAACATGCTCCGTTCCATGAACATCAAGCCAATACTGGTGTTTGATGGCAGTCACTTACCAGCCAAGCAAGCAGTGGAAGATAGCAGGCGAGAGTAAGTTGAACTGACCGAGTGTCGGATGTTTTTGTTTCCAGAATTTGATTCTGAATTTTCAAAGTGAACAAAGAAAACTGATAGCGGGATTTGAACCTGCGACCTCCGGAATACCGTACCAGCATTCTACCAACTGAGCTACATGTATCTTGCCCTATGATGGCAGTCTTCCAATTTGCCTGTTTTTGTGTTTTGGGTAGGGGTGGCGCTAGTCCGAATTTGATTCTGGCACAATTCCTTTTAAACTCTTGCCACAAACCCCTTGAGTACGGTTTTACGGGAGACGTCGGGGTGTCGCGGTGGTTCTTGTAGCCAAGCGAACCACTACAATGTGTTTGTGCAGTCGAGCGTAACATAAACAAATCCAACAATGGATTGAAATTGCACAAACGGCGGAAAATGGCGTCATCCGGCCTGGTGCCACTTTTTTTTTACGCCATATGGCGTCATCCATACGCAAGGGGTTAAGGCAGACTGAAAAAGTAATTTACATGTAGATAATTTGAAGTGTTAACGGGCAAATTGGCAAGACTTGAACCTGCGACCATTGGAATGCCATTCATACGAAATGTGGTGCATGAATTTGCATCCTGTGGAATACTATACTGGTGTTCTACCAACTAAGCTATCTTTCCCTATTGATGGCGGTATTGATGGGGAAGCCCGTCAGAAGTCATAAACCCATAATATCATAGTGCCAGCGCTCGCACCTCAAGCTAGGAAGGGGCAGTATAGGGATCATTCAGTGAAGATGCAACATTTCTTTTTACTTTTATTTTATTTTATTATGCTTTACACAGGAAAAATACAGAAAAACTCTACATGAAATGTAAACATCTTAAAACATAAACCCTAACATCTAAGGCATTCAATTGGGTTAAAGTACACAATTTCTCATATGCCAGTGTTGTAAGAGTACTGCATACTACAGTTTACTACTAGTAGTATTTTGTAGCTTTAGGTGAGGTTAGAGTTCAAAAGACACGGTCATAGAATTCATCGAAACCTAAGCCAATCACTGGCAAGAAGGACCTGAAGTACCTCTACAAGGCCATCCTACTACGAAAACTTATCAACATCATAATTATCAAATAAATGTTGTTTATCAAAATTCCTATGGCATTACCAGGCCTAGTGTCAAAAACTGTCTTCAAAGTGCCAAATATGTCAAACTCACCTTGATGTTTCTCTATATTTGTGCATCTTCCATCCTCCAGGAGACGTGAGCTTTACAGCAAGAAGGGAAAGCAGTTCCTGAGGGAAGGCAAAGTGTCTGAAGCAAGGGACTGCTTCACAAGGTGTGTCAATGTGACCCCACACATGGCACTGGAGGTCATAAAGGTAATACAGATATCTGACCTGGGAAGGTACCGAACTAACAATGTTATACAAACATTTCCTTTCGGGAACAGGCAGGCATGGGCCTCCAGTAATTTTGATTAGAGAATGTCAGACATGTTTCATTTTTGTTAGAATTTTTTTTAGAACACATTCAGAAATTTCCAACAAATCTCCAAACCAATCAAAAAGGTCTTCAAACATTTTGTAAAAAAAATTCCCAAAATTTTATAAATTATCACCAATTAAAAGCAAATCTCCAAAATGTTTAACAAAATTATGTTTTCTAAAAAGATTATCTACCCTGAAAGTGCCCCTAGGCAGTGGGCTGGCAGTAGGGTATATCTACCCTGTTCGTCACGCGTCACCTGCAGTATCAAGTTAACCTCTTGCATAGACCACCTGGCTGGGTGACGTCTTTAGCCGCATTCCTGCACGTACTCGATCCATTCATGTTTTTACTATATTGTTCTTGAATGGTAGTGTAATGAATAGATGGAGCTTTTTTAAACAAAGCATTCATTTACACGAAGGATTGGGGCTCCAAGTGTAATATTAAAATAAGACCACTCTATTCAGTATGGAGCCTATTGTTTGTGTTTACACTTGGCTGCACAGCCTCATTCTTGGCATACCAGCACCCCATCAATAATAGCCGGACGCATGGGGATAATGGAGGTGGCAGCCTCTATATGATCACATCAGTGTTCCTCATTACCCCCTGCCGGGCATTACATGGAAGAACCCGGGGCGCCAGGCCGGGTTGTGCAGCCAAGCATAACGTACACAATACCCCACTAATGGATTGAAAATGCTGAGATTGGCACACATAGACGTCAACCGGCCAGGTGGCAATTTTCAATCCACACGTATTTGGGGCAACAGGTGGCAAGAGGTTAACACTATGAATTTCAACACCGTGAAAATAGAGTTTCCCCTTAAACCACCGTGAAACTTTTTTACACTGCACTTAATCCCTTTTTCACGGTGCAAAATTTGCCAGATTAGCGGAGGAAAAGTTTACTGCAGTTTCACAGCGTTTTTACATCAGCCTCCCCAGACCCAGAGTTCTATTGTTATTCGAAACATGGAGCGAAATAACCCTTTGAAAGTTATGTACACAATCATCTTGTCACCACTAGAGTCGCTATCCACATAACTCAGGCAGGTAACGGTACTTGTTTATGAGGGGATTAGGCCATAAAATCAATGAACCGCTTAAAGGATTAACTCTACTGCAAAGTTAATGAGCTAGACCACAAGGAGGGACTCACCGCATTTTCACGGTGTTTTGCTTGACCTTAAGGCGTCCTCCTTAGGTCACACCGGGGGATTTGTTCACGGCGATTTCACCGATAATCTGCTGTGTAATCGCCGTGAAAAAAATAAATTCACGGTAAACTAGATATTTACCGCAATTTCACGGTGTTGAGATTCATAGTGTAACCCTAACCCTCCAGGGTAATTTGGCTAGAAACCCTGCCAGACGCATCAGATTGCATACTTTGTCACATTGACTTGTGTGCAGAGTGCAGCAAGGTCAAGCTGTCACCATAGATGCACTGTGCTGCGTCTGGCAGGGTTAGGGTTAAACAATCTGATGGGTTTTCCCACCCACCGCTTAAACTGTTGTCTTCCTAGTCTTCGCCCCATCTTCTTTTCAGATGTTTGAATGTTTGTCATGCAGAATTTGTCTCTAAGAACCAATGTTTGGTTGATATTCATGCAGGCAGCGAGATCGTTGGGTGTGGACTGTATAGTGGCCCCCTATGAAGCTGATGCACAGCTGGCCTACTTGGCCATCAATGGTATCGCACAGGCTATCATCACTGAGGACTCGGACTTGGTGGCTTTTGGATGTCCAAGGGTAAGAGTTAAGATTGAAACAGAAATGCTGCTCCGCAGCTTATAAATATTTCTACATCTCAGGAAGAACTGTTGACACCTTCCATTCCTCACATTACTTCCATTGGAGTTTGAGGACTTGTGTACCAGACTGGACACTCTGAACTCGGATTTTAAACCAGGGACTCATACTGAGAATAAGTTTGAGTACATGTGTATCAGACCAGACACTGAGGACTCGGATTGAAAACCAATGACTTATTCTGAATTAAAGTTTGAGGATTTGTGTACAGACTGGACACTAACGACTCGGATTGGAAACAAATTACTCATACTTCCTGAAAATCTCTGAACATTTGCAACAGCTAGCATTCAGAGAACAAGCACGGAAACACCAAAGCAGAAACTACAAATTTGAATAAGAAACAGAAAGGGAGAATATATGCAGGCTTTTGAAATTCTTATTTTGTCCTTCTTTTTCCTACTTTTTTGTCCCACAACTCCGAAAAATAAAATCCCATTTAATCTTTATCAGAACAGTGTTACACACTGTCATACAAAAAAAATCACACAATGAAGGGCTTGGGTGCAGGAGTACTGCAACTTTACTTCCAAGAGCTTAGTTGAGGATGGAGCACAAGTGTTGTGAGGCTTGTGATGCTCTGGACATGGGTAAGTATCAATGAAAACTACTCCTGAAAGACGGCAAAAGCCCTACTTCATCCTGATTTTGTCCTCCAATGTCCTACTTTTGTCCTGTTTTTTTTAAATATTTTTATCCTACTATTCTCCTACTTTTTCACTTGAGTCTGCTAGGCCTTCGTGTCATGCTTTACTTTTTTACACTCGACTCCTTCCCCAATCAGATTATCTACAAGCTAGACTTGAACGGCAATGGTCTGGAGATCGAAGCATCAAGGCTAAACAAGGCTATGAAGATGGGCGACCGCTTCTCACTCAACAAGTTCCGCTATATGTGTATAGCGGCTGGCTGCGACTATCTGGCCTCGCTGCCGGGCATTGGCTTAGGAAAGGCCAAGAAACTCTTCCAAATTGCCACCAACCCAGACATCACTCATGTAAGATAGTTTTTGCAGATATTTTTATATTGGAGCCTTGCCAAGCCAGGGTACAATAAGCCAGTTCGGTATTTCAACTGCGCATGTGCACAATGACATTTTATCCCGGAAGACCTGTGTGACCTAACGCGCGTGTGAATGCAAAAGGTGGTCACACAACGCGCACGTGTTAAATGGGCATTCGCGTAACATGGCGTGACACTACGTCAGCAATTTTATCCCTAATAACCTTTGACCTTTGACTTACCGAACTGGCTTATTCAGGCAGTTTACAATGAGCTCCGTGCACAACTACCCCCTCAGCGGAAAGAAAAGGTGAGTTGGGGGGTCATATCGACGCCATCTTACCTGACTTCAATTTAAGTGTCTGGTTCCCGCTGTGATATTCTTATTGAAAAAGCAATTATCGAGAGTCAGCGAACAGACAAAGCAATCCCACTGGTATACGAGTATCAAATGAACGAGGAGCGCGGTGCGTAATACCAGCGACGTACTCCCCATGGAAGTGCGGTTGCTATGTGGACAGCGCCCTCATACGACGGTGCACGGAGCCCATACAGTGCACGACCAGTGGTTTGCTCCGGAGAGGAAATATTTCACTGTGTTTATGAATAAAGGCCAAGACATCAGTAAACGGTGTGGGTCACTTTGCACTAGAAGTAAAACTAGTTTTGCGTTTGGTGGAGTTGTAAACTTTTCTCCAGATGACTGTCAATTGCTTACACCTCCCAAATGCTTTTCAAATACTACTGCACTAAAAAAGCCTGAGATGATGATATGTGACCCGCTCTGGAAAAAGGTATATTATGTCGCAAAATATGAAAAATGAGTTTTATGTATGTTTGGAAAGCCCGCAATGTAAGCTTTCATTTGGTACATGATAGAGCTCCAAGGCCCTTCCCGTTCTGGAGATATCGCGTTTTTGCATATTAATTAGTTCTATGGAGTTCAAATTGCACAACAGAGAAAACAGGCTTTGAAATAGCTAGTTCTAATACAATGCAATGGAACAATGCACTCTAAAAAGGTTATTTTTTCACTTTATTCACTGAAATCAACATTGTTGTGCACCAAACCTGAAACTTTAGATATTTAAGATGTCATTAAAGACAAAAAACAAAAAATGAATTTTGACGAAAAATGTCACCCTCTTAACGTTGAAAGGGCCATTACACGTATATGCATAGCGCGACTTATATCACCTTTTTCTGGAGCGGGTCACATATGGACAATTTCTCAAACGGCTTCTTCATTACAACATCTTTGTGGCACACTGTGTCGTTAATTTGACCAAATTTTCTTGAAACCCATCGGAACTCCAATCATGGTGGCTTAGACACGTTCACCTTCTGAAAGTGAGGAATGTTTGATAACCATTCTGGACCCTATTAACCCTAACCCCCACGGGGTATTCTCTGAGCACCCTTCCAAATGCAACAGAAATGCAACACGGCTGAAATAAGAACCCTGCCAAATGCAACAACATGCAACAGTGGATTCTGTTACACTGTGCAGTGAACTCATCTGTACCAGCCTTGTTGCTGGAAGCTTATGTGCATCTTGTGCTTCCTGTTAGCCTGCTAAATGCAACAGAATGCATCAGACCAGGGACCAATTTCTTAGAGCTGCTAAGCACAAAAATTTGCTTAGCATGAAAATTCCTCCTTGATAAAACCGAGATTCAACTAAATTTCCATGTGTTGTATATTGCTTGGGACTGGTATTATGCTGTTTGTTAGCATGAAAATCACATAGAGTTAGAGCTGGTAACCTATTTTTAATAAGCAACATATTTTTTTGCTCAGCAAACTTTTGTGCTGAGCAGCTCTATGAAATTGGCCCCTGGAGACATGCCTTGACTGCTAAATGCAACAACTTGCAACAACTTTTGACCATTGGTGCATTCTGTTGCATTTATTAGCAGGCTTATAGGGTTAAGATTTATGTGTTTTTTTCATTGGTTTGGTCAAAGGTACTGAAGAGGTTGCCAATACATCTCAAGATGAAGATAACCGTTCCTCCGGAGTACATTGACGGTTTCCACCAAGCCAACAATACCTTCTTGTATCAATTATCATTTGATCCTATCAAGCGTAAACTGGTACCCTTGCATCCCTACAGTGCTGATGTGGACAAAGAGACGCTGACATACGCTGGACTGTATCCTTAGTATTAATCCGATTATTCTCGGTCGAGTGTACATGTGCATGATGAGGCGTAAAGTCGTGTTCAACTTGGTACATGAGTTATTTACCGGTTTTTTAATCGTATAATAAACAGCTGTTGTCAGCTGTGATGTAGGTCCATGACGTCTGGTACACCTGCAGGGGTCAGATTTGTCAAGATGTCCTGATTTCAAGATTTTTTTGTCAAGATTGTTTTTACTGATTTCAGAATTGTTATGGGAATCTTTTAAAATCTGGAATTACCTAAGGTGTTTTTACCTGTAAAAGTAGATATAGGGTACTTAGCAAATACAAACCATACATAGACCCTACATTGCTCTGGGGTCCTCGGCGACCTCCAAACTCTGTAGATTTCGTAGATTTTTCATTTTCGGCCCATCTCACCCCTGACACCTGGGAGCAGTATAAAAACACCATGGACCGCATCACAGCAGACTATTATACCATGTTAGCGTGAAAGTTCATCTGTGTTGGTAATTAGATCACAACACTTGATGATTTTCCGTACCTGTAATTTTCGACTGAACCTTCGTCTTCATCAGCAGGATGACCCGGATGTTGAATCTGTGACTTTACGGACACGTGATCCCAACACCACGTCATGGACTCCTGGGAGTTTGTACCCCCCCCCCCTCCCCCCCCCCCCTCCCCCCCCCCCCCCCCCCCCTCCCCCCCCCCCCCCTCCCCTCCCCCCCCCCCCAGTAAAGTGTACTTTACCCCAAATAAATGCCTAGGACGTTTGTCGGGTTTTTGTTCTTTGTTTCGAGGAATGATGGGATTGTTGTGACCCAATATGCATTTTAACTGCGGATTCCCATATGTTTTTGGATGTTGATACTCGCTTGTCCTTATACGTACACGCACGGCCCAGACTACATCACTTTATATTTACCCTAGTACACCAGGGTGCATTTGGAAGAATTCATGAAGCTTGGTACTAATTATTCTCGACTACTATTTCGCAATTGGCATACCATGGTTCTATCTGTGACGTGTTGACTGTGTTGCCAGTGTGTTTTCTCCCAAACTCATACTATTGTACCCTTACATCATTATTGACAGCTATTATCCCACTGATCTAGCCCTGCAGCAGGCTCTGGGTAATGTAGACCCCAACACAAAGAAGCAGATTTTTGACTTCCAACCCGAATACAGAAAGGTAATGCCCTTATTCATATATTCGTGTATGCAGTTGAAAACAAAACGAATCATTTCAACTCGGGGCTTTGCCGCAGGTAACAATTTAAGAGCAGCCAGTTTTAACCAGTTCGGGTCGGATGATGTGTATACACGCAAAGATTTTGCGGTATTCAGAACGGATGACCGATAAACACACACACTCGATTGATACCTTTAATTTATATGTAGTGTACATGATTGGTCATTGTTGCAATTTTCAGAAATGGACGGATTTGGGGTTAGTATTTTATAGGAAATGTCGTTCCACTGACCTGTTCAAAGTTTTGCCTTCTTGGATGGGAAAAACAAGAGAAAAATGGCATTCGTTTTCAACTGTCGGGCGGTAAGCTCACTGGATTTGTTATAGCGCAAGAGAAGCCAAGCGGTATGTACGTCGTGCGGCGAACAGCCAACAAAGCTTCGCTTTGGCACACAACGCGTACACCCGTTTTCAGATTCTTAACCCATTTTAGACACAATGCGGACAACCGGTAACTACATTCAGTCAATAGAGAGCAGTATTTAAACAAATCCGTTATTGTTTTCCAACGATTGTTCGGCTGAACAATCGTTGGAAAACAATACAAATTTCTACTTTTCTTGAAAAACAACAGCACACCTGGTGCCAGCATTTCACAGGATGATTGAGACTGCTATTAATGTACAGTCGAGTAAGATATTTTGTAATATTCAGTAAAAAAAAATTGGAGGATTACCAATCGTGTACACTACCTTTAACTCTCGCAAGGGCCACATAATGGCGTTATTGTATATGAGCATTTGCAGTGGATGCACTTTCACTCTGGAACACCAAGACTTTGGATCCTGTGTTTTAATTTTTTGTTTGTTTATGGAAGTTGCCCAATACAAGGCTAAAAGCCAATCTAGGTAAAGGGCTACAACAGAGGTGGTGGGGTTGGCCACATTTTAGGTAATGCCAGCCCTACCACCCTTACGGTTTTCCTGGGTCTAGGTCTAAATAGAGGATAAATATTCAGTAGATAACAAAGAAATGATCCCAATTTTCAGACCTATAGATTCTGGTGGGGTAACTTCCCCTATTGGTGAGACCAACTCACCTCACCCATTGATAAGCCTATACCAAACAATATCTTGCTCTTTGCATCATTCCATTGGGATTTTAGAGCCCACAAATCTTGAATGGGTTAAAACATTCCACTGAAAAACTTTTGAGATTCTGGAGGACAACAGACAAAGCGATCCTCTTTGCTTGTTCTGAGCAGACGCGTGCAGTTCTGAGCATGAGCACGACCGGTGAGAACGATGTAAAAGGACCGGTATGTCTCTTGCCACTAGCGTCTCAAAAGTCACCCATTCGGAGCACACGCTGTTCCTACTGACAAGTCTGGAACACAAACCCTTGTCAAGGAGTGACAAGAGGAAATTCTAATTTGGAACACATATTTTTCCCAAAATGATTGATCCGCATGAAACACGAACATTCCAGGATTTTGGATGCTCCCTTACATTAAAAATCATAAGTTAAACAAAAAGTTGCTTTCCAAACGTTACTTTGACCTCTTTTTTCATTCTTGTACCCCTCCAAAGGCTTATAACAAGTCGGTCCCCAGACACAGGCTCAGTATATGGCACAAAGACTACCGTCCGGGACCAGACTTCAGTGAGGGCGACCCCGTCGAGGTGCCAAGACACACAACCAAAGGGAAAGAGGTCGCGTTGGCGGTCAGCGGACTGAAACTTGACAGCGAGCAGAGAAAACGCCCCAGACCAGGTTTGTCAAAACTTCTTGCCCTCATGTAGGAAAGGTGAGGTGTCTCTTTTGTGCCCTCGGGTATGATTAGAAGAGAAATACTAGAGTGTCACATGGGTGGGCATGCACAATAGATGGCACAATAGATGTCTAGGGGTGTGCATTTACGGGTCGTACGGGAATCGGGTACCTGATTAAAAAGAAAAAGCATGGGCACATGTTAAAGAAATACATTCCCAGAAATTCAATCTCGGAAATTGCTGTTCATATTGTTCGTAAAGGTCCGCACATTTAAAGTACCACATTGGTGCATCAATGAAGCAAGATGCAAGTGTGTACAGTGAGTTTTTTAGCTTTACGGTGTAAATTGCATTTTCAAAAGCGTCGGACGTTAATCTGTTTGTTTTCATTTAGAAAATTTCCCACAAATTCCATTCAAAAACTTTTTCATTGTCTGAGAAATTGCTAAGTAATATGTTAATTCGGTTACGGGTACTCAATCAATTCCATAATGTGGAACCGGTTCCACACATTAGCGTTCAGGTATTCGGGTACCCGGTTCAGATGCACAGCCCTAAAATTGTCTCTGCAAACCTGCCGAGACTAGATATTTCAGTTTTCTGTTCATTATTTTAAAAAAGATGACCTGAGAGATGATATCTTTATATGTGCCCCGCTCTGGAAAAAGGTATATTATGTCGCAAAATATGAAAAATGAGTTTTATGTAAGCTTTCATTTGGTACATGATAGAGCTCCAAAGCCCTTTCCGTTCTGAAGATATCACGTTTTTGCATATTAATTAGCTCTATGGAGTTCAAATTGCACAACGGAGAAA
This sequence comes from Hippasteria phrygiana, assembly GCA_037893225.1. Classification (NCBI taxonomy): domain Eukaryota; kingdom Metazoa; phylum Echinodermata; class Asteroidea; order Valvatida; family Goniasteridae; genus Hippasteria; species Hippasteria phrygiana. Next base: position 290,989 of record JAZGUH010000883.1, on the reverse strand, counting down.
ACAGGCTTTGAAATAGCTAGTTATAATACAATGCAATGGAACAATGCACTCTAAAAGGGTTGTTTTTTCACTTTATTCACTGAAATCAACATTGTTGTACACCAAACCTGAAACTTTAGATATTTAAGATGTCATTAAAGAAAAAAACAAAAAATATATTTTGACGAAAAGTTTTACTCTCTCAACGTTGAAAGGGCCATTACACGTAAATGCATAGCACGACTTATATCACCTTCTTCTGGAGCGGGTCATATATGGTGTCTATACAAAAGGTGTCTATACACACTAGGGTCATGTCTGCATTCAGTGTGCACCAATCACAAACAGAGCTTGACTTCAACATGTGAACTCGGTTAATGTGCAGAGTTAACGCACACACTTGATTCTCGTTGCAAGGTCAGGTGGTTCCCTCTGCAGTTAATGCACAGAGTGGATACTCTAGCTGTAATCAGAAACATCAAGTTCAGTCATATAATGTGTCCCTTTCAATTCAAAGATGCCGATGGAGACACCCCCACTAATAACGATCTGACGTCCATCTACGGTTCTCCCAATGCCAAGAGACACTCCGCCGACCAGAAGCTTGTCGTTCCAGACACCCCAGAATCCGAAGACAAGGAGTTAGTGAAGTCTAGTCCCAAACGTAGGAACCCATTCTCAAAGGCAGACAGTCATAACAGCAGTCCTCCAAAACAAGCGGTCGGGTTTGGCGCGGAGGAGCGCGTCATAAAAACCCTCACGAGGAGGAACATTTTTGCCAAATGTCGGGCAGGCACTAGTCGTCATCTAGACATATTGAATACAACCACAGTTGTCAAAAGCAGGTAAGAGAAACCTGGATGAAAAATCGAACTTTTACTAAAGATATGGCAATAAGTAGGAATTGAGATCATTTGGTAAAAAACATCCAGGACTCTGTTCACTGTGCACTACCAAATAGTTTATGTTCATGTACTTAAACGTAGTTTTTCCAGGTATGTATTTTAGCTATGGGCATTCACAGAGATGCTGGAGTGGTTAGAATGGTAAATTGACCTATCGCTCATTGATATGCTGCCTCGCCTAAAAAACAATCGTATGGAAATTGTGCAATATTTTTGTTGTTGAGATTTCACATTCTGTGTCAAATTTGGTTAATGTAATTGGACATGTTTCTCAAGCTTCGTTCATGCAATATGGGTGATTCGCAGTAGTCCGCCGCTAAGAGTTTGCAACAGAGTGGCCATTGTACATACTGCACATTTGAAAAGGTTGACACGTCCAGTCCAAACTGTTGCGAATCGCCCCATTCAACCGTGATAGGTCAACAGAGTTAATCATTCGGAGTGACCTGTTCTAAATCTTTTATATTTTTCTAGATTTTACAGGATATGATTCAACCCCTGAAGATATTGGGGTTGAGGCTCTAAAGCAAAATGTTTTCCACTGGCAACCAGTCACACTAAGCTATTATACTGTGTCTGTTTTCCTGCAGATTTTTTGCCAGCAAAGCAGAACAAAATACTCAGGAGACTGCAACAAATGCTGGAACTGGTATGGAGGAGGACAGCTTGCCTTCGAGTCTAGCAACTCCTATGGAAGAGTTAAATGGTTCAAACCATAAGACAAATGATGAAGATGTGTCTTCTGGTATAGATACTGCAAACAGGATGTCAGTCAAGGACATACCTGAAGGGTCTGCCAAGTCGACTCTGAACAGACTGCAGCGTTTTCAGAGAGCTAAATCAGTGCCTGCATTGTCTTTATCGCGGAGTTCAAAGCCAGCTGTGACCTCTGAAGGATGCACGAAGGAAAGTGATGAAGGTTCTGTGCGAGTGTTGGGAATGTCGCAGCCGGAGTTTGACTCGGAATCGGATCTCATCAGCTCTCAGGACAGCTCTCAAATCCCTCAGACGTCTGTGACAAGGACTGCCCAGAGTAGGGCAGGGGCCTTCAGTTGGTCCAGGAGCAGGACATCTACGTCTGTCACCAGCTTGAAGCAAGAGGGAAGTACCAGGAGTTTCAAAAGTCTAAGCGACTTCAGGAGAAAGACTGTCACAGCCAGGCTGGAGCATGGTGGCTCAGAGAGCCAGAAGGACTCGGCTGATGTGGAGGAGTCTCTGGAGGATATGTCGCTAGGAAGCTGTAGCCCAACTGTAGCATCTCAGACGAGCAACTTGTGCAGCATTGACACAGACTCGTTTAGTCTCAGTCAGCTCGGAAGCCAGTCTTATACGGAAAGCAACTCGCAGAGAAGTGAGTCACAAGCTCACCATTTTGAGGTCAGCATGAACTCCTCGCACACCGAGTCTCTTCAAAGCCAATCTCAAGATGATAGTGTTGGTATTGATGAAGAGAATCTGAAGCAGAGTAAAATAAACTGTCCATCTGGTGGCATTTGTTTAGGCAAAGAGGAACCTCTTGAGAGAAATAACGAGGAAGCTTGTGAAGTTGTTCACCCTGATCCATTATCAAACTTAGAAATAACTAACGATCATGAACAGATTAAGGATACAGAGGATAATACCTATAATCAGAGAGTCCAATGCACAAACGGCTTGCCAAGAGAAACAGACAAAAACGGGATGTCTGAATCTGGGGAACACATATCAACGGGCGAGGCAAGCTCCAATAAAAAAGATGTAGACTCTACTGGCAAGGAGATAATTTCATCCTTTGAGAAGAAAGATAAGGAGTTTATCGATCCCACCTCTGAGAGTGATGAGAGTGCCCTTGAAACTGATGGAGCAAGGAAACAAACGGCGACGAGACAGATGAAAAAGGTTAATATAACTGATTGACTGGCTGAAAAGCTCATTACCTGGTTGCTTGTGGGTTATATGATTGATTCATAATTTATTAATTTAATAAATACTGATATCCTAGTCTTTGAATCTCCAAAATCCATTGAAATAGTTTGTTTAACCCTAACCCTGTCCGATGCAGCACAGTGAATCTGTGCTGACAGCTCTGACAACTCTGTACACAAGTCAATTTGACAAACTATGCAATCAGATGCGTCTGGCAGGGTTTCTAGCCAAAATGCCCTGGAGGGTAAGGGTTAATAAACTTTTTCCAAAAGATGAAACGTTCGCAAGCCATCATGTTAAACTTAGAGATTTTTGGTATTTACTTTCCTTTTGTACAAAAACAATCCTTCCAAAATGTTATTTATAAAAAAAAGGGATCTTGCAATCAACCACCCAGTTTTGAACATGGTGGATCAACGTATTAACTGAGACAACAGCTTTATCATATTTGGAAAATAATATGCTTTATGCATGGCATCTGCTCAACTACTTAACCCCTTGAGTAGGGTTATTTATAGTGAGGCGCCAGGGCGGTCTGTGCAGCCAAGTGAAATGGACACAATAGGTTTGTGCAGCCAAGCGTAACATACACATTAATCCAACAATGGATTGAAAATGCAGAAAATGGATGTATAGACATCATCCGGCCTGGTGGCAATTTTTGTTTGCATCTATTGGCGTCATCCGGCTCCAAAGGGTTAAGATCCTTCATTCATGCACCGTAATAATACTGTAACAATAGCCATTGGACAATGTGTTAAGGCACTTTGTTGACTGATTTTTTTCTCTTTTTTTTTCTGGTCATTGCCGTGCAATGCACAATGTAGTGCAACTTGAAATGTGTAATGAAAAGTAAGATGATGCTGTTTGTCATTTTTTTGTAGGACAGCCTGATATTTCAATCTTGTACGAGTTATTTGATTATCTTTACAACTGCCCTACTATCAAGTTGAACATACATACATATGCTTAAATTTGTATGCCTTTACTGTAAGGACTTGTTTTCCTAGGTAAACTTGAAGGAATGTCCCAGCGAAAAATGTAACCAAAAGAGTATTCCCCAGGTTTAATAAAGGATGTTTCAAAAGTATTAAACAGATGTTAATGCACGTTCATACGACTTGACCAATGGGAAAAGTTATATCAGACTTGTAATCAAGTCATCACAAGTCACATCGCAAGTCTGGTCTCAAGCCAAGTCACAAACTATTCAAACAGACTGCGACAAAAGCATTCCTTTGTTTGTCATGTTTGTTTTGGTTTATTTTTAATTTGCTTTTTAATACTCTCCTCAGATAAAACCTAATACAGACTTGGGAAACACACCAACACTACCCTCCTTGCCCAAGCTGAAACCAGGTTAGTATTCCAATGCAGATCTGATGTTCTTAACAATCCAATTTGAAATGTAACAAATGTATGAAAAAAGGTAAGGCTAATTATTAACCTTTATGAATTTGAATATTTGTCAATGTTTTGAGATTTGTTCACCTGGACCTTTAAGTGACTTGGCACAGCATGGCAGTAGAGTAGGAATTGAATGCGTGTCCTCGACTGCATGTACTGTAGCTGAAAGTTTCCCATCTTGCCATCTTGTCTCTGTCTCTGTTCTGGGGATGCTTGTCGGAAGTTGTCTGACTAACCATTGTCATATTTAGATTTTTAATATTTTTTTAGAAGATTAGAGCAGGCTAATCGAAACGTTAAGAACAACCCGAGAAGTCCCCATGGTTCTCCCTTGAATCATATTTCTCACTTATCGACAGTAGAGAAAACGAGTTGCACGAAAAATTGGTTCTCCCTTGAACCCTTCTCACTTAACGAAGGTTGAGATACGAGTTGTGCGATAAGGTTCTTTTCAGAGCCCATACCTCTCGTTAGTTGAGATAAACACATGGTGTTACCGCAAACCGAAACGATATCGATATTCCACCATGCAAAGCCTCAAACTTATATAGATTAGTTTTGTAATATTTTTTTATACACAACCCAATCCCACCAACAAAAAGTGCTGTGGTGGGCAAACAAAATCTCATAAAAGTGAGTTACAGGTTATAAGAACACACGCACCAGCATAATATGGGACTTCAAAGAAAAAAATCCTTGATACGTGCTTTGGCAAAATACTTCTATACATGTACATGAACCCCTGAGCTAATTACTAGAAAATGTTTCTATTTCCTTCCTGGAACACAAGATGATATTTGAACCCTTTTTAACCCCCTCTGAAAAAAAATTGACAGTATCTTGTCTGATGGATGCTTTCTTTGCCCCTGTAGACTCAATCAAACTTAGTAAGTGCAAGGCATCAGGTCTGTCAAGACGCCAGAAGAACAAGCCAACTCCCAAGACGGATGAAAATAGAGGCCTGGTTCCCAGACAACAGACACTGTTTGCCTTCATGAAGAAAAACAAGTGAGTATTATCATAACAAATCGTAGCATTTTCATTTTTTCTGCTCGGTGCTTTCTAAGAGCAAAAAACAAATCGCAGGCTCTGTCATGGTGCATGTCCAAGCAACAGAATCATGCATAAAAGTCGCCCACATAAACCTGACGGAATTGTTCGTTCATGGTTTCCTTTCTTCTGAAAATCCACAGCAGTGAGAGAAGAGAGGCCAATCCCACAATGCCCCTATCGCCCTCCAAGGAGAACATCCTTTGTGATGTAACACCGGAAGGTGATAACAGCCTGTGCAGCAAGGGAGTCGTCCGAATGCAGCGAAACATCTTCAAATAATTCTCTGTCCAGTTGCGAAGTAACAAGGGGGTTCGTTCGAATATACATGTATATGGAAATCATTCAGGCCAGCTACCACGCAGTCACTTTGAGGGTACTTTTTTTTCATTGGTCTCGGCAATAAAAAGCCACTCTTTTTATACCTGGATCACACACACACAATGGGCGTGTTTGTTTCACGTAGATCCGGAGCGTCGAAAGCTGCTCCGGATCACGTTTTTAGTGATCCAGCTCGCGAGGTGGGTTCGCAAGATCCAAGATGGCGACGTGCGAGACGGACAGAGAAAAGTGATGGTATTTTTTCGTAGATTTGAAGCATTTAACGAGCTATTGTGACAGTATTTACTCATAATTCTTTTACAGTGTATTTTTGTTATTAAAGCTATGTACGATTTATTTACTTTTCTGGAAATACTAGATAGTTTATCATAAAAATAGCCCTACAGAATCTGAAGCAGACGACATTGTCGTGTAATACAAATTCTCCCAGCATGCAACATGTAGCAAGAGGGATTCGCGATCCTGTTTGTTTTCATTCGGCTCTGGATCACCTCCCGATCCGTGTGAAACAAACAGGCCCACTGTGAACCACACAGAGCAAGTTTGATCAAAAACGATACTAAACAAATGCTGACTTTCCCCCAAACTTTGACTAGTCCAATACTTCTTGTAGACTCTGGAACCAGCTGGAAGGCTTGGTTAATTCCCTGGTTATTAATAGCAACATTTGACAAGTTAAGAGGGGATATGTGACTCAATAGAGGAATTTCACATTAGCCCCTTCTGCGCACTTCCGGGTTGAAAGCGAGAATGTCAGTGGCAAACACAACAATGCTTTCCAGCACATTCAGTCATGCATGAATTAATCAGGCCATAAAAGGAAGCGCAGGGGCACGATCAGCATAAAGTTGTTTACTGTGACATTGAGATCCTCGTTTTCAAACGCGGAAGTGCGCAGATCGGCGCTAAACTCGTCGTTGTGGGATTCCTCTATAGTTCGACTGGCTATCATTCACACTTGGATGCTATTGCGCTGGTGCAAGGTATGTCACGAATCAGCCACTGGTTAACCCCTTGCAGCTGACTGTTATCGGTGGGATGCTGGTATGCCCGTTATGCCAGAACTGGAAGGGCTGTGCAGTCGAGCGTAAATGCGAACAATAAACGCTACACTGGGCAGTAGTGGTCGTATTCCGCAGAAGCCCCACCCCCCCTTTGTGTGAATGAAGGCTTTGTTTGAAAAAGACCCATCTATTCATTACACTGCCATTCAAGAACAATATAGTTGAATAATGAATAGATTATATATGTATACAGGAGTGTGGCTACATGTTAACCGGCCCCCCACTGGTCTCGCCTCAAATTATGACTATGCCAATCAGCCGGCCGCAAGGGAGTTTAAGTCGTTGATCAAACTTTCTCAGATGTCAAAACCGTTTGCATGAGAAGAACTTATTTGTGACTTGGCACCTTGAAATGGAAAGAAAGAAAATGTGTAAATTGAGATTATGCTATTTCCTTAATGTACAGATAATAAGATGTTATTCCTAGCCCATGCTGTTACTTTTGTTGAAATCATGACCACTTGTTTGAGATAGAGCTCAAAGTCTGTGAACCAAGTAGACTGTACTCCACTTGGCCCCAAAAAACGACTAATGATATACAAAACTTTTGGATTTGATAGCCAATGGTTTTAACCATGTACAAATGTTAAAATCCAAAAGTTATTTTTGCCTTGTAACTCAGAATGCCATTGTGCAACTTTCTGCCATGTCACATTAACCCTTTGCGTACGGAAGACGCCATATTGCGTCTAAAAGTAAAAAGTGCCACCAGGCCGGATGACGCCATTTGCCGCTGTTTGTGCAGTTTCAATCCATTGTTGGATTATTGTTTACATGTATGTTACGCTTGACAGCACAGACACATTGTAGCAGTTCGATTGGCAGCCAGAACCGCCGCGACACCCCGACGTCTCCCGTAAAAACCCGTACTCAAGCTTTTAAATAATATCTCTCTGCAGTGGTGTATAGGATCTGTTATACCTGGGGACAAGTTCTTGTACGAGCTGAGCACACAAATATTCTCAGCCTAGACAAAAATTGATAAGTAAAAATCGGACAAAATGCTGTGTGATGTGTACTGCTTGTATGTTTGCTTAGTACATACATGTAAATTCCCTAAGCATTATTTTTCTGCGTTACCGCTCCATGCATTGGCCCTGGTGGTAATGATCTTACTTTGCTTGGAGGAGATCTTTTAATCGCTGTCCAGCGACTACAGACTATGCAATAAGGACTTTTTCCCCCTGGAGTTTGTTTCTAAACCAGTCAGGAACAATTTTGTAGCACTGCTACTCAGCAAAGTTGTACTAATTATAACAGAAAAAACTGCTTGTATTGTAACATCACTGTGCATATTGTTTATGGGTGTCCAGCAATGGACAGAGGATCCGTTAGAAAAAACGTGTGTTTCACAGTTGCATAAAATTGACGGACAGTGCTTAACCCCTTGAGTACGGTATTGTACGGGAGACGTCGGGGTGCCGCGGCGATTCTGGCAGCTATGCAAACCGCTACAATGTATTTGTGCAGTCAAGCGTAACCTATACACAATAATCCAACAATGAATTGAAACTGCACAAACGGCAGCCCTGTTTTTCGTGTGCATATTTGCGTCATCCGTACGCAAGGGGTTAAGCAAAGCACTACGTGTATATGTAGTGTCTGAATTTGACACTTGGGTTTTATTCCAGACTTTTGTCAAATACTGATTGAAATGTTGGTGCTATTTAATAAAATATATATTTGTTTAGATCACGTAGGAGGTATAGCTGAAAGTATAATACAATAGTCTAAAATGCTGAGCATGCAAAAAGTATTAAATGGACAAGCCATAATTCGTCGTTAAAATATTCAGTTCCACATTTTTCTTAACATTTTAATGCTAATCTGACAGTTGAAACAAATGGTCATTTTTTTTTTTCATTTCTGTGTTGAGTATACATTATACTGTTTACATTTATTTATTACAAGGGGACCTTGAAGCACAGAGTAGTAACAAAGTTTACTTTTGATCTATGCATAACATGAGAAGTTTTACAGGTGATTTCTGATGAACCGGGAACACTAACGGTTAATACCCCCAGATCCTCACTTCTAGTTTAGACTAAATGCTACATGCCAACCAACTGCGTTATATTGCGTGATATTTTTTGGCAAAATGCTGTTGCCCACCGGTGCAACGAGTGCAAGAAATTGCAACAAATCACACATTGGTGCTGCCTGCACACTGCTTGCGATGATGCATTGTGAAAGACTTCTAGCGCAGCTTGTGAAGCCATTTCACAAGAACGCTTGCCTACTGCATCCCCACTTGTTACCAAACCCTAAAATCACATTAATTTTCATGACAATTTGTACATTTGTCTTTGTTGAGGTAGTAGTTTATTTCTCACTGGTAACAAATATTACTTTAAACTAAGCACTTTCTCCCCAATTTGGTTTCTTGTATTAGAGATATATAATATACTGGAATGACAGCCTGACATTTCCATCTTGCACAAGTTATTTCATAATCTTTACAACTGGCTTACCGCGTGTGTACATACATGTACTTAAAGGAAACGTGCTTCTCAAACTGGCCGGATCACATTTTATTTCATGAATAAATTAATGTATATGAATTAAAAGCCAAACTGGTTCAAGTGAAGTTTTAGTGTGATTATTTGCCGCCCAAAAATTAACCCCCCCCCCACCTTTTTGGAATTTGTTGAGACTGAAATTGAGGGCGCTTCATGACATAGACCGAGGCACCGAAATTCATGGATCGACTGGACCCACCCGGTAAATGATGCATGTACATCGTATACACACGTATACATGTGTAAGTTGCAACAACTTACCCTGATTTTCTCCCTTTTAGCGAAGGCTCCTTGGGGGAACTGGCCGTTTAACTGCTTTCGCCTGTACCTTACTCACATCTGGGAACTTTGTTGGGATGGCAGTGGACTTGAGCATGATTTGAAAATACCAGTATCAAAACACGACGGCTCAAAGTGGTTGCTACATAACGCTCTTACCTTCACTTTCGCCATCCAAATTATTTGATATTTTGCATAAGTTGGAAATAAATGAAGGCTTACTCCAGCCTTCATTGTTTTGCTGCACCCAGCAGCCACACACCTTGCCGTCATGGCCGAAAAACACTATTTTGCTTAGATTTTGGACGAAGAATGTACACTCAATGCATACGCGTGATGAATGGGGCCGGCTCGAGCAGAATATGTAATGTGCCTCGGTCTACGTCACACACTTATGTTAATGAGGGTCTTACTCAGGGGGCGGAGTAGCTTGTACAAACATTTTCAAGAATTTTTTTCTTATATTTAATCTGGGAAATAATTGTCAAGATAATACTTTATTGTTTTAAGCAGGAATAATGCAATATAAATCCTAAATCATGTTTCCTTTAACGCCCAGTTCAATAAATATATAAGTAAAAAATGAAACCTTAAAAGTATTAATACATATACACCATTCACCAACTAACAGGAATAGTCGTAATCATGTCATGCACAAGTCTGGTCTCATGCTATTCAAACAAACTGACAAAAACATTCCTTTGTCACTGTTCATCATACCCTGTAGCTTGTAAGCGGACTTGTGATTGACTGAGTTACACTATGTGATGTATTCATGACTAAACTATGACACCTCACCAGTGTCCATCATTCCTGGAGTAACTTCCTGACACGGCCCTTCAATACTTCAAACTCCTCTGATGATAATGAGACACCCCGAATATGCTCTACAGCTCCAGCTTCTGTCAATTCATCAAAACATTCCTTGTCTGCAAAAGACCACAAATTAAAAAAAAACAATGATTTCTCAGATGGGGGCTTTTTTTCCCTCCGATTTAATAACATAAAAGAAATAGCAAATGAAAAATTGACAAAATTAGAAAACTGTCAAACCCACCAGAGAAAACTGGCAGGAGCGGGATTCGAACCTGCGACCTCCGGAATACCGTACCCGCACTCTACCAACTGAGCTATGTTGCCCTATGTTGGCAGTCTCCAAAATTGTCAGTGTCTTTGTTCAGGGGAGCGCTAGCCATATTCATACCCATAATGACGTATAGCCAGGGATCACACCCCAACTTTACGAGAAGCGACATTACGGGGATAACTCAATGAGGACATAACACTAACTTAATTATATCGTCAAACAAACCTTGTCAACAATTATATTTTAACCTGTACATGTAATTCTTTTTTTATTTTTAGTTCTGCTTGTACTTACTGAAGATAGGTAAATGACCGGCAAGCTCACACATTGCAACGTTGAATCCTACTGTTAAACATACATTTTCCAGCTTACCACCTAATAAAAAAAATATAGAAAACAAGTTGTAAATTGTATAGTCAGTAATAGTAATCAGTCTTATAGGAACAGTGAAGTTTCCTGGCCAAATACATATAGTTATGTTTGATATCTAGTGTCTGGATTTAAATCATTCACTTGTTTCCTTAAGCAAGACACTCCGCTGCAACTGCTTCCCTCAACCCACAAATAGGTTGAGGGAAGGTAGACGTTACTTATTGTGTGCAGTAGCAATGATAATACATTCCAATGAAACCAGTAAAAAAAATGCGTTTCCACTTCGTCCCTCGTCTTTGAGACATGCTGCCATTTCACTCAAGATCTGGAAGACTTATGTACAGTCGACTCCCGTTATAACGAGGTCCGGCGGACTTTCACAATTCTGTCGTTATAGCCGGAACCTCGCTACAACCGGAGCGCAGTTTTTCCCATTCGTTGTGTACAAGTTACATGCTACATGTATTTGTACATGTGCGCGCATGTTGTAATCGTGTAACGCACGTCCGAACTCATGGAAAGATGAACGTATGTTGGTATGTACGTCTGTTATTATAATATTTAACTGATGGTGATGAATAAAATATACCTTTAAGAGTACATTGTGTAATATTTGACGACCTGAATCCGGAGGAGAAGTCATCATCGCTGAGAAGAATCGCCGAGAAGAATCAGGCAAGTAGGTTACTCGCACAAATCGTGCCAAGTGACATTTTGCTTTCGTTTTGCATTTGCTGGAATGGGGCAAGAGAGGGCGCCAATGTTACTTCCGGGTTTTAGTGTCTCCTTGGATGTGAAATTATAATTTTTGGCTGTTTTGGAAACTTTGGCTGTTTTGGAAACTTTTCCAAAACAGCCCTTGTTTTCGTTAAGATTTTTTTTTTTTTCTTTTTTTTTTTTTTTTTTTTTTGTGCTTCCTTTTCAGACTTTTCCCCCATAGCATTTGTGCACGTTTTCTTTCTTACCGGCACTTTGGCTACTTTGGTGCACCCGATTGACTTTAAACTTGGCAGGCACTTAGACAAACTGCTCAGAATGTGTCCCGAACTTTTTGGTCATGATGACGTCATCACGTGATTTTTTATGAATTTTTGAAATTTTGAAATCGTAAAATTCTTTTAAATATATCTGGCGAACAAAACAAGGTATTTTCAAAATTCTTTTTGTTATAGCTTTGGTAGGTCTCAAAGATATGCCCTAAAAAGGAAAAAAATGTGTGACGTCATGATGACATCATCAAAAATGTGCTTTTTTAAAACACATATAAGGATAGGTCTGATCGTCATGAAAATTGGTGGGTAGGTAGATACTGGCACTAGGATGCAAAATCCAAAGTGACGTCATGATGACGTCATCACGTGATTTGTTATGAATTTTTGAAATTGTGAAAATCGTAACATTCTTTTCAATATATCTGGCAAACAAAACAAGATATTTTCAAAATTCTTTTTGTTATAGCTTTGGTAGGTCTCAAACATATGCCCTAAAAAGGAAAAAAATGTGTGACGTCATGATGACATCATCAAAAATGTGCTTTTTTAAAACACATATAAGGATAGGTCCGATCGTCATGAAAATTGGTGGGTAGGTAGATACTGGTACTAGGATGCAAAATCCAAAGTGACGTCATGTTGACGTCATCACGTGATTTGTTATGAATTTTTGAAATTTTGAAATCGTAACATTCTTTTCAATATATCTCGCAAACAAAACAAGAGATTTTCAAAATTCTTTTTGATACAGCTTTTGGTATGTCTCAAAGATATGCCCTAAAAGGCGAAAATTGTGTGACGTCATAATGACGTCATCAATTTTTTTTTTTAACGCATGTAAGGGTCGGTCCGATTAAAAATGTATACATTTAATTTTTCTCTACCTAATTCAACAATTTCGTGATCGTGGCTCACTCAAGTATTAAGAAATAACAGGCATCTAACAAATTGTGACCAAATTCAATATAACACAAAGGAATTCTGGGAAGGACAGAAACCATGGCTTTCATGTGGCATGCTGTCTATAAAGAGTTGATCTCTAGTCTTTTTTTCAAGTCGTTAGACAAGTCGTAGGCAGATACTTACACCAACTGCTCAGAATGTGCGCCAAACTTTTAGGTCATGATGACGTCATCACATGTCACGTGACGTCATCTTAAAGGGGCATTTTTGGAAACCATATATCTACAAAAGTACAAGTCACATTAAGTTAAAACGTGGTATTTAGTTATGCCAGCATGTGTTAGATGAAAATGTATGTGACGTCATGGTGACGTCATGATGACGTCATCGGCTAATTTTCTATGATTTTTTTCATTTTTGAAATTTCATTTAAATCACATAATTTTACACAAAAAAACAAAACAGCCCTGTGTTTGTCCACAAACACTGCACCAGATGTCTAGTCTTTTTTTGCTTCCTTTTCAGACTTTTTGCCCATAGCATTTGTGCACGTTTTCTTTCTTACCGGCACTTTGGCTACTTTGGTACACCCGATTGCCTTTAAACTTGGCAGACACTTAGACCAACTGCTCAGAATGTGTCCCGAACTTTTTGGTCATGATGACGTCATCACGTGATTTGTTATGAATTTTTGAATTTTGAAAATCGTAACATTCTTTTCAATATATCTAGCGAACAAAACAAGATATTTTTAAAATTCCTTTTGCTATAGCTTTGGTATGTCTCAAAGATATGCCCTAAAAAGTAAAAATTGTGTGACGTCATGATGACGTCATCAAAAATGTGCTTTTTTAAAACACATATAAGGATAGGTCCGATCGTCATGAAAATTGGTGGGTAGGTAGATACTGGCACTAGGATGCAAAATCCAAAATGACGTCATGATGACGTCATCACGTGATTTGTTATGAATTTTTGAAATTTTGAAAATCGTAACATTCTTTTAAATATATCTGGCAAACAAAACAAGATATTTTCAAAAATTCTTTTTGTTATAGCTTTGGTAGGTCTCAAAGATATGCCCTAAAAAGGAAACAAATGTGTGACGTCATGATGACATCATCAAAAATGTACTTTTTTAAAACACATATAAGGATAGGTCCGATCGTCATGAAAATTGGTGGGTAGGTAGATACTGGCACTAGGATGCAAAATCCAAAGTGACGTCATGATGACGTCATCACGTGATTTGTTATGAATTTTTGAAATTTTGAAATCGTAACATTCTTTTAAATATATCTCGCAAACAAAACAAGAGATTTTCAAAATTCTTTTTGATACAGCTTTTGGTATGTCTCAAAGATATGCCCTAAAAGGCGAAAATTGTGTGACGTCATAATGACGTCATCAATTTTTTTTTTAACGCATGTAAGGGTCGGTCTGATTAAAAAAATGTATACATTTAATTTTTCTCTACCTAATTCAACAATTTCGTGATCGTGGCTCACTCAAGTATTAAGAAATAACAGGCATCTGAAAATTGTGACCAAATTCAATATAACACAAAGGAATTCTGGGAAGGACAGAAACCATGGCTTTCATGTGGCATGCTGTCTATAAAGAGTTGATCTCTAGTCTTTTTTTCAAGTCGTTAGACAAGTCGTAGGCAGATATTTACACCAACTGCTCAGAATGTGCGCCGAACTTTTAGGTCATGATGACGTCATCACATGTCACGTGACGTCATCTTAAAGGGGCATTTTTTGGAAACCATATATCTACAAAAGTACAAGTCACATTATGTTAAAACGTGGTATTTAGTTATGCCAGCATGTGTTAGATGAAAATGTATGTGACGTCATGATGACGTCATCGGCTAATTTTCTATGATTTTTTCATTTTTGAAATTTCATTTAAATCACATAATTTTACACAAAAAAACAAAACAGCCCTGTGTTTGTCCACAAACACTGCACCAGATGTCTAGTTGTTGTTGACTTTGTGGAGTAATTGGGGATTGTTTCTGGAGGGATTCTTTTAAGTTTTTATAATTTCGGATTAACCTATGTTTTTTTGGTGGGGCATTTAAAGTTTCTGGGACAACTGTTTTCAGTGGGACTTTGTTTTTGGCGGGGGGGGGGGGGTTTGTTGAGGGTATTTTTAAAACTTCATATTCCCAGTTTGCCCAGATTGACACGCAATAACAAAAGATATGGTGCATTTTTTTCTAATGCATTTTTTAATAGCCACAAGCCAACAATAGCGAGCAATTACGCACCCGATGTTCGGGCGGCAGCACTAAAGGCTATTCTAGATCCTTACAATGATAACACTTATCTCCCGAGCGCCCCCTATTGTCCGTTAAAAAACATTTGGCGGCGTGGTGCCGCAGTCGTGAGCCTGGTCATGCTAAGGGAAACCGCAGCGGGGGGATTAGCGACTAGACCGGCTGCGCTGATTATCACCGTCCCATTGAATTTATTTAAGATCGGCGAGATGAAATAACGTTGGGTTGAAGTCCTTACAAAGGTACATTGATGGGTGAAGCTTAGGTGCGTTGCCTGAATTAGGAAAACAGGAGCATGATGCCCGTATCGGGACAAAAGGTTTGTCGTTGACAAGCTGCAGTGTCCGTAGTTTTGAAAAGATGTCGTTGTAAATGGGTTGAGAACAATGGTTTTGCTCGCCTGGGGTCGGCCAAAATCGTCGTTTTAGCCGGAGTCTCGTAATGTCCGTGCCCGTAATAACCAAATATTTCCCCATAGTAATGTACACGAATTGATCGGGACTGGGAGAATGTGCTCGTTACATCCGGGATATCGTTATGACCGAGCTAGTTATAATGGGAGTCGACTGTACATGTATATATATATATATATATATGACTGCTGTGTCCGTGGCTTTTCAGGCATGGCACCCCGAAAAATAAATGTTCAAATTGAATAGCTAAATATAACTTGTAGGGCTGTCCCGAATATTTGAATAAATATATAAGCACGTACAGATACGACTCTGATGCTGTTTTAGTAGAAAAGTAACGGAGCTTAGCAGTGTGAAATGCTGCATTTTTTTCAAAAGTAACTTTTTTGTGGCCAGAGGTTTTTGTTCCCGTCCGTAGAAAAACTCTTGTTTTTACACTTGTAAAAAAAATATTCCTGCAAAAACGCAGGCTGAAGTTTGGTTTCTTATCGGAACGTTCCGTACCCGTAATGATCTTGATACAACTGCGCATGCAAAAAAAATGTTGATCGAGCAGTCCATAATATCGATCGTATCGCCGCACGTAAAACACCGGCGTTATGGCGCGGCATGCAGTTGCAGCTGACACGTGAAAAACTTGATCGGCGAGTATCGAATATTGGAATATTCGGTCAAATTCAGTTTCGAATAATCAAATACTGAATTATTCGAAAATGAACAGCCCTACTAATTTGTTAGCATTAGGTAAGTAATGAACTTTCCGATAAGACATTTCACCCAAAAAATTGATTGAAGACAAGTATTAAACACAATGAAGTTTCAATCTCAGCAATATTCTCAGTCTTCATGTACAGGGCAATCATGGTACGTAAAGCTAGGCCCAAATAGATTGCAGATCGAGAGTGCAATAAGTGTTTTTTGTTCTTTTTTCATTTAAAAATACACAATGTAGTTTTCCTCCAGTATTCATTTGTAGGAAATCCATTCAACTGATTTTTTTTAGCCAGAGCATGGACACTGCAACTTTAAGTGTACTAAAAGTTACGAATGAAGTTTTTTTAGCATTTGAAAATGCGTCATTGTTGACGAATCTCTGTGTGACAGTTTTTGCAGGTAACCAATAAAATTCCCAAAGATAATTACATTACGTTACCTTAGGCTCTGAATCATGTTTAACTGATCACAGACCATGCGTTACTGGAGCGATCTCTTTTCTGTAATACCGTATGTCACTTACCAAAAGAAGACTTTCTGGGCCACAAAACGACTCGAACCACCTGCTCCATCTGGCTTCCATCCCCCAACTGGTCTCCTCGTGTTATGAACAGATTATGCGCTATTTCCTGCTGTTGTAGAATGGACGCCACTTTGTACACTGCCCTGAGAGTAATAGCAAAAATCAATATTAGGTTACAGAATAGAAACAAAATCAATACCATCAACAATCGTTCACTTATCGTTAAAGACCAAAATCAAAATGAATGGAATAATTCATGAAGACAATTTCTGGGGTTTTTAGTTTTCAATTCTGAGAAATGACATTCTCAAGATTTTGTAAGCTTTCTTCTTTTATATCGGCTGAATTAAAGAAATGTACCTTGCAGTGTCTTGCGCAGCATGACCTTTGACCTGGAAGATGAAACCTTTGACTGGCCAATCAGTGAGTTCATGGCATGGCCCAATGACTCGTGCTGTTGCCTGAGAAAGAAGAGGTTAAGTGATCGTTATAGGTAGATGATGACAATTCAAAATTAAACACAGCTTATTCAAAACAAACAAACAAGCCAGCCATGAAAAAAATTCTACTTTAATTTAATTTAACACAATCATAACCTTGTCTCACAAAAATAGCAGCATAATTTGAATTCTTGTTTTCATTTGAAAAAGTGGTAATTTTCCGAAATTCAATTTAAAAAAGATTGCACTCCACTCATGCACAAAGGTGCTATTTTTCCTTAACAAAGGATCCCAACTTTACTAAAATCATTCATCCAAAATAACCCAACAAAGTTTTAAAGAAATTTTGGTTGAAGATGGAGTCCAAACGTGGAACCGTCTAGAAAATGTAGAAACCATTTGATATTATTGTACACAACGTTACAAGGACACCACTGTTGCGCTTCTGGTGACATCATGCTTATGAATATGAAAATTTACATCAACATTAAAATGTTATAATCCAGTCATTTTTAAGTCATTTCTCAATCGACTATCATTTGTAAGGTAAGTCATTCAGAAGTTTAACAAAACCAATTCATACTTTCACAAGAACAAGACTTATGGCTGATTACCTTGGAGAAAACAATGATTTGTTAAATGACTTGAAACTAGAACTAACGGAGTGCATGGGGTCATATCGGGGTCAGCATAATAAAAGTAAACATAGTCCGCATACCGTTTTTCTGATGGTGAGATCGTGCTCCAAGTAGTAGCCGTGAAAGTGTTGGTGGTTTACCGATGCCATTGCACACAGACTGTTGAACCCAAGTATAAAACCACTGGGAAAGAAAACTAAAGTATACATTGATTCTGTTCATCATACGTTCTTAGGGCTGTCCCGAATATTCGACTATTCGATCGTCAACCGAATATTTGAATACCTTTTTGCCGGTTCGAATATTCTAAAAAAATATATAAGCACGTACAGATACGACTCTGATGCTATTTTAGTAGAAAAGTAATGGAGCTCAGCTTAGCAGTGTGAAATGCTGCACTTTTGTCAAAGGTAACTTTTTTGTGGCCAGAGGCTTTTGTTCCCGTCCGTAAAACCCTTGTTTTTACACTTGTAAAAAAAATATTCCTGCAAAAACGCAGGCTGAAGTTTGGTTTCTTATCAGAACGTTCCGTACCCGTAATGATCTTATACAACTGCGCATGCAAACAAATGTTGATCGAGCAGTCCATAATATCGATCGCCGCATGTAAAACACAGGCGGCATGCAGTTGCAGCTGACATGTGAAAAACTTGATCGGCGAGTATCGAATATTTGAATATTCGGTCAAATCCAGTTTCGAGTAATCGAATACTGAATTATTCGAAAATGAACAGCTCCAATACAACTTCTTATCCCTAATATCTTACAAGCCCCCAAGGAAGAGTCTGAATTCTGCATCAAATTGCCCGTTTAATTTACCTGTGTGCGCTCAACAAGACAGTTTCCAGTGCAAGGAGGATGGCATCTTCTGTAAGAGCCTGTTGAAAGTTCATAATTAACAACACTGTATTAATTTGGAGCGTTTGTATATCCCCTAAATAACTGGGTGGTTGAAATCTTTTTGGGGGCGTGGTAACACCAAAAAAAGAAAAGAAAATATTAACTAGTCAGTATCTCTTTATGGTTTATTTTGATGAATTTTGTTTGGGGAGGTTCTTTTTAAAATGTAAATATGTGACCACGGAACAGGTGGAAAGTAGCAAAAGTTGAAACTGGACAACACTGTATTTACTAAAAAAATACATGCAGTAAGCTTTCCTTTGATTTACTGTGTTCCTGGGCCAGAAAATAACCATTTTGAAGTTATTAGAGTCTTGACACCCCTTGTTTTGAGAAAATAAAGCTCAAAGTTTGTGTTCAACCCCCTCCCCAAAAAAAAATTTTAAAAAATAAATAAATAAATACATTTTTTTAAATAAAACGTTTGAGGTTTAATTCAGTTTTAACACTTTGGGATATGCTAGAATAGGGCTTGTAAAATGTCAAATTGTTAAAATTCTAAATATTGACTTTTCAGTGAAAATTGTTTCTGCTAAACTCAGAAAGCCATACAGCCATAGTGCAACTTTATGCTCATTTTGTGGTGCCAGGACACATAATTATACAGTCTGTGGAAAATTGAGAGCCCTGCATAAAAAGGAAACGTTTAAACGAACCATGCAATAAGTGACGTGGCAGCACGAAATGAGTGTAAGCAGTTTCAAGCAGAAACAACCCTTTTTCACTAAAAAGTCGATTTGGAGATTAACATTTTTACATTTGAAAAGCCTTTTTTTGTCATATCCCAAAGTTTTGAAAACTAAATTCAATCTCGAAATATTTTTTTGGGGGGGGTGATTTTTTTTTTTAACCGTGTTATACTCGGCACAGTTCCAAAAAAGTTTTAAAATGTTAACACGTTGACTGCCGACTACGAGTATATTCGTAGTGATGGGTGTACCGGATTCTGCCACTACGAGTATACTCGTAGTGAACCAATACACTATTGTTATGGTAATTGAATACTCTGGCATCACCGAAGACGCATCAAATACGCTGCTGGCAGTATGAGTACATCAATGTATGGAATGGTTGTGATCGATAGAGACAGCTTGAAAGCAAAGATCATCAGTGGCAATGTGGTGGCGCCCTATAAATTATGGCTGGCAGTCAACGTGTTAAAGCAGGGCCAAGAAATGAGCTACAGCAACACACAATACATCAAATTAAAGCTTATTGCATGTATTTTCAGGAAATACAGTAATCTCCAGTTCCACCTGTTTTCACACACATAAACACGTCTTCATTTGGAATAAAAAGGAGAACAGCAGTTTTAATTCTTATTAAATCTTTTCAAATTAGGTCATTTAAGAGGGCACTATTAAACCAGTCACCCGTACAAAAAAAATTGATTCTTCAAAACAATCCATCAACTACGCTTTAACCCTAACCCTCCAGGGCATTTTTGCTGCAACCCTGCCAGACGCATCAGATTGCAAAGTGGAGCTGTCAGCACATATGCACTGTGCTGCGTCTGGAAGGGTTAGGGTTAAAGAAATGTTGATTTGAGCAAGCTATTTTTCATGCGTTCATGACCCGGGGTTGTTTGGAGGGTTTAGGCAGCGTTTTTTCTCTGTGTGGTGCTTGTGATTGTTAAAGGTTTTATCCTGCATTGTATTTTATATTGCCTTTTCTGGTATTTTAACTTTGTTTTATAGCTAAGTTTCTTTCGATATTTAAGTATCTAGTTTTCTGTGACTTTTAGGAACCTACTGAATTTTAGTCTTAATTCCTTGGTTTTTATTGTTTTATTGCGAGGCGCTTTGAGGTTTTTTTACATAAAGCGCCATACAAATGTCTGTTATTATTATTATTATTATTATTATTATTATTATTCATAAATATATATGTAACTTTGCATTTTTTTAAATCCAAAAGAATTCCAATCGCTCCATTTTAATGGAGCGATTGGAACTTCATACAGTAACATGAAAATAATGCTGTCATACATGTATTATTCATGAGGCACAAAAATCCTACTGTGTGGCCCCTTTATCAGAGATAAAAGAAAATGTCTGATACGAACCTGAGGTCTGCACTGGAATCGTCTAGGTACTAGAAGGATATTACAATACTCGAGGGGACTGACGTTGATGATCACACTATGATGCTGGCCCTCCCCTAGGCTATTGTTGACGTGATTATTGTCCGATGTGAAGTCATCCGTCTTCCTGTCTGGACACAGTTCAAATAGCACCTACAGATAGCATACAGATTCAGAGAGTTTTGATTTTGCCATTGTTAACCCTCCTATGCAAACATGCATTCTGAGCCATGTTGTTGTATGGGTCAAAATCAGTCAAGGTGATTGTTTGTGACCCTTCTGCCACATGTACAAACCACATGTAATCTGACCCTGTCTGTGTACAAAGTATAGGCAGGGGAGGTGGAAGGAAATTTTGACTGATTTTGACCTTATAAATAGCACAAGGGATTTATAATGCATGAAAAGCATACATCTTTCTAATGGTGGTATCAAATGTATACATCACCAATCACCATTATGATATTTAAAAAAAAAAGGGGAAATTTTGTGTATAGAGTGCTATTTGTTCAAGCGATATGTATATATGGTATTACTATATGGTATTACACTGCATACTATACAGTTTACTACTAGTAGTATTTTGTACGTAGCTTTGAGGTTAGGGTTAAAGAGTACATGTAGTTTCAAGATTCACACACATTTTCTTTTTCAACAAACTCTTGACGGTAATATGTTCGGTGCATTCAGAAAGCAGTATGCTGTTTTTTTTTCTGCTTGAGTGATTCATGCTTGACTCGGCAAAAACCCTGGAACTGGGGGGGAAATATGCCAGAAAACCATGCTGGAGAGCTACACTGCTGTGTGGATGGAATATGTCAGGCAACTTTCAATTTTAAAGTCTGAACCAGAATATGAAAAACAATTCTGTATCTTTATGCAAAAGACAGGTGTGGTTTTCAGGTTAATTCAGATACACCCTCCCGCCCCCCAAAAAAATACAACCCCACCCCCTAAAAAAAATTACAATAAAATAAAACAATTGTGAATTTACAATAATGCTGACACTTTTTCATAAATGAATGCAACAAGATCCAACCAGTGGTCATTTTCTATTGAATTATGTTGGATTAAGTACTTTTCACATTTCAGTATTGCTTGATAGTGCAGAAGTATTAAAACTTAATGAACTTTATTTTAACTAGCACAAACCCAATTTCTGTTTTCAAATTCAATGTGAAGACCGAATCCAATGGCAAAAATGCCCCTCCTGGTTAGGGCTGTGCGTTCACGGGTAATTTTGGATCCGGGTACCCGAACGCCACACTGGTTCGGTTCTCGGGTACCCGGAAGTGGACCGTAAAAAAACAAACAAACAAACAAACAAACAAACAAACAAACAAACAAACAAACAAACAAACAAACAAACAAACAAACAAACAAACAAACAAACAAACAAACAAACAAACAAACAAACAAACAAACAAACAAACAAACAAACAAACAAACAAACAAACAAACAAACAAACAAACAAACAAACAAACAAACAAACAAACACTGTCTAATCATAGAGCAAGGTTTGTAATGTCCTTGTGTGCACCGTGCAGCCGCTAAAAGGCCCCCGCAAAAATAGTTTTGCTTCCGGTTACCCGATCTACCCTAATTTTACGGCTGCGACCCTAAAATTTGTATCGGCAAGTAAAAACAAAACATTACAAAATCAATTAAAAAAATAGTCCTGTTGTATTTTCCGTCTTCACAAAACGCCTCTCAATAACATATTTCCGTCAAAAACGCTTGTAATTTGTTTGCCTACTTACATTTGCTATTTTTTTTTTAAAGAAACCTCCGTTGTTTTTACAAGTTCCCTTCGCGATTACAAGTTCCTTTCGGTGCGTGATTTCCTATCACCATGATGAAAACACGTGTGTCATGCTCAATGCAGCAATGCTGTACTGGTTCCCGCCGCGCCGCCCACTAAGTGCCAAAGAAGGCATGCCAGTGGAAATGCGGCAACCAGTCTATGCATGCACTGCATGCCGCACGTGCACTGCACACAGGGCCGGGGCCGGGGAGCGAGTGCCGTGTGCTGATTGGACGGCACGTGTGCGAGGTGGACTCACTGAACTGCGTGATTGGTCTACTATGGCTCTTCATATGGACTTATTGGTTGTTCGGCGCCGGCCAGATATCACAACGTTCGTAATAGCCTGTGATTGGGCGACTGCACAGAGCGTGCCACTATCTTCTTGGTAAAAAAAGAGGTAAGCCTTGTCCAAAGCGATTTTATACTGGGGCGGTTCTTCTGTCGCAGGGACGGCGAAAAATATCCAGCACAAGAACAAAAATGGGGGGTCATGTAGTGTAACCGCCTTATTAAGGCAAAGTTACGATCTTGGCTTTGTGTTTATTACTGATTTCAATTATTTCAGGGACACCAGGACCTTTGAAGTTGAACATTAATTATGTTAAATTTGACCTATTATATAAGACATTCTCCATTGAAGACGTTTTCACATCTGCAGTCATTACCTGTCGTCCAGTCTCTATAAAAATATCGTTTAGAAGGTTCAGATATTTAAAAAGACCTCGAGTACGGTTATTTACAGGAGGCGCCGGGGTGTCGCGCCGGCCTTTGCTTGTGCAGTCAAGCGTAACATACACAATAATCCAACAATGGATTGAAATTGCACAAATAGCGGCAAATGGCGTCATCCGGCCTGGTGGTACTGTTTTGTTTTTTGCGCCATTTTGGCGTCTTCCGTACGCAAGGGGTTAAATATTAAATCATCCACAGAGTACGAGTTAACCTGGCATGCCTGGGTACGAGTTAACCTGGGTACGAGTTGACTCGGGTACGAGTTGACAGGGCACATGTACATGTAGTCGGACACCAAAATAATCACACACCATAAAACAAATTTAATACTCCAAGCAAAGCCTCCTCCAAGCAAAGCCTTGTATTGTTTTTGTTTTAACGTATACCCGTAGGCCTAATACGGAGAGCGCTTCCCATTCCCGCTGCCCCAGTGTCTGAGCAACGTTCACTCTCTCAAGATCAATATTACTCCCGCCCGCTCTTTGATCATACCGCGGAGCTAGTTTAGCCCCAGCGTAAACCGCAGTTCACTTCCATTGACAGACTATAATAAGCAACAAGATAGCTATAGATAAGATACAAACAGCGTTGGCCGACCACATTATTGATACTTTCCATTCACTGCATTTTTGTTGACGCATTGTTTTCAAAACACCGCCGGACGGTTCGGGTCTTTCGAGTCGGAACAGAGTTTGAAATAGATCGAATTCTCTGTATTTATTTATTTATTTTTGGTATGAAACCTTACATTGAATTTTTCACCGTAAGTTTCGGGTACCCGAACCGGAAAAATGGAACCGGATATTGACGCCGGCATTCGGGTATCCGGGTACCCGGATACCCGGAACAGGCCTACTCCTGGTTGTGTCATGTGACGAAACAACCTCACAATTTTGTCAAACTTGCATTGAAATCCTTGTTGAGAAACCATGAATTTCCTTGTTTCTACTTGCCACTGTCAACCGTAAAATGCCACTCTGAATTTAATCGCAAGTCTTGCATTGTACGTCAGTGGGATGGTAAATATTTTAAAAAGCGATACTTTCACTGACTAGTAGCAATGTACATGTATGTATGGCAATTGAGGAGAGGATGGTGCTAAACCTCTACCCACACTTGAAAAACCAAACCTATCTACAGTTATGCCCAAAATTATTCATACCCTGTGAAAAATCTGGTAGTTTGCTTTTTCTCTCATACATAAAAGCTGGATTGGCGCAACTTAGGCTTTACTTAATGACTTATAGTTGGCATATACCAATCTACATATATTTTGGTTTCACATCATCAGCATAAAAGTAGAAATAATATATAAAATGATTCACAATACCCCGAATTTGGCATAGGTATGAATAATGAGGGGCATAACTGTATGTTCGATACAGTTACTTTTGATAAATACTAACTTCTTTTGAATCAACTTTGGTGAAGTTGAAAATGTCTGGGTTGAACGGCTGGTTGATATGATGCATCACTTGTGGCTTCCGTCTCTCTACGGCCCTCTTAATGTTCAGCTGCAAAGATTTAGAACGTAACGGCAAAATGCAGAATTAAAAAAGGGGTAACTCAAAATTGTACATGGTACCTTGAAGTTCATGGCACTTCAATCCGATAAACCACGAGTTCAACCACGAGGTCAACCTCGAGGTCAACCTCGAGGTCAACCTCGAGGTCAACCTCGAGGTCAACCTCGAGGTCAACCTCGAGGTCAACCTCGAGGTCAACCTCGAGGTCAACCTCGAGGTCAACCTCGAGGTCAACCTCGAGGTCAACCTCGAGTTACCACTTCTTTAATTTTGTATTTTCCCCTAATGCGTGCAACAAATACTGGCTGCACATCACAGGCCTGTATCTTTCCAACTTCTCCTGACTATCTACATGCACTGGCATATTCAATGGTGGGATCTCTGGGTCCTGTGTTATCCCCAAGTGATTTAATTAAAATCAATTTTGGGATTTTAACTCTTTTACATTCAAAAACCCCTTTCTATCATATCCTGAAGTTACTGAATTAATCTCAAAATTTTGTTTGGGGGATTACACTGAGAATATAATTTGCACAGTTCATTGACTTCGAGCTTCATTTTCTAAAAATAGGAGGCCATGACTCTAGCAACTACAAATTATTATAGCATGGACTAGGACTGAGCTACAGCAAAACACATTACATCCAATTCAAGCTCACAACTTTTACTTTAAATACCATAATCTCAATTCTGAATTATTGCTACTTTCCACCCATTTTATGCTGCAAGGTCACATGTGTGAAAACAGGTTTGGAATGCTTATTTCATGCACTGTTCCCTTTAAATTATGAGACCTTCAAAACAGTCACCACATTACCGCCACAGAATTTGCGATTTGTATGAAACCATACCAAAAATGGATATACATGTAGTGAGAAAAGAGACACACCACCACATGATTTACACATTAATTGATGATTGCCTTGGGCCGTTCATTTGCGAATAATTTAGTATTCAATTATTCGAAACTGGGTTTGACCGAATATTCAAGTATTCGATACTCACCGATTTAGTTTTTCACGCGTTAGCTGAAACTACATGCTGGTAAAAAGTTGCACAAAAAGCACACCGGTGTTTTACATGCGGCAATCGATATTATGGACCACCCGATAAACATATTTGCGTTTTTGCAGTAATTATTTTATAAGTGTCAAGGGTTTTACGGACAAGAACAATAAACCTCCATTCACAAAAAATTACCGTTGACAACTGTGGCATTTGACAACTTTTGTAACGGCAACGTTTCTATTAAAATATTATTTTTTCATATATTCGCACCAGGAAAAAAGTATTCAAATATTTCAGGACAGCCCTAGATTGCCTGAAAATGAGATGCAGGAAACCACAATGAAACAATTAGTTGTTCTATCATTCACTGATGATTTGTTATCCCCTTTCAAATTCAACCCTTGAAGTGACTTTCTGACTTTCTTTGACTTGTATTCACCTGGGCAACCATTTGCAAAGGCCCTGGTAGGATCTTTGTCTGTAGATCATCGAGCTGGTATCGAAAACATCCCATTTGGACGGCAGCATCCCACCTGGAACGTAGTTGTCTGTCAAACTGGAAGGAAAAACGAAATTGCATTATGGCACATGACAAACTCTATGATGAGATGATGGAAACACATAAAAGAGGAATGGTTTGGCACACATTTTTAGCCAGCACTGTTATAATTGTCACATAAGGAAACAAAAAAGTGAGTGTGGCTGTCCTGGACAGCTGAATACACACTATAAATCAGCACTAACTTATCAGCAAATGCCAGGTTGTATAAACCCTCCTTCTCTCAGGGCCAAAATGGAGCCAACTACCCTATATATCAAAACCTATCAAGTGACAGGTTGTGATAGTTATAACTTGTAGGGGGGTTTACCGGTAATACAGTTATGTGATTGGACTTTAGTAAAAAAAACTTTTAAAAACTGTCTCGGTCTTGGACCACGTACCATGTCTCGGTCTCTGACCACCAGGTCTTGGTCTCAGACCAACAGGTCTTGGTCTCAGACCAACAGGTCTTGGTCTCAGACCAGCTGGTCTCTGTCTCAGACCAACAATCTTGGTTTTGGACCATGAGGTCTCGGTCTTCGTACTACCAGTTTGATACCAACCTTACTCAGTTGTGTGTTCCCATGCTCATCTGGCTGTGGAACTTGAGCCAACATATCTTGACTTGAATACAAAAACTGCTGCATGGTACTCATGATGCCACAATCACCCTCTGTATAAGGTTATTTTCTGGGGAAAAATTATACACACACAAACACACACAGTCATGTAAACGGGTGCAATCATGGACCTCCCATTGTTCCTCTTTTGTTTATACTCTAACTTTTTCGGAAGGCCTCCAATTGGTTTTGTACACGATTTTCAATCGTGGACGTTAGGTCAAACGTGGACCCCTTTGTCTACGCTCGAATTCTTTTGTCCTAGGTCCACGATTGCCGGCATATACAAACTCACAAACAATTTGAGAAGAATAAAAGATAAAAAGTCAAATGGGGTCTAAGCTAAGATTGGCGCAGGATGGCAGATGACGTATGCATGATGTATCTAGACTTTTTGCTCTCCTTTTCCCTAATTTGGCATCATTCACCTTTTGTCAATTGAAATGAAAAATTATATTTTTCTTAACCCCAACATTCCTGAATCCTTCAATTTCAGTAAAAAGAACAGCGTCAAAACAAATTATTTCAAGAAAAACTACTTGCTTTAGGCCTAACGTTACATGTTGAAGCTCCTTTTAAAAAGTGCCCGGAAGTTTAGGTTCTCGTCAACTCACGTACGTTCCCGGGGTCAACTTAGTTACACGCTCTATTGCAAACATAAAGAAAAACATAAGAATAGACGATCTGAAATTGTCCCCAGAATGGGGTCGACTAGTCCATTAAATCTTTAATATCTCGACAACCACAAATCCAATTTTCAAAATTCCAAAAATATAATAGTACATTATGGAAGCTTTCAAGAAGCAGACTCTACAGGAAAAAAATTAATGAAACATCCTCTTCCTCCAATATAAACACAAACAAACAGTCAATAGCCAAGTGTCGTGAGTAAAACTACGCGATCCTATTCCTATTTCACATCAGTTTTATCATAGAGCTCTAGGCATATGGTTACATTTTTGGAAGTAAAAATGACGTACCATCACTCGGATCGTATCCTTTGATACACGAACTTTCACCAGCAGCCGAAAAATGTGGAAAGTGAAGGCTTTACCAATAAGTCAGGCCAACAAATTTAAAGAATCAGCTTTTTACAGCTAATTACTAACTATAAATGCAGAGGGATGCTTCCGAGCCGGTGACACTGTACTGACACTGAGTGACAGGTGTCCTGCAGAAGTCGAAAATGTGACTGCACGGTGACCTTTGTTGGTCGCCCTCTGTCGTCAGTATTAATTCACCTATCGCGATCGAACACGTCATACGTCAACGCAGCTTGTGAATTATCACATCAATTATTATTCCACGTCAAACGCGCAAAATCTGAGACAACAAAAATTACCGCACAAAATTCCCATAGGGTTGTCTAAGGGGCGTGGTTAACTCGTAAACGGCGATAGGTCAATTCTTTGAAGTTTCTGCAGGAGTTTAAGACTTATACGGTGTAACAAAAAAGACACGTTTCTTATATTATTTTGGAATTTTTTTTGGTCATATAACTATTAAAATCTTACATCTTGACAATTTTCTTTGTCGATTGGGATGATCAATGGATTACATTGGATGATCTATTTTTTGTTATTAATTAAGGCGTAATTGATTTATTTTCAAATTTGGAGGGGAACACGGGATATGGGGTTAGGATTTATTTTATGTTTTTGGGCAGGGCGCGCGGCGTTGTAAAATTGTCGGGCCTATACTTAGATTGAAATTTTTACATATATGCAATCAAATCCCCATTTTGTTTGGCCCAGCATTTATTTTATAAATTGTATCTGTGGGGTATTTGGAGGGTAGCCCCCCCCCCCCCCCCCCCCCCCCCAAAAAAAACCCAGTAATTTATCTAAGGATTGGCTCCCGTCTGAGGAGTCGAACCCTGGAATAAAAAGATACCATTTTCGGGTTATGAATTTTATTTGTTTTCCAGAGCATGTGTGAAAGTCCTCCACCTATCGGCCAGTTATGGTGTACTATTTACGACACACCGCTTTACCTCTTCCACACGCGACGCGACTATACGACGCGACGGCACGACGGCTCCGTTGCATCGTGCCGTCGCGTCGTGCCGTCGCTTCTTTACCATTACCTTTGTGCACATTCTGGCGTCGCGTCGTACGTCGCGTCGTGCCGTCGTGCCGTCGTGCCGTCGCGTCGGTTTTTTTTCAGCTTGCACCGTCGTGCGTCGCGTCGTGTGTCGCGTCGTGCGTCGCGTCGTGTGTCGCGTCGTGCGTCGCGTCGTGCTCGCATCGTGCGTCGCGTCGTACTCGCGTCGTGCGTCGCGTCGTGCGTCGCGTCGTGCGTCGCGTCGTGCTCGCGTGGAGTAGTCATGCTAGTGGGCGTGTTTGTTTCACGCAGATCCGGAGCGCGATCAGTGATCCGGAGCGTCGAAAGCTGCTCCGGATCACGTTTTTAGTGATCCTGCTCGCGAGGTGGGTTCGCAAGATCAAAGATGGCGACGTGCGAGACGGACAGAGAAAAGTGACGGTATTTTTTCGTAGATTTGAAGCATTTAACGAGCTATTGTGACAGCATTTACTCACAATTCTTTTACAGTGTATTTTTGTCATTAAAGCTATGTACGATTTATTTACTTTTCTGGAAATACTAGATAGTTTATCATAAAAATAGCCCTACAGAATCTGAAGCAGACGACATTGTCGTGTATATACAAATTCTCCCAGCATGCAACATATAGCGAGAGGGATTCGCGATCCTGTTTGTTTTCGTTCGGCTCTGGATCACTTCCCTATCCGTGTGAAACAAACAGGCCCAGATTAACCCGCTAAGTTTAAGCGCGCATGCGCTTAACCGCGCGGTGAACAAAAGGCCTGAGCTTTTGTATTTGAAATGTGTAAAAAGACGATTTTGCTAGAATTCTGCTTGTATTTTCCCCATTTTAGTAGCAAAAAATCTACAGAATCAACAACGGTACACTGTAAAAAGTGACTCCACCTCATGCACGTGAATCGACTAAGTTCATGCACGTGAGGTGTCAACGTTGGGTAATACACACACCTGAGGTTAAACCAACAGTTACCTCATGTACATCAAGTACTCCATGTGATGAAAACTGTCACCTTCCTAACACCTCATGCACTTGAACTGCGGGTTTGTGTTAGTGCGAATTATTAATTGAGAACCTTGATTGATTGATTGATTTTAAAAACCAGAAAACCTCACGTGCTTGAGGTGAAAGTTGACCCAATGAAACCATTACTTGACGCACCTGGTGTGAAACCCATGATGTTATCTTTCCTGCTTGAAGCATTATTCTTTGGGCAGAATATGAGGCGGAAGGATTTAATGACCTTTTTATTATCGCTTTATGAGAACTTTTGAAAAGAACACGTTTGCCCAATTGACTGACACAACTATTAAAGGGGCTGTATCGTCACGATCATAGCAGGCTTGCGGCCGGCTGTACACTGAATCCCGAACTGAGATGAACGCAGATGAACCCAGTAATAACTGCAAATAATACCCCACGACCGCGCGCTGACCTACAGGGCGCGCGCCAGATCAGATTACAATTGCAATGACTGCTTCATGCATGATCCTGTATAGTTATGATACATACTGCATGTACAAGAGGAAAAAAAAGAAAACAAATCTTAACGAAAACAAGGGCTGTTTCGGAAAACTTCCGAAACAGCCAATAATATTTTTCCTCAATTGCCGGATAGGGCGACACATAATCCTGGAAAAGGGTGGGTTAGGGTGACCTGGTCGAATAGGGCGACACATAACTGTCGCCCTATTGTAAAAGTCGCCCCTTTTGAGTGTTTTCTAGTAAGGCGCGTGGGGAAAGTGCTCTAAAAGGGCGACACTCGTGTCGCCCCAATAAGGTTATTTCGGGAAGAGTCGCCCATTTGCCGCGTCCAGGAGATTTCTAATAATAATAATAATAATATTATAATAATAATAATCAATTCATTTATATAGCGCAAATTCCATAAAACATGTTCAAATGCGCTTTACAAGATAAAATTCTTTAAAAATACAAGATTTAAATAAATAACATCAATCAACTCAAATAAGAACAATATTAGTTAAATGTAAATGTAAAATTAGTAAAAGGTCAACTTAAAAAGATGTGTTTTTAACAATGACTTAAAAGTGGTCAAACTACTGGCTCTCCTAATATGAATAGGAAGGGCATTCCAGAGTTTAGGAGCAACATTAACAAAGGCACGACCCCCCAGAGTAACTTTGGTACGGTAAATAGGGTAGCCCAGAAGAGTGTCGTCATTAGAACTACGAAGACAGTAACGAGAAGAGGGCTTCTTTATGATAGGTTGGCTGAGGTAAACTGGAGCAAAACCATATAAACATTTAAATAATAATAATAATATATATATTAATAATATTTTAAAATATTTTTTAAATATTTTATAATAATAATATTTAAAAAATTATCCTTAACCTCACAGGAAGCCAATGAAGGTCAATCAACAATGGGGTTACATGACAAAATATATACGACTTAAAAACAAGTCGAGCGCAGGCGTTTTGCACTCGAAGTGTATCTATCTGACAGTCAGGTAAGCCATATAGAAGACTGTTACAGTAATCCAGTCGACTAGAAATTAATGCATGAATCAATGTTTCAGTACACAATACTAGTTAGATATTTTATAATGCGCCTGATGTTATGTAAATAGTAAAATGCACTACCACAATAAACCTTAGTAACATGAGTAGTCATAGACATATGTGCATCAAACCATGAACCTAAATTACAAGTGATGGGCACAGGTGTTACCATACAATCACCAATATGAATGCAATCAAAGTTAACTTTAGACAACTGTTGACGGGTCCCAATTATCATAAATTCAGTTTTACTGTCATTCAGCATTAAACAATTGGATGACATCCAGTCACGTAAATCATGAATACAGCGTTCCATAGCTACTAAAGACGACCTATGATTTTCAGGACTGAAAGAGATATACAGCTGAGTATTTTCTGCATAACAAAGAACCTGTGGAAGGTGGGTATTAACAATGTCAAACAATTGGCTAGTATACAAAATATATAACAAAGGCCATAGACAGGAGCCCTGTGGAACACCATAATCCAGATTAAATTGCTGTGAGAGTTCGCCATTTACAGAAACTCTTCGGGATCTACCAGACAAGTATGATCTAAACCATTTAAGAGCAGAACCATAAATTCCAAATTTAGACTGGAGGGTATTTAATAAAATATTGTGATCTAAAGTATCAAAGGCGGCACTCAAATCGAGCAAAACTAACAGAGAAACATGTTGTCTATCCATAGCCATTAATAAATCATTTCTAATCTTGAGTAAAGCCGTCTCTGTGCTGTGGTACTTACGTTAGGCAGACTGAACAATGGGATATAGGTTATGCAATTCTAAATGGGCTTTAAATTCATCTGCAACTGCTTGCTCCACTAATGTATAGATAAATTGCAAATTACTGACAGGCCGATAATTCTCAACCACTAAGTCAAGGCCAGGTTTTTCAACAACGGGGACACGATGGCTGATTTCCACGTTGTAGCGAAATGACCATGCAGCGCGCAGAGAACTATTAATCATATTAGTGATAACAGGTAAGATAACATATAAACTATCAACTAGTAGTCCTGTTGGTATGGGATCGAGAATACAACATTTCCTACGGAGCCTAAAAGAAGCTTACGAACTGAAAATTCTGAAAGCTGAGTGAATTCAGTTAGAGTACCAACAGCTGAGGAAGTTAAAGACCAACTAAAACGCCAATTTTTTTTTGACTTTTTGACTTATCTGATAGTTTATGCCTGCCCAAAACTAATGTAACAAGTTTCATGATTCTGAAAAATCTAAAAAATTGTTTTTGAGCCTTTTCTTTTTGAGCCACTTTGACTCGATTCAGAAAAGGCCGAGGTCAACTGCGTGCCGTATCGCGCGAGTATTGACGTATACGTGTAGAAACATATGACGTCACTGTATTATACGACAATGTTTTACGACAATGTTTGTCTAAGGCTAGTATTACTTGCTGTGCTTTTTGCTCATGATTCAGGTAATACTACGATAAACATATTTTAAAGTGTTGACATCTTTGTGAGACACATCTAACTAGAATTGGGGTTGTAGGCTTGTTCTTGCTGAAAAGCTAGTTATGAGTCATACTTTCCTTTGTTTGCAGTCTGCTTTTATTGGGACCTGCGCGGTGAGTTGTGTGTGAGCTGATGCTATACTCTAGTCTGGCGACTTTGCTTATGCAGCCCTCACGCGGACCCGCACCTTCTGAGAACTATACACACAATTTCTGTTATAAGGTACCAGACTCAATCGCATGCAGCGCATGCAGTACCGTGCGTGTACAATGCATGTTGAGTCAAGCGAGCGTGGACAGGGAGACAGCCGGGGCTCTGGCTGCTCGAGACGGCAACCGCAGGGAACGTCGTCGCGGTGGTGCGCGTGAGTCCGGGACACGATTGGAATGCTCGGTGCCTTTAGAGTTGGAATGGCTCCAGCCTTCAAACGGAATTGTGCCTTCAAACCCAGCTGAGTTTTCATACTAACACTATCATCTATACAGTCTTTGGCGAAATGTTCTGCACATATTTTCGACCATTTCGACAGCCCAAAATCAGATATTGTATTGTCTACAAAGCGGACCCACACTGTCGCCTTTGAGCTCCATTTAGGAATCGCAGTAAGGTTAGGTCAGGGTTTTTGTCGCTGTTCCTCGTGCAACCCCCAACTACACACGATCGAGGCATAATGATTATCTCAGAACCATGCTCATACTGAAATAATATCAAAATTAGACAAAATAGACGGGAAAACGGAGGAGTTAGGTCGACAAAAACTCTTCAGCAGCATCAACTCCACGTACGTACATGCATAGTGTTTGGCTGTAGCATCAACCGACTCTACACGTGTACGTCACGGGGTCACGTACATACATTTAACATACATAATGAGCTTTCGCGAAACAGAATAAATGGTTCAGAATAACAACCCTATTTTTTAAATAAAAAAATCCCTCTCGTCTGCAAACTAATCTCCATCAGTTAAAAGAGTATTTAAACTGTCGGAAAAGTCCAAAAAGTCAAAAAAAAAATTGGCGTTTTAGTTCCTCTTTAAATCCGAAAGATCAAATATAGGCGAGCAGATTACATTACTTAGCCTCGACCGAATATTGGCAATCTTCCGAACAAAGAAGGAACCCATATCATTGGCCAAGGAAATATCATCCAAGTGACATGGCAGAATGGCAGACTTGTCAAGGTTAAGAAGAGATCTGCTTGCCCTAAAAAATGTCCTTTGATCATGACTATTCTTGTCAACAAAATTAGTGTAAAACTCACGACGAGCACGGTTCATTAAAAAGATGACTTTATTTCTGTGAAATTTAAATGAATCTAAATCCTGTTGAAAATTAGAAAGTCTCCATTTGCGTTCAGCCTTTCTCCTCTCCAGTTTGGCTGACTACCGAAGAAACAAAGAAATAAACACCCCGACAAATATTCAAACAACCCTAATTTTCACCTGTTTTGCACGAATCATTCGCTTATTATTACTTTTTATGACATGAACAATTCACATACCGAGTACATGGATCGGATGTACTGTACATGTAATGTATGTACTGTACATTCACATGTACATGTACATTACATGTAGATGTGCAGAAATATTGTTTCACACAGCGAGTTGTTGACAAGTGCCAGTGGAATAGCGACCAAGTGAAGTTGTTTCAGCTCCATCTATCAACTGTTTCAAAAAAAATGTACTGATAAGTTCCAGATTTTATTTTTTTTGTTCGCTGCTAAAGAACTGTCTGCAGCCACTACCCCTCTTTAGTAGCATGATAATTTCGTTACTAAAGTGACAGGTCAAAATACGCCCGAAGCTTTTTATCGACCTAAGTTTACATGCAAGATACAAACAAGATACATCCAAACGAATGTACACATATACATAGACCCTTTTACGGATACCCCGCCTGTGGGACTTTGTGTACAAAATTTAGCACAAACTGTCCCACAGAGACAAGACACGTTGCAGTTTTGCTGGGCACATTTTACACGGACAAGCACCCCGTGTGTCGAGTCGTCCTCTCTGGCAAGAGTTTCGGCATGTTTAGTTTGAATTCTGTGGGTTCATGACCGTAATTGTGTCTACTTTCCACCGTCTAGTAATTTTTGACAACGGTTTACTGATAAGCTTCTTCGACAATTCAAATCTGGATACCCTGCACGATATTGGGGGAAAGGGTAAACCCCCCCCCCCCCCCCCCCCCCTTTATCCCTATACCATAAGCACAATCCAGATTATTGTTATCTAACACATCCCCCTAGATTTCTGAATAGAATTCCGGAGATTCCGGGAACACAATGACCAACACAAAAGAGGGGGGGGGGGGGGGGTCCCTTTTTCCCCATATCGTGCTTCATATGCAAATCTGTCCTCGCGCTTATAAAAAAAAATGAATGTTGCGTAGGTGTGCTGTTTACGCAACATTTTTTTTCAATTGTCAAGTGTAATGGGTGGTACAAAAGATATATACCAAACCAAGCAAAACGATTTTCAATCATATCAATGACGGGCATTCTTCTCAATTATCCAACCTTTTAACGATTTTGTCGTCACAAAAGATACGTGATGCTTGCTTCCCGTAGCAATGGTCCTTTTTGTACACCACATCCATGGAAAGTGCAAGGACAGATTTTAATTGTCGAAGAAATCACCAGACGGTGGAGACTAGACATATTGAGTCGTATGAATGAAAAACATTCTTCACGTTTTGCAGGGTTTATACTACCACACGCCCGTATCCTGCCCGGAGATTAGGGAGTTTCGTCAAACCCCAAAGTGGAACTTTTGGTATTGTGCATGCATTATTATAGTTATTTGGGAAGCGGGGGAGAGGGGATCCTTTTTGTTCCTTTCAAATCACACTCACAGTTCTGGCTCTAGTCTACTGAACTGTAAATTTGTTTTTATTTTTGGCCACATCGCATACAAAACATGAAATTCCAATTTGGTTATCAGTTCCCCAATTGCCTTGCGCACAAAATAAGCTGTGTTTAAGCAAAGGGCCAGTGATTGGTTTATACTGCACTGTACAGTCGTATATTTCTAATTCCAATCTGGCTTATGGTGTCATGGCAGGCAGGTTTCAGTGTGTAGTTTCGATCTTTATTTAAGACCTTTTCCAATGCAATAATTAACGTTGGATAAACCTATGTGTGCATTACATTATTGTCAAACCAGGCTGTTTTGGCATAAATAGTTTGTTAGTTGGATTTTGATGCCTTAAAGGGGCTGTATCGTCGCGCCATCTCGCGTTAACGAATCAAATATTGGAGTGCGCCCCCTTGCGCTTCATTTCGGTTATGTGCTATTTTTAACCTCCATCTGTTTGTTATGGCTGTTCTGAGAATTGGCTTTTGGAAACTACACCCCCTGGAACACGCACGCATGTCCAGCGTCTGCGCGCGCGTACTGACATACACATACGTACGTGTAAACACATACTTATAAACAAGTAGCACACATCGTGGCACTCAGTTCTCTAAGAGTTAGAATATTATAAAAAACTTTCAAACTTCATCTGTTTATTTCATAAAATTTTATTCACATAAGTTTGAATGAATGTGATTGATTTTAACTGTTTGCAATAAACAAGTAAGTGTTTTGGTCATGTAATAAAAATGGTTCTATCCCTTTTCTCGATCCTTTGTGTATTGTTAGAATTGAAAATGTGCTTAAGTGGTCCAGTAGCCCCACCTTCCCCTACAAAAGTGCCATGGAATATTTGTCTGAAAGTTGCATGGAATTGGAGGTTGGCGATATAGAAGTGGAACCTTACGCTGGAGAACCTATGCCATGTACATGCCGAAACGCTTGCAAGAGAGGACGACTCGGCACATCACACGGGGTGCTTGTCCATGTAAATGTGCACAGCAAAACTGCAACGTGTCTTGTCGCTGTGGGACAGTTGCGCTAAATTTTGTACACAAAATCCCACAGGCGGGGTCTCCGTAAAAGGGTCTATGTATTATGTGTACATTCATTTGGATGTATATTGTTTGTATCTTGCTTGTAAACTTAGGTCGATAAAAAGCTTCAGGCTTATTTTGACCCGTCACATCAATAACAAAATTATCATGCTACTAAAAGAGGGGTAGTGGCTGCAGACAGTTCTTTAGCAGCGAACAAAAAAAATAAAATCTAGAACTTATCAGTACATTTTCTTTTAAACAGTTGATAGATGGAGCTAAAACAACTTCACTTGGTCGCTATTCGATATTCCACTGCCACTTCTCAACAACTCGCTGTGTGAAACAATATTTCCGCACATCAAGTCTACATGTAATGTACATGTACATGTGAATGTACAGTACATACATTACATGTACAGTACATCCGATCCATGTACTCGGTATGTGAATTGTTCATGTCATAAAAAATAATAAGCGAATAATTCGTGCAAAAAACAGGTGAAAATTGGGGTTGTTTGAATATTTGTCGGGGTGTTTATTTCTTTGTTTCTTCGGTAATCATCTTTATCATAGTGATGTGGGGATCTGTGCGCCAGTGGCGTAAACACGGGGAAGGGGTTTAGGGGCCCGCCGATTTGTATTTCTTTTTTGTTTCGTAAACAAATTTAAAAAGGGGAAATTGTACACAAAGTGATGTTTCAAATTTCAAGCGGTGTTTGGGGCGGGGGTATCCCCCGTTGAGAACAGTTCAAGATGCAGTACTTCGTTGACAAATTCAATAATCATCCCCACTTTTCGACACGGATTTACTCGCCACTGGTGAAATCTCATTTCATTGGCGTATATTATTTATTGGTAATAACTGTTATTATTGTGTTTATTATTTGATAGTGTTGAAATAACTCTTATGATGTAACTTTCCATAAAGTCCTGCTGTCAAATGTAACACAAGGTCGTGGACTCAATATCGCCATCAGTATAGCTGTTTTACTTTGATTTGCTCATCATTGCACGCACAGCCGATTTTAGACAAAATTTCTTTCGATACATAGGCCTACAACTTTATTTTTGTATAGGAAGGGGCTGGTACATTATTTATTTTACAATTATAAATACAGACTTACTTATTTACTTATTTTTGTTTGGTTCTGTCATGGTACATTTTGGCGTTTGGCCGGGGGGTGGGTAGACTGAGTATCAGACGTTGCATGCATTGCATTGCATATCAACGTCTGATATCTGCGGACATGCTAATTTGTGCGACCCCGCGCGCCAGCCAATCGGAGTGGACTTTGCAAACTTGTGACGTCATTTCGATCAGAAATGTGGACGAAGGTACTGATTGGTTGGTAGGTGTCAACTGACCCAGTTTCTCTGTATTCATCACGGCGCGTATGTAGCATGCGATGGCAGTTATAACAAAATGCAAATGTCGCCGCGCGTGTCGCGTGCTTCCCCAAGCACGCGCACGCAGTACGCAGTACTATACTACGCACAGTACAACTGCAACATGATTCTGTGCGCGTGCAGAAATGTTTACATTTCTCAAAGATATGCATATCCGGGGCGCGCCTAGTCTATGGAATAGCCGCTCGTGCAACGCGACGAGCGTTTATAATATGTGTGCAGATCCGGCGATTAATTATGCAAGACATCCGCCTCCTGACCTCTAGATTTTGACCAATCAGCCTGTTCGTTTTTTGGACCTTCGGTAAGCCGCTGATCAGACAGGCGCGCGTTGCTACCCAGACAAGTGACGTGACGCGCCCCAGATATGCATGTCTTTGAGAAATGTAAACATTTCTGCACGCGCACGGAATCATGTTGCAGTTGTACTGTACGTACCGCGCCCGCGTGCGCGTGCTGGGAAAGCACGCGCGCGCGACACAGCGGCATTTGAATTATTTCGTTGCTATGGCATTTTGCTGCATACGCGCCGTGATGAATGCTGAGAAATGGAGTCAGCTGACACCTACCAACCAATCAGTACCTTCGTCGACATTTCTGATCGAAATTACGTCACAAGTTGCAAAGTCCACTCCGATTGGCTGGCGCGCGGGGTCGCATAAATTAGCATGTCCGCATATATCAGACGTTGATATGCATGCAATGCATGCAACGTCTGATACTCAGACAAGGGCGCGCCTTGATCAAGTGACAAAAAAGGTAAACAAAAAACGAGCAGGCTGATTGGTCAAAATCTAGAGGTCAAGAGGCGGTTGTCTTGCATAATTAATCGCCAATTCTGCGCACACATCGTTGCACGAGCGGCTATAATTCCATAGACTAGCGAGTGGGTGGCACGGACTATTTTCGACTGTAGGCCTGCGCCTATCGTATATTTTTGGTGGCACAAACACATACAAAATACTTGTACATGCATGCAGTATGTATCCTAACTACAGGATCATGCATGCAGCAGTCATTGCAATTGTAATCTGATCTGGCGCGCCCTGTGGGTCAGCGCGCGGTCGTGGCTGCGTCCGCCGAATCGCTTGTCTAGGGCTATTGTCTAGGTAGGTGTTCGTCCATTACAACTACGCGTGACGTAGCCGTAGCTGTAGCTCTAGACGCCCATTTCGGACACGGCCTTATTTGCAGTTACTGAGTTCATCTGCGTTCATCAGTTCGGGATTCAGTGTACAGCCGCAAGCCTGCTATGATCGTGACGATACAGCCCCTTTAAGTGATGGTATTTCCCACAAAATGAACAGTTTCATCTCATAAAAAACTTTGAGTAACGTCGGACTGTTTTCTTGCTGATAACCTACATTTGGCTTGATGTATATAATTAATGCTGATGATGCGCGCGCGCGTATGTATACCAATGATCTCCATGGAGATCAGTGGTACATATACATACGTGTACATGCACATGCTATACATACACGACGACGTATAGACTAATCCGGCGACCAAAATTAGAAGCATTTACTGCGGTGGCGAGGCGCTCGCGTGCGTGTTAGACGCACGCGCTCGACGCAGCTTCGACCAACAGGGTGTTTACAACTTGCCAAAATGCGCACGCGAATCAAATTAAAGAACGCGGGCAGCCTGCACGCGGGCGCGGCACCACTGTAAAAATGGCGTCGGCGAATTCCTGTATACGGGAATTCGCCAATTCGCCGAACAAAATTAGAAGCCATTTTTACGGTGGTGTCGCGCCCGCGTGCAGGCTACCCGCGTTCTCTAATTTGATTCGCGTGCGCATTTTGGCAAGTTGTAAACACCCTGTTGGTCGAAGCTGCGTCGAGCGCGTGCGTCTAACACGCACGCGAGCGCCTCGCCACCGCAGTAAATGCTTCTAGTTGTGGTCGCCGGATTAGTCTATACATGTATGTGATCGACCGTGAGTGTACGTTTACGTTACGTGTCGACATGTCATCATGGCGTCGGATGTCTGCTTTCTCTCGGTGTGAAGAACTTGTAGATTATATCCGTGAAAACGGAATTAACGATGGAATTGCTTCAAACATCGAAGGTAAGCATACATGAGCACTTCATAAGCCAATATTAAAACTATGGTTAAACGAAGCGGATTGCCATAGACTGAATAGACTGAAACTAGGCCCTACTTAGTACACACTACACTAGACAGACTAACGTTACAGTTTGTGGAAAGTAAAATCCTTTAACTAACGTTAAAATGCCCAGTGTAACCACTTTTACTGGACTCCCTCTGATAAAAAAACCACAACATTCAGGCACACTAAACTTCGTAAGTAAACAGTTTTACTTTGGGTCCTGTATGTATTCTTAAGCTGTTTAGTTGGCTACTCTAGAGTGTTTCATTTCCATGAAAATGGGGAGAAATTACCTCCATATGTACTGCATTGAAACAAAGTTCGTGTCAGCGCGCGTGCGCACTTCATGTTTACAGATTTAAGTAGACGACAGAGATTTTCTGTGCGGCGCGTGCAGACGACATTGGCAGCACCAATTAAAAAAGGCTGGCCCAAAATACGAATTTGGGACCAGGGATACATTTCCAAACAATACAAAGACACATAGGCCTATTATTCTTCATTTCCCCAGAGACGATAAAATAGTTAATTTTATAAAGCCTCAGTCATATGATGAAAAATATAATTTCAATATTTGGGAAGTTTTTATCAATGATTTTTTATTTTAATATCGTTTCCTTTTGACAGAAAAGACGAACCACTAATGCATATTAAATAAATTTATTTTGAATCCTCCATAGTTCTTTTGTTACTTAATTTCAAATTGCCCTGAAATGTTACAGTCGTAACAGTTGCACAACGTTTTAAAACCTGTAGTATCAACACTTAATATAAAATGATATAAACAAATACTGTACGCGATTTTTAAATCTTAATAATGATAGTGCTTAATGAGTCCCCTTTCATTTTAGTTTCTACAGGAGATAAAACTCTGGAATGTTTGTGCCATAAACTACTACAGAAACAAATACAGCAATGTCCTGATCAACCTGGGATGGTCCCGAGTGAACCCTCAAAGGTATTAATTTGTTATTAAGAGCTAGCTTTGGGAGTCGGGTTGGTTTAGTGGTATTTCCTCGCCTTCTGTGACCCGGGTTCAAATCCCACAAGGACGACATGTTGGTTGGATTTTCAATCCCTGCCCTGATATTCTGGTTTTTTCTCTCACCTCTGAAACTGAAAAAAATCTTTGTCGTCTTCCTACAGGTTCAGGCTTTCCAGCTACAATGCGATATGCACTATTAAGGAATTCTTTCATTACTAGAAAGAATTACAACGACAATAGACATGCACAAACTCGAATGTCTTTTCATAAAAAAAAGTAAAGATTATATTTTTTCCTCCGGTTATAAAACTTGGCAATGGTTTTCCCCTGGCTTTCTGCATAAAGCATGAAAGAAATCATTCACAGTGCACAACTATTTTGCAAAGTTGAAACAAGTTTCTTAAAAAACATTCCGTGTTTATCTCATTGATGGTCTATCAGAATTTGTATTATTCTCAAGATAAATTGAAAAATTTATAAAATCCATAGCGCATGCATTTTTGTATGATACTGTGTTCTTATATCCTATAGGTGTTTGAATAAGGTACGCATTACTTTATATCCGAAACCCCATAATTTAATTATTTAAGCAATTGTGTCTGAATTCATCTCAATTTATTTATAAATGTTTTGACAGCCAAAAGAAAACTTCGAAGCCCTTTAGCTGCTGGATCAAGAGTGTGGATGGAGTTGAGTTATTTCGGTAAGAAATTATAGACTCTTAACTCATAGCAGTAATTTCAAGGATGCCATACGCCTCATGTCAAAACACTCTCCTCAGCATGTTTTGATGTGATTTATACCTTTTTCCTAGAATCTTCAGAGATCATTATTAACAAAAATTGCATCCGTTTGTTTTTTATTGCATGATCAATACCTCCCACAGTAGTTTATCTGACACTTCACTCATTAATCCATCTATTAGTGGATAGTAACTGGCATACAAGAGACCTCTCAAATTTGTAGCAAAGACCCGATCATTGTGACTTGAATAAGTATTTGAACATAGTTCTAGATTGATGTTGGTGATACAATCTGCCACCCAGTCTCCAATTTGGAATAATATCCCTTGAAAGCAAAAACAAACTGTTACTAGAGCTAATTAATTTGTGCTTCACGAAGCACGGATATCAGCCCAAATAGCCCTTTGAAAGGTTTTTCTGAACTGACTCGCACTGACCACAAGTTGACCCCCGAAATTGCCAAAGCATCTAAGTTATGAGGCTTGGTCCAGAGATGTAAATAACCAACTTTGACATCAAGACTGTGGGAGAAGCAGCATTTCGTAATTTTGAAGAAAATGACCCCTACTGACCATTATGTGACCATTGGCCAAATTCTTTGTACACCCTATTTGAGGCTTGGCCTAGAGATGTAAATAACCAGCTTCGACATCAAGACTGTAAGAGAAGCATTTTGTAATTTTGAAGAAAATGACCCCCTGCTGACCATTAGGTGACCATTGGCCGAACCAGAGATGTAAATAACCAACTTTGACATCAAGACTGTGGGAGAAGAAGCATTTTGTAATTTTGAAGAAAATTACCCCCTGCTGACCATTAGGTGACCATTGGCCGAAATATGTGTAAACCATATATGAGGCTTGGTCCAGAGATGTAAATAACCAATTTTGATATCAAGACTGTGGGATAAAAAGCATTTCGTAATTTTGAAGAAAATTACCCCCGAATGACCATTAGGTGACCATTGGCTGAAATATGGGTACACCATTATGAGGCTTGGTCCAGAGATGTAAATAACCAATTTTGACATCAAGACTGTGGGAGAAGAAGCATTTCGTAATTTTGAAGAAAAATACCCCCGACTGACCATTAGGTGACCATTGGCCGAAATATGAGTACACATATATGAGGCTTGGTCCAGAGATGTAAATAACCAACTTTGACATCAAGACTGTGGGAGAAGAAGCATTTTGTAATTTTGAAGAAAATTACCCCTACTGACCATTAGGTGACCATTGGCCAAATTCTGTGAACAACCAATATGAGGCTTGGTCCAGAGATGTCACTGACCAAGTCCGACATAAATTGGACCAAGACTGTGGGAGAAGAAGCATTTTGTATTTTTGAAG
Source organism: Hippasteria phrygiana (assembly GCA_037893225.1). Classification (NCBI taxonomy): domain Eukaryota; kingdom Metazoa; phylum Echinodermata; class Asteroidea; order Valvatida; family Goniasteridae; genus Hippasteria; species Hippasteria phrygiana. Next base: position 247,382 of record JAZGUH010000883.1, on the reverse strand, counting down.
AAAATGACCCCCACTGACCATTAGGTGACCATTGGCCAAATTCTGTGAACAACTATTATGAGGCTTGGTCCAAAGATGTAACTGACCAAGTCTGACATTAATTGGACCAAGACTGTGGGAGAAGAAGCATTTTGTATTTTTGAAGAAAATGACCACTAGTGACCACTAGGTGACCTCTGACCCCACATGCTGGTCACTTAAGATATGACTCAAGTCATGGAAGATCCTGTCCAAATTTGGCTAAAATCGGCCAATGATTTTGGCAAATATAGCATTTTTTGTGAGCGTTTGCCCGAAGAAAGAAAGAAAGAAAGAAAGAAGGGGAGCTAATTTGTGCTTCACGAAGCACGGATATCAGCCTATATAGCCCTTTGAAAGGTTTTTCTGAACTGACTCGCACTGACCACAAGTTGACCCCCGAAATTGCCAAAGTTATGAGGCTTGGTCCAGAGATGAAAATAACTAACTTTGACATCAAGACTGTGGGAGAAGAAGCATTTCGTAATTTTGAAGAAAAATACCCCCGACTGACCATTAGGTGACCATTGGCCGAAATATGAGTACACCATATATGAGGCTTGGTCCAGAGATGTAAATAACCAACTTTGACATCAAGACTGTGGGAGAAGAAGCATTTTGTAATTTTGAAGAAAATGACCCCTACTGACCATTAGGTGACCATTGGCCAAATTCTGTGAACAACCAATATGAGGCTTGGTCCAGAGATGTCACTGACCAAGTCCGACATAAATTGGACCAAGACTGTGGGAGAAGAAGCATTTTGTATTTTTGAAGAAAATGACCCCCACTGACCATTAGGTGACCATTGGCCAAATTCTGTGAACAACTATTATGAGGCTTGGTCCAAAGATGTAACTGACCAAGTCTGACATTAATTGGACCAAGACTGTGGGAGAAGAAGCATTTTGTATTTTTGAAGAAAATGACCACTAGTGACCACTAGGTGACCTCTGACCCCACATGCTGGTCACTTAAGATATGACTCAAGTCATGGAAGATCCTGTCCAAATTTGGCTAAAATCGGCCAATGATTTTGGCAAATATAGCATTTTTTGTGAGCGTTTGCCCGAAGAAAGAAAGAAAGAAAGAAAGAAAGAAGGGGAGCTAATTTGTGCTTCACGAAGCACGGATATCAGCCTATATAGCCCTTTGAAAGGTTTTTCTGAACTGACTCGCACTGACCACAAGTTGACCCCCGAAATTGCCAAAGTTATGAGGCTTGGTCCAGAGATGAAAATAACTAACTTTGACATCAAGACTGTGGGAGAAGAAGCATTTCGTAATTTTGAAGAAAAATACCCCCGACTGACCATTAGGTGACCATTGGCCGAAATATGAGTACACCATATATGAGGCTTGGTCCAGAGATGTAAATAACCAACTTTGACATCAAGACTGTGGGAGAAGAAGCATTTTGTAATTTTGAAGAAAATGACCCCTACTGACCATTAGGTGACCATTGGCCAAATTCTGTGAACAACCAATATGAGGCTTGGTCCAGAGATGTCACTGACCAAGTCCGACATAAATTGGACCAAGACTGTGGGAGAAGAAGCATTTTGTATTTTTGAAGAAAATGACCCCCACTGACCATTAGGTGACCATTGGCCAAATTCTGTGAACAACTATTATGAGGCTTGGTCCAAAGATGTAACTGACCAAGTCTGACATTAATTGGACCAAGACTGTGGGAGAAGAAGCATTTTGTATTTTTGAAGAAAATGACCACTAGTGACCACTAGGTGACCTCTGACCCCACATGCTGGTCACTTAAGATATGACTCAAGTCATGGAAGATCCTGTCCAAATTTGGCTAAAATCGGCCAATGATTTTGGCAAATATAGCATTTTTTGTGAGCGTTTGCCCGAAGAAAGAAAGAAAGAAAGAAAGAAAGAAGGGGAGCTAATTTGTGCTTCACGAAGCACGGATATCAGCCTATATAGCCCTTTGAAAGGTTTTTCTGAACTGACTCGCACTGACCACAAGTTGACCCCCGAAATTGCCAAAGTTATGAGGCTTGGTCCAGAGATGAAAATAACTAACTTTGACATCAAGACTGTGGGAGAAGCAGCATTTCGTAATTTTGAAGAAAATGACCCCCTGCTGACCATTAGGTGACCATTGGCCGAAATATGTGTACACCATATATGAGGCTTGGTCCAGAGATGTAAATAACCAATTTTGATATCAAGACTGTGGGAGAAGAAGCATTTTGTAATTTTGAAGAAAATGACCCCCTGCTGACCATTTGGTGACCATTGGCCGAAATATGTGTACACCATATATGAGGCTTGGTCCAGAGATGTAAATAACCAATTTTGATATCAAGACTGTGGGAGAAGAAGCAATTTGTAATTTTGAAGAAAATGACCCCCTGCTGACCATTAGGTGACCATTGGCCGAAATATGTGTACACCATATATGAGGCTTGGTCCAGAGATGTAAATAACCAACTTTGACATTAAGACTGTGGGAGAAGAAGCATTTTGTAATTTTGAAGAAAATGCCAAAGATTTTGGCAGATATGGCATTTTTTGTGAGCGTTTGCCCGAAGAAAGAAAGAAAGACTTTTTTTTGACTTTTCAGAAGAAAACTTTATTTACTATTCTATAAACAAAATCAAAATATATGTACAATAAAAGAATTGTAAACGGAAAGTCATACAAATGTTGAATGGTTAACTAAGGAAAACCAATAATTCACAAAGAGAAAATCATTACGTGACAAACTTTACTTTAAATAACTTATAATAATACAAAAAGTAAACTATAAGTGTAAATTAACACCGGAAAAGCAATTTGGAAAAATCACAAATATTGGTAAATATATAATTTAATAGAAACAAAAAATAAATCTATATTTTGAGGAGGTTAGAGGAAAGGAGAAAAGGGGAACCTGTACGGCCGGGGAGACAGCACGATTTTGGCTGACCCCGCCGAGGATCCCCGGGGGGGAGCCACCAGATAACTGGGTGTGGGCCATTTGGCCCACTCTGGCGGCTCCCAAAGGGAAAGGCAAAGGAAAAGAAAAAGAGGGAGGGGGTAGGGTCCTGGATGGGACCCTGGGGGGGGGGGGGGGGGGGGTGGAGCGAGAGGGGTCAGAGAGGGGGAAGGGGGGAACAACCATGTCACAATAAGATAAAGTTAGGGACATAAATTGTTGATGGTAGAAGGGGAGGGGGAGAAGAGAGAAGTGGGGCTAGGCTATCCCAGGCCACAGAGGCAGTGCAAAGCACGTCTCGCCCAAAAGGGCGAACAGCTACCTCAGACCCGGACCAGCAACCCCACCCCCCTCGACAGGTAGAACAAACTATTTATTAAAACAAACCAAGTTAGAACATATTTATTACATGAGAGGAGGGCATTATTAACTGACCATTTATCACAAAAGGAATTGATGTTACTAGACATATTGTAGAAGGTGTATTCGATGAGGATTTTATTTTTCAGGCGGTGCTGCCAGATAATAAAAGGGTCAACGAAACGGGAGGTGCGATATAAGTGATATATTACATTTTTGCAGCTGATGATGAGGAAGTTGGCTAGACGAACCGCCTCCTTTTTGCGTCCTTTGGCGTGCGGAATAAGTGCCCAGTAGAGATCAAAGTTGAGTTGTAGAGTAGGCAGTAACCGGTTGAGTAGCGAGTGTAGCAGGTTGAGAGTAGGTTGTAAAGCAGGACAGGTGATGAAGAGATGATGGATCGAGCCCTTCTCTCCGCACCATCCGCAGGTTGAAGATATGTCGGGGTTGAGATGAGTAGGACGGAGAGGGAGGGCAGAAAGTTGTGAAACAACTTAAACTGAATGTCGCCCTCTTTCTTTGAGGTAGGCAGTTGATAGACATTTCTCCATTGGAGTTTGGTAGAAGAGTTTAGGAATCCTTGATTATGCCAGTAAGAGGAGGAGAGAGCAGACAAGTGATTTATCTCCTCATTGAAGATGGAGTACAGAATTTTGGATGGTGCGGAGAGTCCATTGTCGTAGGATGGTAGTTTGAAGAGAACTGGACAGTCTGGAAAAGCGGAGATTTGTTGAATATCAGAGGGTGGTAGAGTACACCCTTCCTCGGAGAACAGTAGTGGAGAGTGAAGGATGAGCTGAGAGTGTAGATGTTTAATGTCCAGTTCCAGAAGACGTAGAGAGGGAGGTCGGAGTCCTCGGAAAGAGGTAGTGATGGTGCGGGCTTCGATCCATCGGCCAGAGGTGGCGTCCAGAAGATGGCGGACGAGGTTGACCCCACACGCCGCGAGACGCACGGGAGGCGGTCCCCCACCATCAGCTGTAACACTCAAAAGAGGGCAGTTTACGGGCAGATTGTAGACATGGTTGAGAGAATCAGGTTGTGTTTCGATTCGAGCTCCGGACACCGTCCAAGCACGCAATAGTTCGCTATGAAAAACGGGGATGCTAGTGAAAAATTTTAGGTCGGTGTGGAGGTGAAAAAGATGAAAGTCAAAATCAAATTTGCGGTATTGCCTGAAAAAATGGCGGATCAGAAAGTAGGCGGGATGGGAGTGAAGACTGAGAAAACGTTGGACTGTGGTAAGTCTAAAAGTGAACATGCGTGCTTGGAGGCAGATGAGACCCCGTCCTCCTTTGTCGGGATGTTTATATAGGGTCTGTTTTTTTAGGTAGTGTCTCTTGTTGGACCAGACGAAGTCGACAAGGGAATTCTGGAGTTCACTTAGGACATTGGCCGGAGGGGAGAGAACAGCCAAAGAGTGAAATATTTTGGTAGCGGCAAGTTGGTTAGCAATTATAGTTTTTCCTTTGAAAGAGAGCGCGTAGAAGAGGCGCGACCAGGAAGATAAGGTTTTGTTAAGTTTATTTTTGCATTTTTCGCAATTTTGTTGGATGTATTTATTCGAATTTCCTAAGTGAACTCCAAGGAAGGGGAGACCTTCACTGTTCCAGGAAAAATTGAAGGGTTTGTCGCTTCGTCCGGTCCAAGAACCGGCACAGATCCCCTGGGACTTCTGAATGTTTAGACATGCAGCAGAGGATTTTGCGAAGAGGCCGTAGGCCTCTTCGACTGCTTGGAAGCCCGGATCGGAGGTGACAAAGACCGTTATGTCGTCTGCGTATGCCGACACAGCGCACGAAAAATCCGTATTAGGAATATGAAAAGCCTGGTCGGCTAATTTCTTGCGAAGATTAATTAAGAGGGGTTCTATGGCTAATGAATAGAGCAGCCCCGAGAGCGGGCATCCCTGACGTATCCCCTTCTCAAATGAGAAGGGGGCCGTCAGGGAGCCACACACTTTGACGAGGCTCTCGGCGCCGCCGTACAGAATTTGCAAGTAGGAAATAAATGTTTTCCCAAAGCCCATGGCTCCCATGGTGTCGAACAAATAGCCGTGATCAACGTTGTCGAAAGCCTTTTTCTGGTCCAAGTTTATCACGGCGAGGGGGGTGTCGTTAAGGTTAGAAAAAGAAACTATATCACGAATGAGATTTAAATTATCAAAAATATAACGCCCAGGGACACAGTAGCTTTGGTCTTCACCAACGACGCTGCCAATGCACTGCCTCAGTCTATTTGCAAGCAACTTGGCAAAGATTTTATAGTCGGTGTTGAGAAGGGAGACCGGGCGCCAATTGGCAATGTCGGCCAGGTCCCCCTTCTTGGGAAGCAGAGTGATGACTGCTTTCCGGAGGGAATGGGGTAAGGAACCAGAATGAATAGAAGATTCGAGAACTGAGAGAAAGTCATTTTTCAGGACGGGCCAGAAAGATTGGAAAAATTCTGAAGTAAGGCCGTCTAGTCCGGGTGTTTTATCCTTGCCAAGTTGCTTGACGGCGAGCTCGAGCTCGAGCTCCTCAATAGACAGAGGACGATCAAGGTCCTCTGAATCTTCGGAGTCGAGCTCGCTGACATCTTTTAATAGCTGATTTAGGGCGCTCTTGTCAGTGGGGACTCGGCTATAGAGATTTTTGTAAAAGTCACGAATGTGCGTTTTAATTTCAGAGGGATTCTCGGAGATAGTTCCAGAATGCAAGCGGATATGAGAGATATGTTTAGATTGAGAATTTGACTTTTCTAGATTGAAGAAGTAGGTGGAGCACGAGTCAGTTTCGTTAAGATGTTTAAAACGAGATCTAACAAGAGCGCCCTCAGCCTCGGTTTTCAGAAGAAAATTTAAGCGATTCCTCTGCTCGGCTAGAATTTCCCGAGTTTGGGGTGTTAAGTCCGGCGCAGACTGAATCTCATCGATTTTACGATTTATTTCAAGGAAAGCCTGGCGTTTTTCTTTGGCGAGTTTCGAGCCGTACATTTGACTAAGAGATTTAATGTGCAACTTTCCAAAATCCCACCAAGCGGCGAGATTCGGAAAGTCGCACTTTTGTTCTCTCCATTCTACCCAGAATTGAATAATGATTTCACGGTAATTGTTGTCTCCGAGGAGCAAGTTATTGAAATGCCAATAGGCGCTGCTCCTCGGAGTGTGCAAGGGAATTTTAATTGTTAGGGTAACAGCGCTGTGGTCGGAGAGAGAACAAGGGAGAATAGAACAGGTGCGAATGGAAGAAATGAGATTAGGAGGGACATAAAAGCGATCCAACCTGGCTTTGGAAACCCCGCATAGTTTAGCGGGATTACTCCGAAGCCAGGTGAATTTTTGTTCGAGGGGATTCAGTCTGCGCCAGGCGTCACAAAGAGACAATGCATTGACAGCATCTTTGAGAGCCTTGGCAACTTTGGGTCTGCGCTCTATCGGCATACACAGACGATCAATAGCCGGATTTTCAGTACAATTAAGGTCACCTCCGATCACAATGACACCGTCACCGCAGCCGGAACAGTGGTCCAGTAATCTATTGACAGCAAGTAAGGCGTTTTTGTCGAGCTGCGGGATGAGGGTATTATAAATGTGATAAAAGATGTTATTTAATTTTATTTTAGTATAGATAATATGACCATCATGGATGGTGCTAGCAGAAATAACTTCAATATTATTGTTGTTGTTTTTTACAAGAGTTACTCCCGTGCTTTTAGGCCCGGGAGAACAAAAGGGGGAGTAGGACCACATGTTCCAGTAGGGGCTGTTTTCATTTAAATTATAGGTTTCTTGTAAAAGAACTATGTCGGGGTTAGAGGCAATTTGATCGATATATATTTGAAAAGAATTATTTTGGATAGGTGCGGAGCAGCCTCCGGTGTTGAGAGTCAGCAGTGACAGTGTCATTGCTAAGGCGGGCAAAAAATTACATAACTGCATAAGAGTAGAAAATAAATTACTTATCTAAAGTAGCAACGAGTTTGGAAATCCTCTGCTGCATGTTTCTCTGCAGAAGGGGATTGCTTCGGAGAGGTTCGAGTTGTTTGACCAGCCCAGGAATATTAGATGTGAATTTTCTTGCAATCTGGACTGGTCTCTTTCTGGATTTAACCGAAGACAGGAATTTGATTAGTGATGATTGGGATAGGGGGCCTTTGGTTAGTGGGAGGACTTCAGACGGAAGGTCTTCGTCCGTCTGAGTGTCCTCCCAATGCACGGAGTCGGTGTCGGCCTCGCCCGCGGTGGACGCCGGGGACGACGGCGACGACGGCATGGGGGTTTGGAAACCACCGAGGGGGGTGGGTGGGAAGGAGGATTGGGAGTTGAGGGCATGGGTGAGGGTGGGCGAAGCCGTCGACATGGGGCTCTGTTGTTTTCGGGCCAGTTTTCTGCGGGGGGAGGGTGAATGGAGACAAGAGACAAGAGTGGGGGAAGTCTGTTTGCGTTTAGTAACGACATCGGAAAAGGATCTTGAGAGTGGAGGGGGAGATCCCCATATCGACGGCACTTCGGGAGGATTGGAGGGAGGGTTGGTAGGGGGAGCCCGGACTCCGCCCCCGCCGGGGGCGTGTGCTGCAGCTGCGGTGCCCGAAGAGGGCACACCCGGCGCGCATCGGACGGAGGTCCCGTAGAGCCCCCGGCTGGCCGGGAGGGGAGCGCGCGCGATGCGGGTTCATGCCGGGACCCCTTGGGGTCCCCGCCCGAGGAAGAGGACGACCCGGCGATCGGGACTTCCGACCGACGAGTCGACCCCGGAGGCGGAGGGGAGGCGGAGCCAGGCTGGTTGGGTTTGGATCGTTTGGGTGGGTGTCTGGGATCGGATTTGGGGATGGGTTTGACGAAGACAGGAGGGGGGTTGAGAGGGTTGATGTGGCCCCCGTCACCGTCGTCCCCACGGGCGGGCTTCTGCTTCTTGCAGGCTCTGCTGATATGGCCGAATTCGCCGCAATTGAAGCAGCGCACCGACTCCGTGGATAAAAAGACTCTATAGTTTGTACCAGAAAAATTAAAATTGATGTGGTCGGGAGGGATGACATTAGGGTTGAGTAGGACCTGTACCTGCCTTCGGAAACTCATTATATGATTGAGATTTTTGGTCTTTAGTCCCAGGGGAATGGGTCGGATCTGCGACACCACCTTACAAAAGGACGACAGGTTGGCCGCAATGACTCCGTTTGGGATTTCCGGGTATACGTTAGAAAGTGTAAGACGAGTGGTGGGGCGGACCAGAGGAGTCAGCTCGAGAAAGGAGCCGTCGTATGCAAGTTCCTGTAATTGAACTGCATCGACGACCGCCTCTCTCGAGCTGAGATAGATGGCAATTCGGCCATTGGAAATTCTGGAAGCGGATAGAATATCTTTGGGATTCATGATTTTAGTAATGGCGTCCATGTATGATTGAACGGAGACATTGTCAGCCGCCCTGAAAGAAATTCCATTGTTCCTAGTGACATTCCTGAACGGCTCGTCAGGAATGTCAATAGGCTTAGTAGGCCCAACTGAGGGCACGCTCGGGCCAGCCGAGGGCACGCCCGGCTGAGCCCTTACAGGTGGTTTCGCTTGACTGGTCATGGAGACCAGCCACAGCTAGAAAACCAACGAAATGAAATGCGAAATGAAATGCAAAATGAACGTAAAATTACTCTAAAATGATAACACCCGACAGAAGGAGGACGGTCTAGTTAGACCTATAAAGAAAACGGAATACAACAGTATAAAAACTGGGACCTTACAGGGTCTAACAAGCTAAATGTTCTTACTTTTTCCGGAGCTCGAGAAAAACACGACCTGACCTGAGAAGAAAGGAAGAAAGAAAGAAAGAAATGCGACGATCACAATATACCAGCCTGCTTCGCAAGGCTGATATAAATAGGTAACTTGCTGTAAATGTTGAGGATATTGAAAATGAGGACAAACTGTTAATGTGAGCTGTACAATTGACACTTTATTGTACCTGAAATATTTCATCATTTCTAAAATGGACACTTTATTGTTGTACCTGAAATATTTCATAATTTCTAAACAGGTACTCTCTTAGTCTATCATTTTAAAGATCTTGTAAGTGTTGAGGATATTGAGAGTGGAGACAAACTGTACCTGTATAGGTTTACAGTTGAAAACCAGCCGAGGTTAATTCTGTACACTTAATATTTGATGTATATGATATGTTTAGAGTTGAGGATAATCTGGTTTATCATCAAGAATTTAGTCTTCCACACGTATGGTCAGTAAATTCTTTGAATGTAAGCAAAGCGTTCCAACACTGTCCAACTGTTCTTTTTAAAATCATTTACAATACATATAAATTTAAAGATTACAAGATTAAAGAAAAATTTCAGAAGAATTGTAACAATGAATTCGAGCCATGTTCTTGTATTTTTGTCTCCAGAGAAACGCCTGAGGTACCTGAGGCATTATACAACTTGAAACAGCAGCTGCAGCTCGCCTCGCAGTCAATGTGTTGTGGTGACTGTATACACCTGATGCGCACTTTAGCTTCTGAAGTGCAAAACACCTCATGTGTTCATCGTGATTGGGCATTGTGACCATGTGCATCATTTGAGGTGTTAGTTAGAGGCCACTAGCACTTAAACCACTAGCACTTAAACCACTAGCACATGAGCATGCACTAGCACCAATTTGTCCCAAAATCATGAACACATGAGGTGTTTTTCTCACTTCAGCAGCTCAGGTGCTTGTCAAGCTGCTCAACCCACTAGCACATGAACTGCCTTATTTTGTATAATGCCTCAGGTACTAGTGGTAATAACACTTCAAGTGCAAGTCAAGATACTGTAGCGTGTCGATTGGGGTTGATCGGGACACAATCAATGACAATCCAGGCAATGATACTTTTGCTAGAACCTTGCTTTATTCACAATTAGAAGATAGAGCAACACAACACTTCTTTACATAACAAGCTCCAAAACATGTGACTCGTCGCGCTATCCTGCCAAAACAACAAGATGGCTGCCGAGCCGGGTTGACCAAACTGTTCTTCAGGGTTCTTAGTTCGCACCGTGAAAGGTGTAGGGCGCCCTCCGTTGCCAGCCGGTCCAAGCGCTACACTGCCCCCTCCGAGGATCCTTATTTGTCCCTAAATAAGTTCGAAGGAGCCAGCTAGATGCGAGCTCACGGGGATGGGGCTGGCGGCGGAGACCTCCGCTGGAACTCTCTCTGGTTAAACAGGGCTTCCCAGAACCCGGGGGGGACGTTCGATGGGTACCGGGTTGGTGGAGGGGCACCAGGTGGGAGGAATCCTCCATGCTCGTCGCAGCATCTCGGGTAGGTCTTGTCTGCTGTAGTTCCAGCCGTCCAGGGGTTGATGTTGTCCAGCGGGAACCGTCCGGGAAGGTGATAAACGCCCCAGCGGGGACATGCCGTCCTGCCTCCGGTGGCGTTTGGCTGGAGGTGCCCTCGACAGCACCGGCCGTGGACGGCAAGTCCCGGCTGCCGGTGGCGGTCTGAGGCCGCTCCCACTGGCAGCCGGCTTCAGCTGTGGGCTTCGTCTTCTGCATGGCGCCGGTCCAACATCTCTTCCGGCCGCTAGACTGGCCAGCTTCGGGTTGAGGGTGGTCCGGACGAGGAGTGGTGGCGCGAGGCCGCTCCGGTTGGTAGCTGGCCTCGGCTGTAGGGTTGGTCGCTGGTTGGTGAGTGGCGCGAGGCCGCTCCGAGCGGCAGCTGGCCTCGGCTGCAGCCTTCGTCGCTGGCCGGGGAGTGGTGCGAGGCCGCTCCGGTTGGTAGCTGGCCTCGGATGTCGGGTTGGTCACTGGTTGGTGAGTGGCGCGAGGCCGCTCCGAGTGGCAGCTGGCCCCAGTCGCAGCCTTCGTAGCTGGCCGGGGAGTGGTGCGAGGCCGCTCCGGTTGGTAGCTGGCCTCAGCTGTAGGGTTGGTCGCGGTTGGTGAGTGGCGCGAGGCCGCTCCGAGCGGCAGCTGGCCTCGGCTGTCGGGTTGGTCACTGGTTGTTGAGTGGCGCGAGGCCGCTCCGAGTGGTAGCTGGCCCCAGTCGCAGCCTTCGTAGCCGGCCGGGGAGTAGTGCGAGGCCGCTCCGGTTGGCAGCTGGCCTCGGCCGCAGCCTTCGTCGCTGGCCGGGGAGTGGTGCGAGGCCGCTCCGGTTGGTAGCTGGCCTCAGCTGTAGGGTTGGTCGCTGGTTGGTGAGTGGCGCGAGGCCGCTCCGAGTGGTAGCTGGCTTCGCCCCCGACGGGATGGCACTCCATTCCTTCTGCAGTGGTGTCCAGGAGCTCGAGTTCTTCGTCGCTGGCAAATAACTCGAGCTCATCCTGCAGCACGGATCCCACTAGCTGGACCCCACTGCAGACGCGCTCATGTTTAGCCCGGATATCAGACCGGTAGAAGGCCTGTCCACAGCCCTTCCCGCATCGGTAGGGCTTAGTTGGGTGTGTCTTCTCGCAGGAGGTCCGTCGATGACGTCGAAGGTTGGTCTTCCTCGTGAAGGTCCTCCCGCACTGTTCGCACTGTACCTTTTCCATCCTGCAAGGAGAAGAAGAAGAAAGGTTATTTAGTTGGTGGCAATATCTGGGGGGCTTAACCACGGGCCGGCCATGCCTTGTTTTCTGTACAGGCTCCGCAGCGACCTCGGTTGGTTCAGGGTCTTTCACCCTAACGCGTTTGCGTCTGGGTACCCCCACCCGCGGCGGACCACCAGGCTCTACGTCCCCCCTGGTTGACGATTCTCCCCCATCCAGAGGTTGGGGTTCAACGGTTTTAGCTCCGGGCACTGCTTTGGTCCACCATTCCGCCAGCACTTCCCCCAGGTAGGGCTTGAGACGGTTGTAGTGCACCACCTTCGGTTTGGAGCGAGGCGACTTCTGGATTCGGTAGGTCACATCATCCATTCTCGAGAGCACGATGAAGGGTCCGTCCCACCAGCACTGTAGCTTAGGAGTTCTTCCCAGCTTCCTTTGGGGGGTGTACAGCCAGACGGGACTTCCAACCTCGTAGCAACTTCCGTGGCGCTTGAGGTCATAACATCTCTTCTGGTGCAGTTGGCTCGCTCTAAGGTGGTCCCTAGCGAAATTGTGGGCGTCCCGGATTTTCTCCTTCAACTCCCTGGCGTAATTGTGCGGGTCCACGGGTTCGTCAGTTTCTCCTTCAGGGGGTCCAACCACCAAGTCTAAGGGTAGGCCAACCTCCCTGCCTAGCATGAGCATGTTCGGCGTCATCTTTGTGCTCTCATGCCTGGCAGAGCGGTAGGCCATCATCAGGTATGGTAAGTGCTCATCCCAGTCGTCCTGTTTTTCCCTGACGAAGACACTGAGCATGGTTTTGAGCGTGCGGTTGAACCGCTCCACCATACCATCAGACTGGGGGTGGAATGGCGTCGTACGCGTCTTGTGGACGCCCAACAATTGACAGACATTCTGAAACAGCGCTGCCTCAAACTCCCGCCCCTGGTCGGTGTGGATCTCAAGAGGAGCTCCGAATCGAGTGATGACCTGCTCGACCAGAACTCGGGCTACAGTCTCGGAGGTCTTGTCGGGGATGGCGAATGCCTCGACCCATTTGGTGAAGTAGTCGGCGACGACTATGATGCTCGTGTTGCCCAGCTTGGTACTTGGGAGCGGTCCGGTGATGTCGATGGCAATCCTTTCCATGGGGGCCCCCACCATGTACTGTTTGAGGGGAGCTCGCAATGGCTTGGGGGGAGACTTCTTGGATCCACACTTGTGGCATTTTCTACACCACTCCTCGGCCTGGCGCCTCATTCCCCTCCAATAAACGGGTGCTTGCCGGAGACGGGCCACTGTTCTGACTGTCCCGAGATGGCCAGATGTTCTGTTGTCATGTGCTAGGCGCAGGACATCGGCAACCTTGGCCTGTGGAACCACGACCTTCCAGGCTGAGTCATGCCCCTCGTCCTCTTCCCACCTGACCTTCAGAACTCCATCCACCAGCTGGAGTGTGTCCCACTTAGCCCACCAGAATTTGGTCCCTTCATCCAGCGCCGAAACTCCCTTCCATGCTGGCCTTGGACCCCCGTTCTCCAGCCAACGCAAGACATGCTGCAACTCTGCGTCTCCCTCCTGTGCCAACCGGATTTCAGGAGCCTCCCATGCCCTTACGAGCCCATCGACATCGTCGGATGTCCCTGCCATGTCGTCCTCGGCTTCGACTTCACCCGCTGGTGGATGTTGTTGACTTCTGGTGTTTTCCCCCCTCTCTGCTGGGTGCTGCAGGACACAGCAGGAGTTGGTTGTTTCCTTTTCCGGGTCCGACTTCCTGTAGCACTCTTGCTGTTCGTGGAGGGATCTCCCGCATTGACCGCACGGAACTCTGGACAGCGCATCTGCATTGGTGTGTCTTTTCCCTGCACGGTGCTTGATCTCGAACTCGAAACACCCCAGGCGCTGGATCCACCTCGCCACTTGACCTTCTGGCTCCTTGAACTGGAATAGCCACCGCAACGACCCGTGATCCGTTCGAAGTAGGAAACGCTTGCCGAGCAGGTAGTGCTTGAAGTATTGAACGAAGTAAACAACGGCCAGGAGTTCCTTCCGTGTGGTGCAATAATTGCGCTCTGACTTGCTCAAAACCCGGCTGCCATAGGCGACCACCTGTTCTCCTTCTTCTGACCCCTGAGACAGGACAGCCCCAATGGAGCAGTGGCTGGCATCGGTGTCTAAGATGTAGCTCCCGTCGGGTTTGGGGAAACGGAGGACTGGAGCGGTAGTGAGCGCGTCCTTGAGCTGTTCAAATGCCTGTTGACAGGCATCTGTCCACGCAAATACCCTGGCGTCTTTGTTGGTCAGGGCGTGTAGCGGCCGAGCAATCTCCGCGAAGTTTCTGATGAAGCGGCGGTAGTAGGAGGTCAGCCCCAGGAAACTCCTGACCTGTTTCACATTTGCCGGCTGCGGCCAACCCCGCACCGCTCCCACCTTCGCCGGGTCTGTTTTCACTCCACTGGCCGACACTAGGTGTCCCAGAAAGGACACCTCGGTCTTGAAGAGATCACACTTCTTGGGTTTTAGCTTTAGACCTGCGGCTCGGAACCGGTCAAGGATAGAGGCCAAGCGCTGGTAATGCTCCTCGAAGTCAGTCCCCCAGACGATCACATCATCCAAGTACACAACAGCTGCCTGCCACTGTAGACCCGCCAACACCCTTTCCATCAAGCGCTCGAAGGTGGCAGGCGCGTTGCACAATCCGAAAGGCATTACCGTAAAGTGGTATAGCCCACTGTAGGTGCTGAAGGCTGTCTTCTCCTTGTGCTCTGGGTCCATGCTAACTTGCCAGTAACCACTGGCCAGGTCCAGCGTACTGAACCATTTAGCCCCACCTAAGGCATCTAGGTTGTCCTCGATTCGGGGTATTGGGTAAGCATCCTTTGTCGTTACGTCATTCAGCTTCCGGTAGTCCACACAAAACCTAAGCGTCCCATCCTTTTTCTTCACCAGGACCACCGGTGACGACCATGGGCTGGTAGACGGCTCAATCACACCATCTCGTAACATCTTCCCCAGTTGTTCGTCTGCTTCTCTGCGCTTGTGGACTGGCATTCTCCTGGTGTGTTGCCGAATTGGGGGTGCCTCCCCAGTCTGGATCCGGTGTTCAGCCAAACCGGTTTGACCCAACTGTCCGTCCGGTCCCGCAAATGCATCCTCGTAGCTTGTCAAAAGCTGCGCTACTTTATCGCGCTCCGACCGACTCAGAAGTTGGGCTGCTCTGTCGTGGAGGTCCCGCAAATGGGCGGGGACCCCATCCCGTGATCCCTTCGCTTTTCCCGGTGCAGCCACGGTAACATACCCGATGCTGTGGGTTGGGCACGCCTCATCCGAGTCACCCAACTCCACTACGTCCCCGGCTTCCACTGGTGCGAACAGGGCCAACCGAGTCCCCTTGTAGATTGTTACCGGATCGGTTGTGGGGTTGAGTACCCGAATTGGTACGGTCCCCATCCCTGCGTCGATCAGGCTGGTCGCAATGGCCACGGGACAGTGGTCTCCTGACTCCAAATCAGGGTATACGACCCCAATCCCTTTCCCCGCCCCCTTTATATGGGGCAGTTGGCCCCTCAAGACTGCTTCGTGGCCAGCTGGCACGATGGTGTTCTCGATGATGTGTACTCTCGATACTGAATGCCGTTCCTTCTCATGAATCAAGGGGGTCTCGATTCCGTTGATTACTATGGCATCGTGGCCCCACTTCCACTGGCAGTTGCAACTAGACAGGAAGTCTATCCCCAGGATTGCCTCCAACTCGATGTCCGCCACGGTGCAGCTGTGACTGATGGTTTGTTGCCCAACTTGGAGTCTGAAATCTGCCGTACCCCATGCCTTCATGGGACTACCATTCGCCATCTTTAGCGTGGGCGACATCGGTCGGAGCTCCGGCTTCCCCTCTGTCACCTTCAACGACTCATACACCTGCCTAGATATGATGGTCAGTGAGGCACCAGTGTCCAGCAAGAACCGAACAGGTATACCAGCAACCTGGCCCAGTACGAAACTGGGTCCCGGCTTCACCCTGGGGTTCATTTTACGCCCTTGCTGTTCCTCTTCATTCACCAATTGTCTGTTTCCTGTGGGCTCCCGTCCACCCTGCTCCTGTTTTCCGTTGTCGCCAAAATCCTGTCTGGGTCCCGTGCCCTTCTGCCCTTTACCCCCATTGGCATTGTAGGACCGACCGCGCTTGGGGCACTCCCTCCGGAAGTGACCCCGCTCATGGCAGTGGAAACATTCCATGTTGGTCTTTCCGTCTCCCTGCAAGGTCTGTGGCTGTGGGACGACCACTCGCACCTCTTTCGCTCCCGGTCGAATTTTCCTGTTGTGCGCCTGGGACTCCAGGAAAGCTTCCATCTCCGTGGCCAGTGTAACTGCCTGAGCCAAGGTCTTCGCTTTTCCGGCGAAAACATGGCGCTGAAGCTGTTCGTCCCTAAGTGCATTGCGGAATGCCTCTACCGCCAAGTCCTCCCTGGCCTCCGTCGGCAGTCCTGGGTAGCTCTTGGAAACAAGCCGACGGATTGATTGCCCCAGTGCGCTCAGAGGCTCATCCCTTCCCCTCGTACGCATCGACAATTGGGCCCGGTAAAGGGGAACCTGCGAACTGACTCCGAAGCGTTGCTCGAAGTGTTCCATAATCGCAGGGAAGTTCTTGCGCTGTTCCGGTGTCATGTCCGACAGTGCCTCCCGGGCCGCTCCTTTCAGGTGCGAAGCAAGAAACATTGCCTTCTCAGCTTCGCCCCACTCGTTAACCATCGACACACTTTCGAAGTGAATGAGGTAATCTGCCCATGACGTCGTGCCATCGAACTGGTCTGGGAGCATCATCGGTCTCCTTACTGCATCAGCTTTGTCTGCTCCCTTTCTCCCCTTTTGGGTTCCTTCCAGCAGATCGTGCTTTCCTCCTGCCGCATCATTCCCTCCAGCGGTAGCCGGTGGTATGCGGTCTGATGGTTCAATGCATGTCCCTGCTTGACTTTTCACCTCACTCAGATTTTGCGTTTCCAAGCAAGGCCCAGGGAAGTGAAACGGGGTTACGGCTTCTGGCCATCTCCAGTGCATCGGTTTGAGGGGGTATGCATCTTCGTTTTGTACAGGGGGGGTCCTTCCCGGGTAATCTCGGTCTCGGCTTTTGGTGTGGCCGGCACCTCCTGCGTGGCCGGGGTCCGGACCTTTAGCCCATTTGCATTGGAACCTTCCTGGGTGGTAAGGATCCATATCATCGATTTGGGTGTGGCGGATCCACTCTGCTAAGTAAGGATCTGCTTCATTGGTCCGTGCAAGGCGGATCCTCTGGGGGGGATCCGCCTCATTGGCTTGTGTACAGCGGATCCTCTGGGGGGGATACGCCCCATTGGTTTGTGTACGGCGGATCCCCTCCGAATGGTAAGGGTCTGCCCCATTGGTTTGTGTACAGCGGATCCTCTCCGAATGGTAAGGATCCACTTCATTTGTTTGTGCACGGCGGATCCTCTGGGGGGGATCCGCCTCATTGGTTTGTGTACAGCGGATCCTCTCCGAATGGTAAGGATCCACCTCATTTGTTTGTGCACGGCGGATCCTCTGGGGGGGACCCGCCTCATTGGCTTGTGTACAGCGGATCCCCCCATAATGGTAAGGATCCGCCTCATTGGTTTGTGTACAGCGGATCCTCTCCGAATGGTAAGGATCAACCTCATTGGTTTGTGCACGGCGGATCCTCTGGGGGGGATCCGCCTCATTGGCTTGTGTACAGCGGATCCCCCCATAATGGTAAGGATCCGCCTCATTAGTTTGTGTACAGCGGATCCTCTCCGAATGGTAAGGATCCACCTCATTTGTTTGTGCACGGCGGATCCTCTGGGGGGGATCTGCCCCATTGGTTTGTGTACAGCGGATCCCCTCCGAATGGTAAGGATCCGCCTCATTTGTTTGTGCACGGCGGATCCTCTGGGGGGGATCCGCCCCATTGGTTTGTGTACAGCGGATCCCCTCCGAATGGTAAGGATCCGCCTCATTTGTTTGTGCACGGCGGATCCTCTGGGGGGGATCCGCCCCATTGGTTTGTGTACAGCGGATCCCCTCCGAATGGTAAGGATCCGCCTCATTTGTTTGTGCACGGCGGATCCTCTGGGGGGGGGGGGAATCCGCCCCATTGGTTTGTGTACGGCGGATCCCCTCCGAATGGTAAGGATCCGCCTCATTTGTTTGTGCACGGCGGATCATCTGGGGGGGATCCGCCCCATTGGTTTGTGTACGGCGGATCCCCTCCGAATGGTAAGGATCCGCCTCATTTGTTTGTGCACGGCGGATCCTCTGGGGGGGATCCGCCCCATTGGTTTGTGTACGGCGGATCCCCTCCGAATGGTAAAGATCCGCCTCATTTGTTTGTGCACGGCGGATCCTCTGGGGGGGATCCGCCCCATTGGTTTGTGTACGGCGGATCCCCTCCGAATGGTAAGGATCCGCCTCATTTGTTCGTGCACGGCGGATCCTCTGGGGGGGATCCGCCCCATTGGTCCCTTCGGGGAAGCATGGGCCCGTTCCGTGGTCACACGTGTAGCCGTTCCCGCCAAAACTGCGCCAGTCAAGGTCACGTGTGCACCCGTTCCCGCCAAAACCAAACGGGTCCATTATATTGCTACCGTTCCCGTCAAAACCAAACGGGTCCATTATATTGCTATGGACTGGTTTGCGGGGAGAGGGACGAGGTGTACTCGTAGTTTCCTGGCCCCTACTGTAAATTGAAGTGTTTTCTCCCCGTGGGTATTCCTGGGTGGGGATTTCTAATTCCTGATTGACGGGCTCCCTGACTGGCCTAGCAAACTCTGTCCCCAGGTGCTGGCTATCATCACGCCCCCACAGGTCGCATTCCCACTCGTTTGCTACCCTCCCCGGAGTAAATCCCCCACTAAACTGTGGACCTTGGGACAAGAAAGATTGCAATTCATCTATCGTCACATATGTTTTCAGGGTCTCATCCGCGCCATGTTCCCTACATGTGGCCATAACGCCGATCCGTGTTCCAGCCACCGAGCAAAACAACAGTCAAAAATACCTGAATTTCCCGTCCAGATCGTGTCACCGCTGCCGCCAGTGTAGCGTGTCGATTGGGGTTGATCGGGACACAATCAATGACAATCCAGGCAATGATACTTTTGCTAGAACCTTGCTTTATTCACAATTAGAAGATAGAGCAACACAACACTTCTTTACATAACAAGCTCCAAAACATGTGACTCGTCGCGCTATCCTGCCAAAACAACAAGATGGCTGCCGAGCCGGGTTGACCAAACTGTTCTTCAGGGTTCTTAGTTCGCACCGTGAAAGGTGTAGGGCGCCCTCCGTTGCCAGCCGGTCCAAGCGCTACAATACGGCTGAAGTGAAAACATACACGCAGTTTATATGCAAGTAAGGTCGCAAATAAGAAACACCTCATGTGCATGAGGTGTAAAGTGCACCTCATGTGTTCATGATTTTGGGACAAAATGGTGCTAGTGGAAATATTGCATGAGGTGCTAGTGGTAAAATTGACACTATCACTTCAAGTGCCTCAGACGTTTCTCGACAAGAGCCTCAAGTGTTCATGATTTTGGGACAAATATGTGCTAGTGCACAGGTGCATGAGGTGCAGTCACTTTTTACAGTGTACCGCGCTAACAGGGTGTCTGGCGGGACAAAATATAGAGTGAAAAGAGAGAAAATATATCGTTCCTGATGCAATGGGCAATGGGCAATGAAACATGCGCTCATGGGTACGGTTCGGATGCTGGCAAGGGTTTTGTGCTATACCAGGCGCAGATCCAGAGGGGGGGGGGGGGGGTTTGGGGGGTCGAACCCCCCCCCCCTGCTCGTGGCCATTTTTTGTTTGTTAGGGGCCTACGCCTAGAGTTGCAAACCAGAAAAGCAGAAACCACAAGTCTTATTTTGCCTATGGGTAAGAAAAAAAACAAAGTGATTAAATGGCGCCACCAACTGTGAGAAAGTGTCAGTTATTTTTTGGAGTCAACTTTCTGAACACATTTCAGAACCCCCACGTAAAAAATCCTGGATCCGCCCCTGTATACGCATGAACCCTTTTTGACTGCGCTCTTATAAATAAAAAAAATTCAGTAATCAGTTCAACACACATAACAAAAGAAAGGTACTTTGATGCTAGTATGAGAAACTTAGTTGTATTCTCCCAAAACTTTCTCAACTACGTTCTTAACAGTAATTGTACATTGGATTCAGTTTAAAACACGAATGACAGACACCGCTGTTAGCGCGGTACTGTTGTTGATTCTGTAGATTTTTTTGCTACGAAAATAGAGAAAATACAAACAGAATTCTATAATTTTACACATTTAAAATACAGAGCTCAGGCCTTTTGTTTACCGCGCGGTTAAGCGCATGCGCGCATAAACTTAGCGGGTTAGACTAGCACATGACTACTCCACGCAATCACGACGCGACGCACGACGCGACGCACGACGCGACGCACGACGCGACACACAACGCGACGCACGATGCGAGTACGACGCGACGCACGATGCGAGTACGACGCGACGCACGATGCGAGTACGACGCGACGCACGATGCGAGCACGACGCGACGCACGATGCGAGCACGACGCGACGCACGATGCGAGCACGACGCGACGCACGACGCGACGCACGACGTTGCGACGCGATGGGCGACGGAAGGGGCGACGTTGAGGAAAGAAAACCTGCAAGCTGGGAAAAAACGACGCGACGGCACGACGGCACGACGCGACGTACGACGCGACGGAGGCGTCGTGCCGTCGCGTCGTATAGTCGCGTCGCGTGTGGAAGAGGTAAAGCGGTGTGTCGTAAATAGTACACCATAGCCAGTGCTATCTCACTGAACGAGATTGGAATGAATCAACCAGCGAAATCAATTCGAGTTTTTGAATAAAATTGAAAACAAATTAGAAAAAAAAACATTTTTGGCGCGGGCCGAAAAATAGGGGCGGCCGGTCGAGGACAACTAACAAATTTTGTTGGCCCAACGGCAAACACTTTACAGCGGCATGCACTGATCTCTTTCACATGGCAAAACAACAGCAAGTGGGCGGCGCGCGGCGCCGGCGCGGCGTTGGACGCGAAATATATTTTCCCAAACGACATCCGAATGGATCCATTGTTGAGCGCCCTCTATAATATTTTAATATATGTACACTTTATCGACTACTAAAGCCGCCTTTCCATATGCGCGTTTTTTTCCGTTGCGCATATGTTGCGCTCATACGTTGTTTTTTAGCTTCTAAACATGTTTACTGATAGCAAGATTGTGTTTAACTGCTAAACACAGTTTTAGGGTGTTGTCACAACTGAAAGACTTCTATTTTGCTAGGGGGAAGAATTGAAAGAAAATATATTTTTGAGGTGAAATTTGACTATTGCGTGGGGAGTGCATAAGGAGATGTATTAATACTTACCGACGGCATAATATAATGCCAGTAGTTCAAGCGCAGATATGGGTTCTCTCTAGCCCAGGTTGGACTCCTATAGTATCTCCATTACATTGCGCTACAACGGAATGCAATGAAGTAAAGACGTCCAACCTGGACTAGGGTTCTCTCGAGATGCCGCAATGTTTAGTGATTTCCGGCTCAAGCCAAAAGAGCTAGAAGTTGCCGAAACTGCTCTCTTGATACACGGAAATATTGTCGGAAGTTTTCTTCGTGAAGTTGAAGCTCATAGGCCCCATTTTCTTTCCTGCTTTGAAGGATTTCATGGACCCACACCCGGTGTTTTCTTTTTTTGAAGCTGCAGCTACAATCAATAGACGTATTTGATTTTGCCGGGTAGCAATTTTTTTTCAATTTAACAACGTTGCTAACGAAATTCCCTGCGCATACTTAACGTATCTATGGAAAGGTAAATGACGCCCGCAAAACGCATCGCAAATGCAACGTTTACGCAACGGACGCAAAACGAACTAAATATGCGCATATGGAAAGGCGGCTTAATCCGGCGACCAAAATTAGAAGCGTTTACTGCGGTGGTACCACGCTCGCGTGCGTGTTTTACGCACGCGCTCGACGCAGCTTCGACCAACAGGGTGTTTACAACTTGCCATAGGGCTGGGCCCAACCTCGTTACCATGGGTACGATCTTGCGGCGCCATGTTTTCCCACCATGCCTTGCGCGATCTTAACCCCTGGAATTGTGTAATTACCATATCCCACATAGTGGGATATGGTAATTAGGACTGCAGTCGATGTGTTTAACGCGCGACGCAGTGTTTTTAGTAGGAAGGTTTTATTTGTAGAATCAATCTTTTGGAAGGATGTGATTAGCTCCTAATAATGATGCCTAATGTTTTTCCCGCCTGACGTTAAATCTAACACTGCACTGAGTATAATAGTAACAGCCGGCCTGGTGGGATCGGGAGGAAGAAAAAGTATGACGACCGTCATGACCGTTTCCGCCCATTATCGCCGGATGTCAGTTGTGTAATTTTCCAAATGTTTTTCTCAGCTGTTTTCGCAAATTTGTCAAACCTTTCGATGCATCTTCTGCAGCGGCGGCAAACACTGTCATTGAGAATGAGCTGCTTTGTTGAATTGGATAAATGAGTAAATTTATTATCGATTGGAACAATTTTGATTTCCGGCCTCGACTCGAATTTATAATATGTGTGCCTTTTCTATCTCTGTTTAAACATAAAATACATGTATTTCCTGACCAGAAAAAATCCATATCGTTTATCGTAGCCACCAAGACTAGTGGCCTTGTCTTGATAATGGAAAAAAAGTGCTCGGAGTCGTTTTGCTGATGTGACGTGACGAACAGGATGTTAACGCGGACGCGAGCGCACACAGGGCGTTCAACATTCGGATTACGCGCGCGGTTCACTTTCAGTACATAATAATTCATTTCGAATAGCCAGTCAGCGTCGTTAGCGTATTCCTCACGGCCAGGGGTTAGTGAAGGAACGCACACGCGCCCATGGAGTCGAGGATGGGCTGGGCCATTTTTGCTCTGGTGCCACGCTCGCGTGCAGGTTGCCCGCGTTCTTTAATTTTAGTCGCGTGCGCATTTTGGCAAGTTGTAAACACCCTGTTGGTCGAAGCTGCATCGAGCGCGTGCGTAAAATACGCACGCGAGCGTGGTGCAACCGCAGTAAATGCTTATAATTTTGGTCGCCGGATTAGTGTATATAATGCAATGAATTCGCGTTGTTGACCGAGCATTCCGATGGCTCAGTGGATACGGTGTTACTGTGAGGTAGGAAATTGTGGGTTCGAGACCTCGACGTTACAAATTTTTTTCTTTCTAATTTCCAGCTTTGGAGGATTTTTTTAAAGGGAAATAAAGTCCGAAATCTCATAGCGTTTAACCCCATTCTACGGAAGCGTAGAAGGGCCACAGGAAAGTAAAAAACAATGTGTTACCATCTCGCCGCGGCGAGATAGTACCTCGCCGCGGCGAGATTGTAACACATTTTGTTTACTTTACTGTGGCCCTTCTACGCTTCCGTACTATTCGGATGTCGTTTGGGAAAAAAAATTACGGGCGGGGCGACACATCGCCAGAAACCAGTCACCCCAGTGCCAGAAAAACCACTTTCTCCATGGGCACGCATGGGGAAAAATCGGTAGTCAGCCTTTTTTTCTGATTGGTCATAGCATAGAGCAAGTATAGTAATAGCATTCCTACCGCCATGGTCACAGATTACTGTAATAGCAAGGTGAGGGTGGACCTTTTTTTTCTTTTTCTTTTTTCTTATCATTTATATGTAATTCGTTATTTATCTGTAATTTACCAATGTTTTTTTTCTAATAATCTATATTTGTTATTCATTTTTTGCTTTTTATTTGATTATTTATTTATGGTCAACAATTTTAATGTTTAAGTGATTATTCCATGTCCTTTTAATATAATTGCTATTCATCTGTATTTTACCAATGAGCTTTTAATTGATGTCTTTTAATAGATTTTTCTTTTCTTTTAATGGTTTCATGTTTGTTATGCGCCGGTGTAAATTGTATTGAATTGGCGCAATATAAATAAATACATTATTATTATTATTATTTAAGGATGACAAAACGGAAAGAGTTCCATATCCGGACATCACTTATTTTCCCTTAATATGACTTAACAACTACCAAAAAGTGTAAATCTGCTGAAGAAACACGAATTTAGGAGGGACAATTTTTCAACTTATTCTTTGAAAATACTTGGACTTTGTGCACGAGGTATAAGTGATGTCCGGATATGAAACTCTTTCCATCACGGCAAGTGCAATACTACCGTATTTCATCGTGACTAAATTTCATGCTACAGTTACACCAGACTCAAGATCTCGGTGATAATGCAGATTGTGGTTTCGAGACCGGCTGGGGTCTGTGCTTGTGTTCTTGTGCAAGGCACTTTGTCACAAGTTGCTTCTCTCCACCCAGGAGTAAATATGTGTCTGTGTGGGCCGTGATGGTTGTGTTTGATTAGCCCATGTGCACTCAACTTGCAGCTAGGGCTGTATACTCCCTAAGGAGCCGAGGTTTCAGGAATAATTAATGGGGTCCGACGACAGGGGATAATAACGCCACAAGTAATGTTTATTAGAAATGTGCGCTCTATAAATCTATATTTTTTGGGGGGGAAAGGTGACTAGGGGAGTGGGGGAAAGGTGACTAGGGGAGTGGGGGATGGGGGAGGTAGAAACTTACCTTGTTAATGCGGGGGGGGGGGGGGGGGGGTACATTGCATCCCTTCCGCTTGTCAAAAGTATTACCTAAAACCGAGATGTAAATGGCTATATTTAGACCTTGGTTATTATTTTATAGAGGAAAATGGCATAACTGCAAAGGCCTTGGGGCGACAACATGCTTTACAATAAATGAACAACAAAACAGAATAAATAAAAATAGTGGTATTAAATACACTAGAAATGCAGCTTTTTAGACTTCATATACAAAAGTTTATTGTGTTACAAAAACATTCATAAATACCTGAAAGATTAGTAATATTGGTCTGAAGCTAGTTACATAGGTGTGAAAGTTGCATAGAACAGTTATTACACATTACATCGCTATGTGAAATGCAAGGAATGTGGAGGTTTATGCCTCAATAAGTACATAAATACATAGAAAATGTAGTAAAATAGTACATGTAGTAAAAATATATAAAAAGTATTAAATATTATATAAATGCAACTGATGCTATTTCAAAGGAAAAGCCAGTTATACAAATTGTACATAAAAATCCTAGCTCTCAAGAATCTTTGCCAAGATTTTAGTACGATGGATGAGCTGGTAGTGGTACTGTGCACACAGATATTTCTTTTAGTTTCTCGGATTTATTTCTCTATTTCAGCTCACGCAATCTCGGCAAGTTTGTCGATTTGATGAAGCTACTTTACACCTACATGTACTATCACCAGAGCAACTGGCTGGGTTCCCAGTCATGGAACAACCTGGAACTTTATGCCATCACGGAATGTCATGGACAAGTCATGGGAAAAGTCATGGAAAATTTACATTAACAAAAAAAGGCATGGAAAATTCATGCACAACCCACACACGATGATGCATAATATTCGGCTATGGCAGTCTTCCAGCAAAAGTGAAAACGCACAAATCTGTAACTAAAATAGTTTGAGCTTGTCTCTGTCCCTCTTGTGATTAGTGACTTACATAGTCAGGTGGGAGGATGGTATGACAGTAAGGGAAAGTGGGGGCCATCTTGATGATGATGCACACTGCAGTGTGATGACTGGCCATTGTACTACTTGTAAATATTAAATATACTCTTCAGATGTAAACAAAAAAGTGTAAGAATTAGCCATGGGGAAAACCCCAATTTTGTCCTGGAAAGTCATGGGAAAAGTCATGGAATTTCAATTTAAGATTTGCGTGGGAACCCTGAACTAGGAATATTACCATTTAACCGATATATTCAACTATAAAGTACCAACAAAATATAACTTTATATGTGCATGTAAACAACATTTTAAAATGCTAGATGTGTTTCAACACTATGAAGCACATGGTGATTAAATTACTGTCCACTTTGCAACAGAGGCAACAGATCAACTAAGTACTTCATGTTGTGCAGAGACGTTTTCATCTTTTTTTTTTTACAACAAATTGTAAAAGCACCCTCAGCAACTACAGCAGTACTTCAGCTATTTCCTTATTCCCAAACGAGTGTTCAACTACGGTACCCCACTGAAAATTTATCTTCAACTGCTCATTTGTGATAACACCAGGAACAGTACAGGAGTTACGTTCAGTTAACTTATTGGTAGTATACATCATTTGCAATCATAACAAAACCAAAAATACAGAATTATTACGAAATACTGTACCAGACTAGTCTCAAGCATCCCACATGATACACGATATGGGGGCAGAGGGAACCCCCTTTTTTGTGTTGGTCATTTTGTTCCCGGAATCTCAGGAATTGTTTTCAGAGGTCTAGGGGAGGATGTGTTAGGTAACAATAGTCTGGAGAGTGCATAGGGTATAGGGACAAGGGGGGGGGGGGGGGGGGGGTACTCCTCTGCCCCATATCATACTGTGAAATCATGGCACCTGGTGTGCTGTCATTTTCAAGAAAATTTATATCATTTTCCCAACGATTGTCGGCCGACAATCGGACAGCCTAGTTCCCCGACCTGATAATTCCCCGTCATATATAAATTGCTTCATTTTGTCTAAAGTATGGTCAGGGAACCAGACTACCAGAACAGATTTGTTTTCTGTTTCCCCCAGTATCTACATTGTATGCATAGAAACTTTAAACAAGTCAGTGTTACAGTATTTGCTAGCACACTATAAAATACTAAACCCCCAATCCATTTATTTCTGAAAATTACAGCAAAAGTAAATCGTGTATACTACCTTTAAGACTCCAGTTAAAAAAAGAAAAATCATTTTAGATATAAGCAACCGGACTTCTAAAGACAGACACATGTAATTCTAGCTACAGGGTGACAATGTAGGCAAATAAAACATTCGACAAACTTTAAGATAACGCTGTGGTTGTGGATACAATAAATGTCATTGGAATTAGAATCCACTGAAGATCATGTACAAATCAATGCTTATGTACAAATCAGTAATATTCGACAAGATTTGTCCTTCCTGACATGATGCTTTAAAAGAGCCTGTGCGAACAAAATTTTCTGGCTTACTCGGGCGGGACTCAAATTTGCAACCTCCTGCTTGCTAGTGCGGATGCCTTGTAAGACGACTAGTAAGCAGTAAGTCGTCGGTTGAAGTCCCGCCTTGAGTATAAAGCCAATTTGTTATCCACAGGCTTTTGAAAAGTGCCAAACATGTAGTGTGTTAAGTTCAACACCACACCTGAGAAGGGCAAATTATTTTACATCATAATTTTCATCATCTCGGATGCAAATTCCATCTGTGCATTCATTAATAATATTACAATTCTAAACAAATCCCACTGCATGTAAAGATGCCAGGCTTGTATTAACAATGTTATAAAAAAAAATACATTTTGGCCTTTCTGTGACCATGATGAAACAAGTGCAGACAAATCCTATTGTGATGGGCTTATCCACTACTGTTGATTAATACTGCAATGCCCCTATTTTATACAGTCCGGGTAGTCCAAAAATATAGTGGGACAGGTACAATGTATATCAGGGTCAGTCTACTATAGACACCCCTGGTTCTGCTGATACCTAGAGCAAGGTATTCTTCATATACAAAATACACACATCCAAAAATTAATTATGGAATATCAAAAATGTAAAGAATGCTCTGTAGAAAAAATCTTAGTGCAACCTTGTATGATGTTAGTTTGACCATAATTTTTTATGCAGTGCCCTTTTTCATCTTGTTTGCATTAAAAAAAATTCCTTAGATTTTAATTTATAAAAAAAAAAAAAAATTTGTAGGGAAATTATATTAAAAATCAAAATTTGTCGGGAAAAATTATTTTAAAAAATTAGATTTTTCATTAGAAAATTCAAAAATTTGGAATTCTAAATAAAATCGCAAAAGTTTCATCTCTGATGGTTTAACCTTCCCTAAATGATACACGTGCTACTGACCAGTCCATGACGGTCCACACATTTCATACTATCTGGGCCCAATTTCATGGAATCCATACGATTAAGTAAAAAAAAAAGAAGAATAACATTCTGCGCTAACCATATTAACGGGTTAGCAAGGAATTTGAGCTTGTGCACATGTATACAACCCGTCACTAAAGGATTCTGTGTATACGCACTATGAACATCTAACAAAAGGAAAACTGTGCACTAATAATGAACATCCATTGTTCCTTGTGTCCCTAATCTGCGTGTGGAGTAAACTAACACATGGATTACCTGTGCGCTAGTCTACTGCCCACATGCTTTTGTTCCAGACACAGCATCCCCATGTACGTGCAGGTACTTACATGTAGCAAAAATATCCACTGGCAAGTGATCAAGAATTGACCAGTTAGAATTCAGCTCTCATGAATATGTAAGGCCCAAGTCCAAATAGGGCCGGTATGCAAACCGGTTCATTTTAATCCTCCCAAACCAGGTTGGATACAGTCAGAGCCTCTACTGGAAGGCTGGCCTGGTTTGGGAGTCCATTGTGTCCAGTTCCTGGGCTGGTGAACTCCTTTTAAATGCAGACAATGGGGTGACTTTAATCCAATAATAATCTTCCAGGGGTTAACAAAGGCCCTAAACGTTTGCTCAGTTTCAAAGAGTTTGCCTCTGGACAGATCTGACCACACAGTATTCACACTTCAGTCATCAGTCAATAAACTCCCAATTGTAAACACTCTGCAGGGCCATCAGGCAGCAGGCCAGCCAAGCTCAACCGCAAGTCTATTAACTAAGATGGCTTTGAAATGCTGACGATCAAGTGGACTTGTACCGTCCGGGGAGGGGGAATAATACCGGCCTCGGTTTAAACCGGTCTGATACCGGGAGCCGGTATGCAGACAGGCCCTAAATGGACTTCGGGCCTAAAGTAACTTGTGATATGCCATAAATATCAATACACGTTTATGTTGCCTCTTCTATTTGGCAGCAGAGAGCACCTTGTAGTAACCCAAAGTGACAAGCCTATCAGCCAGCTGATTATTAATCTCCTTGGACGACACAGACGCCTTGTTGAGAGAAAGGTATCAATCTCTTCAGCTACAACACAGAGGGTTAAAATCAAAACAATGTACAGCACAAGCAATACAATTAATTGATAAAGGATTACAACCTGGAGTTATACTCCGGGATTAATTCTGCGTCTTCACAGCTAGCAGCAGAGGCGGAGCTGTCTTTATCCTCCTCGTCTGGTAGTGCTATGGTTACGCTTTTCTTGCAAGTCGACTGGGGTTTGTATTTTGCTGCGGGGCCATCATCCTTGGCTATGGCATTGGCCTCCCTCATCTGGCTGCTAAACACATCATCTGGGTAGTCCTCGGGTATGGCAGTTTGCGGAGGAGTCGGGGAGAACATGCCCTCTACGTCCGATTCACTGTTCAATAACCGAGAGAACTCCAGTGTGACACGGTGAAGCTTCTTGCTGTCCCGACTTGCTGCTGTCTTGCCTCTAGGAGATGGCTTGAACTTGTGCACAAATTCTCGCAGATAGGAAATGCAGCCCAATTTGCCTTGCTGAAAAGGAGATTGATGAAAAACGGAATGTTTATATACATAAAGACATTTTTAAAAATAAAATTTAAAAAACCAGATCAAAAGTTTTTCACTAAGACTTCAATGATAATGTGACATGGCACATTGAAATGAAGAAAAAGTCACTCCATGGAATTCAACTTACAAACACAAAGAAGTAATTTTAACCAGGACGCTGATTTTGGGATTTTAAAGCTAGTGTACATGATTGATAATCCTCCAATTTTTTTTTCTGAATTATCACGAAATACCTTACTATTTTTTTACTAAGTTAATAGTCTCAATCATCCTGTGAAATGATAGCACCAGGTGTGCTGTCGTCAAGAAAAGTGGAAATATATATCGTTTTCCCAACGATTTCCAGCTGAAAATCGTTGGAAAACTGCCCTGTAGCCTTTAGTCAAGGCACGCGTGGCTATAACCGGACGAGTGGCGCGCCCCGGACATGCTGGCATTCGGGGCGCGTCACGTCCAGGTAGCCACACGCGCCTTGACTGAAAGCTACCATCCGCCCGACGGTTGAAAACAAGTGCCGTTTTTCTCGGTTTTTTCCGCCATCCAACAACGCAAAACTTTGAACAGGTCAGTGGAACGATATTTCCTATAAAATACTAACCCCCAAATCCGCCCATTTCTGAAAATTGCAACAATGACCAATCATGTACACTACCTAAGCCTGTTCGATATGACGATATTTCCCGATATTTCGATATTTTTTTCATATCGAAAATCGTATCGGCCCCTTTAAAAAAAAACGGAATATCGGGGAATTCGATATACCAAAGAATATCGCGATATATGTTCCTTTTGGCCGCATTACGTGTGGATTTGTCCAGTTTACTTTGCTCGAAATTCCAGTTATTTCCAATTATTGGACGGTAGGAATAGTATATATTGTATCATGATGTACCATGGAGGAATAAAAAAATACATACATGCACTAAATGTGTCTTTCTTTGACCGTTTTCTAAACCCCGACATGACATCTCCGCTCCGCGCGATTTACCTTCCGCGCGATTTACCCTCCGCGCCGTACGTTGTCAAGTGCAAACAACGTCTTATTCCCAGTGTACCATGTACGTACCGTACCTACACGCTTGCGAACTCATCTTGAGATCGAGGGGTATGGCAATTGTTTGCAATAAGGCCAACCCCTGTAGCGCATCTGCACGTGCGCGTTGCTTTGTTGCTAGCCTTGGTCAAGTGCAAGCAACCGCACTGAATGCCACCGTCTTTCCCCAGTGTACAAGGCACACGTAGTTATGTGTAGTTACGTGTAGCGAACTGCGTCGCGTCTTGAGAAAAGATTAAAACACGTGCCGCGCATCCATTGTACATTGTGCAATGTACGTCACGTCATGTCGTCTTCACAAAATATACGACACGATCGTTTGTTGACAGCTCGCATGTGATCGTCCATGGTATTATCATCTGTGTTACTAATCAACAATGCTGAAATAGAAAAAAACGCTAGTCTTTCTGGAGTGCCATAAAGTAGCCAACTGAAGGTAAATGTCGTAAAACTCCAAATACTCAACGAGCGAAGGGAAGCTTTGTCAAACCATGGTCAAACCGGCCCCCCGTTCCGATCCTGCCGCTCAATCCCGGCGGGCCCGATCCCGGTGGCCCCGATCTCATGATGCCGTGGTGACTTCCGTCATGTATTTTTTTTATTCCTCCGTTCTTCCGGTAATGAAAAAGTGACGTCATCACGATAATATCGAATATCGCGATATTTTTCTGCCGATATTTCGGTATCAAAATAAATGGATATCGAACAGCCTTAACACTACCCTTAACATTTTTACAGATAATACATTGTGTTCAATAAGACTTGAAGCTATGCACAGTGGTCGCTAATAAGAAATTTGTGGTGGCACCATGAAAATTATCTTTTGAGTGCTGTTGGTTCTGAAAAAAAATCCTGGGTACATTGAGCTATGCTGAGAAGTACAGCTCGCATTTGTCAATGACTTTGAGCTTCATTTTCTCAAAACAAAGAATCATGACTCTTCATAAGGTTACAGCATGGACAAGGAATAAACCAGGCCTTGAATTTGGTAATTTTTAGGGCAAGGCCACTTTGGCCTTGAATAAAGCAAAATTATGGAGGGCACTAAGGCCAGTAAGTAGGGCACCAAGGCCAAATTATATCTGCAGAAAGGGCACGGAGGGCGCAGCATTGTTGATTTTTTTCCGTTCAAAACTTATTTAACTAAGAGTAAGAGTAAGACTATGAGGCCAAAACATACTGCTTCCGATCACATGGCCTATTCAATTATATGTGAATTTCAGCCTAAACTATTTCCGTTTACGCTACGAAAGCTATAACAAAAATTGCCACAAAAAATGATCAAAACTTGCCTTAATTAATGTCAAAAATATTTACGGTCGATAATTCTTAAAAATCATGGAGAATTTAGATCGTACACATCACCATGCACAACGCTAACCACGATGGGAAACTGGCCAACACTGTCTGTTTATCGTACGGTGGTAAGCGTGCGTGAAGCACTTTGTGTGGCGGGCGATGAACCTCGTGTTGCGGTAGGAAATGTCGGGGAAACACGCTGCGGTGTACGAGCGGTACAACCTCGAAATAAATTCATGAACACGGAAAATGCATACACAGACAAAAGAGATCAAGTTCTGTGAATTAACGTGCAGAAATCTTCTTTCTCTATCGATTTTTTTGGGCACAATTATTCATCTAAACTTTTGACAATCGAAACACCGCGTGTTGTAACCAGAGTTCATGAAGTTACTGTATGTAGCACTGGCCGTCGTGGCCGTCGTTCATTTCAAGCCCTGATAAACTACAGCAATGAACAATTTGGCTACATTCTACCTATTTTGTGGTGCCAGATAACATACAAACTTAGGTTTCAATCACTTCTGACAATTATGTACCCACATGATTTGCTTTTGCTCCTTACAGTAGAGGAATCTTCTGAGCACTGGAGGGGCGGGCAGGGGGGCCTTACCCTCAAAATAACCCTGTGATGTTTAACTGTGATATTTAATGATGCTAGAATAGGGTAGTCTGAGAGTCAAAAAGAGATATGGAATGCGTATGCGTACAGGGGGGGGGGGGGGGGGGAGGGGGGTTGGAGCCACTGCGTATGGCATATAAAATAATAAAAACTAGATGACGTAATCATAAAGTAACTTTGGATTTTGCATACTGGTGACAATATCTACCTTCCAACAAAGTTTCATGAAGATCAGACCTACCCTCATATGTGTTTCAAAAAAGCACATTTTGGATGACGTCATCAGAACGTCACACATTTTTTACATTTATATGCGAATATCTATGACCTAATAAACCTATTACAATATTTTTTTGGAATTTAGCATGTTCTGTTGATGAGATATGGCATTAAGGTTCCAAAACTTATTATGAAATTATTATAAAATCTTATGTTGAGGTCATCATGACGTCATATCAATTTTCATCTATAACACAAGCCGGTCTGCCAACAAACCAAGTTTGAGCTCAATCGGACCTACGGTTCTCTAGATATGGGCCCTTCAAAAATGTACCTTTAAGATGATGTCACGTGACACATGACGTCATCATGACGTCAGAGTAATATGCACAAGTTGGGTATGGAGTCTCAGTTGATGCAAACTTTAATTTAGAAGTTTGTTTAATGGCAAAAGTGACGTCCGGAATGAAACGTGCATTGTCTATGGCAATTTGAAACATTAAACAATTCATAGAAAATCAGCCGATGACGTCATCATGACATCATTTCGGATTTTGCATGCTGATGACAATATCTGCCTACCCACCAATTTTTGTGACGATCGGACGTACCCTTATGTGTTTCAAAAAAGCACATTTTAGATGATGTCATCACGACGTAACACATTTTTAATATTTATATTAAGTACGTATGATCTAACAAACCTATTACAAAAATAATTTCGAAATTAGCATGTTCTGTTATCGAGATATGGCCTAAGGGTTCAAAAACTGAAAAATTGCTATCAAATCGTATGATGACGTCATCGTGACGTCACATAAATGTTCATCTATAACACAAGCCGGTCTACCAACAAACCAAGTTTGAGCTCAATCTGACCTATGGTTCTCTAGATATGGGCCCTTCAAAAATGCACCTTTAAGATGACGTCACCTGACACGTGATGACGTCAGAGTAATATATATACGAGTTCAGTACAGGGTCTCAGTGTATGCCAACTCTCATTAAGATAGAAGTTTGTTTAATGGTAAAAGTGATGGGTGGAATAAAACATGTGCATTGTCTATGGCATTTTTGATAGAACAAGAAGAAGAAGAAGAAGAAACTAGACATTATGTGTCTGTTTAAGAACAGAACACATGGCTTTTCCGTCATGTTTTTGTATGCGTCTAAGCCTTGTGCAGTCAGAAAAATGATCAATGTCATTTACAAAGTTTCATGACAATAAGTCATTGTACTGAAAATTCTATTTTTATTGCATCAATGATGCCACAGTTTTCATTTTTTTTGTACATGAACATGACCTCCCAAACAAGTTAACAATAGAATTTGTAATTTAGCATGTTTAGTTTGCTGAATAAAGTGAAAAGATTGCTTAAAATGCTGAGTTTGTTAAAAACAATAAAAAAAATCTGATGACGTCATGATTGCGGCACATCAATTTCCATCTATAACACTTGCCCGAGTAGTATATGATTCCCAGGTTTAACCAAACTGGACTGATAGTTCTCTAGATATAGGACTTGTAAAAAGCATATGTAAGATGGTATGATATCCTGCATGATAATGCCATTGCAACGGCACTTGTCAAAGCAAACATTTGCGACGTGGTCTTGGTCTGTGTCATATTTGGAGTCAATCTGATCAATGACTAACATTTTGAGAGTACAAAGAAAGTTGAAACTTTAAAAATCCCTAGAAAATCGGCTGATGACTTCATCATGACGTCACTTCGGGTTTTGCGTACTAGTGACAATATCTACCTACCCACCAATTTTCGTGACGATCGGAACTACCTTTATATGCGTTTCAAAAAAGCACATTTTTATGACATCATCATGACGTCAGAAATTTTTTACATTTATATGTAAGTATCAAACCTATTATAAAAAGAATTTTGAAATTAGCATGTTCTGTTGATGAGATATGGCTTCAAGGTTCAAAAACTTAAAAAATACTATACAATTGTATGATAACGTCATCATGACGTCACATAAATTTTCATCTATAACACAAGCCGGTCCTACCAACAAACCAAGTTTGAGCTCAATCGGACGTACATTTCTTTAGATGACGTCACGTGACATGATGACGTCATGATGGCAATTTTCAATCCACACATACATGTGTATACGTGTCATCCGTATGCAAGTGGTCAAAAAAATGGTGCAAATATTGAGGGAGTGAGGACAAATGCGCCTCCTACCTGGATTAGGTACTGCTGGTCTTCCTTCTCCATTTTGAAGTCCAAGGCATCCAGGTACTTGCAGTCTATCCCAATAGTACGGTAGAAATCATTTTCCTGATTGGCAAATACACAAGCATGGCAGTTCAGTTGCTTGCCCAGAACCATGGATTTTTTTTTACCCTAACCCCAAGGGTGCCTGAAAAATCATATTAGAATTGGGGATATCTGTTGGGGTTAATATACCATGCAACACTCGCCTTTTTTATACTCGGATTGACAACCGGTTTTGTATTTGCTCAATGAGCAAACAGTTGGGAAAGATTTTACTTTAATACCGCCCACCAAAATGG
The DNA here is from genome assembly GCA_037893225.1 of Hippasteria phrygiana. NCBI lineage: Eukaryota > Metazoa > Echinodermata > Asteroidea > Valvatida > Goniasteridae > Hippasteria > Hippasteria phrygiana. Next base: position 212,283 of record JAZGUH010000883.1, on the reverse strand, counting down.
ATCAGGAACAGCAAAATCTTACAAAATAACCAACCCTCGTTGACAACAACTGTCTAAACATGTGGCACAACCAGTTATTTCAAGATTTATGTCAGCAAAATCTGTAAAAAAAAAGAGGCAGAAATCAACATGTATGTGAACACTTTGAGTTACCATACACTGTGCACTATGCAAAGAACATCTAACGGAGAAAACACAAACTTTCTTCCCCTATATTTCACAAAAAATTTCCCAACAAAATTCGCAAATTTAAACATTGTGCCAAGTGTTTTATACAATTCTGAAAAGAGAACAGATTTTCCAAGATTTGCTGTTCCCGACTGATTTGGGTAGGGGGGTATTAAAGTAAAATCTTTCCAACAGTGATTGGGTGTTGCCTAGCCAGAGTGGAGAATCATGGGCGAGTTTAACTACACATGTACACCTTCAATTCAATTCTTGGACACAGATTGCTGCCCTATTTTGTTGTGCAATATTTGTTAGATCTTTAGGCCAGGAAGTTTGTGATACCTGTACTTTAGCTAGCTTTTCACGTAAATACTTTGACATGGAGGATTTCACTTCAATGTTTTGGTCCTGCACAGCATGTTTGATTTTGAGATATTAATGTTTACAACTGCCTTTTCTGTTTTGCTCCAGTTAATCCCTCACAAATCCCATATCAAACTACACTTATCGCAGTCGCAAAATTAGTATCAAATCGCAAAATTTTACTTTTCAAATATTTATCACATTCTTCAGACCCCAAATGGACAACACATCTGTGATTTTAAGCTAAAAGTGCATCTTTTGGGTCCGGAACAGTGCCTCAAATATGGCCAATAGTGGCTGGCTGCAGAATTCGTAAAATGTTTCTCTTTGCTCAATCGGCTGAATTGTTTCTTGCATGTTCCACATGCAAGGTGTGGATTGTCTACAGTGCTGCAATTATTTCTCCTGTGGAAACCCTGATTTAAAAAATATATATATATAAATTTGATTAAAACATTTGTGGCTCTTTTGAAACACCTTTTCGTCTTCTATCCGTGGTAAAACAAGCTTCCTTTTATGCCAGTTGCATTTATTATCGTAAAGGTGCAATTTTCTCAAATTCGATCAAATGGATAAATAACATTCTGGAAACAAACTTGTCAAACACAGAAAGTAATGGCCAAACCTGAATGAAGACTCGTTTCATGTTCAGGAGAAGACATTCCATCATTGTGGAGAAAAACTCCATCATGGACTTGATCTCTCGTCTCTCGTATCCCCTGAAGGCAGAAAGGAGCTTCAGGCCTCGCTTCTCAGCCCAGTATACCAATTCACGGAAGTTGACCTGTGGCACAAATAGTCACAAGCCCGTTTAAGCTTAGATGAGTATAAGCAAAAAGGTTGGTGGTGGCCAGTGGGTGCTTTGAAAAACAAATTGACATAGCACAACTGAACAGGGGTCAAATAAAAACAGCAGATGAAATTCGCATCAGGGATGATGTACAATAAATAAGATTTTTGCTATTTCCCAAAGTGGTGTTTTAAGCAATGTATGTACTTTTCGAGAGCCAGCTTGCTACAGCCAGCTTGCTGGGGCCGACTGCGGTCGGCCATACTTTTTTAAACAAAATTTGCACAATAGTTCTCAAATATTGCAATTTTTTGGGTGCCGCGTGAAAAGGCCTTAAAATGACAAATTTCTGCTGTGCGTATCAAATTAATGTGAAGGCTCAGCTGTTCAACGTGGTGCCTTGCAGGTGGCTGTTCAACACATTCAGAAGACTTGATTTCGTCACCGTTTTCACGAAGAGACACACATGTGGATTTTGAAGAAAAAGCGTTTTCGAGATAATCGCAAGGGAAGTTTCTCCTATTTTAAAACTGCAAAAAATACTACTTTGCAACAACTTTGTGCAGTAAGGAAACATTCACATGATTCTATGAGAGGTGAATTCTTACGTGAACCCAGTAATTAGAATTAACATGGTGGTTAATTAGCCTAAATTAATTAGTAAAGATGCGTGTCCCTTCGTGAAAACAAAAATTCAGGTTTTCTTACATTGTTGCCTTTTCTGTTCAATGTGTTTTCTATATGGAAGGGGCGCACGTGTTTACGTGCGCGCAGCTGAGAATGTAACAAAGATGTGTCTCTTCGTAAAAACAAAAATCTCGGTTGACCTACTTTTACGCTTTTCCGTGCAATACGTTTTGTATGCGTTCAAGGGGCAGGCATCTTTGCGTCTCTTCGTGAAAACGCAAAATGCAATTATCGAGATGTCTGCCCTTTGCACAATTAATGTAATTTGGAAATCGAAATTGTCATTTTTGACATGTGTGTCTCTTCGTGAAAACGGTGACGATTTATGCTACCAAGAATGCATTTGTATGACTATGGACAGACACTTATTAACACTTGGCCCTATTCTTCTACATGTACTGCCAACCTGCTTTTTTGCTAACTTTTGATGACGGTGCCCAGAGAGGAAATCGGTTTATTGGCAAGCAAACACTAGTTTAATAGTGTGGTTGGTGGGCATTAAACTTCCTATGCAATGTTTGCTAGGAGCCTTCCTCAATCCTGCAAATTCCACCACTGTGCAAAGACAAAATGGCACATTCTTTGTAGTCCAACTTTAAAGGGTCACTGAAAAAGAAAACAATGTTGGTCTTAATAAATGTCTTTGTTCCTAAAAAAAACACAACACTGTTGCTATTTTTTCTCTTAATTCTGATTTGTTTGGCTCATTTATGCTATTTTTCTATCTCTTTTCGAGCCCCCCCACAATATCCGATCGAAAATTGCAAAAGGATGATGATGATCATGTGACCCTGTGACTTCACGTTTAGAATGGCCGACTGGCATCGTGCACGTTCGTAGATTTGTGCACAAAACACATAGTGCTAGCCCTACAAATGGGGCTGTAAATAGTTCTTTTTTGACTTTTGTCCTTTTACTGTCATCATAGTGACCGTAAAAAGTAGGGCTGTTGTCGTTGGCGATTTTTCTTGTCGACATGTCGGCAAAATAAAACTCCGACGTCGACAAAAGCAAGTTACAAGTCGGGTAAATAAATCTCGCATTGAGTGCACGTACATTTTGTAAAACGTTGTTCCTATATTACTATGGTATAGAGCAAGGAAACAGAACGCGGATGTGAAGTCCGATTTCTTACTTTTCTTCTTTACTGTAATAATTGTTGAATTCCTGGTCGTTTCCGACGTTCATAGTTTAAGGTAAAGTAAATGTATTATTTAAAACAACAAACATTCCGATCCCGTTCTTGGCAATGTTTTAATTTGGAAATATCATGTGTCATGTATTAAGCAAGGGCTTAATAGATGACCAGAACAGCTCGCGCAAAAATCGGTTTCGAAAACACCAAATGCCATTGCATTCACGGACGCTACAGATCGTAGCGATGATATTACGATCGGACATCGGGCATTTTCTGTGCTGACGTCACGGTTCTGACATCCGGGCTACTTGTGTAAGTGAGATTTTTAAGGGGCAGGGCGACCGGCTCAAAATTTTGCACTTTGTATTACAATAAAAATGCAAAAATTCAATTAAATATTTATTGATTACAACTCTAAACGATGTATTCTTCCATTTCTCAGTTTTGTTTTCTATTTCAGTGACCCTTTAATAAAGAGACGGCAGGGCCCTTGTTTCCTCAATCCTGCAAAATTCAACCACTAGTTGATTCTTAAGGATCTGGGAGGGTTGGTTAAACGATGCTAACCGGTGGAATATGCTAACCATTATTGCACAATTTTCTGCTACAATTAGCAGTGATTTTTCACTGACAGTAATCAGAGCCATGATATTGAGACCATGAGAATTTGATGGATGGAAACGACACATACCTCTCCATTGTGGTCAAAATCCAACATGTTGAACATCTTCTCAGGATCCAAGCCATCCTCACCAAACAGCATTAACTTGTGGTCATCGGTGAACTTGGAATCTTTCTGGAAGAAAAATGTATGAAAATGTTGCAATTCTGGACTTCTTGATCTTTAAAATATTCAATTTAAAGGAATCTTTAATAGCCAGTCTGTCCAAGCCCCATAATCAAATTAGTCAGGCATGCAACTTGGAATTAACAAACAACGAGGAAATTCCAATCTTTACAAGACTTTGTACAGTGTTTTTCAATTTTCAATGGCTTAAGTGTGGAGTGAAAAATGAGGAAATCAGCTGATCTGAGAAAAAGTTGCATGCCTGATGAGTTTGAACCCTCAAAACTCAAACTTCCTGACAAAAGTATTTTTCACATGACAATCTATCTAGTATATCAATCGAGCAAGTCTTGAGATTTCAAACAAGCTGAACAGTGGACTTGACAAATCTGGATGTGGTCAACACCAGTGTGCATGTTAGACCATTAAGAAAGTATGCTGGAGTCCAGAGTCAAGTATGAGCTGGAATTCGGGCACTTTGCTGTAATTTTCAGAAATAAATGGATTTGGGGGTTTAGTATTTTATAGTGTGCTAGCAAATACTGTAAGGCTGACCTGTTTAAAGTTGTGTGTGTATGGATAACAGGAAAACAGAAACAATTCTGTTCTAGTAGTCTGGTTCCCTGACCCTACTTTAGACAAAACGGAGCAATTTATAGAGTCTGGGAATTATCTAGTCGGGGAACTAGAATATTCCCAACAATTGTCGGCCGACAATCATTGGAAAACGATATAAATTTCCACTTTTCTTGAAAACGACAGCACAGCAGGTGCCATGATTTCATAGGATGCTTGAAGACTGCTATTACTTACAGTCTAGTACGGTATTTCATAATTCAGTACTTTTGTTTTGTGAAGTTTGCAAATGTTGTATACTACCTCAAAGTACAGACATCAGTCTGTTTTTCCAGTTTTTACATTCAAACGGACTTTTCAAATGTTGCCTCGGATGCGGATCTGGACCCCACTACAAACACTAACCATGATGACTTACATTAGAGAATGCCATCGTCCATTCGTCCAGTGAGATGGCACCATCCATGTTCAAGTCTTGTTTGTTCAACTCGTCCATCAGTTTATCCATTGCTTCCACCAGACTGCTATGCTGGGCCTCCACATATTCATCTGCCTGCTTTTTCATTCGTTTCCTGCGAGAAATTGACAAGTCGATGCATGCAGAAGCACGTTTCACACAGTGCAATGTATTTGGGGGCCAGGCACAATTCCCAACCCAAATAGCAGGGGTGAGATTTCAGGAAAATGAAAAATCCACGAAACATTCAGAGGCATTTGATTTGTATGACATTGCTGAAAACTGCATAAGAAAACTGCATTTTCTACCAAAAGATACGGTGCAAAAAATTCCAAAAATAGGGTTATTGGAATTAAAAGACTGTTTCATGTTGCAGAGGTCATTTTGGAATGCTTAAAAACAATTTCAGGACTAAAATATCTTCCCGAAATCCGGAAGACATCCCACCAAAAATCCTGAGATCAGGAAATATCCGGAGAAGAAGCACACACTCATTTTGAGAGCCTGTATCACATATATGTTGGTCAATTTGTGGTCATCTTTTAACCCTCCCTCTCCAGGTGCCAAATTAGAGCCAACTACCCTACATGTATCTATGAAAACCTATCGAGTGACAGGTTGAGACACACAAGCCGTGGGAGAGGAGAGGATTTGGTTTTTCGATAAGTTGTGATAGTTATAATAGTAGGAGGGTTAATCTTATTCACACAAAATTCCACAGATAACCACCTTCCCTTTCCCAGAGCCATGCCTGTTTGAAACAAATTTACAGATCAGAATGGGTAAAATACTGTGTGGTATGAACGGACAAGTGATTTGAATACAAGACTTACTTGGCCAGTTTGGTGTTAGGGATGGCTTGGACATAGTCCTGGTAGTATGAGTGGCGTTCATTCAGTGCATCCTTCATTACTTCAGGCTCAAAATCTGAATACTAAAAAGTCAAACAAAATACAAACCCCCATCAACCCTTACCCTGCAGCACTTTTACTGGGGAAGTGTCCCGAACACATCAAAATACAACATGGTGTTGGATTTTGGCAGATTTGGGATGGTTGGGGTAAAGAACCCTCTGCAGTATTTGCCAAGCACCAAACCCATCCAACCTCAAGTTCCAAAAAATTTGAAATGCAACAACACTGGCTACCCCAGAACCAAAAAGACCAGCAGCCACTAGCGGCAGAATGGGGGGGGGGGGGGGGGGGGGGCCAGGGGGGCCATTTTTGGCAGTTTCGCATAAAGAAAAACATAGCACCGGCACTGCTTTGGCCCCCCCACTTTTAAAAGTGTTCCGCTGCCCCTGCCAGCAGTACTTACTTGCCTGGCATTGGATCTTGTAGCATTCAGGGTTAACTTGGATGATTTACAATACAGTGTGCCAAACCCAAAGGGGCGAACACAGCATCATTAATGCGGAAACTGCAAACTGGAAGCAGGCATAAAAGCACCATTTTTCAGCTTTGCATCTACACTCGTGTGCATGACCAACAATTTGGTTTTGTGCACATTAAACCCTCCCTCTCTCGGTGCCAAATTGGAGCCAACTACCCTATCTATCCAAACCTATCGAGTGACAGGTTGAGACACACGAGCTGTGGGAGAGGAGAGGATTTGGTTTTTTGATAGGTTGTGATAGTTATAATAGCAGAAGGGTTAAGTCGGAAATTAGTTGCGCACACTATGGGGTATGCATGCTTAAGCATTGACTTTGCTAACGCAATGAGCTCTTGGTGGATTATAATCAATGTGAATATGCAATCAGTAATTAAAAGTAAAGTTCATACTTGTTTTCAACAGACTGGGGTTATTTGCTCGTCAGAATTGGAGTCTGCTTAAAGACCAACTCCAACGGTTTTGAAAAGTCTTAGAATTAAACTTTATTGTGTTCAATAATAAATTACTTATTCATGACAAAATCATGTTTGTTTTGCGTCTCACTGTTGTGTTATTTTGCGAGATATTATTACCATTTTCTTTCGAGTTTATGAAAACTTTCTACGAATTGACCGCTGGTGGCGCTTTTGAGAAATGAAAGAAACTTGACGTCATACCGGAGAAAGCAAAATAATCGCAATGATGTAATTTTACCGCAGACAAGTGTCTTATATCCTCAACACTAAAATTACATCATTGCGATAATTTTTAATGTTGGTTCCGCAGCGGCAAACATTCCCCCCTCCCACAGCCATGGACGATTGTAACTTGTACCATGTAGAGTAAAATGCGGCCGTACATTATAACACGCGCAGCAAATCTGGGGGGTGGGCTGGTTGTTACGGTGTGGGGGGGGGGGGGGGGGGGGGGGGGGCTCACAATGTTTTTTTGTACGTGGTTGATAACAATAAAACAAATTAAACAAATACAATAAGGGTGACGCCATTGCACAACTAGCTATAGCGACGAAACTTCCGCAATGATCCTGCAAAAGTGGAGTGCTACTTGTACTCGGACACAGCGCGGCCGGCCAGCTGTGCGATGTTGTGTGTTGTTGCGTCGCATCGCGTTGCAGGCTCCCAGAATACACGTCACAGAAATGCATATTCATTAGATGTTAATGAGCTTTTACGTCACGCTCATTTTCACGAAACTGGGATTGACTCGCGATAAGAAAGGCAACAAAAATGCATTTTTGTGGGGATCTTGACAAGTATCTGTTTTATTTGACATAGCTCTTCTCAATTAAATCAAAACCTAAGAAAAGTTGGAAATCGTTGGAGTTGGTCTTTAAGAGACCCTGGTATGTTTTGGAAAGATCACTTGGTTTTCTGCTTTTACCTTGATTTGTCTTAAACTTACCAACAGCAAGCCTAGTGTTCTCTCATTCTTGTGGCCGAAACGTTCTTTGCGGTCCCACAGCTTGCGTATATCTCTCAGGGGCTGGATCCTCCTCAGGAAAGTGTCTTCTGGTCTCATGGACAGATACCAACCTGGGAGCGAAAAGCGAGTAATTAACTACAAATGCCACAAGACTCCTGTCTATGGTTCAGATTTTTTGGTCAGAATTGAGTTGCATTTTTCATGTTTGGACTTGACTTAAGAGATAACATTTGGTAACTGGGAAACAATAACCAGGGCTGTAGTAGAGTCTCGATCAGACTGATGCAAAAGATTGGTGGATTCTGTCAATTTTTGGTCCTGGGGAGGATTTCACTAAAGTGTCAATTTGCGATCATCGCTATTCATCTAGCAAACTCATCGCTAGCCGCAAATCCATCGCCGTTGCAATTGCGTCATTTTTTTCGTTTCACTAAATCCATCGCTGTTGCGATAACGAAATAAAAATGTATTGTACGAGGCTGATACACGTAGAATACCCGTGGGAATGTGGTTCGAGCATGCGCAGTTTGCCAAAACTGGTTTCCCGCAACATGTAACCCATTGATCTCCATTTATAATGAAGATCAATGATGGATGTAACTCGAAACCACACGCGAGCTTGCGATTCGCCCGCGCGTGTATGTCACTAGTATGCAACATGTATGCAAAACACTTATTCAAAAAATTTCCCGCAAAAGAAACAAACTAAAAAGAAACTTAGTTTTGATTGCATTTTCGAGTTTTTTTATGTAAATGTGTTTCCCAGCACTTCACAGCCCCTTTAATTAGTTCCGGTAATTTTCCCAGTAGGCCCCCGTGTCATTACAAAGCTGATTTTTTGCTGATCAAATGTTTTCAGTCTCTCATGCCAGCAAGGGCATGTACTACCCTGTGAATGATCCGACAGGTAGGCCTACTTGCCTCAGAAATACCGTGATGTCCCAAGGTAGTTGTATATAGACACATCCAGTTGCGAAAAAAACGCAGAGCTACAAACAGTCAAACACTTTGTTGTTGCGTCAATCGCTTGACTTCTCAAAAGTATGTGGCCTAAGATAGGGCTCTAACATATCCAACCCGCCGCAACGCCATTTCTTGTGAAGCGATAATACTTGTGCATTTTCTTGTCGCTGTAAGTATCAAATGGGTTAGTTTTATCTCGGAACACCCTCTCTCTAGACCTCGCCATATTTACAAAACGTCCAACTTAAGTGAATAAAAATGGCGAATAGACTTTGCAGCCACTATTAAAGCATCGCAAAATATTAATCGCTAACTTGATTATTTGTGATGAACAAGTATTAGTGAAATCGTTCTTCAAATTTCATCGCTAAGTTGCGATGGGTTTCGAGTTTAGCGAGCGATTTCGGCATTTGCGATGATCGCAAAGCGATAGTGAAATTGGCCCCTGGAGTCATGCCTGGGACTGGGCAGAGTCCAGGCATGATTCCTAGACCATTATGGTATGAAAAATACTTTCGAATCCAACTTCAAGTCTAAATTCTAGCTTTTTTCTTTTAGTTTAGTTATGGACTCCTTGTGGACTGTTTTCATATCAGCCTTAGAGTGGGACTCAATTACAGACCTTGCAAAGGGGAATCAGGTTGGTGTAATGGTACATTCCTCGCCTTCCACCACTGTGACCCTGGTTCGAATCCCGGCTGGGGGCCAACATGTGGACTGGGTTTTCAGTCCCTGCCTGATTCCGTGGGTTTTCTCCAGAATTATTCTCTGGGGTTTTCCTCCCACGTCTAAAACTGTAACTTCCTTCCTCATCTTCTATCATGGGACCCCACTGGAAATAAGTCGAGAGACTTTCGTGGGCTATCCCGGCTCTTTGCCAAATAATAAATAAAATAAATAAATAAATAAATAAATAAATTCACATCACATAGGGAGTGAGGGTTAAATTTTGCACTTGACTGGACCAATGTGTACACAAATATCAATAACAATATTGAATCTGTACGGAGTTCTTGAGCATTTTGTTACTTACCATCAAATGCATGGATGGGATAATTGACTAAGAGTCCTCCATCTACGTAGTGGTCAGAAAACGAACTAAGCGTGTTCTTCACAGTGCAGAAAACACCTGTCAATAAAAGTTATTGTGACAGCTATGAAATAGGGCTGTTCATTTTCGAAGAATTTAGTATTCGCTTATTTAAAACTGGATTTGCGATCATAATGATTAGGGCTACAGTGTACCCTTCCCGGCACTCTGATTGCAGTCCCACATGTAGACTAAACATTAGGTCAAACAAAAAATAGTTCTGCTTCCGGTTACCCGACCTACCCTAATTTTACCGCCACAACCCTAAACATTTTATCGGCAAGTAAAGAAAATATAAATAATAATTAAAAAAAAAAAAAAAATGATCCTGTTGTCTTCTCTGTCTTCACAAAACGCCTCTCAAGAACCTATTTACGTCAAAAACGCTTGTAATTTGTTTGCCTACTTACAATCGCTTTTTTTAAAAAGAAACCTCCGTTGTTTTTACAAGTTCCCTTCGCGATTACAAGTTCCCTTAGGTGCGCGATTTCCTATCACCGTGATGAAAACACGTGCGTAATGTTCAATGCAGCAATGCTGTACTGGTTCCCGCCGTGCCGCCCACTAAAAGTGCCAAAGAAGGCAATATGGAAATGCGGCAACCAGTCTATGCATATGGCCGACCAACATTTAGCATAAGACTGCAGAGTGCACTGCAGTTCCAGGTCAGATCTGACATCGTAAAAATGCCAAGTAAACATCCACAGAGAAGGAAAATTTCTGCAAGTTAATTCACAGAACTTGATCTCTCTTGTCCGTGTATGTATTTTCCGTGTTAATGAATTTATTTCAAGGTTTTACCGCTTGTACTTGAAGTGATAGCGCAGCGTGTTTCCCTGACATTTCCTGCCTCAACACGAGGATCATCACCTGACACACACAGTGCATCACGCACGCTTACCGCATGATAAACTGACAGTGTTGGCCAGTTTCCCGTCGTGACTAGCGTTGTGCATAGTGTGGTGTGCACGACCTAAATTCTCCATTATTTTTAAGAATTATCGACCGTAAATATTTTTGACATTAACCCTAACTACCCCAAGCCTTGCAAACTCCAACAGCAGGTTTTGTCAAGTTTTGATGGGTTTAGTACTGCAGGGCCTTGGCACCATTACTTTACATGGAGCTATGATGACCCAATTTGTCCAAGTCCAAAGAATGTGCCAAACATGTAGGTACACTGCAGAGTGTTGGATTTTGACAGGTTGAGAAAGCCTCCTAGTACAAATGCCTAGGGGGTTAGGGTTAATTAAGGCAAGTTTTTATAACTTTTTGTTGCCTTTTTTTATAGCTTTCATAGCGTAAATGGAAATAGTTCAGACTGAAATTCGCATATAATTGAATACCCTATTCAATCAGCACAAAAAAAATTGGCAAAAAAATTTCGATCTACATGTACCTGACCCTATTTTTAAAAGGCATAATCAGAAGCAGAACTTTTGTTTGGCCTTACCAAGTTCTTGTTCTACTGGTTGTGGATGCATTACAAATTGTTTGTGGTCAGTTCACATCACAGTAACCTTTTTCCAGGGTTGGGCAGATTATTGACATTTCAATATATCAACTTTAATGCCACCTTTGTGGATTTTTAGGCACAGGGTCAGAGCGTGGCACGGTCCGCTGGAGCCATAATTGAAAATGGCCACCCAGTCAGGGGTGCCGTCACCATTTTCATGATTTTTGTGAATTATTATTTTTTTTCTACGCATACATGTACGTACCACCGCAATGCATTTGGGGACATAAAAGGACACGAGGGCCAAAGGTAATTGTGGCCATTGCCATCATGGCCGTGAAAAAATTGGGCACCACAGCCAAGACCTGCAACGACGGCCATTGCCACCGATGTCAATCTTTTGATTATCTGGTATACGGCTATAGGCATGAGGGCTTCATTTTATTTTTTTATTTTTTATTTTTTTGAAATTTTGATTTCCGTAAACCTCTAAACAGAATTACATCTGTCAATTTGTTAAATCGGGGGTCAAGGGCACCCACCTGGGATAGAGCCTGACATGCGCATTGCCAGTCTGATAGGCATATCAGGAGTTGTCTTGACATGACAGTAGTTACAGTCCAGGAAGTTGATGTTGGTCACACAGATGCACAGCTCTTTGCGGTATGTCTTGTACACCTGCAAGGATGACATAAATGGTTTGCAAATAAGCAAAGTGACATTATCAATCAAACAACAAATTAAAGATTATTTTTAATCTTTAAAAATGTTGACAAACTGAAGCTTCAACCACAGGCATTTTGGCTCTGCAGTTTGATCAACAGGCAGGCAAAGTGGCATCATCAGCAAAAATGGCTCTCCGAGTTGCCTTACAGTTCTTTTAAAATTTGGTTGATAAAGTAAAAAGTGACAAATCAGAACCTTGTCAGGTCGGATAGCGGAACTTTACCTCCTCAAACGTAATGTCAGCATTTCCAGTCTTCTTGTACAGCATCCTGCCAAACCATGCGTACAACTTCTTACCAGGATGCCAGCCAAAACCCTTCATCATGTTCGGCAAAGCACTGAAGATACCAAACTTGGCATCTGGAAATGAAAACAAATGGTAAAAACAATATGAAATCTTTAAATTGTCAGTGTTTTAATCAATTACTTTTGGAGAAAATAGTCTCAAACACAATTTACTTCATGAAAAATTACAACCCCTATTTGAACTTACAAATAAAACAATCCACAAGGGAAACTGAATAGGTAAATTTGAATTTTCAACGTGAACAACAAACTCGCAGAAGCAGGATTCGAACCTGCAACCTCCGGAATACGGTAAAGGTGCCCTATGTTGGCAGTCTCCCAAATTGTCAGTATCTTTGTTCGAATGGGCACTAAATTTGGCAAAATTTGTTCACAATATCCCTGTCTCATCTACACATGGTATAACTTACAGTTTGAAATACAACAAAACACGCAAGAAAAGTATTCTTACATCAAAACACATTGTAATCTGCAAAAACAACATCTAATATATGAACCGCAAATGCGTGTGAAGCAAATATTGGTAAAATTATCAGGATCCATATCTTTTTATCAGGAACAGAATAGTTCACATCAGCCTAGTTTTCACTTTCTTTAACTAAACATAAATAAATCAGGTTTGAGATTGGACGAAAATAAAAAAATATCCTACAAATCTGCAGTGTTTTGGGGTTGCATGCCCAGGACAACATAAGGTCCATCTATGGTTTGTATTTAAGCACCCCTTAAACCCTGCGCCTCCATATCTGCTTCATTCGCGGAAGCAGATTTCATTGTATTGTTCATAAAAAATTTACGGCCAAATACTGTGAAACTCCAGGTATGCCTCCTTTGATCCTTGCCCAAAAACATGGTATAGTCACCTTTGACCCTGGGTTGGAGGACAAGCCAGGTCAATGCTTGGAATTCCCAGCCTCTGGGCCAAGCCCCATTTGTGCACAGCCCCATTGTTTATGCACAAAACCCATTCCTTTGTGTGTAAAGCCACAGGCCTGTCAATGATATGTCAATGGCCCAGTTCCAGAAGGCAGGCCTCTAATCTGCAGACCCAGATACAGCCCCAGGGTATTTTTGGCATGCACATGGTTGGGTGGGGGGGGGGAGGGGTTGGTAGTGCAGGTGGTTGACATGGGGGGGGGGTGGCTAGAGTCAGGCACTCTGGCTGTGTGTTGGCATGGGGTTGTTTGGCTAGAGTTGGGTTGCCATGGGTGGTTTGGTGAGAAATGTCGGCGCGGCTGTTTGATGTCTGCTACTGTTTTCTGTCACCACTGTTTCCTGTCGGCTGCTGTTTTGATGTGTTGGGGTAGGCACATAGAGCTATATTAAATTACTAGAGCGCTGACTCGATGTACAAAGTGATGCCTGCTGGGCGCATCCATGTTTGTGTACAAACCTATGGAAAACTCGAAATTTTGTACGGCTTTTGTACGGCTATTTGCATATACATTGTATATATATCTGCATTTGTATTCTATAAAGTTGCGTTATCTTAGCCGATACGCAGAAACCCGAAACGCACAATCAGTAAATGAGCGTTTCATTTTGCTCTGCGCAATCAACGCAAACGTGTGCGCTTACCGCGCTGCAGATGATTTTTGCCGTGACGTTTTTTAACCGTCATGACGCGCCTAAGTTGTTTGCGTATTTTGTACTTCTGTGTTGCAATAGACCGATCCGGATTTGACCATAAGCCCCGCCCACCTTAGCAACGGCAAGGCAACGCCATCACCTCGGTCAAGCTTTTACTTTGAAATACACAAACATTACGTGTAACATTACGTGTAACGCACGGCTACCCGGATAAATACATCGACGACGACAACGCGACTCGGTGTAGTCTGCCAAAGGCAGTGGATTTAAATTCTTTAGGCGGGGACAAAATTAGCAAGCGGGCAAAAGTTAAGGTCTACAATTATTTATTAAGGAGGGTATGTACATAATTTAAGTCATTTGAGTGAAGTCATGAAGGATGGTCAAGTTGCTGTTGCGGGGAAATGTTATCGAAGCATGAGGAAGAGAGACCCGTCACATTGTGTTTCGGAAAGGACGGGCTCGTTGCAGAAAGTAGATGTAGCTGTGTAAGTTAGCATTGGAATAAAATAAACCGCGGATGTTACGACGCAATTGAATTATACCATAGTCTAATATTAAAGAAGACTCTTAACCAGTACCCTCGAGGCTCAACACAGAACAGGTCTAGCTACAACCAGCAAAAGGGCACCAGGTCAAAGTTATGATAAAGTTTTCTTATAAATAGTTTTTTATTTTCTGTTCATATATTAAATCGATGACAATTACATGTAGGGGCCTATACACTTTCCATCTCCTATTCATGTACAGAATATCCAACATGTTAACTGCAAATCCTACCTCAGAGCATACGTACTTGTCCTTCTTGACATTCAGATCAGAATGCGGCCGGCCAAACGCTTTAATCCATCTCAAACATTTTTCCAAATTTGTTTTCCGAGTACCTGGTGTCTGATTTACATATGCCATGACAGCATACATGTACATGTACATGTATTTTTACCATTTCTTAAACTACTCCATTAAATATAAACACCTACACTGTAGGCTACAGCCGCACTTTTATTGAAAAAATACGGTGCCCGGCCGCACCAAACACATTTGTTTGTGTACACTTTTCACAGCGCATGTGACAAAGTTTGACCGAGCTTGACCGAGCTTGACCGAGCTAATGGCGGACCACGCCTGTAGCAACTGTTGCTAACCAAAAGTAGTAATCCTATTAGTCAATGCGCGCTGTTTGATTGACAGGCCGGATCGGTCCATTAGAGTACACTTTAAAAATTCACTCCATCTAATTTCATTATGTTCTACAAACAGGCACGTGAATTCAAGTATCTCCGCGCCTAAGATGAGGAGTTAGCGCTCTAGTAATTTAATATAGCTCTATGGGTAGGCAGTGCTCCAGTTTTTTTGTTTTTATTATTTGGTTTTTTTTTTGGGGGGGGGTGGTGTGGGTGGATGGCAGGAGTCCAGGGGACCTCCATTCATGTATTTAGACCCTTTGAGAAAGGATTGTGTGCACGGGGCAAAGGTACACCACAACCACCTGATTCCCCAAAGGACATGTACAAATCAGGGACAGGTACAGTGGAACACTTGAAAGTTGGGGGGGGGGGGGGGGGGGGGAAGCAGCGCCTTTTCTGTGTTTTTTTCTGTGGAACTGCCAAATGTGGGGGAGGGGGGAATTTCCCACAAGTGGGAAAAAGTGGGGGCCAATGATCAGGCAATGTGCAGAGAGTGGGTATGTCACCCCTGCCCCTCCTCCCCCCCCCCCCCACCATCCTATGCTTGGGTGATTCCATGTAGGAGTCGACTACTCGATTCAAATTCTGGAATCGGAATCCTTCTTTCATTTTTTTGAAGGAGCTGACTCCTTGATGAAGGAGCCAATTTCTGCTTCCTTGGAGTAGACTGCAGGCACCACCCAACGACTCACCGACTTGAACAGGATTTATTTAAAAAGATTGTCAATTCCCTGTAAAGACCGCATGCGGCACTTCCCAGAGCTACATTGTAGCTGGCTTGTCCATGAAATCAATCACGATGCCGCCGGGATTCTAAAGGATGCGCCACAATTGCAAAATGGAATCGTGATGATCCCTGTTGGAATTGCCCAAGCCTACGTCCTTCCAGATTTGTGTGTCATTAGCACGGAGACAGAACAAACATCCCCTAAATTTGTGACTGTGTAAGCTGATATACATTGAGAGCATCAGCAACCACTCTTCACAATTATGTCCACTACATGTACAATGTACATGTGTACATGTACATTGCCGAAAACACAGGGGCCCAATTTCCTAGCGCTGCTTCAATGTTGTGTACATGATTGGTCATTGTTGCAATTTTCAGAAATGGGCGGATTTGGGGGTTAGTATTTTATACTAGGAAATATCGTTCCACTGACCTGTTCAAAGTTTTGCGTTGTTGGATGGCGGAAAAAACGAGAGAAAAACTGCGCTCGTTTTCAACCGTCGGGCGGATGATAGCCTTTAGTCAAGGCGCGCGTGGCTATACCGCGTGACGCGCCCCGAATATGCCAGCATGTCTGGGGGGCGGCACTCGTTCCGGGTAGCCACGCGCGCCTTGACTGAAGGCTACAGGGCAGTTTTCCAACAATTTCCAGCTGGAAATCCTTTGAAAACGATATACATTTACACTTTTCTTGACAACGACAGCACACCTGGTGCCATCATTTCACAGGATGATTGAGACTACTATTAACTTACAGTCTAGCAAGGTATTTCGTAATAATTCAGTAAAACAAAATTACCAATCGTGTACACTACCTTTAACACACAATTTTCTGCTAACGGAACCCTTGCCCGTTTCATAGAGACTGTAAGCAGTAAGCACAGCAAAGAGCCCGCTAACTTCAGAAACAGGATTTGCTTTTTTTTTTTTTATTAGTGACGCAACAATATACATTGTAAATCTCCATGCACGTGCAAGCGTCAGCACAACTTGGCCATGAAATACGCTAATGCTTAAGCAAATTTCCCTGCTATAGTTAGCACAACTTTTCTGCTTACCGTTAAGCAGTGTTATGAAATTGGGACATGGATAAGCAACTCCCCACCCCCTTAACAAAAACATTACTAATTCAAGTCAAGAATATTGGAATGATGTCATACATGTACGTGTACATGTACATGTAGGCTTTGAGGTTATCCTAGCACGACAACGAAACACATCCCTACTACCGGTTTTCGAGGACAACTTTGGAACCACAATCATGGCGAACATTATTAGATACTTTTTTTTCATAATAGCTCGTTTTTCCAGGAATAGGAAGTGAATGCTACAGGACAGGAAAGCTGAATATGTTGAATGGAATGAAATGCAAAGCATTTGGTCCAGGAAGTAAAATTATCGATTTGATCATCGGTGTAAAATCGGCAGCCTGGTGGAAAGTGCGACTGGAACGTACGTGAATAGGGGGCCGTTTGTATTGACTAAATTGAATAATGTTATGATTATTTAATTTTGCCTGTCATGGGTTTGTTTTAACAAAGCATGTACAATCGGGAAAAAATCATTGTTTTCTCGAAAGGAATGAATCACAAATGAATTATAAACCTTTATTGATTAATGTAAAACACCTTAAAGCGGCACTTAGGTCTATACTAGGCCTCGGTTACCCAAGCCCAAATTCACAATTATGCATATTCTTTGACAATGGAAGAAAGAAAAACAAGCATGCAGACATATGCATCACCTGTCGTTACAAAACAATTAATCCCCTATAGATACATGAAAATCTAAACTAAATGTATGCATAATTGAAATAAAATAGTACAAGTAGGCCTACTGAAAATGAATCAAGAGTACGGAATTGGTAAAGTGCGAATGGAACCAAAACTGAACAGCACAGTTTGAAAATTACTAGGAAACCTCTCAACGGAAATGTAAAAAGAATACTTGTATACCACCCCGTCTATATGTCTTTTCAGAAAACGTATACCGGTAACTGAAAAGAAAAGGGGAAAAATACATTATTTCAAAAGCGGATTCTGCTATGCGTATTATGATGTCCCATAAGTCAGTCGATGACCAGAATGATGAGTGAAATGATATAGCCAGAAGTTCACCACCACTCGCGAAAGTCCATCACCGATCGCGAATGTTCATCACCGATCGCGAAAGTCCATCGCCCGGAACATAATCACAAAAAGAAGTAATTATGTGAAGACTGAAGCATAATTTTTATAGACAGTTAATTTCAACAGTTTGAATTTGGAAAGCTGGTACTGTCATTATGATCCACAAAAAATGTCAGGAGCGCGCTCCTGACACCTTATAATGCCTAAAAATCTGTAGCTTCCTTGGGATCCTCACCTTGGACTCCCGCCTGGGCTTTGCCTCTGGTGCCACCGGGGACCCTAAGGCAAACCCTGGTTGGAACCCTCCTGTTAAATGTTATACAAAAATATGATTCGGAAAAGACGCCTGCAGTGTGTGCTTGACAGTGCATAAATCTCGACTTCAATGATGTCCCCCCCCCCCCCCCCCCCACACACACACACTTCAAATTGGATTCACGCCCCCGACTCTGTGAGATGTACCATGGATGTACCTACTTACATTTGTACAATATTCTTTCATGTACAGTGTCGCACAGGGTCAACTTTTGGGGGTGTCTGGCGGGCCTTATGCAGCAGACAATTTGTCTGGCAATGAATATTTTTTTATGCTTAGTAGAGTGTAATTGTTCATTTTAACTTGGCTTCATGTGGTACCTCCAATGCTTAATCCAGCCCAAATCTTGTGACCCTTTCTGGGGGGTCTGGGGGGCCTTATGCAGAGGAAATCTTGTCTGGCAGTGGCCATTCTGTACTCTGTGAGATGTACCTGTTGATTTTAATTTAGTTTCATGTGGTACCCCGCATGTTTGATCCAGCCCATTATTGGGTCCCTTAATTCTTTGGAGCCCCAGGGGCCACACGCAGCAGGGGGACCCCGGCAGACATCCATCTGAATACATGTATGTTAGGTTACACAATAAATGTTTCTGTACTCAGATATTGGTACCTTGTTCGTTTGACCAAAATGGTCTGGGCTGCCGGCCTATGCCTGCACAAAAAACAGGAGTCGTGTTAAACCCTCGTGTCCAGGTGTTATACTGAGGCGCCAGGATGCCATGCCGGCTTGTGCAGCCAAACGAAACGGACAGTAGGGGCTTGTGCAGCCAAGCGTAACACAATAACCCAACAAAGGATTGAAAATGCTATAGCCGTCGACCGGCCAGGTGGCAATTTTCAACCGCGGCAAAAGACGTCAACCGGGTTCAACTGGTTAAAGGTTGCCAAGTGATCTTTCCTCCTCAGTATTTCATCACTGTGGCAAAACTTGTACACTACCAAAAAACTATTTTAAAAAAATGCAAGGATTTTGATTGATCAAAAACTTATTACATTAACCCTAACCCACCTCAATCCTCCAAAATCCTCCTTGCAGTTTGAGGATTTTGGAGGATTGAGGACGAATGGTATTTTTTCTTAAAAGAGGATTTTGGAGGATTGAGGATGAATGGTGTTTCAAGCAAGGAGGATTTTGGAGGATTGAGGATGAATGGTATTTTTAAAAATAGAGGATTTTTGAGGATTGAGGATGAATGGTGTTTCAAGCAGAGGATTTTGGAGGATTGAGGATGAACGGTGTTTAAAGCACATGAGGATTTTGGAGGATTGAGGATGAATGCATTTTTTTGGGCAGGGTAATCAGAGGATTTTGGAGGATTGAGGATGGTTCCTAGCAAAAAGGGTCTAGGGGGTTAGGGTTATAGCAACCAGTTACACCGAATTTGTTTGGCATATAGCTTGTTCCCCCACAACTAAAACTCCGTGTAGAGTTACTCAAGCATTTTGTTTTACCATTTCCTTTTTAATGTCAAGTTTAAAATGCTTTTTCAAAGTGAACAAAGAAACTGGCAGGAGCGGGATTCGAACCTGCGACCTCCGGGTTACTGTACCGGCGCTCTACCAACTGAGCTATCTTGCCCTATGTTGGCGGTCTCCCAAATTGTCAGTATCTAACTCCCCAGGCAACAGCACCCCTGCTGCTTACTAATATTGAGTTTACATGTACTTGACAAGGAAACCACATACATGTTCATGTACCAGAGCATCCAAACAACATGTATTTCACCCTGTTCAACGACCTGTAGTGCTTGTGTTTTTCGCTGTTCCATACATGATCCTTCTACCAACAGAAAGAGCTTGTCTGGATTTTTCTACACGATGGCTATTTTGTAACATTTCTCAGTTATTTTGAGAAAGTCTTTTGGCATCCTGTGAAATGGGCTATAATAAGATTTCTAAGCAATAAAGACATATGTATCTTCCAGACTTTGTAATTTCCTTGATCATTCCTTCATTGATTTCATTGTTTGTAACACATTTTTTATCCCATTTGTTTTTGTTTGTCTTACCCGTCACATGATTTTTGATGGTTTTAAAAATAAATTGACTTGCTCATTTGTTATCATTAAACATTATAAGCTTTCCATTGAGTATGAAAACTGACCTTTATTTATCACATGCACGTACATGTAATGGTATTGTCATGGTGTAACCTTTACAATTTTTATGCTCCTCCAAGAGTGGGCAGGAAATCCCCTAAGGATAGCTTTTCCTATTAATATAGACCATGGAGGGTTCCTTCCTCCATGTATAGACTAAGCTTGGTTTTGAAGGCCAGTTCATGTACATTTCCTGATCACATTGATTAACACCTTGGATAGTAATTAATACGAGTTGTACACTGCACATTGTATACCAAGCAGGTTGGCAAAATCTATCACAAGGCATGTCCATCTGCATTGAGTTTTTATTATGCTGCATCAAATGTTGCTTTCTTCAGCCAAAGCTGGAAAAATACCTCAACAATATGAACTACAATATGTATCAAACTGCTCTAAAGTCGTGTTACCACTGAACTTTTTGGGGGGTCAATCTACTCTTACTTTCCTGTAGAGTAACCAAAGTAAGTCCAACGAGAATGGACAGAACTAAGTGTCAAGTTACTACATGAATGACCGCAATGTAAAATGAACAGAGGGGGGCACTGTATACTTCCACTCAGACACCGTACTTTTACATGTGTACAAGAGCACCGATTACTGCATACATGTAGATTAACGGGAATACACCAGCCACAAACAGCCAACTTAAAGAGGATGTTGATTGCCGAGAGAAGTCTGCGTCATTTTGTAGTTTTACGTAGATTGCATATTGTAAAATAGAACAGCTAATTATTTCTGCCAAGTTGACTTTTGAGAGCCATCAAGTCCACTCTAATGCAGCACAGCCCGCAGGTGCCATGACGTCATAAAACTAATTAACTCCCCTTTTGTGCCTAGTGATTGACACAAAAGGTGCAAGGTTTTACATGACGTCAGTTTTGTTTGCTGCCCGCAGCGACGACTTCGACAAATGGCACGAGTAAGCTTGTGCGGTTTACCGGTAAACCGTTTTTTTTCCCCATTTTATAATTAAACCAATCACGTCCGGTTTTGTTTTTTGAAAAACCTCAAAACTGTCTGCAACAATATTTCATTCATTTCAGAAAATCAGAGTGAAAAAAATGTCAAACAATACTTCTAAAACCACAAAGAAAAGATTACCGTACTTGTCTGAAGAACACTGAACAGTCTTTGTCTTAGGCGAAAATGACATTTCCCGAATCGCGAGGCTTATTAATTTCAAGCATCGCAAGCGCGAGCCCATGCTGGACACGGCGCTTGCCTGCACATGCACACCGCACACTACACATGCCGGCCGGTGGAAACGAACACCACTGGATTTACTATACTATACTCACGAGCTTGTGCGCGTCTACGGTCTACATCACAAATCTCATTAGACTTCGACCTAGTACTCTATTGGAAACACTCATATCGCTCACGTATTAAACGCGTCACGAAAATTGACAAACAGCCAATTAAACCAAATAAGCTGCTTCGACTTGGCAAGTCTGATTCTCACATTGCACACGCAGGAGAATTCCCTCACATGTGTAATACGTTCAATTTTGCACGTGTTTGCTGGTCGCAGGGATCGTCAGCTTCGTTGGTTCCGCTCCGCATGTACCACTATTAGCGTGACAAAAGCTCATGATTATTTTAGATTTAACAGGGTTACCTCTCTAATTACGGCTAAAAATTTAAGGAGTTAAATTTTTGTTAAGCACATCGGCCGACCATCTTTTTGAAAAATTTTTAAAAAAATCTCCCCACCCATCCTGGTCAGGACTTTCTATTGTTCGTACACACTAACCCATCCCCATAGACATTTACTCGGAAGGACACCTTCCAGACAAAAGAAAAAACGCGAGGACAGTATTGTTTCCTTTTATGGGTTTCACACTACTCTGAACTTACCCAGGGTAGAAACTAACTCGGAGAATTGTAGTGTGAACGCTCTACATTACCCGTGTAATCTCCGGGTTACATTTTTCGTTAACCCGGCAATTACCCAGGTAAGAGCATAGTGTGAAACGGGCTTTTGTTATACCCTCTTTTTTGTCCTCACCAGTACATCAATAATAATACATGCACATTTGTTTAGAACATTCTTTACACTGCACACACATGCACCTGACTGCATATTATACATTGCCACGACACCAAAAATGTCTGTATGCAAGTGGTCAATAGGCCTTTTCCCACTAGAGCAAATCTCGGGGGTGGCCCCGGGGGTGATGCGGGGGTGAAAATAAGCCCTGAAATGGTGCAGGGGTGAGTTCGCCCTGGGGCGAGCAACGGCACAAAGGTCACCAAAAACACGCGTTATCAGCACTACATACATGTAACAGAATCGCATGCATCATGTTTACATGTGCACATACAATGTACATGTGTACTATGCTTTTAATTGAGCAGCGCGGCCGGGTACCCGGTATGTGCGTTCCTTGCTAATGTGTAAAAAATGTTCTCGCGTGCACAAATTCTTTTGTGAATCTTTCTTTGGCCACCGAATACTACACTCTCTCAACCAGCGATATCAGCCAGTTCTTCAGCCAGTTGTGCAGCCATGCCCCAATGCAGCCATGACCGTCAAAAGACATCTGGGTAACGCGTAAACTACGCATGCGCATCACTCGATAAACGTTCGCCCTGATGACCACCGTGTTCAAGTGAGAAAAGACTGTGCCGATCCCCGGGGCGAACTCGCCCCAGGGCGAGATAAGTAGGGTTTGAGAAAAGCAAGTGAGAATCGACGCGGGGTTGAACTCGGGGGTGAAAAATTGCGCGTGAAAAGGCCTAATATAGCTGAGCTTCCCTTTAAGTTTGATCTGTGGAAACAATAACTATACATGTACATTGTACATGTACATTGTACATGTACATTGTACATGTACATTGTACATGTACATTGTACATGTACATTGTACATGTACATTGTACATGTACATTGTACATGTACATTGTACATTGTACATTGTACATTGTACATTGTACATGTACATTGTACATGTACATTGTACATGTACATTGTACATGTACATTGTACATGTACATTGTACATGTACATTGTACATGTACATTGTACATGTACATTGTACATGTACATTGTACATGTACATTGTACATGTACATTGTACATGTACATTGTACATGTACATGTACATTGTACAATGACAGCAGTGGTCAAGGTCATTGTTCAACCTACACTGTACATATAGGGCTGTGTATCCAAACCGGGTACCCAAGTACCTGACCGGACTGTAAATATCAGGAACCAGTTCAAGATTATGAAATGAGTACCCATAACCAAATTAACATATCACTTGGTAAATGTTTTCAATGTCATTCGTGGGGAATTTTCAAAACGAAAACCGGAGTACGGTACATGGAAAAACAAAACAGATTAACATTTACATGTATGACACTTGTGAAAATGCAGTTTACACCGTAAAGCTATATAGAGCTCACTGTACACACTTGCATTTTGCTGCATTGATGCACCGACGTGGTGGTGATAATGTGCGGACCTTTACGAACAATATTAACAGCAATTTCTGAGATTTAAATTTTGGGATTGGCTTTCTTTTACTGGTTACCCAGGTGTACATTGTACCCGTTGCTTGTTTTCAATCTGGTACCCGATTCCCACACTACCCATAAATGCACACCTTTGCTCCATTCACCATTAGCCTTGGTACATTGTACAGTTTGCATTTTAG
Source organism: Hippasteria phrygiana (assembly GCA_037893225.1). Classification (NCBI taxonomy): domain Eukaryota; kingdom Metazoa; phylum Echinodermata; class Asteroidea; order Valvatida; family Goniasteridae; genus Hippasteria; species Hippasteria phrygiana. The sequence goes on along the minus strand of JAZGUH010000883.1, from coordinate 188,241 downwards.
TTTTGATTGCATACATGGTTGGTGTTTCAGTCCCGTTAATAAGCAGCCAATACAGTTTCTGTGTACACTTGATGCATACACATGTACATGATACAGGAATACATGTATACAAACCACTAACTGCTCATCCTGTACCATACAATAAGTGACCTTTAGAAATTACATGTATTATGTATCCTCCAACATTCATTACTAACATGTGATCTTTGTAGGAAACCTTTTTTTGGCTGTAGGCAAAAAATAGCCAAAAGATTTAGCAGCACAAAAAAAGTTGTTGTTTTTTCCCCCAAATGACCACAAAGTTCATTTTTCAAAATGGCTTAACTGCTCTTTTTATCAACAAAACTACCTTTTTCCCCATGGAAAAAGGTATTTTAAATGAAATTATAATTATACTGCTATAAACTGGCCTAACATTTTTATCCCAGCAGAATGGAAAACACTGGTATAGATGAAACAAAATTAAACAAAGTGAACTTTTTCCCTTTCTTATACACTTTTCCTTTTTGTCGTTCTTTTGCGTCCTCTGACAAAATAATTGGAGCTAATTTTTTTTTTCCTGAATTCTTTTTTGGTAAAATTACACATACCCTGGCCCGCAACAGATTCACTCAATGTAAATTCTACAAACTGCTCCTGTTTTTTAGCAAATCATTGTTTTATCTAAGATAAGTTACCCGCGAGTTCATGACAGAACCAAACGAAAATAAGTAAATAAGTAAATCTGTATTTATAATTGTAAAATAAAGTTGTAGGCCTTACATGTATGTATCGAAATAAATGTTGACTAAAATCGGCTGTGCGTGCAATGATGAGCAAATCAAAGTAAAACAGCTATACTGATGGCGATATTGAGTCCACGACCTTGTGTTACATTTGACGGCAGGACTTTATAGAAAGTTAAGAGTTATTTCAACACTATCAAATAATAAACACAATAATAACAGTTATTACCAATAAATAATATACGCCAATGAAATGAGATTTCACCAGTGGCGAGTAAATCCGTGTCGAAAAGTGGGGATGATTATTGAATTTGTCAACGAACTGCATCTTGAACTGTTCTCAACGGGGGATACCCCCGCCCCAAACACAGCTTGAAATTTGAAACATCACCTTTATAAATTTGTTTACGAAACAAAAAAGAAATACAAATCGGCGGGCCCCTGAACTCCTTCCCCGTGTTTACGCCACTGGCGCACAGATCCCCACATCACTATGATAAAGATGATTACCGAAGAAACAAAGAAATAAACACCGACAAATATTCGAACAACCCTAATTTTCACCTGTTTTGCACGAATTATTTGCTTATTACTTTTTATGACATGAACAATTCACATACCGAGTACATGGATCGGATGTAGGTACATGTAATGTATGTACATGTACTGTACATGTTGACTGTACATTATATGTAGACTTGATGTGCGGAAATATTGTTTCACACAGCGAGTTGTTGACAAGTGCCAGTGGAATAGCGACCGAGTGAAGTTGTTTCAGCTCCATCTATCAACTGTTTTTAAAGAAATGTACTTCTAAGTTCTAGATTTCAATTTATTTTTTCGCTGCTAAATAACTCTCTGCAGCCACTACCCCTCTTTTAGTAGCATGATAATTTTGTTATTGAAGTGACGGGTCAAAATAAGCCTGAAGCTTTTTATCGACCTAAGTTTACAAGCAAGATACAAACAAGATACATCCAAATGAATGTATACATAATACACAGACCAAGTTACGGATACCCCGCCTGTGGGATTTTGTGTACAAATTTTAGCGTAAACTGTCCCACAGTGACAAGACACATTGCAGTTTTGCTGTGCACATTTACATGGACAAGCACCCTGTGTGCCGAGTCGTCCTCTCTGGCAAGAGTTTCGGCATGTACATGTCATAGGTTCTCCAGCGTAAGGTTCTACTTCTATATCGCCAACCTCCAATTCCATGCAACTTTCAGACAAATATTCCATGGCACTTGTGTACATGTGAATGAAATTTTATGAAATAAACAGATGAAATTTGAACGTTTACTTTTTTCTAATAATCTTACTCTTATAAGCGAACTGAGTGCCACGATGTGTGCTACTTGTTTATAAGTATACATGTACACGTATGTGTATGTGTGTACGCATGTGTGTACGTGCACTGTATATATCTCCGAGGACAAGAGAAGAAAGGAAACACAAAGAAACCTTTCAGTCCTCGAACGTAGAGTCTTTTGTTGAAATCGGTCCTCGAACGTAAGGATACGTGCTTAGTCTATGGGGTTTGGTTATATCAAGGGAACAAAAGGAAACACAAAGCTTTGTCCTCGGACGTATTAGGGAAGTACGACTGGGTGGACATGCGTGCGTGTTCCAGGGGGTGTAGTTTCCAAAAGCCAATTATCAGAACAGCCATAACAAACGGATGGAGGTTAAAAATAGCACATAACCGAAATGAAGCGCAAGGGGGCGCACTCCAATATTTGATTCATTAACGCGAGATGGCGCGACGATACACCCCCTTTAACCCTAACCTTCCCAAATCCTCCAAAATCCTCTTTGCAAAATGGAGGAATTTGGAGGATTGAGGGCACTTGGAAGTTGATGCATCAGAGGATTTTGCAGGATTGAGGTTACTAGGGTTTTTTGCCCTGCAGGAATATGGAGGATCCAGGTTATCAGGCTCAATGTGATACATGAGGATTTTGGAGGATTGAGGTTACTAGGGGTATGCAAAAAACCACTGGAGGATTTTTGAGGATTCGTGCTATGGTCCCCATAAGAGGATTTTGGAGGATTCAGGTTATATGGAGTTTTAACACTTTGAAATCAGAGGATGTTGGAGGATTCAGGTTACATGGGGGGAAAATGATGTAGGGAGTTAGGGTTAAACAAGAATACATTTTTGCTCACAAATATTATACTCAAGTCTCCAACTTTTTGCGAATCCGAATATGTAGTAAGAATGACGTGACACCAACAAAAATAACTGGCCTCACAGAAAACAGTGATCTACGAAATGACTTGATTACATGGAAACAAGTCTTACCAAGGAAGATATTTTCCAAATCTGGTTGTTTCAAGAATGCCTCCAAGTCGTGCGAGTTGTACCCCACTGCAAGCAGCCCGGCAGTCATTGCACCTGCACTGGTCCCGGCTATTCTTTTGACTTTACTCCATATACCAACCTCTTCCATGACCTGCCCAATATAAGACAAACTGATATTAGTACATTGTACATTATACTCTGACTCGTATGGAAAAACTGGAACATGACAAACGGTTATTTATGTGAATGTGCCACAGTCTTATGTTTTATTTTCATTGTGCCGGATACCGCATTTCTGGCTCAATCAAAACAATCAGTGGGTACACACCAGACCCAAATTCCAAGTGGGTACATTGTACACCAGACCCAAATTCAAAATACACCAGTCCCAAATTCTAAGTGGGTACACCCACCAGACCCAAATTCCAAGTGGGTACCACACACCAGACCCAAATTCCAAGTGGGTACATTGTACACCAGACCCAAATTCCAAATACACCAGTCCCAAATTACAAGCAGGTACACCCACCAGACCCAAAATCCAAGTGGGTACTCACACCAGACCCAAATTCCAAGTGGGTACACACACCAGACCCAAATTCCAAGTGGGTACATTGTACACCAGACCCAAATTCCAAATACACCAGACCCAAATTCTAAGTGGGTACACCCACCAGACCCAAATTCCAAGTGGGTACCACACACCAGACCCAAAATCCAAGTGGGTACCACACACCAGACCTAAATTCCAAGTGGGTACATGTGTACATTGTACACCAGACCCAAATTCCAAATACACCAGTCCCAAATTCCAAGTGGGTACATGTACACCCACCAGACCCAAAATCCAAGTGGGTACCACACACCAGACCCAAAATCCAAGTGGGTACATTGTACACCAGACCCAAATTCCAAATACATGTACACCAGACCCAAATTCTAAGTGGGTACACCCACCAGACCCAAAATCCAAGTGGGTACCACACACCAGACCTAAATTCCAAGTGGGTACATGTGTACATTGTACACCAGACCCAAATTCCAAATACACCAGTCCCAAATTCCAAGTGGGTACATGTACACCCACCAGACCCAAAATCCAAGTGGGTACCACACACCAGACCCAAAATCCAAGTGGGTACATTGTACACCAGACCCAAATTCCAAATACATGTACACCAGACCCAAATTCTAAGTGGGTACACCCACCAGACCTAAATTCCAAGTGGGTACCACACACCAGACCCAAATTCCAAGTGGGTACATTGTACACCAGACCCAAATTCCAAATACACCAGTCCCAAATTACAAGCAGGTACACCCACCAGACCCAAAATCCAAGTGGGTACTCACACCAGACCCAAATTCCAAGTGGGTACACACACCAGACCCAAATTCCAAGTGGGTACATTGTACACCAGACCCAAATTCCAAATACACCAGACCCAAATTCTAAGTGGGTACACCCACCAGACCCAAAATCCAAGTGGGTACCACACACCAGACCTAAATTCCAAGTGGGTACATGTGTACATTGTACACCAGACCCAAATTCCAAATACACCAGTCCCAAATTCCAAGTGGGTACATGTACACCCACCAGACCCAAAATCCAAGTGGGTACCACACACCAGACCCAAAATCCAAGTGGGTACATTGTACACCAGACCCAAATTCCAAATACACCAGACCCAAATTCTAAGTGGGTACACCCACCAGACCCAAAATCCAAGTGGGTACCACACACCAGACCTAAATTCCAAGTGGGTACATGTGTACATTGTACACCAGACCCAAATTCCAAATACACCAGACCCAAATTCCAAGTGGGTACACCCACCAGACCCAAATTCCAAGTGGGTACACCCACCAGACCCAAATTCCAAGTGGGTACACCCACCAGACCCCAAAGTCGTACTTTCCCTATACATGTACTACCAAGGACATGAAGGACAATGCTTTGTGTTTCCTATTGTTCCTTTAATAACCCAACCCCATAGACTGAGCACGTATTTTTACATCCGAGGACTAATTTTAACAAAAGACCGACTCCCTAGGACAAGACAGGTTCCTTTGTATTTTCTTTCTCTTGTCCTCGAATGTATACAGAACCTGTACCAAAATCCAAACTGTAAGTACACACACCAGACCCACAATCCAAGTGAGTGGGTTAGGCTATACGAGAGAGGACTTGGGACAATGGGGGATTAGGGATAACAATGACACCGAGGACTTGGGCCGAGTCCTCGGGAGAATTTTGTGTACAAACCTTATGGGAGCTGTTCGGAAAAAGTTAAAGTACAAACAAAGGGAACAAAAGAAGGGTTCCATTCACGGTCCTCAGTAGTATAGGAAAATGCACATGGGTGGGTACCACACACCGGACCCAAAATCCAAGTGGGTACCACACACCAGACCCAAATTCCAAGTGGGTACACACACCAGACCCAAAATCCAAGTGGGTACCACACACCAGACCCAAATTCCAAGTGGGTACCACACACCAGACCCAAATTCCAAGTGGGTACACACACCAGACCCAAAATCCAAGTGGGTACACCCACCAGACCCAAAATCCAAGTGGGTACACCCACCAGACACAAAATCCTAGTGGGTACACCAGAGTAGACCCAAGTGGGTACAAGACCCAAACTCAGCGGGTACATGAGTTGTCCAAAACACAAATTAATAGTAAGCCTTAGGATAGGGGCGAAAAATCTGTTGGTGCCAAAAAAGAGGGTGCTGCAAGCCAATGATCTAATTAACCCATCAATTGTTTCCACCTCCCGAAAACAGAGAAAAATAGAGGGAAAAATGCTGTTCTTGTAGTCTGGTTCCCTGACCGTACTTCAGACAAAACATCAGGGATTTATCAGGTCAGGGAACTAGACTATTTCCAACGACTGGCAGCCAACAATCGCTGAAAGTCGATACAAAAATTCCACTTTTCTTGAAAATTACACAGCAGGTGCCATGGTTTCACAGGATGCTTTAGACTATTATTTACTTACAGTCAAGTAAGGTATTTCATAATTATTCAGTACTAGTTTGGTTTTTGGTGTTTGCAAATGTAGGCCAATAATACTGGTAAGCACTTATCCAGAACCACCAAAATGACATCGTCGCGCCTTGTACCTATTCAATAAGGCCGAGTGCACTTTCACTTTCAGTAATACATGACGATGTCGTTTTGGTTGTTCTGGAACAGTGCCTTCCAATAATACTACGCAGTGGCTATTGTTACGGCAGCCGTCGTTACGGAACTGCCTAGTTCCCGACGTAATGGTTAATTATTAATTTTACTGATTTATTAGTTTTACTGATTTCAATGCGCATACTGATCCTTTATTTTTTTCAACACAAGACTTTGAAAAGTTAAAGATATTTATCTTCTTCAGCTTGGGTCCCTCATGTATCAATCTGTTTCTGGTACCTTACCATCTTCTATAAATTCAATCTTCATCCGGAATTTTGATGTTCATTCCCATACTCGTCAAGCCTCTAATTTTCATTTACCATTGACTCGTACATCTTTAGCCAAAAAAACTATTAAATATGAGGGACCAAGCTGTGGAACTCATTTACCGAGAATCTGAAAACGTCTAAATATTTGTCAACTTTCAAACGGAATTATATATCATCTTGTTGAATAATTATTGTGATTGTAACTTATTAATTAATCTCAAGGTTCCCAATGCTACACATTTTACACATTTTATATTGCTTGTTAACTGGCATGTACATGTAATGTACTACATTGTATGTATTGTCCTTGTCTATTGTTTGTTTTGTACTTTATGTATTATAAGCAACTTTAAATTTGTATAAGGGGCCTACGATTACAAGCATTGCTTCTTAATTAGTGGGTCCCTCTACAGTTTCACTATCTGTCTAATTAGTACCTTTTTTGTATCAATTACCATAATTAAAATGTGACACTGTGGAAAATAAATGGTAAACAATGGTATTCAACGTCAAGATGTTTGCTGTTGGAACCAGACTATCGACCAAATGGTTCTCGGACTTTATTTCCCTTTTAAAAACAATTCTACAAAACCACTGAAATCAAAGGGAAGAAAATTAAATCTACTTAAATTAAAAGAACCATTTGATTAAAAACCTAAAACTTAAGAAATATTTTTGAATTTTGTTTTTTAAATCGGACAGCGAGGCGTGGATTCGATCATGGATTCGATTCAGGGTCCCCTAGCTATCAAAACCAAAACCTCTGGCAGGATGGGCAGTTGTAAATCTGATGTACGTTCGCATTGTGTTTTTACCATGCCGTAACATTTAGCATAAATTTGAAAGACACGTTACGGCTGCCGTAAAAATAGCGTTAATACTAAACGCAAATGGATGGTTATTGTCAGATTTTTCATTTCCTGACCCACTGACTGACAGGGGGTTAACAGAGTAAAATCGTTCTCTAAATTTTGTACACAAAATGTTTCTACTAATCCATAAAAAGACATGATAAAGAAAAATCTACCGTTTGCTTGTTTTTACATACCCGCACAGCTCCACAATATGCCAAGCCCTTATTACCACCACCCTCGAACACGATGTTGTGCCAGGGGTAATCGTAGTTCGCCAGATCCTCCCGTTCATCCTGCGTCAAGATCGGCTCGCAAACTTGCGGCATCTTCACCGTCTTGAAACGAAAGGTTTTCTTGAATTTCGATGCCATTCTCCACTACGATCATGTGACGATACACTATTTGAAGTTGAACAGAAGTGTCACCGTACCCGTACGGTTGGGCGAGTTGAGGAGTGCGTGCATAAAACTTGCAGAAAATATAGGGAGGTGATTATACAATGTACTTCGCTTGCAAGTAGCAGAGAGTGACCTTTTGCGGCAGGCAGGTTACACTTGCATTGTATGTAGGCCTACCATAGTCCATACAACTTTACAAGGGCGGTCCCTGTCCTGGGTGACGCGACAAACCAAAGAAAAGCCGTATTTCTTTGTATTCATAGTATTGTCCGACAAGCTGAATGCATAATATAGTGCATTCTGCATTATAAATCCATATGCAGGCTACATGTAAAATACAAGGACGTACTGCATGCACTGCGTGCCAGTGAAGCGTGGATAGTTAGTTCCAGATAGAGGTCGCACTTCCCAAAAATAAACCCTCAAGGGTGCACCCGTACTCCCATTTGTTTCTCGCTCAGGGCCCAGTTTGAATTGAGAGAAGATGCCGAAGGAAATTTCAGTTTTAGTAGTGGGAGGGAAACCCCAGAACAATTATTCATGGGGAAAACCCACGCAATCAGGTAGGGACTGAAAACCTAATCCACATAGTGCACCCGGTGGGAATGGAACCAGGGTCACCAGAGGTGGAAGGCGAGGAAAGAACAACTAGGCATTTAAAAAGGCCTGCACCAACCTGACCAGCCCATTGACCTCAGTGTAAAATCCATTAACTTCACAGTGAGAACATTCTTATCCAGGAGTCTCTCGGTTTTTTTGACACTACTGAAAATTATAGTTTGAATCTTAATCTGTCAAATTCTTTTCAATTTTGTTGGCAGGTTAGCCATTTAGAATTTTTACTAATTGTCCCCAGAGAGTACCACCCCTGAAAACGTGGTTTTCCCAAACCGGCTAGCTGCCATTTTTCATACAGCATCCCTCCACTTGCCAAGTTAAATAGGACCAATTTTAAAGCAAAAATTTATCAAGTCTTCACAAAAGTTAAAGCACAGAACCCCCAGGTTATGATATCCGATCATTACACATTCTATCAATTGCATGACCCCCCAACAAATTATTATTCAAAAAAAGTTGTGGGTTTACAATTTATGCTAATTGGTTTGGCGCAGCCATTTTGGCCTATTTAGTGTGGTGCACCCTCAAGGGTGCATCCATAAACTTCCATTTGTTTCTCCCTCAGGGCCGAGTTTGAATTGAGAGAAGATGCCGAAGGAAATTTCAGTTTTAGTAGTGGGAGAAAATATCAGAACAATTACTCATGGGGAAAACCCACGCAATCAGGTAGGGACTGAAAACCTAATCCACTAGAGTGCAACCGGTGGGAATGGAACCAGGGTCACCAGAGGTGGAAGGCGAGGAAAGGACCACTACACCAACCTGACCAGTCCATTGACCTCTCAGTGTGGGGGTAGACGTTTGGAATGTTTGCTAATTTTCCCCAAAGAGTACCACCCCTAAAGCCAAAATGTATCAAGTTGAAGCACACAACCCCCCAGGTTATGATAGCTGATCATAATTACACAATCTATCAATTGCATGACCCCCCAAAATGTATTATTAAAAAAAGAGTTGTGGGTTTACAATCTATGCTAATCAGTTTGGCGCAGCCATTTTGGCCTATTTAGTGTGGTGCACCCATAAAGAGCGCCGCCTGGGGACGCCCAGGAGTAACCGGGCAATGTGTTTTTCACTTCAAATTGAACCCTATGATCATTTTCTTTTCAATTTAAGTAGAGTTGACCGAATTATTTATTTTTATATCTCCCCCAAACCATCCTTGAAATGGTTGCCCATCTCTGGGCAGAGGTCTAAATGTAGCCCCCGCCTCTATGCAAAATAGACCCACACATTGGTATTTTTGTGAACGGAATCCCCCGAGTTGGAAGCCACGAGTCACAAATGCTTGATCTCCACAAATATTTCTACAATCAGTCCTATTTATAGGCCACAAGGACCTCTTACCCGAAGGATCACAAAATATTAATGAGCTGGCGCGCAGTGACTTTCAGAGTAATGGTGGCATGTACCCTTTAATAACACTCTTTGGGCCTTTCGTGAGAAAAATTTGACTCAATACAAAGGAAATGTACCTAAAATATACTAACCACATCAAAAAAGGAAATGCGATTGCCGCCTTTCATATCAAATTGATTTTCGCGGGCTAGTGGTTTTGGGGGGAAATTTATTTCCAAAATTTGGAAAAATTATTATTTATAAATTATTATTATTGTTATTATTTATTTATTTATTAATTTTTTTTGGACGGGGAAATAAATATTGAACCCCATAGAGGCGGACAAAGGATTGTTTGGAGGGGGGGGGGGGGGGGGGGTTCTGAAAATATTTCCGTACATTTGCCCAAAAGTTGACTCCAAAAATGTTTCGCCTGCGAACAAAAGTTTACAAGTGGGGGGGGGGGGGGGGGGGGGGGTGGTGAAAATAATTATCCTAAATGCTGCATAAAAAATATAATAGAAACATATAGAAATGTACAATTGCGGGCAAAGACATGGGTGCATATTCTAAGAAGTCGAAGCTTGCAAATTTCCTTAAACATAATAATAAACAGAGAAAGGCCCGAACGTTGAGACAGACAAAAACATTCCTTGATTTTTTCCCGTATACCTTTTGAATTTATTAATCAAAAGGTATGCATTCTGTCTGGTGTTACGCCTGTTTAAAAAAAAGTTATGTGATGTTGACCAAGCTTTCAGGTGCCGCGATTCACCGAGGCCCCATACCCCGGCTTACCGGCTCCCATGTATAGGACTCTTATGGGCTCAGATTCCGATCCATCACACCTCCTTCCCATATACTCATCCATATAACCCGAAGGTCTAGCACCATAAAAGGGAGGAACATGGCGGCACCCTAAGCCTTGACTGCTGAGTCAGCCAAACGTGCCACGAACCTTTACGCAGATGCTTACCTGGACTTCAAGAGCGGTCCCAGCTACACTGCGCTTGGCGAGCAAGCCACTGTACAGTTGGTGTTTGGAGACCGTAAACGGATACTCTTATAAATAATGACAATCACATTTCTGGCGAAAAAAGGAAATACTGAAGACTTGGAATCAAACCCTCGACTTAGAACACAATGAACGACTCGCTTAACCACTCGGCCAACGAGCTGTCACTACCTAAAAGCACTTTTTAAACCTATTGATACAAAGAAGAAACTACACGGCGGCAGTAGAATACCCGAACATGGTTGAATGAACATCATAAAGAATCACACCACTGTTATAATTTGTCTTTTCCCATCCACGTGGCTTTATAGCTATAGGTTTGAAAATGAGAAGAAACCGAAAATGCCGAAAATGCCGAAAATAATCATGACATTGTGGACCATGGGCGGCGACCTCGGTGGGACGGGATACACGTCCCCTAATATCTTTTGGGGAGGGGCCGGCTATTGCAGTGTCCCCCTCCAATGGCTGTAGACCCCCCCCCCCCCCCCCCCCCCGCTCGTTGCCAATGTATTTATTGTTTGTTTTGCTTGTAAAGGCCTACGCCTAAAGTTGCAAAGCAGAAAAGCAAAACCTGTAAAGGTCTCATTTTGCGTGTACGGGTAAGAACAATACAAAGAGGCCAATGGCGCCACCAACGTTGAGAAGGTGTGTGCCCCTCCCGCTTGAAAAATTTTGTTCGCAGGCGAATTATTTTTGGGGTTAACTTTTTGGGAAAATGTAGACAAACAAAATCAGAAACCCCCCTGCAAACAACCCTAGACCGACCCTCCTTCAAGGCGAAAGAAATATGTGAATCATAGAAATAGAAAGGGACGCCCTCCTAATAGTCAAAACTCTGAAAACAATTTTAATTCAATTCTTTTTTATTTGATTTATCCATTCAATAACTTCCATCCTTTTCATGAACCAGTTCATCTTTTAAAAAATGCCTTTGGTTATTGGCGAATACACTTGGCGAAACTGAATGGCCGTCCTCGCCACCATGTTTACTGCGCGCCGCCATGTTTACATATGGGCGCCGCCATATTTTCTTAAGCAGGTGCCATCCACTCCATCCACTGGGGCCCTGTTTGTTTCACACAGATCCGGATCTCGATCAGTGATCCGGAGCTTCGAAAGCAGCTTCGGATCACGTTTTTAGGGATCCTGCTTGTGAGGTGGGTTCGCAAGATCTAAGATGGCGACGTGCGAGACGGACAGTGAAAAAGTGACGGTAATTTTTCGTAGATTTGAAGCATTTAATGAGCTGTTTTGACAGTATTGAGTCATTATTCTTTTACAATGTTTTTTTGTTATTAAGGCTATGTACGATTTATTTACTTTTTTGGAAATACTAGGATAGTTTATCATAAAAATAACCCTACAAAATCTGAAGCAGACGACATTTGTTGTGTAGTACAAATTCTCCCAGCATGCAACATATAGCGAGAGGGCGCCCTAAAGGGTTCGCGATCCTGTTTGTTTTCGTTCGGCTCTGGATCACCTACCGATCTGTGTAAAACAAACAGGCCCTGGGTTCCACTTCACTAAATGCGGCGCTTGTTCCTTCCTCCATGTTGTAACCAACACAAAATCAGACAGAAAGAGCGCCGCCTGGTGACGCTCAGGAGTAAGGTGGCAATGTGTTTTTCACTGGAAAATAAAGATTAAGACTCCTATAATAATTTTCTTTTCAAATTTATGAGAGTTGAATTGACGGAATGATTTTTTATAATCCCTCCGCCCAAACCACCCCTAAATGGTGGCCCATCTCTTGGCCCAGGTCTAAATGTAGCCCCCGCCTCTATGCCAAATAGACCCACGTATTGGTCATTTTTTTTTAGGAATCCCCCGAGTTGAAAGCCACGGGTCACAAATACTTGATTTCCAAAAATATTTCTACAATCAGTCCCATTTTATAGGACACATGGACCTCTATTCAAAATTGCCCGAGGGATCACAGAATATTAATGAGCTCGCGCGCATTGATTTTCGGAGTTTTAGTGACATTCACCCACTATACGGCGCTCATAGGTGATGCACCACACTAAATATACTCCCATTGACCTTGGTGTAAAATCCACTAACTTCACAGTGAAAAAATCCTTATCCAGGATTCTCTCGGTTTTTGTGACACTACTGAAAATTGTAGTTTGAATCTTAATCTGTCAAATTCTTTTCAATTTTGTTGGCAGGTTAGCCGTTTAGAATTGTTGCTAATTGTCCCTAGAGAGTACCACCCCCTAAAAAAAGGTGGTTTTCCCAAACCGGCTAGCTACCATTTTTCATACAGCATCCCTCCACTTGCCAAGTTAAATAGAACCCATTTTAAAGCCAAAATGTATCAAGTCTTCACAAAAGTTGAAGCACAGAACCCCCAGGTTATGATATCTGATCATTACACATTCTATCAATTGCATGACCCCTAAAGAATTATTATTCAAAAAAAGTTGTGGGTTTACAATTTATGCTAATCGGTTTGGCGCAGCCATTTTGGCCTATTTAGTGTGGTGCACCCTCAATGGTTTGGCCGCCAAGTTCGGCCCACTGATTTTGTGGTTCGGCCAAGTTAAATCCATTCACTTGTGACCTGCCCACGAAATGGGTGAAAAGTATAGCAATGGTATGGTATTTCCTGAAAGTACAGGTAATTTGCTTTAATTTGATATATTGTGTGCTGTGGTATCTCATTCCTAGCCCCCAGTATTATACAGCCTTTTCAGAGTCGGACCCCTTGTTGACCTCAAAGTTTGTGATCTAGGCCTCTGCTTGTTAAAAAAAGAAATTCACCAAAAAATATTTCGAGAAAAGATTTACATTTTTAAAGTGAACAAAGAAACTGGCAAGAGCGGGATTCGAACCTGCGACCTCCGGAACACGGTGTTTCCGGAGGTCGCAGGCTCGAATCTCGCTCTTGCCAGTTTCTTTTTTCACTTTGAAAATATATTCAAAATTTACCTAGTCAGTTTCCCTTATGGATTGTTTGAGAATAGATTTAGTTTAAAAACTTTGGGATATGATAGAATAGGTTTTTGTTTTAATATACAGTTGTTAAAATCCTAAAATTGACTTTTCAGTGAAAAATTGTTTCTGCTTGTAACTCAGAAAAACCATAGTGCGACTTCCCGCTCATTTTGTGCTGCCATGTCACGTATAGGCCTGTGGTTCGACCAATCTACAATTACGTGCAAAGTTTCCGAACTTGCACTTTGCACATTAAGATTTACCCCGTCCAGGGCTGGGTCCTCTGAATTTGGGTGAGGTTTATTCGCACCGGCCCAATCCCCAACTCGCTCATCAACATTATATGGGGGAATGAGTGGTTTTCAACAGAATCTGGATTGTCTGAGTTTTACAGAGGAAAAAAAAACATCTTAAAAATTGACTGTTCTGGGGGAAACATTGAGTGCTCTGAACTTAGGCAAGAATTTGCACCGGCGCGGCCAAAACACTTTTCGTCACGCACATCAACATTAAACGGGGGAAGGGAATGTGTTTTACTGAGGATTGTGGGTAAACACCTCAATGCACGTAGCCTAAATATGAAAAACAAAATCGGAGAAGGAAAGGTCTGAAAACTGTCCACAGTGACTGGACGCCAGAATAAAGCTTGACTTGTCATACTTAGGTATGATACAGCTTTGGTTTTGGGCAATGAAAAAATTGATTATATTTTCAACCTGAAAGCTTACTGTTTATAAAGATGGTATACCATTTACCAATCCTCCCGAGAAATATATCCCTCAGAAATGCTGCCATCTTCGAGAAAATTGTATCTGAAGATGTTTATAAACGCAAATGGAGGTGAACAATAGAAATAACAACAACAGCATGCACATTAATGAACGTGCACAAAATCATAATTAAACCAGTCTTTAACCCTAACTCCCCAGGTGGTTGTAAAAATAATATTGAAATTGGAGGATTCAGGACTGTTATAGGGTTCATTAATTTTTTTCTCGTGACTTGGATGCATATGATGCACGTTACGGGGCAGAGGGACCCCCCCCCCCCCCTCTTTTGTGTTGGTCATTCATTTGTGTTCCCGAAATCTTAGGAATTCTTTTCAGAGGTCTAGGGGGAATGTGTTAGGTAATAATAGTCTGGAGAGTGTATGGGGTTTTGGGACAAAAAGGGGGTTCCCCTCTGCCCCATATCGTGCTGGGTATATTCAACTGTGTTATCATAAATGGCTTTCAGTTTATCGTGGGGCGATAACTTTTAGGGCATATTCCTCTCTCAGAGAAGACCGCCGTATAGTAAAAGCCTGTAGAATGTCAATTCAATCGAAAAAATAAATGAAATTTTAAAGTGAAGAAAACCAAACTGACGGAGGTCGCATGTCAAATTTTTTAATCATGAAAATTAATCAAGATTTCCTCGTCAGTTTTCCTTGTGGCTTCACTGTAAAAACAGTGTTTAGCAAGGAAACACTTTTCTAAATGTCACCGTTACCCGAGTTTTGTCCGAGTCCTGCGGGGGTTCGTTTATAAATAAGGATGTTGCTCATGGTAAAGAAATCACACAGACAGCGAAATTTAGTTGATCCCTTTCTTACAGGACAACAATATTGTTATTGAAACATTCCCTTCAGCTAATAAAAATTCAGGGTCCGTCAACAGTAATTGGTCGGGGGAACGTTATCAAATAGTAAAAATATTCAAGGTGTTATAACTTCAATGGTTTAAAATGGGGAGCCAGAATATCGGCAATCGACTCAACGACTCAAAATTTAGCATTCACGCGAGAGGGAAAAGAGCCAACAAATCAGTCGCAAAAGAGGAAAAAATGAATCAATGAAGTACCAATTGGAACTCCATATCAAAAAAACTCACTAGTTGTGAGTACGGGAAAAACAAACAGAATTTGATGCGAATGCAAAGAAAAGAGGATTAGACCACTGAGGTATTAACACGCGGGAATACCATCGAGAACACAATCAAGGCAACATTCAAAATTGACAATGTAAAAGATCTTAAATTCTACATTGGCTTAATTTCACTCGACCTAATCCTGATAAGAAGTCGCAAAGAGAATTTCAAGGAAAACACATATCTCTCAACTGAGAGAGACGTTGTAATAAAATTCAACAAAAGATGCCAACAGCATACATTTTGGGGTAGGAAAAACAATATTAAGCCAATGGAGAAAATAATCACAACAAAATAATCAAGGTAATAAGTAAGTGTGGATCTTAGCTGGTTTGGGCACTCTACTTGGGGCTTGCGTACGGCGTGGAAGCGGCGACACGACTCAGATGGGCTCCGGGTCCAAAACAGTCAGCGACGTCGAGACAGGCTCCAAGGAGTGCCGTCAGTCCAGGAAAGGGGTGGTGAGAAACGGGCCAGGTGGAGAGGTGAACCGGGTCAACTCCCCAAAGCGAGACCTGGTGGACTTGTGTTCTGTATCAACAGAGCACGTGGTAGATGGATGCGAGAAGAGGTTTTAGGAACGGAAAACTTAGGGAAGTATCTGACGCGTTCCTAAAACTATGTGACTATTCGGAAAAGTGCAATTTGGGGCACTTTGGGAGTACGATCTTCTCGCATCGAGGTCTTGTTCGCTTCTGAATTATCGAGGATCAACATATTTGTATACAGAACTAAAAATCTAAAAGCAATATCTCTAACTAAAATATGAAACGCTTTAAAGAATGCTTACAACAAAGAAAAGAGGTCAAACTGCATATCCTTTTAGGATGTTCGCCCAGAACACAGTTTCAATGAAATGATACTTCCAATACTATCGGGAAATCAATGAAATACAAAACCGAACATGATAATTTCGGTCAATAAATTATAGAAACTCAACACTCGAACTGTGCGTGATGGTTACAAGAAGAAAGTAAGAGTAGACGAGCGAAAATGGACTATATACATAATGAATAATCAAAATTCAGCATGGCTGCTGCATTGGCTAACTTCGGTGGTGTTCACCCAGAACAATATTCAACGGTAAAGCATAATCTCAAATCACGGAAACATAATAACACAACAAAATCGATAGAGTAAGGAAAATCTAAGCAATGAAAATGACTTGTGCACGTGTGTACGTCTGAAGGTCATTGAGGGCAAGGGCACTATTGTTTATATGCTCGACAACAAACAGTCGTATACATTGCATAGTCTATTGAATGGAATGTGTGACCAGTGGCCGCACACAACTGGTTACACACAGTACGGTACTTACGTGAGGGGTTTAAGGACAAAAACAATAGCCATAACCTAGCCAGAGGTTATACATACGTGCACACGTCTACATACATCAAACAATAATAATATCGCAACTATCTTAATGGGTGATTGATCAGAGATGGTCGGATATTACCCAACCTAAATTATAGATTAGAAGCAAATTGCTAATGAACGGCTATAGCAACGTGCGCGGCCTCTTCATATCACATCTTATAGTAAAAAGTTGGAACGGATGTGATGGTCATCATGGTTTGGGAAAGCTACTCTCTTATTTCCAAAGAGTGAAAATTCACTCTACAGTCTGAAACTAGGGATTTAGAGAGTACTAGAATTGCTGATAATAGAATGTAAGAGGCCAGCCGCGATTCATAAAATATAGCAACCAAACACTTGGAAGTTTGACTGAGTACTTTTTCATGCACGATAGCCAACAGGACAAAATCACATCAACGTTATTTACAATAATATACAAGATAAAACATATCTCAAACAACGAGTGGTCTAGTGTAAACTCATAATTAGATCGTCCTTTCCATCTTGAGTTTGTCTCTAATAGTAAAGCAACGTCATACCATCACAATCACCCAATAAATGTGCGCAAAGTAAATTTATACAGAGAATAATTAATAGTAGCTTACCTGTATCAACAGAGCACGTGGTAGATGGATGCGAGAAGAGGTTTTAGGAACGGAAAACTTAGGGAAGTATCTGACGCGTTCCTAAAACTATGTGACTATTCGGAAAAGTGCAATTTGGGGCACTTTGGGAGTACGATCTTCTCGCATCGAGGTCTTGTTCGCTTCTGAGGGGCTCGAAGCAAGACGGGGGATAAAGTCATGCCGAAACACGCGCTCGGAAAGGCTTGGGGGAAAATTTTCATTGGTCGGAAAACTAAAACAATGAGGTAATTAACCTTCCGATTGCTTAGAACCAATCAGAAAAGGAATAGGGGACTAAAATTCTTCAGGGTGCGTGAACATCTAAGGAATTGACCAATCTGGTCTTATGTCTGTGCCACGTTGTACAGCGTGGCCAAACTTTCCGCCACCTAAGCAACAAGATTGCAATGCTTGCATTAGGTTTTTATGCAAGCGCGAAAAACTGTCCTTGGCGCTAGGAATTGACCAATCTGGTCCCATGTTCGTGCCATGTTGTCCAGCGTGGCCAAACTTTCCAAACTTAACACTAAAATCTGCAGAGTTGCAAAAGGGGGGCTTTATGTAAGTGTAACATGTACCCTTGGGCAGCTCCGGAATTGCCAACGTGGCTAAGATGCAGCGGTGAGAGTGAAACATTCACAAACATTTGTCGGACTAAAGTTTGTACAAGAATATTCAAAATTTAACAGGGTCCGACATAAACACTCTCTTGCTATCAGTTTGTAAACACGTTTACATACTAAACATGTTTAGCGTGTTGACGGATAGTGTTTAGCCATTGAACACTGATGTTTAGGAATTGGACACGTACTGTTTAGCTTCTAAACATGTTTACAAACTGATAGCAAGATTATGTTTAATTGCTAAACACAGTTTTTAGAGTGTTGTTTTAATGGAAAAGTATCTAACTGATGAAAAGATGACAAATGTCTACACGAAAACTGTATCAAACAAAATTACATTTTTGTCTAAGAAGAGAAACAATGTCCTGTATTTTAAAAAAGGGTTAAAAAGAAGCATTGTGTGTTTGTTGGACTCAAGGCATGGTAATTTAGGGCCTATAAAAAAATTAAAAAAATAAATAAATACAAAACAAAACAACCAAAAATCTTTAAACAACAAGAAACGTAATCGTCAGCCAACAAATTAGAGCAACACACATAACAAAACAATCGTATTTGTTTATTTATTACTGTATATAGAAGGAATTTAAAATACACTTTGTAAAATCAAATATGGGATACCTGGGATACAATTTAAGGGGAAACATTGTCTTTGAGGCGCCAAATTGAACTAAAAAAAACACGTTCGTCTTAAAAATATGTAGAATGCATACGACCATGCCTTGAAAATGCGCCGTTCGTCCAAACACATTGACGTTTTAATGATTTTTCCAGCCATAGCAATTTCCGCCTCCAAGACAATCTGTTCCTTTAAAGTAGATTGAAAAAAAAGATGGAGCTGGCTAAAACGGTATGGTAATGTAATGTTTTAATTAATTGGGTAAAATTATATGTAGATATTATACAATAACTCTGTAGTACTATAAATATTTTCCAATGTAGGAAGCATGAAATCTGTGATGCTGATCGCAAACACCTAAAGAATAGCAACAAAGTTTTATAATTTGTTTAAAACCCTCCTATAACTATCACAGCCCATCAAAAAATCTACCCACCAACTCTCACAGCTTGTGTGTGTTTCAACCTGTCACTTGGTAGGTTTGATATATAGGGTAGTTGGCTCCATTTTGACCCTGAGAGAGGGAGGGTTAATAGAGGTTAATGTTGCATTTAATTGAATTTAATATTTTACAAGATAGCTGAAGTTGAAGTGATATTTCCATGCAAGCACAATGTTGCCACTTATCTTTCATTTCTTTAAAATCGTGTCTGTGTCATTCTAGGCCTCGGCGTTAAATTGAAAGGAACACATTGGCTTGGGGGCGGAAAAAGTGTTCGCTGGAAAGAACATTAAAAAGCAGAACATCATAAAGTACACGACCATCCCGTAAAAACGCGCCGTTTGTCTAAGAAGCATTGACAAATAATGACGCCTATACCGTCCGGTTTCCAACGGATATTTTCGTCTCCATGTTTTTTTTAAACAAACGGCACATTTTCCGAAGGAGCGGTGACGTACATTATTATATTCTACTTTCTAATGATCTTTCCAACAAAACTTTTTTGGACGAATACTTTTCGTATCCCAATTGGCGCCTCCACGGCAATGTGTCCCTTTTCATTTCCATTGAAGTTTGCAGTTTTAAGTTTTGATGGAAGGTCCTGCGTGCCTTATGGACACCATACACATCAGCCCAAGTTTCTGCGAATGTCACTAGTATCCCCGTCTATTTCGGTAGAGGCAGTGAGTACTTGACCACCACGGACTCCATGCTGCCCGCCACGCGCCAGTCCAAGTCTTCCTCAGTCGACCTCTGCCAGAATTCGTCCTGGGCCCGGGTGGAGTGGGCCGGGTCGAACCACACCTCCTGGCTATGCTTGGCCCACGCAGCCTCGTGCTGATTCCCAGCCTGTGTGCTTAGGTGCAGGCTGCGGGACAGCTCGTCACGGGCGCCCTTGGAGCTTCCGTCCAGCCGCCGCAGGTAGGCGGAGAGGTGGTAGAGGCGGGGCTTCAGGCCCGGGTATAGCCTGGTATCGGTCTTCAGCTTCTTCATCATCTGTTTGTCGTGGTATTGAACAAATTAATGCAATGTGAAATGAGTCAGACCCGTGGAAGGGATTTTTTTCCATAATCATAATGTATTTGGTGATGTACAAAAACAGTGTTTAGCAATTAAACACTTTTCTAAACACTTTCTTGCTATCAGTTTGTAAACACGTTTACATACTAAACATGTTTAGCGTATTGACGGATAGTGTTTAGCCATTGAACATTGATGTTTAGGAATTGAACACGTAATGTTTAGCTTCTAAACATGTTTACAAACTGATAGCAAGATTGTGTTTAATTGCTAAACACAGTTTTTAGAGTGTATTGACTGTGGTATTTTTTCACCAAGAAATGAGCAGAACTGTAAGAGATTCTATATCCCTCGAATAGTTTGTTCCTTCGAAATAACAGTTCGTTCGTTAGAAAGATTTTTGTTCTTTCAAAGGCATAAAACATTATTTCAACGGAACGGAGTATATTATATCGGCCTATAGTCTCTTCCGACTCAGACTGAAAAGTAATATTATTTTTTAGGTAACGTATATGATTGACCCTATCATTCTTCAGAAAATGTAGCACATTTCCTGAAAATAGTATTCCAAGGAAACCAAACTTTGAGCGAACAAAATGTTGCTGGATATTACATTTCGAAGGAAGCATTGGAGAAAACCTCATGCTCATCCTTTTACAGGGACACCGTTTTTCATTCAAAATATTTGTCAACCAAATTCTGGTACTTCAAAACACTTCAAGCTGTAATGTCCGTGCCTTGGCTGAACATTTTAATTCAATAGATTTACTCCTACAAACGAATAATGGAGGGAAACTGTATGATGTTTGAACGAAAACAACGCTTACTATACACTCTGCAATCTAAGTATTTACTTTACGCTCGATTTCCCTACACATTAACAATGTAAGAATAGGAGCGCCTCGCCCCTATTGCAAAAATGAAACTGATTAACTTTGTTACTTGAATGTCTCATTGGAATGCTCATAACTTATCTAATGCTAACAAATATAGCAATCCAATTTGAACATTGATTTTTCGGGGTGCCACGCCCAAAGAGCACGGACATGGCATCTTTAAAGTGCTTCAAATGGGCAAATGTTGTCATTTGCATCACTTCAAGTATTCTGCGGAACCAGGTTCTAGTTACCTCTTGCGCATGGAATCGAAAATATTTTTAAGGAGGGGATGCAAAGACCTAAATGAGTACTCTTTTACGGAACTTAACGTCGCCCAATACAAGGATTAAAAAAAAACACTCTACAGGTAAAGGGCTACAACAGAGGTGGTGGGGTTGGCAACATTTTAGGTTGCCAGCCCTACAACCCTTACGATTTTCCTGGGTCCAGAATAGAGGACAAATCTTCAATTATACTACAGAAACTATCCCAATGATCAGACCTATAATCCCAGTTGATCTTCATCTTCTTTAGCGTCTCACCTTCTTTATTTTGGTCTTAACCTTTGAAGCTGCGTCTCTACCGGCTGTGAGTGCGTGGCAGTAGCCCAGTAAGCGGCATTCCAGTATCTTGAAGCTGGTCCTGACGGCCATGAAGCTGGGTAGACGGCGAGATGGTAGGGTGTCCTCGCTCTTAGTAAGCCATTGCTTGGCAAGATCCACGCGGTCTTTCCGCATGTACCTGGGGTAACATACACGTATACGAGCGAGATACAGCTGTACAACGGGAAGGAGCGTCCCAAAATGATGTATAGTGGGGGGGGGGGGGGGGTGGAGGGTACGGGGGGCACATTAAAATTAAATTGAGGTTAAAAATGAACGTGCGAACTGTAAAATGTATTAAAGCTGAATTAACTAAATCAAAAAGTGGAAATCAACACTTTCTAGGACCGTGGTGTCGAATCTAACATTTTTAAGAGCAATGTCACCAACCAAATATTTAATTTTCAATTAACTTAATTGAAAATTAAATATTTGGAGATGAAAAGCAAAATGAAGAATTAAACTGAACATGAAAACTTATCAAATCAATGCCTGTAATAAATGTTCTTGTTGAAATAATCCTTGCCCCAGCTAGGCCTAGTACCAGCTAACATTTAGACCAAGGAATTGACGTCATAAATACTCCACTGGTTTTCCTCTTGATTCGCCATTGGAAAGTTGGTAACTGGTAACCAGTATAACTATTCTGATTTAGTACCGGTAGTATACCACGATGCCATAGTGCAAAGGCCTACCACAATGCCAGCGACGCCATCAGATAGCCCTCTGGTGTGGAATCGGTGGCAAATGCCGAATCTGTAGTCACCAGCGTGCAAAAAGTGACGCATGCGTCGTGGCTCTCCAGCGCGAATCCTATGATAAAAACACCGTAAAGTAAGGCCGTGTCCAATTACTTGGCTACGGCTTGAAATTACACGCGAGTAGCGGCTGCAGTCGCTACCATATAGACATGGTGATTCCATAAATGTGGGGGCCGGTGTCCCTCTTTACATTGTGATATTTGTTTCCCTTGTATTACCAACAGTGATTATATACAAATTATTTTAGTTGCTCAAATTATAGTACCTGTACCTAAATATCTGAATAAAACATCTGACTAATTTCCTGACAGTATGGTGTCCTTAATATTTCACTGTTTCACGTGTAAAAGGAACACCAAAGCTGCGACATATTAAAAATTGTTGAAATGCGTTGTTTTGGTTCTCAAATACTACCATGTGCGCATACAACATGTATGTGTATGAAAAATTGCCCTTCATTATGGTCAAGCAAGTTAATACTGCTTAAAAATGGCACTATATTTAAATGAATTAATAACTTGTTGAGCGAGATTCACAGTGTGTTAGCCCGAACGTTTCACGTGTAAAAAAAGGCTGGTTTATAGTCGGTCGGCGATGGTCGCCGCGACAGAAAATTGACGCGCGACTCCTCCCCTTTACACGTGAAACCGTGAATGGGTTTTGACATGATATTTTAGCATATCTGGAGTAAAACAATTCTAATTTTGGCTACAATTAGTGAGGAATGTCATAGTGAAAATTATTAATGAATCCCCTCTCGATGAATTTTTCCATTTTGGGTCAAAATGTCGCAAGTTGGTACCCTAATTTATGGAATAACCCACATGGCTGTGTGTATACATCTAGCCGTAGCCAAGTAATTCGGACACGGCCTAACAAAGTTGACTGTGAGGACTGCTTATGCCAACCATGTCACACGAGGCAATTCACTGGCATGGCAATCAGCTCCATGCAATCTCCAAGAAAATATTTGGTGTTAAATTAATATGTGGCCTATCGGACCATTCGCCAAAGCCACAGTTTGGTGTTCATGGTGTGGTGATGTTAACACCAAAATGTTTTGCAGTAAAGTATATAGATCAGAAATATTACTGTAGTCGGGCACTGAATAGCATAAACCAGTGGACTATGACTGAATTGTTCTTTGTACGGGAAGAATTACATAAAAAGAGAAACCGTGTATTCCCAAATCTAGTCCGAGTCCCAGTAGCGTAATCCAGCTTTTTGTGCCAGGGAGGGCAAACAACGTCTGAACCGTCTGAAAACCGTCGCAAAAACACCATTTCCTTTTATTTGTTTTTTATGACGCCTCAAATGCCGCCGGGTGGGGGAAGTTTTCCCCCACCCCGCTCCCGCTTGATACGCCACTGCCGAGCGCCCCAAAATACAAATCGAGCCCTGAATGTGCCTAAATTTCGGACTCGACTGGGGTTTCATTTATAGGACTTGGGCAACACTTAGTTGTCACACAGCCAGACAATGTATACCTGCTTCAAGAATGAGGTCCATGCAGCCACAGTAATAAGCACTGCGGGCTAGCGAGTCCTCCTCTTCGTCAGCTGCATAGGATAGCTTGCTAAGCATCTCCACACACGATGTAATCCTATAAAGATTGATAGGGTTAGTTATATTTGACGGCCTCTACCAGAACTACTGAGTTGGGGAATCAGGTTGTCGCACTCCTCCGGCGTCATAAAAACACAAAAAGAAATAGTGTTTTTAAGCCGGTTTAAGACGTTGTTTGCCCTCCCTGGCACAAACAAAGCTGGAATACGCTTCTGGCACGTGTGAAGAATACATGTTTTTTTACGGCCAAAAAAAATCTTCTGGACCCATGAACTGATAAGCCGGTTTAAGACGTTGTTTGCCCTCCCTGGCACAAACAAAGCTGGAATACGCTTCTGGCACGTGTGAAGAATACATGTTTTTTTACGGCCAAAAAAAATCTTCTGGACCCATGAACTGAAAGCTATGAGACAGAAATTAAGACATAAAAAATATAGACTTTGGCGTTAACAAGCTCACCTCCCGGCCAAAAGGAGTGCGTTTGCAAGCAGAGGCAGCGTTTGTATTTGCAGGCCGATGTCATGAATCTTCTCCGATATCTTCAGTGCGCTGTATCCTTCAAACCCAAAATCGGTACACGAGAAAGTTAGCTGGCGTACGTAGGAAGCATGAAATACCAACTGGCATACATAGCTGTCTATTCAAATTAGTTCGCTCTTTACACCAAGAATAATTTTCATGACCGCAGTAGCTCGTTAAGAAGAACGTACAGAATACGGGGTGTATTATGCACACTGCTCATAAAAACGCAGAACTTTTCTGAAATAAATACATGTAAATAGATTTTTAAAAACTATATAAAAAACTATGCTTAAAAAAAAACGTTTTATCTATTCTATTACCTGTATCGATAGCTCCTTGTATGTGCCCGTTCCCAAGCCGCACGCCCGTACTGACAGCATACAGGTTACCGATAGTAATCAGGTCTTCAGGACCCACCCCGATTGGTGATTCGATGCATCTGACACAAAATATGATACTAATAATCACTTCGGAATCCACACCATAGACTTCATAGTATCCATGCATTGAGGCTGTTTTTGTCAATGGCGAACAAAGACAAATTCGTTATACGGACATCGATCTGTAAAGCGAATTCGCTAACCATTTTTGAGTCCCGAATCTGACGTCATACAGTTGGCGCGACAACTGACTCCAAACAACTGGAGATTTCGACTGTTCCTTTGTTAACAGCCAGTCATGCAAACACATTGACAAAAACTAACAAAAGTATACTAGTTTAAAACATGGCATTGACGTCATTCTTTTTTTGAATTATTTGAATTAAACTCCGTAGAAATTTGACGTTTGAAGCAGGCCAAAATTAATGTGCAGGTTTGAGAATTCAATCCTGACACTTGATCACTTGAGACGTGGGATTTCCAAAACAGTGGAGTAAATAATTTTTCATTCACAAACGTCTCATAATTATGGTGTCATTGACAATTTTGTGCATTTAACAATGTGACAAAGTTGTTAAAACGTTAAAATCCACTGTGCTCCATACGCGTCGGTTCGAATTTAACCCTGAGGGATTTAGCTTACAGCACTAGACGAATGAAGATTGTTGTACTTGTTTGGCCTAGGGTTCATATTATTTTCTTAATTATGGCTTAAAAGCACAACGCACTTATTGCCAAAGAATATGTACGGGTAATTTCTTCAAATTTTTCATTCTCAAAAAATTAGCTGGCCTGACGTTTCGAACTTAAGCAAGTTCTTTCTCAAAGGCAAATGACAGAGTACAAGAAACAAACATGTAGGGAACACACATGCATGAGGGGGTGGGTGGAGAAACACAAAAGAGGGATGCAAAGGAGCATTTTCATTCTATGATCCATGTGACGAGGTGGCCGAGTGGTTAAGGCGATGGACTGCTAATCCATTGTGCTCTGCACGCGTGGGTTCGAATCCCATCCTCGTCGATTTGTTTTAATTTTTTTTTTATATTATATATTATAGGTTTTCCCGGCCAATTTTATCACAAATTAATTCAATTTTATTAACATGCATTCAAATTCACGCATTTCCCCCTAATTCAATCAAACCAGGGTTTCTTTTTAGCTACTATTGCATTCAATTTCGTGTTTGTGCACACATGATTTCGTTCTTTTCATTCAGGTTCGTTTTAGTCATTCTATTTCGTTTATAGGCATTCAAGACTACATTTTCACTAATCTTCACTTGAATTTCTACTACCTATCTACAGTTCATGAAATCAAATTAAGACTCATCGAAGCGCACATGAATTTGTTGCTAGTTTTTGTTTTCTTTTTCGTTTATGGGCAATGAATTTCAAATTCTGTGCGTTCAAATTAAAAACGAGTTATGGCTTGTTTATTCGAGAAAGCTGGCAATAGCTCTTTTACTGGCACTTGAGTTTTTCTTTGTTAGATGCGTTTCCGTGTTGTTTGCATTTCATTTACGTCATATGCATGTGTTTTGTCTTAATTGCAATAATTGTTCCTTTTGCTTTGTTATACCCCATGAAGCCTGTACCCTGTATCTAGAAGACTGTTAAGTAAAGTTTAAAATGTTATGGTGATAAGTTTGAAATGAAAACAAAATCTTTCGCTGTAGCCTTGTGATAGTTTGCACTGGTCTTTATGTTTTCTTCTTTATTTCTGCTAATGTTCGGGCCACGTCAAATTAAAATACGAATCAGAAAGCACATACCATTGAAACGAATTTGAATGTGAACATTTGAAAAATGTTTGCCAATTGATGAAATTGAATGGTTGACCAGCCTCTTGCTGCTGGCTTTTACGAAATTGAATGATCTTTGCGACCTCATGAATTTGAATGATCTGATTTGGCTAGTGAATGCTAACTGCTGAAATGGAATTACTCCTTTTGACTGTTGAATGCTGATTCAACGGAGCATTCATTTTCAAACGAAATTGAATGAGCCGGGTATTAAATTGAATTAAATTTTGTTTAAATTGGCCGGGAAAACCTATATAATAGACTATCGAATAATTTGGCCAGTGGTGAATTCGTTGTTCTTTGTAGTAAGTGGATTTGAACCCAGTTTCTTCGAATCGAGTGCCCGTCTTACCTCCTCATTGCAATCTGCTCGTAACGATCACCGGTCTCGGTCCATTTCTTCATCCGACAGCATAAGATCATGTTGGTGTAGGCACCGATGAGCTGCAAAACAGATTCAAGAATGATACGGCCATCCAACATGTTCTTCGAATGGAGGCAGTGGGTTGAATATTGGATGAACACATCTCTTGATGACAGTTTTATACTTTTGTTTATTCAGTGACAGGCCCCTTCTTACCTAATTCTATTACCTTAAAGAGGAAAGAAAACCAATTTGCATTTTTCTACTTTAGTGGCTTTTCTGAGAGCTTATGCCTCCCCAAACCTAACAAAGTATAGGTTTGAAGAGTTTATGCATGGATTTGGAAATTTTAGAGAAGTTTTACTTTGGAGTCTCTTTCGCTCAGAATCAGAAAAGCTCGGGGTCAACCGCGTGTTTACAATCCAATCGTGTGACGTAGCTGCGTGGGGATAGATGACGTCACTATGCGAGTGCCCATTGTGTTTGCGTGCGTGCATGTGTACTATGTGTTGAGTTTGTCCTATTTTTAATGTTCCTGGCGGTGCATTATTGCATGAACGTTGCACTGATGAGTTTTTCATTATTTTTTTAATAGGGGCTTTGTGGAGCAGGAAGCTTACTCGTGTCTTATTCATCCATATTTTGACACTGAAATTTGGGTTTGGAATTTGTGTGGATGGAGAGATATACCGTACCCTGTGGAGACATGAAAACAATAGAGACAAAGGGACTGAATAGGTCTCCACAGGGCAATTCTATGGGTTAGGTTGTCTCCACAAGGAATTTTGTGTACAAAGAACATGGGGGTTTGCTTAAGTACAGGAACAAAGGGGAGAACAATGCCATGTCTCCACAGGGATGCAAAAACGCAGAAATGTGGATGGATTTGTGTGTGCGCCGCGAACATAGTCTGGTAACTGCATTGTATCTGTCTCAATAAAATGAATCAAAAAATTAGCTGGCCTGACGTTTCCAACTTAAGCAAGTTCTTTCTCAAAGGCATTTGCCTTTGAGAAAGAACTTAAGTTCGAAAGAGCTTAAGTTCGAAACGTCAGGCCAGCTAATTTTTTTATTTGTATATTTCAGGTCCATTCAGTCAGTCAGCAGTTTGCAACAGTTTAATTCATTTTCAATGAAATAAAAACATACAGTGACGTCGCGATACGTGCAGACGTACACGTACTTTTATGACACCTGGTCGAAGTGGACAAAGTTTTCGCTCTGGAATAATGGCAGAATCTGATGGAGTATAGCGTAGATTCTGAAGATTTTCAGCTGCATAATACTTATCAACTGTAATACATTCGAGCTCTGAATAACTCCAAAAGTAAGCTAGAAAGGCCGTGAATTCGGCAAAAATTTCCAAGAAAGTACGACCAGCTGACGACGAAAATGTCATAACACACACGTGGATGATAGTGCCAACACGCTGCTGCAGACGTGGTGCAGTGGCCGCGCTGCTGGTCCACTGAGGCCAAGTAAGCGCACACGCGTCATAAGGTCATATGCAACATTTGCATCCTTAATTACCTTTATAGGAATTGAGACCAAACGCTCACTCCAAGGGGCAATTTTAGTCATTTTTTTTCAATGAAATAAATTTGTATCGTTCTTTACCAATTTGTATTCGCTCAGAAGAATATACAAGCTCTCAGAAAAGCCAAAAAAGCGGAAAAATGCAACTTGGTTTTCTTTCCTCTTTAATCTAATACTTTATTCTATTTCTTTATATTTGTATGTTGGTTTCTTAGTTTTATTTTAATTTTCTTTATGTCTTTAAGATTAAAAAAAAATATAATAAAAAATAATAATAGTTTTCTATGCATCAGAGGTCAGTGACCTATTATTTACCTCGTGGAGATCATCGTCAGCACTTTCGGCGAGGTTAGTCTGCTGTACGGCCGCCAGCAGACACCGTAGAGTGTCCTGTTGTCGATCGTATGAGTGCCACATGTGCGACAGGCACCGAGCCTGCTCAATGTATCTGTCGCGCTTGCTGTCGAAAAGAATTCAAAGAAGTTGCAGAATCCATAGTCGATTCATTTATTTATTTTTATTAATACGGCAGAAAAAAATACATGACTGAACCGACAAAGGAATTGAAATGAATGTGACTGTGCAGGCCTTGTGTTATATTGCAGAAACTAATTCAATTTAAATAAAGGTTTTCCCGGCCAATTTAAACAAAATTTAATTCAATTTAATACCCGGCTCATTCAATTTCGTTTGAAAATGAATGCTCCGTTGAATCAGCATTCAACAGTCAAAAGGAGTAATTCCATTTCAGCAGTTAGCATTCACTGGCCAAATCAGATCATTCAAATTCACGAGGTCGCAAAGATCATTCAATTTCGTAAAAGCCAGCAGCAAGAGCCTGGTCAACCATTCAATTTCATCATTTGGCAAACATTTTTCAAATGTTTACATTCAAATTCGTTTCTATGGTATGTGCTTTCTAATTCGTATTTTAATTTGACGTGGCCCGAACATTAGCAGAAATAAAGAAGAAAACATAAAGACCACGTGCAAACTATCACAAGGCTACAGCGAAAGACTTTGTTTTCATTTCAAACTTATCACCATACATTTTCAAACTTTACTTAACAGTCTTCTAGATACAGGGTACAGGCTTTAACTTTAATCATGGGGTAACAAAGCAAAAGGAACAATTAATGCAATTAAGACACTACATGACGTACCGGTACATGTAAATGAAATGCAAACAACACCGAAACGCATCTAACAAAGAAAAACCTCAAGTGCCAGTAAAAGAGCTATTGCCAGCTTCCTCGAATAAACAAGCCATAACTCATGTTTAATTTGAACGCACAGAATTTGAAATTCATTGCCTATAAACGAAAAAGAAAACAAAAACTAGCAACAAATTCATGTGCGCTTCGATGAGTCTTAATTTCATCAATTGTAGATAGGTAGTAGAAATTCCACTGAAGATTGGTGAAAATGTAGTCTTGAATGCCTATAAATTAAAAAGAATGACTAAAACGAACCTGAATAAAAAGAACGAAATCATGTGTGCACAAACACGAAATTGAATGCAATAGTAGCTAAAAAGAAACCCTAGTTTGATTGAATTAGGAGGAAATGCGTAAATTTGAATGCGTGTTAATGAAATTGAATTAATTTGTAATGAAATTGGCCGGGAAAACCTATACTACAGCAGACGCCAGTATCAAGGTTCCGACGTATTTTGACATTCCTTCACTTGAGAATTTCCACTGACGGTAAACCGATCAAAAAGAACCAATGCAAACGGTGCAAAGAAGCAGAACAAACAATGCAAATTTAAGAACTTGACAAAATGGCCGCCAAGTTGCCGTAGTGGTTATTTCCTCGCTTTCAACCTCTGAAACAGGTTTTCCCGGCCAATTTTCGAATTCTTCTGATCATTTTCGTTATTGGTCATTCAAATTCGCGTGATTTGTACACATCTGATCAAATTAGGGTTTCTTTTTCACTGTTTGGGCATTCAATTTCGATTTTTAAGCACCCAAGATTTTGTTCCTAACTTCGTTTTTCGTTTTGGTGCGTTCAAGACTTCACTTGTAACATTCTTTAATCATTACCGTACGTTTTGTGACATCCTTTGATGGTTGAAGCATTCAAATTAGCGAACGTCGGTGTGCATATGACGTATGACCATGCTTTTCTTTTCTTATTAGTTTATGGGCAATCATTTTTTATTGTAAAATTTATATTGTAAAATTTGTAACATTTATAATGTAACTTATTAACTGATATGAGGGATGGATGATGTAACGAACTGAAATGAAAAGGGCTAAAGAATCATCCTTTTCACTGTCTGTATGTTTAAAAGTTGAAACAAATCAGGGGCATTTGTATGTTGACATGTTTATGAATAATTTAACTTTGTAACTGTTTACTGTTCTTTTTGTTCTGATTCAACCATCGATCTGTTGACGTGTAAGACATCGGGGCATGTATGTTTGGCAATCGGGAACATTCTTTTGGGTAATTTGTCCAATGTTTTCTTGGGTCAATTCCATCAGACGATCATACCTTCAGTCAGAGTTGTATTCGAGTCCTTTCACAATTCCTTTCACAAGCCCAGTCAGAAGTGCTTTCATAAAGCCGGTCACAAGTAACTCTGGGTGAACAATGACAAAGGAATGCCTTTGTCCAAGCTCATTTGAATAGCTTGTGATTGGGATTAGGACTGGAGGGCTTGTGATGGACTTGCAGGGACTTGTGAAAGGACTTGCAGGGACTCGAATACAACTCTGCCTTCAGTCCTGTAGGGCCGCCATTTTATGTGTCTGAAAACTTAGTGGAGACAGAGAGGTGTGCATTTGCGGACTGAAGACGTCGGATAATTATGATTGACGTTGAGACAACTCAGACTTTTATATGAATACGGGCATGCAGGCATGTGGACATGCAGAAAAAGATGCTTGAAAAAGGGTGAAATATGTTTGAACATTAATGAAAATTAATGACCGATCAACCCCTCAGTGCTGGTCCAGACGAAATTGAGTGAACATTACCATACTTTTAATTTGAATGCATCTTTTACAGGCACGAGTGAAGCTAAAAGACAATAGAATGTTCGGATAGTGAAATTGAATGGTTGTTTTTGATTGTCGAATGACGATTTGTGCGATCATTCAATTTCAATCTAAATTGAATGAGCCAGGCGTTAAAGTGAACGAAAATATGGTGAAATTGGCCGGGAAAACCTATACTATGATGGCAGGCCAGTGCCTAGTTCGATTCCTCAAAGTGCACTATGCGGGTTGAATTTTCAGTCTATATCTTGGAAGTTCCTCCTGCTTCTAAAACTTAAATTTCCAGTCTTGTCTTCTCTAAAGAGACCGATCTTTAAGCCCCACCCATAGACGCATTGACCAATCACAGCCGCGTGCGCCACACGCGCGCCACACGTCAATCACGGAGGTCACACGTGCGTCACGCGTCAATCACGAATGTAGGACTTTTGTCGGGCCATGGTCGCGGCTGTAGGTTAGTACGGTAATGGATCGGTCTGTTTAAAAGTTGGAACTAAATTTATGAGCAAGTTCGATCCCAGACTATCTATAGTCGACAATAATTGGACTAACCTTACCGGAACGCTGGCTAGTCGACTACGTCTAATCGACTTTTGGTCGCACTGGTTACAAAAGCAATACTGCTCGTACTAAACGGTGACAAATGAAGTGGGGACCAGTGACACCATAGTTCGACTAGCTATAGTTCACACTTGCATGTTAGGCTATCCGCTATTGTGCAGGCGTACGGTACCGCACGAATCGACCACTGGTAACCAATTTCCTTGATCGCACGTGCTCTATAGAACTGATCAGGCTAATCAGAATAAAGTAAGAAATAAATTGCCTGATCCGTCGTACCGTACAAAACTAATTCGGGCACACATATTTTCCCACGCCAGGTTAGAGGTATCATAATTCCGAGCTTCATTTAATGCGCATGCTTTTCGGCTTGGCCATAAATGGGATGTCTGAAAGTTTTTTTTATGAATTTTCTTTGGAAACGATTCAGTGACCGGTGTTGGACTTACGATTGGCTACCGAAGGAGCAATTCGGAAACCATATGTGGAAGAGCTGACGTATTCCCGCCGCAAACAATTTAAAATGTGCACCAACTTTGGAAGATGGCTGCCGGTTGCCAAGGAGCCGTAGTGATGAGTGGAAGTGGGGCATAGACTCGTCCAGTCGGTTCATCTTGAACAAGGCCTGGGTTACCGACACACAATACATTGCATTGACCAACTTAAAATCTCGGATAAAATCAAAGGTTAAAGCTAAATGTGAAGTTTTTACAACATAAGGCAAGATCTATAGAGAACAATGTGCCAGTTTACTAATCTTGAAGATTTTGGTGTCCCGCTTTACATTGTGATATTTGTTTTCCTAGTTTACCAACAGTGAAATATATAAAAAGGATTTTAGTTGCTCAAATTATAGTACTTGTACCTAAATATCTGGTAGCAAAGGATGAAACATCTGACTAATTTCCTGACAGTGTGGTGTTCTAAATAGTTAACGGTTTCACGTGTAAAAGGGACACCAAAGCTGTGACATTTAAGAAACTGCTGTTGAAATGCATTGTTTGGTTCTCAAGTACTAACATGTGCACATATGTGTATGAAAAATTGCCCTTCATTATGTTAAAGCAAGTTAATACTGCTTAAGAATGGCACTACATTTAAATGATTTAATAATTAGTTGAGCGAGATTCACAGTGCGTAGCCCAAATGTTTCACGTGTAAACAAGACCCACTTTTGGGTGTCCCTTTTACACGTGAAATTTATGTAATGTTTCTGAGAAATATAAAGATAATTGGGTTCACTGGCAAATCCAAATCTATCACCATTATTTACATGTCCCACTTGATCAGTGTGAAATCATAACAAAGATTGCATGCTAGGATTTTTTTAATTTTGGGCCATTTACTAGGTTTCACGTGTAAATGGGACTCCAAATGGTGTCCCCAATACGCAATCATGCACCGATTTGTTATTTTTAGTCTAATCAAGTTATTTTCACAATGAACCTTGATGACTTATCCTGGGTAAGACAAAAAATACATTTTAAAATAAACACACCACATTGAGCATGAATTATCAAAAAAATAGCAGAAAACTAATTTGGTATCTCCTTTTCACGTGAAACCGTAAATGGGTTTTGACATGATATTTTGGCATTTCTGGAGTAAATAGGCCTTATGTCTGATTTTGGCTACAATTAATGAGGAATGCCAATATCTTTAAGTTATACTGAAAATTATTAATGAATCCCTTGTCAATAAAATGTTCCATTTTAGGTAAAAATGTCACAAGTTGGCACCCTAATTTATGGAATAACCCATATGTGAACTTGGCAGCACAAAATAAGCGGAAAGTCGCACTATGGTTTTCTGCGTTACAAGCAGAAACAACATATTTTTTACTGAAAAGTCAATTTTGGGATTTTAACAACTGTATAATTATTTCCACCCATTTCGTGGGAACAGGTCACATGAGAAGCGTTTGCGGCGGGCCTCCTGTTTTATGACATGATATTGCTTTCTAGCTGGGCTGAGCTGAAAAAACACAGTATTGTTTATTGATGACCAAAAGTATTAATGGAAACGTTTAACCATAAAGAAATAAACTTCAACTTCTGATCAATATATATTATTCACGTTGCTGTAGGGTAAAATAGAGACAGATTTGTTGCAGGACTAATCAGTGTTTATAGACATTCGCATAAAAGTCTGTTTCCTCGAGTGATATTTAAAGTCGATAGAAAATGACGGTCCTGACCTGACCCATTGTACTCTCGATTTTGGCGCGCTCCTGTTTATCAATTGTTACAGTCTGTGACGGGTCGTCTGCCAATGGATTGTGATCACTGTCAATGTCTTTGATCATATCGATGGCCTCTTGCAGGTAGGACTGCGCCTGAATTTCAGACAGGAGAAATAAATAAAATAGGAATCAATTTTGTCGAGAATTTTTAACCTACCTCCTTTGGCAACTGCACTGCTACCCCATGTCTATTTTCTTGAGTTGTTAACTGCCTTTTTGTAGTTAGCATCAAAACTACATATTTCACTTCAATAGAAAAGACTCTTTGATAGATTTACACTGTGACGTAATCAGCAATATTGCTTTTTTTTCTCTTGAGGAATCAATTTGAAATCTAATGCATTCATTCATTGGCTCAAAACCTCTCTAAAGGCAATGTATTTCCATGCTCTATGATAGGACGAGGTGGCCAAGTGGTTAAGGCGACGGACTGCTGATCCATTGTGTTCTGTACGAGTGGGTTCGATTTCCCATTCTCGTCGATTTACGTTTATTATTATTGAAGTGTTACAAGTTTATATCATCAAATTGATGATTTACGCAACTTGATCGTATTTTTCTTACTTATCGAAGGGCGGCACGCGCTTTACATGGAAGAAAAGACGTAATGTTTAACTTTTGCATATGCATCATCCGTGCGACGAGGTGGCCGAGTGGTTAAGGCGATGGACTGCTAATCCATTGTGCTCTGCACGCGTGGGTTCGAATCCCATCCTCGTCGAAAAAATACAACTCGTATTGTTTTTTTGTTTTTTTCTGACTGCACACGCCACGGCAGTTTTGACAGTAAAGCCCCGATCCCACTTACGCGAATTTGACGACGAATTAACGCGAAGTCGATTCGTGTCATTTCGTAATGAATCGCAAACGTGTCGTAAGTACTTCATAATTGAATTCGTTGAGTGTCGTAATTATTCGCAAGACTTCGTAATGACGTCGAATTGTCGCGTAAGTCGTGGTGCCAATTTTGAAATTTTCAAAACTTTAACGAAGCGTTACGATTTCGTAAGCCTTCGCAATATGTCGCAACGGTGTCGTAACTTGTCGTAATTGTTTCGCGAATGCATCGTAATCTTTCGTAACCATATCGGGCTGGTTCGGCCAATTTTTCCCTTAACGAAGTGTCACGACAGTTCACGAAGTAGTTGCGAAGCAGTTACGACACGTTACGAAGTTTACGACATAGTAACGAAGTTATGACGGAATGGTTACGAACCAAGCCGAAAAAGTAGCGTCAACACGAAACACCTGTGTTTTGGCAGGAACCGTTTGCGAATTAGGTTACGAATTGATAAGAATGACGACGAATTCATTCACGAAAACATTACGACATTGCGACTCAGTTATGAAGCGTTTACGACTTTGACAAAGCACTTACGACGCGGTTACGAACTTGCCGACGTGGTTCGAAACACGTTACGACGCCAACAAGAACACGTGGGAAAAACGTGATGAATCAGCGATCCTCGTCGATTTGTGTTTTGTAACCACTTTTGTTAGGCTTATTGCAATCCCATCTTAACCATTCATAAAATGGAATTTGCGTCGGGGTGATGTACATTCAATATATGGGTTTTGCCCTTTACCGACATAATTTATAAACACTGTATACCCAGTGTTGTCCCAAGATATTATTTGGAAAGAGGTCGTGGGTTCGAGTCCCACCAGAGTGATATTTCTTCCCCAAATAACTTCTTAGGACAACACTGAGTACATGTATACAGTGTTTATAAAATACGTCGGTGAAGGGCAAAACCCCATATATTGAATCACTATCTTAATCAGCCCTTAAATTCTGACCCTGGAACATTAAAACGATGACCAAATCCATAAGGCCTCGCCACACGAGACAATTTCTTGGAGGCAACTAACAGTACTGCAGGCTAAAACTGTGCCTGTGTATCCCGAAGGACTTTTCGACAGCTTATTAACATTCGCAACTTAGGGCGACACACTTCACATTGAAGAAAAGACATAGACCAGTAATATGTTTCATATTTGCATCCTCGTCCATTTATGACTTCTATTGAAGGGTTACAAGTTTGTATCATAAAAATAATGCTGCACGCAACATGGTCTTATTATTTTCTTACTTTATCCAAGGGCAACACACTTCACACTGAACAAAAGACATTCACTTTTGCACTTAATCCTATACGACGAGGTGGCCGAGTGGTTAAGGCGATGGACTGCTAATCCATTGTGCTCTGCACGCGTGGGTTCGAATCCCATCCTCGTCGGTTTGTCTTATTTTTTTAACCACTTTTGTTATTTTTATTGCAATCACCATCTTTATCTCATGTATGACGTGACGTGGCAACAAACAAATCAGTCTTTAAATTCTGACCCTGGAGCATTAAGATGGTGACCAAATCCCTGAGACCTTGTCACACGAGGCAATTTATTGGAGGCAACTAACACTGTAGGTTGAATCTGTGCCTGTGTGGCCCACACGACCTTTTGACAGTTTATTAACATTCGCAACTTGGTCTTATTATTTTCTTACTTCATTCAAGGGCGACGAACTTCACATTGAAGTAAAGACCTTTGCATCATCGTAACCTGTACGACGAGGCTTCGAATGCCATCCTCGTCGATTTGTTTTCTTTTTGGAAACACTTTTGTTTATTGCAAATTTGCAATCACCATCTTTATCTTATCTATGACATGACTTTGCTAAAATGTACCTTGGAGGTATAAACCTAACAGTACTGTAGGCTAAAACTCATACCTGTGTTTAGCCCAAAAGACCTGTTTTGATAGTGTATTGACATTCGTGAGAAAATGATGTGAGAATTTAAGTGAGAACGTTTTTTTCTCTTGAAGATTGCCTGTGGTTTGCCTCTTTAGGAAAGTCCGCCTCGGGTAGCACCCCAACCAAATAATATAAAGTTATACATGTAGATGCTTTAATTTAAGGAATCTTTCTTTCTCAAATGTGAATTTGCATTTAATTGGTGATATTGGGCAGAAAATTCAATTTCTTAGTGAGATGAAGCTCTGAGATCTCATAAAATCTCATTTTCGAATTATTCAGAAACCAAAAAGTCAATTAAAAGCCAAATGCGGCCATCCAGTAAGTTGTTTGGGGGCGTCACCAGTTGTGAAGAGGTGGCGCTTTCAATATCTTTATCTTTAAAAGTTCCAAATTGTTCCCGGGGTGGGAGTTGCCCCCCCCCCCCCCTGGATTCGCCTCTGACTGAATGACATAAACATATTAGAGAGGTGAGGTATGTGGTAAAGCATTGTTCCAATGCACAATTTGCTTACTTAGTAAGTATCTGAATTATGAGATCCTTGCTTGCTTTGAGAAATTCTCCGATGAATGGTCAGACAGATAAACTTAACTGTTACTGTAATTTACCTGCATGTTGTTTCCCGTAGCCACTGCCGCACTGCCAGCCTCCGACAAGAAGTGCACCGTCTTGACCGTGTGGCACGCGGCTCGCCAGTGCCGTACGAGCTGCGGATAGATGGAGTTCAGCACGTCCGTGCAACGGCACTCCCGCAGGTCCATTCGCTCAAAGTCTAAGGTGCTACGGCTGCCCGAACGGCTACTGGCCGGCGAGTCCAAGATCTCACCGAAGCTGGAATTTGTCCAAAAAAGAGAAGAAATTAAGGAGGAAAAAAGTTTACTTAAGGCCCTGTCACACTTTCGCGTATATCAAGTCCTTATGAGTTCCTTATTAACATTTTTCAATACGCAGCCGTACGCTCAAAATTTCGAAATTTTTCGATTACTTTGACTTATGTGCGACGCACATCTAGCGTATAAGTAACGAATTCAGCGCATCTATTGCGTATGAGTTGCGTATGCAGTGCGCAACACTATTTTACTGCTGCGAATAGCTGCGTATGCAGTGCGCATGCCGAGCGTATTCCGGACGCACCCTACTTATCCCGACCGCATGCCTGACGCACTTCCGACGAATGCCGAGCGTATTCCGAGCGTATTCCCGCCGCATTTCCGCCGCTCGTCTCCAACGATGAAGTAGGGAACATCTTTGGTGTCGTTGGGGAGAGACCCAGGATCTGGGAAGCTGATGGTACCATCATCAATGCACTCCTTGAGTTCACTGTTATTGAAGACCTGGGCGTCGGATGCAGACCCCAAGCCGCCAATATCTGCCCAGAGGAACTTGTACTAGTCCGCGTCGACCATGGCAAAGAGCAAGATGGAGTAAAAGCCCTTGTATTTGTAGTACATGGAACCATTACAGAGAGGACAGCGGATGGCCACGTGCTTTCCATCTATGGCACCACAGGTGTGGGGGAAGTTCCACTTCTGGTAGTACCTGTCAGCTATACCTGGCGCCATTGCTTGGGTGTACTTGGGCAGACCATCAGCTCATCCAGGTACTCTGCTATGATGGCTTCGCAGACCTCTCGGACGACCACAGAGATGGTGTTGTGTGGTACTCGCCAAACAAACTTCATGGACGCGTAGGTGTTCCCAGAGGCGAGGTGGCGGAGGGTCAATGCCAGCTTCAAGCCTGGTTCCATGGGGTGTCTCATGAAGGTGTATTTCTTAGTGAGTCTTCCTCCCACTCTCTCCAGCAGCTCATCATACATGGCAGGGTGCATGCGCAGGAAGTTGGTGAAGGCTCTTGTGTCCTCATTTCGGAGCTCCACCATCAGTTGATCATAGACCCCAAACTGATGTCTTCTCCCTATCCATGGCCGGACCCAGGCGATTCTTCGGCGCGCTCTTCTTCTTATTCTTCTCTCTCTTCTTTGACGAAGGAGATGGAGCTGCAGGTTCATGATGTCATGCTGGTGTTGGATGACAGCAATCATGTGTTCTCGCCGGTGCCGGCCTGGATCTGCCATCTTCAGGAGGTCTGTTCACCCTGGAGTGTAGAGGAGCCATCATATTTATACCAAATCTCGAGTGTACCCTGGATGTACGGCAAGTACGCTATCTGTACGCTGTCTTTGCGTTTCTCATAAGTTACAAATAAGTACAATGCGCTGCCCGATCGCAGGACCAACGGTACTAATTCGTGCAATACGTCGGCATTCGCTATGCGTGCGTTGTATCTGCGCTGCAAGTACGCTATGTATACATCCAATGTACGCGGCTCTTACGCTGACGGGGTGCGTGCCGGGAGGTCAGCGTATTACCGCGTATGAACCGCTTATCCCCCACGAACACATAGCGTATTCGTACCGCGCTCGACCGATGCGGGACCGATGCGCTGCGTATTTATAACTTATGACCTGCGTAACAGCGTACGCAGCGTAGTTTTGTGCTTGCCCAAAACTATCCGGCGTACTGGGCCGTACTGTGCGCATGCCTGCGTACATAAAACTTACACAAAACGATTGAGATGCATATGAGGTGCTTATTGTGCGTATGAAAGAAATGTCAATGCGCAACTCATAAGGAATTAGGATACGCAAAAGTGTGACAGGGCCTTTAAATTGTTTGACTTTAAAATGCTTACCTTGAAACATTTCTGCTTAGATTAAGCCAAATAGCAGATCCAAAGTAACAGAAAGGGGATGTGACTATAACAAGTACTTCGCTATAAAGGAGGTGGTGTTGTCTACCATTCTATTTGTACAGCTTTTGTCATTAAAGAGCAAGCGTGATTCTTAGGAGGTGGGAGGCGCGTGAATCAGTTTGTTCACTTCCCGTACGCACTGTTGTTTACTTTTGTTTTCAGTTCCCGTCGAAAGTTTACACACACCGCAGTCCTAAACAAATTCCCAAATTCATCCCAAAGCCGCGAACCAAATCCATACATGCATTGGGAAGGGCTTTTCAGACACGAGTTTACTGATA
Source organism: Hippasteria phrygiana (assembly GCA_037893225.1). Lineage (NCBI taxonomy): Eukaryota > Metazoa > Echinodermata > Asteroidea > Valvatida > Goniasteridae > Hippasteria > Hippasteria phrygiana. The sequence continues at coordinate 147,969 of JAZGUH010000883.1, read as the reverse complement.
TAATGAGAATTTAAAATAGAGAAGTTGCTAGAAACAGAACAGCTCAAGGAATTTAATTGAAGGAACAATGTACGAATGTCAACTTTCGATCGTAACTGTACCTGATCCCTAACGGACCGAGAACAACTTTCTTGGGAGGGGGGACACTCACCGCAGCAGGAAACTGAGATCTCGGCTTCAATGATGAGTTTGAAATCAACTTTGCGAACACCACTAGTGGCGAAGAACTCAATGACCCGATCAGTTGTTAGTTGTCGAGTAGTACATTAAAGAATCAACCATAGAAATACTACTTCCCCCTTTTTTAGGGGGGGGGGGGGTGCATGGCCCCCTTTGACCTCCCTGGATATGCCCTTGTACCTGATGACACTAATGTTGCAGTCAAAACTCCCCTTCCGTAGGACCAGAGTGCCCCTCCTGGCTGGCAGACCTTTGGCCGCGGCAGTAGGCGGTTTATCCTCGTCATCGCTACCCTCCTCTTCGTGAATAAAGATGTGAGACTCGTGCCCGTCATCCGTATTTGGAGACACGGAGGCCGCCGTGCGTCGCTTCAGGCTCTTCTTGATGGCACCCATCATGTTGTCCGTGTGGTCCTGGACAAACGTCTCTTGCTCTTTAGGTATCGATTCAAAATGGAAGTCATCAAAGCAAATCTGATTTGAGGCTTTGCAATATTACGGATAAGGTCCTGTCTCTTAAAAAGAGAAGTGCGGTTTTTAGAAAAACCATAGGTATTAAAAGGACACATTGCTCTGAAGGGGAAAAGAGTTTGTCCCAAAATTGCTATGGTTGAAAAGATCATAAAAAGTAAGCCTTCCCTTGAGTGCACTGTTTGTCTGAAAATCATTGACGAGAAACCACCCGTACTATCCGGTTACAAACGGTCCGATTTTTCCGAACCTAATTTTTGTCCCCCAAAGGATTTTCATCAATGATTTTCAGACAAATGGCGCTTTTTCAGGGCAGGGCCGTGATGGTTGTAATCTTTCCAATCGTAGAAATTTTAGGATGAACGCTTTTGTGGCCAAATTAAACGCCTCCGAGGCAAGTGTTCCTTTAACTCGATGTTTTGGTGACAGTATTTTGTGAGTAAGGTCTCGAGCACATGGTTGAATGTTCTTGACGTCACCGAGTTTTCGCTGTTACAATGTGACACCTAACTATATACAGGTAATAACCTTTAACTCGACCTTTCGATTGGTGTTCTGCGAGTAATTTACACTTAAATCCGATCACACGATTGAATGCTCCCATCCCGACACCACCGTTTTGGCTGTAACAATGCGGCAGTTATTTTGTGCAATAAATATAGCTGCAACAAGGCCTTATCACCGAGGCTGCGGAGGTTTAGGTAACATGGATCATGTGCTAAGATTCGTGTATAGACTCATTCAACCTTCTTTGTTATTGGCCTGTAGTGGTCCGACAGAGGCGGCCATTGTTTGGGGCTTCCACATGTCATCCTTTTGTCAACCCCAAATGTGGGGTGACTGGATACAATCAATGCTTGAATCGTACAAAGCATAGCTTACTGAACAGGTGTGGCCGCATTAATCCTGCTATAAAAGTTTGGTCCTATTCGTCTATAACGTGCGTCATTTTGCAAGAAATGAGAAATATGGGGCCTGGTTTGTTTCACACTGATCCGGTTCTCGATCAGTGATCCAACCGCTGGTTCGCTGCATCCATCAGGTGTAATCCGGTGTGTGAACCAACGCTCAGATCACTGATCGAGATCCGGATCTTTGTGAAACAAACAAGGCCCAAAGTATCGCTTTAACCTTTCAACTTTTTATAACCCGAAACTATGAAATGACGAGGTGGCCGAGTGGTTAAGGCGGACTGCTAATCCATTGTGCTCTGCACGCGTGGTTTCGAATCCCATCCTCGTCGAGATTTTTTCCAAAGTCAAATGAGTGTGTAAATTATTGAAATGAATTTAGCGCGACTGGATTGAATCTATCAAATCAATTCAAAACCCACAAACCTAAGCAAATCAAGCTCAACCACAAAGGTCGAAGGACGCATAAAAACGTATCGAAAGAGAAGTAAAACGCAAAACAGACGTGTAAAGCTATCCAGAAATAGTCAATTCTTGTTGGTCATTGTAGAAAGACGTGATTCTATACCAAGGTGTCCTTTCTGCTATCCCCGTGCACGAAGACGGAGTCCGTATAATGAGCCAATGTAGTGCCAGACCGAGTGTTTGAAAAGACGAATAATTTTTGTGTGAATAGCAAGGCTTCGCTTAGGAAAAACGAAGGAAGAAATTAAATGTGTTACCTGTCCTTAGCTTGTCGAAGCTTACATGGCGAGCATTACGACCTGTAAAGAAAGTGCATAGCTAACTAGTCATTACAATTTCTATATTAAAAATTAATTACACGAGACGACCTCTAAAATATCGCCAATGGACTCGAGTCCATTAGGAATACGTAGGAAAGCTTGTATGAGCTATCCCTGATATAACTAATATGTTCTCGTCTGTTTCTGAAATTGTTTTAGTGGACTTTTCTGTTTTGTGCTTTACAAGATAAGTTTATGGATGTATTGTTTTACGGGTTTGTTTTTAGGTTCTATCAAAATTAACTAGAATCTGAAGATCAGTCTACCGGCGTTATGATGGCTTCCTTCGGCGGTGCCACTGCCTTCCTTGCCGGTAGTCTCCTGAACGTGTGTCTGATCCCCCACGGCCGTCTTCGTCGTCACTACCTTGAGACCAGTCTCCCCCGTCAGCTGGTGACTCCCGGGGAGGAAGTCCCCACCCCCGCAAGCCACGCACTTGTGGGCCTGCGACTCCAGGAACTCTGCCGCCTGCCGGTGGAGTTTCCTGCGCTGCTCGGCCAGGAACAACCCGTACGCCGTCTCCTGCATGAAGGCGCTGGTGAAGCGCAGACTGCTGCAGTCCGTCACGAACATGTGGGCCGAGCCCGTGGAAGCATCAACGGTACTCATCTCGGCCTCTTGCCGCTCGGGCTTGGGGCAGTGGCAAATTATCCCGGCCGAGAGTCGGTTGCCGTGACCGAGTACCGCGAAGTGGCTGGACACTGAGCTGGACATGCCCTGGCTGGGCCGCTGCGTGGTGCCGTGTAGTATCACGTAGTAAGTGGCGCATTCAAACACTCCGGCCTTCATCATTGTGTGAAGGATGCGGCGTATCTTCCAAGGGGTGGTGTTGGGCACGATGAGCTCCAACATGCGGCGGGTGAAGGTCAGGCCCAGCACGGCGGCACACTTGACCATCATCTGCTCGGAAGGTTTCATGTGGTCGATGCGAGCCAGTATCATTCCTGGTAGACGGCACCGAAAGTTAAACAATTTAACAATACAAACGGGTAAAACTAAACAAAAATACATGCATTGCTTTGGGAAGGATTGAGCAGGACAGTGCTGACCCCAATTTCTTGGAATCCGTAACGGTTAGCGAAAAAATCTCCGCTAACTGTAGCAGAAAATTCTGCGCTTATGGTTAGCGTATTTCGCGGGTTAGCAAGGAATTTTGGCTTGTGTGCATGCGCACATCTGTAACTAATGATTCTGCACTTTCGGGGTTAGCGCAGAATTTCTTTGCTAGCTCGGTTAGCACAGAATTGCAGGCCGTTAGCACGGATTCCATGAAATTTGTTTAATCAGTATTTTATTTGAACATTGCACTTTGGGTAAGGTCAATTATTTTTGTTTGTTTTGTATCACCTTTTCTGTTACCGTAAGACCCCTTCTCGCCCCTCCCCAACATTATCTTTGCCAGCAAGCCAATCACTGTTCTTGCATAGAATTTCAATCGACTTCGAGCAGGTTTTTAGTAAAATAGGCAAATGATTACGTACAATTTACAAGTAAAGAAAGACTATCGAATTCAACACCCAGAGTGCCATATCACGACTGCTTCTACGTGGATGTCGAGACATTGACGCTCGGTGAAAGTTTAAAATGCTATCAAGCACAATTGTCGGGAATGACCAGGCTGACGTTGCACTCTGAATTATTGAATGCAAAGCGGTGGGAAGTCTGTCTTTTGGGGAAACTATTCTGCAACACGAGATACTTTCTATTCTGTACCGGTACTGTATACGTGATATCAATAAGCTCATCTTGCAGACAACTGAATGGGGAGCAATTTCATACAGCTGCTAATCGCAATTTTTTGGCAACAAAAAGTCTTCCTTAGTCAAAACAGGTTACCAACCAAAAACTTCATGTGATTTTCATGCTAAGCAAACAACAGTCGAATACCAGTCACAGGCAATATAGGGGAACTTTGGGTAACTGGTCCATGGGGTAACTGGTCCAATATCTAAGTTTTCAGGGGATTTCTAGCATACGACCCTCTGTACACCAAAGTGAACTATTTTGACCTTTGACGTGATCTACCACTTCACTTTTCTCAGAAGAATTGAGACGTATTTCTAAAAAACGTGAATACTCGGGATTCATTTTAAAAGTAATAAGACTGCGCTCTTTAGTGTTTAATGAAACTGAGCTCTCTCGTATTAAAAGTAATGAAACTGAGCTCTCTCGTGAATTTTGTTCAATTAATTCACTCTGAATGACATTTGAAAAATGTTAAAAAGAAAAGTTCACATTTTCCCTGTGTCATTTTGTATTGTCTTATGTCTATTTTAATTCTGTGATGATGTTGGACCGCTTGCCCCATAGGTAGGGCAAGTGGTCCACGCAAATGGTCATTTTGTAATTTGTGTTAATTAGATTATTCAAATGGCATTATCCCCATCAACACTTGCACATTAAAAGATGATTGTATGTGCCATCTGACCATAGAAATTGTAAAAGCACACAGCATACTTCTATTTCACATAAAGGCTTAGATGGACCAGTTACCCCAAGTCCCCCTACATCATACAGAAAATTGGTTGGTAACCACGTTTACCGAGGTCAACTTGTCAAGCTATTTAGGCACATTGTGCTGAGCAGCTCCATGAAATTAACCTAGTGAAATGAGCCATGCCGGGCCGGGGTTGTCGGCTTGCAAATCACCTGTCATGGAATCTGGGATCTGTATGTGGGCCATGGTGACTCCTGGAGCCACTACACAGACCATCTTGGGTTCGTCGTCTTCTTCGGCAGCTAGCCCCTCCTCTTGCATCTCCTGTAGCTTAGCTAGAAGCTGGGGTGCTGGCGGCTGCTGGAACATCGGAACAGTCTGCAGAATTTCACAAGACGGAAATCATATGAATTGCATGTAGGACCTCAAGCATCCCGACTTCCAGAAATGAACGAAACCAACTTTTCCTGACCAAAACATTGTGTTATTAACGCAGAGGCGAGGTTGCTTTGTTGTTAGAATGTGGATCCTAAAATATGTAGAGATTTCAACTTAACTCCCAGAAATGTGTCTTTTGGAACCAGCGAGTAGAGACAGAGAAAGATGAGCTGGAGGGAAATACATGGAATTGTATGTGTTACGTTTCGTAAGTTTCTCCCCAGATCACGTGGCGTAATGGATCAGCGCGTTGGACTTCTAATTCAAAGGTTCCGGGTTCGAGTCCCGTCGGGGATGAAGCATTTTGTGTGTGTCCAAACTATTTTTTTATTTTTTATTATTGAATCATTTGAAGCTTGTTCAGGAACAATCCCATATCTTTGCCATGACCTAAAGTTCTAAATGACCATAAAGACCAGTTGATAATACATTTTAAATAATCTCGATCGCTGTGTCAAAGGGTCATATGCATTTATAAGCCACAAAATAATGTTTCTTAAAGTGATTTTAAGTGATTTTAAGTGACTGCTAATTCATTCTACTCTGCACGCATGGGTTCGAATCTTATTTTCGTCGATTCGACTTCTTTTTGTAACACCCTGGTAGAAAGAATGTAGTATTTGTTGTGTGACGAGGTGGCCGAGTGGGTTCGAATCCCATCCTCGTCGAAAAAATTCGGCTTGACGTAGTTGGAATGCGCATGCGTACTTAAAAACTTCAGGAAGGAAATTGCAAACAAACGAAAAAGTTTCCCGAGTCAAAACTGTTTTCATCAACCAGGGTATGAAGGGAATGCAGAATCTCCCAGAATAAGTGGAAAACATCCACCCCGTCAAAATTGTTAGCGTACGAAGGGACTATTTTCCCTTCTTGTAGTTTCTCCCATAGATCGATGAGGGACTGCAAGATAATAGAATCGTGTGAATTCCCTAGAAAACCGCAGCTTGCCCAAATAAATCTGTACCCGGCGTCCAGCAATCCCATCGGGACGATCGAATAAAAGTTTTTGAAGTTATGGTATTCCTTGCACATTGGCACTTGAATGGAATATGACAACCGTCTATTGCTGCCCAACAGCAAGGAAATTGCCAATGTTTCTCCACGTCCAACATCTTTTCTTGGACTTTTGTTGAAACTGTCGAAGTGCCCACTCCGGCCATTTCCGCTTTCGTGTTATTGTAATCTCCCCTACCCCCAGACGATACAGGCAAAACACATGCATAGGGTAATGAGGTCTTCGGTCATCGTCTGACGTTGTAAGTCATGTTCTATGTTGTTGAGAATGAAATTGAAAGTTGCCTTCGACAACCCAAATGTTTGCTTAAACCTTTTGTTTGTGTATGCGTCCATAATTGTTTGAAACCAACCTTCATTTCTAATTAAACGTCTGCAGGAACGGGCGCTCTGTATGACGGTTGCCTTTTCTCGACTTGATAGAAGAAGCGAAAGTATCATGTAAAATGCGACAGATATTCTCAACAAATTATGTGTCACGAATGTCTGCTGCTTGAAAAGTCCTCTTTCCTGGCTGCTCTTATGCTATTTAAAATAGCAAAATTACGCACCATTTTGTCTTTTACAATTAAATACGACAAGCATTTCATGTATTAAATTCGACGTTTAACACCAGTACAGAATTCGTCGCGCTTTTGCAGCACCGAAATGAATTACATTCGACACGGCAGAAGCACGACGTTTGACGCAGGCCTAAGACTCCAGTAGCGTAGGATACAGGAATTTGTGCTCGGATCCGTGTTTAACAGAAATTTATTATAATTTTATCATCACTACTACTCATTAGGAAATTTAATGTATCTTGACAGGCCAGCCTACCCCGCTATCTACACTGCTGCGCCGGCTACGGCTCGGCATGCCCCCACCGCTGACGCTGCTGTCTTGTCGCTTCTGCAGTACGGTCAGACTGGGTGTGATGTGACTGGTCTGGTCATCTGCCTCGGTAGCCTGACTGCTACCCTCTGGTACGATCAGTAGTTGGTTAGCTGCCGTCAGCTCCTGAATGAGCTGCTCACACCACGAGGCAATGCCGTGGCTCTTCTTCTGAAGTATGCTAAACAAAAAGTTAACAACAATAATAGAAGTTCAGGAGCCAAACTTCCCGGTGTTCGGCTATTTCTTGTTCATAAATTGTGGTTTCCTTGTGATTTCTTTGACGTTTATAAATTGTAACATTTCCATTGTCGTTTGTCCTCTTGTCTCTGTTTTGTTTGTCGCGCGTCGTCTTTGAATAGGCCTATTTGTCCTGGTTTTTCTTGGCGCGTTCGTTTGATTTCTCAAATTTCTCAAGTAGGCACAAGCATCAGTTTACATATTTTTTCTTCCAATTCTATTTGCTACATTTTAGCTATCTCTTATGTCTTACTGTATTTTTCTTTGATAACTTCATTACATTCACGTGTCATGTATACTTGTGTTGGTTAACTTATATTTCATTAAATTATATTTGGATTGTACGCATTTATTTCAAAAGTATTGAAATAATTTTTGAATTTCATTGAACTGATGCCACACTCAGGTTCATATCCCGCTCATGTAAGTTTCATCCGTTCATATCTCGCCCTATAATCCGACTCTCACCGTACGAGATCTTCGGGCACCCGTACCACGTCCAGCAGCTGACACGCCAGCGACGCCATCTCCTCGGAGCGCAGCCCGCCCAGCTTGATGTGCAAGGTGTTGGCGTGCATCAGCACACGGTAGGCCGCGACGCACGGGCGTTTCTCCTGCTTGAAAGGCCGCATTGTCAGCACGCAGACCGCTGAGGAATCCTCGGCAAAGTCCGTCAGGAAATCCCACGAGTCCGGGTCGATGAAGTGGGCATCGTCCACCGCGAAGATCACGCACTGGTTCATGGTGAACTGTGGTGGTCCAAATGAAATTGTGTATATTCATGAGCGAGGGCCGAATTCCAATTGGTCAATTTCTCATCACGTGCCAGCCGATATACTTTTGACATGGCATTATCTTTCAACCAGTCATCATAGAAAGAGGCCCTTCCATTTTCCATACAGTTGTGGTTATACCCAGTTTCTGACACAAGAAGGGCAAATTGCGTGATTCAAGCGGTAAGCACTTATCCAGAACTACCAAAATGACATCGTCATGTATTACTGAAAATGCATCAGGCCTTGTTGAATGGCACAAGGCCTTATTGAATAGGCACAAGGCGCGATGCGCGCGACGATGTCATTTTGGTGGTTCTGGATAAGTGCTTACCGATTCAAGCACGTATGCCGGCGATCGTAAGTTCCAACTGTTATCCTGATTGCCCTGCTTCGAAGACAAATACCGCGACTTTCCTGTACAAACCCAGGCTGTAAAACTGCACTAAAGGTTACAATTTAGACCCACTCGCTAACACCAGTGTTGATGACTTAATATTAGGACATGAACTTTTAAGGTTCACATCGATACAATTGTTGTACTAAAGGGAAGTTTAATGTTTTTGTCAAGGTTTGGGGGCATTGGCTGAATTTGAAGTTACCCGACCTGGTGAACGATCTTGCCTATCAGACTGTGCAGCTCATGTATACGCCGGTCACTCTCCATGTTCAGAAATCTAGGATTTATTGGCAGCTGAGGAAAAAAGTGCATACAAGTTTGGTTAAATGTCTTCCTCTGATATGAACACAGTGTATTCTTAGTTCATTCAATTGACTTAAAGCTATGAATTCTGTGCAAGTTCAGTTTGTGTGTGGTCTTGTGTCAAACCTACTTTGAGAACAAGCAAGTCATTTAGAAGGCAAAGATCTTCCCGCAGAGCCTCGTTCTGGATATGCTCCAGGAGCGCATGCTCTCTTTCCACGTGACTGACGCAGTCTTCCATCTCAAGGAGCATGGTGACCAAACGCTTGACGGTATAGTATGGTACGGTTACGTCATTCATCGTCAGGGCACAAGATATGACCCTTAAAAGGTAGGAAAAACACAAAACTATATGAATTCGTCCACTTAGTCGTCTGGGAATGTAAAATATCAAATGTTTAGGTCAAGGAAATTTTGTACATGTACTTTGATAGTCATAAACCTACAAATCGGAGCAGATTATCATCTATTCCTGATCCGACTTATATAGTTTGGTTAAAAAAAACCTACACACTTTTTAAAGGAAAATTTCTCGGAATTGGGGAAATATTTATTAATTACACCATCTTAGTGGTATAATTATGGTGAAAATTGCGTTTTAAGAACTCAAATAAAAAAATGGCATCGGTTTAAAGAAATATAGCAAAAAGAAAGTTGTCCACACGAAAGTATATAGGAGTCACCCATGCTACAAAGGTCGATACTCAGGTCCACCTAGGATGGAAGCAATAAGTATTCACTAACCCGGGAAGAAACAAAAGCGCAACATAACTTGAAACACTTCAACTGTTCTATTGTGTCAAATGCTATTCACTGCAAAACACTTATTTTTGTCATTGACAGAGGGGATGACTGTGATCAATGTAGGCCTAATTGCATTGAATGAAGTTTCAGTTTGTGCACGCGGTGCTAAAATGTATTTTGTTTACCAAATTCCATTGACTTGCGTGTCGACAAACTGGTTTTTGACCATTTTAAAAATATTGACATTTCATTATTTGAGCTTTATTTTTTACACAATTTGCACCTTATAGGCCTACAACAAAGACGTTGTAGTTGCCGAATATGTTAAAACAAAATGATTCCCCAATTCCGAGATATTTTCCAATAAAAAAGTGTGTAGGGTTTTTGAACCACACTATATAAAAACACATGGTAGAAACCTCTGAGTTTAAAACCCTTGTCAGAAAAACAAAATATATAATTATGCTGGAAAAGTATATGTTACCGTATGATGTTCTTGGCTATTTATATTGTGCACGGTGTTGTATTAGTCAAACCTAGTGTACACATGGTCATTTCTGAGTCATTTTTACAGGTTTTACAAATACAGATTTTGTACTAACAGGTTGTGCCATGCGTTTATACAGTTGTTATCAATGGGAGTTGGTTTATATTTTCACAGATTTTTCGGTGCTGACCTTTGGTGGGGTATCAAAGTGAAATATTTCCTAGGCCAATAAAACAACAATAATCACAGATAGAAGAGCAATTTTGGTGATGTGCCGACTGAAATCCATGCAGTGTAATACCTCCTACCTATTGCCTTGACGGGCGGCTTCCACGATGACAGAGTCTAACATCCTGGTCTTACCGATGCCTGCCTGACCGTCAAATATGACAACTCGTCGGTGCTCGCCCCTCTCCCGATGTTCCTTAATCATTTGAAGCTCGTTTAGGAACACCCCCATCTCTTTGTCACGACCTAAGGTTCCGAGTGACCATAAAGACCAGTTAATAACACACTTTAAATATTCTCGATCACAGTGTAAAAGTGTGTAAATAAAATCTTCACCGATTGTCCATTTTTTGTCGCATTAATTTGATACCTGCATGCATTTGTAAGCGACAGAGTAATGATTTTCTAAAAGTGTTTCAATTTCCTTAACGTGAGACGAGGTGGCCGAGTGGTTAAGGCGATGGACTGCTAATCCATTGTGCTCTGCACGCGTGGGTTCGAATCCATCCGCGTCGGATTGAATTTTTTAAAGGCCTTTTCCTTAAGTGCACCCATCATTTACTTTCTTTTAAGTAAGAATTTGGCTGACGTGGATTTGGTTTTTGTATCTTTGTAGAGAACTTACAAATAAATTACATTGTAAAAGGATAACAGGATGTTGTTACCCCTCTGTTCCAAAAAGTACAAGCCCGTGGAGTAAGATGTTCAAAATCTTGGCCCATTAGCCTTTTAGAGGTATGGCGGACACAATAGGAGGGCGCTATTTGATTTGGGTATACCTTTTGTGCCATACAAAAGGTATACCCAAATCAAATAGCGCCCTCCTATTGTGTCCGCCATACCTCTAAAAGGCTAATAGAGAAGCGGAATGATGACGTTGATTTGCGGAACTTCGGGTCGTTAAAATTAGTTTTCCAATGGTATTATAAAATGCGTATGCGCACTTTAAGCAAAAGTGCCCATATCTCTCGAAGTCAAATTAACCGTAAATATAGGGTTTCATCATTTCAAAATTACATTTTCAGCTGTTTTTGGTCTAATAACAATTCACAAAGAAAGGTTTCTGACTCCAAGACCGTTGCTCTTACCGAGTAGAGGATATTCGAATTCAGGCACAGTGCTTCCTACCACGACTTCAGATCTGCGTCAGAGGGCAATGAAATGAGGAAAAATGTACATTCATTTAATAATGATTACTCTTCTTGCAATTACATTATGCAGTATCGGTTTCTTTTATGACATTGTAACTTATTTTGTAGGTATAAAAAAATGAACTGCGCAACATTGACACCAAATACCTTCCGTAAATTACAGGGAAATTATTCGAGTACATTTGCAGAGGTGTCGGTTGTTTTTGATTATGAGGATTATGAAAAAGCAACTGAATTGCTTTTGAAATAAAAACCACCGTCACAAATGTGGTATTTAGTTCAGTTCAGTTCAGTTCAGTTCAGTTCAGTTCAGTTCAGTTCAGTTCAGTTCAGTTCAGTTCAGTTCAGTTCGGTTCGGTTTGATTTGCTTCGGATTGGTCTGGTTAGGTTCGATTGTAGTTCTGTGTAGTGTTGTTTGATTTCGTTTGGTTTTAAGTGCCTTTTGCGATCTTTTTTTTTTTGTGCGAGCTTTTTTTCTTTTTGATTTTTACTCTTCTCCTTCCATGAACTCCTGGATGACTCCGGCATTCCGTACGCCCTTCATCTCCTTGTGGGGTAGCTCGCGGAAGAAGTGCCTGGGTAGCTTGGAGTGATGGAATGTCTCGGGGTCACATGACACTCTGCCCGGGTAGTGCATCATCAGACGGGCAGCCATGTTCACCTTTCTCCCGATAACTACAGTGGCAATCAAAAACTCTATCGTTATGATATTTGTTTGCCAAAAATCAACTCGATAACTTTTTTGGAAACATGTCCCAGCCCACTGGACGGACATTAGTCCATGCATGTGCTCTGTACATTGACAAATACAATCTACTCGCCCACGAATCACCACTCGCCCACGAATCAGTTGAGAGTAGTGATTCCAGAACACCAACATCAGACCTTTTGTCCAACTTGGAACCCATCATGTCATGGGTCCGAGTTGAATCATTTCAAGCCAGAGGCCCCAACTTTTACACCGAAAGTTATAAGCCACCAAGAGCAACAGGTCTTTCACAGTGCATTATTTACCACATCCTTCTCCAAATTATCTCAATTACAATAATTGTCACATCACTATCGTCGTTGTCATTTCTGTTGACATCGTTATCGTCAAACACTATAATCGCCTCGTTTTGAATTCAGAAGTGGTGTCTGTTGACAATAATGTTGTTAGGGCCAGTCAGTCAATTTGGGTCATTCTATGTTGGAAATAATACGGAGCTTGTTTCAAAGCTGAATTAGAGTTGAGGATGCATCTCACCCGTGTACTCGTGGCGATGAACGTGGCCGATTACTCCACAAAATGTCGAGCCTGTGGTAACACCAATAGACGCTTGCCTGTAACACATGGGAGTTACCAATTATTAGGGCCAAAGGGAACATTGGATGCTATTTAGTGGTTCTGATCAACGCTTAGGAAATGACGTCATACTCACGTGACATTTGGAGTGGTTTTTAGATGCTCCATTAAACGGTAAGAGCACTGGAGAGCGCGTGCGCAGTCATCCTCGTGCTTGTAGCCGGGAAGACCAAATATGGCGAGAAATGTGCATCCCTGTCGATTTGGCAAAATGTAAGATCCAATGTTGATATGCGGATAAATCCGAAAGCTCTCGTTTCAAATGTAAGTTGCTTAATAGCTAGCGAAAAGTTCCAACAACAATATCAAAAGAACATACCTTATCGAACATGAAAATTTTGTTCACACACCCTGTATGAAGAAAAAAACAAGTTACGTTAGAGCTATGGGTACAACACATCTGTCGAAGGAACTAGAGACTGAGTGACAACATACAGGATCATCGAATATAAACTACCCGAGAATATGGCCGGGTAGCACTTATTTCATTAAAATTAATCAAACGCCTTATGCCAAATTAGATAAAAGTTGAATACGCATGGTTGTCATTTATTTCGAAAAAGGCATTTCTTCACAAACGTCGTCCTTGATTTCTTTGAATTGTGTGTCTGTAATCTATACACTATCGTTACGTTTTTATGTTTACCACCATTTCTTTTGCTTCTTTGCAACTGGTTTTAGAAGTATGCAAATAAACGTCGAATGGAAAAGATTACATTTTAGTTAAATTATTTGTTAGGAGATCAGTGGCTGTTCTTTTCGACTGCTAAAAAGTTTCATAACGTGCATGTAGCTTTCGGGAATGAAATACTTCGGGTGTGAGAGACAAGTATAAAAGACCGCCAGTTTTCCTGGGCTAACCCTCATGTCACGTCGCAGAATGTCAATCATTCTATACCCCCAGTATAGGACAACTTTACCCTGGTACTCCTTCATGTCGTCATATACCACATTGAAGGCTCTGTGGAGGTTCTTCCTCTCACTCTCATGATCTGTTGACGACACCACGAGGTTTATGAAGACCACGCTGACCTGCCTCATCTCTGAGAGGTACTCAAGGGGTAGACCATCATCTATCTATCGGTGATTAAGTGGGGGTTAAAATTCAGGTTTGTTCCCCAGTCCAAAATAGTGATAAGTCCTTCAGATTTATAGCAAGTTTTGTGTTTTGTCCTTTTGTTGTTTTCGCTGCCCTTAACTATTTTTTTGTATTATCGCTTATCGCCGGTATTTTTCTTAACAATTGTTTTTGATTAAGGGCATTTTCGCCACAAACCTCGGCTTTTTGAAGTGCCCCATACTCTGTTTCCTTTTCTTATTTAATGATCTTCTTTTGATGTTTTCATTGTGTCTGGTGTTTTCATAATATTTTCTTTGTTTGATGAGCATAAAACAGAGTGTGAAATAAATGTGAATTTGAATTGAATTTAATTGAATCAGGACATAAACTGTTTTTGTAAACATTGTTTAAAAATATACTGTCCGTGCTTCTTCTGTTCACCGCGAATTTTTTGTATTTTTTAATGCTATTTTTTTCCAGTAAGACAAAAGATATATGCCAAATGTCGAATTATTTGCGGCCCGGCAATAATCCAGTTCCCACGTCTTTTTGTGTATTAGATGCGCAAAAGCAACCAAGACTAAACTATTTTTTTTGAGGGTTGCAGACGTTTCGTTAAAATATAAAGTACAATTTGAAAACTCGCTGAAAGACAAACATCTAAATTTTTGAAGAGCACGGACGGCATATCTTTAACTCATAATAGTGCATATCGTATATAAAAGCGTTCTAAACTGCGCCTCAAAAGAAAGAAATTTACCATGGTCAATAAAAACCACCTAACTTTTGGCAGGTTTACCTTTTGTAAGACTGGTTTGATGACGTAAATGCGCAGTCGAGCTTTCTCGTCGTCAGTGCTTGACCGAAAAGCACACTCGCGCCCTGCATTAAAAACCGCAAAACGACCAACAATGTGCTAAACTGGTACTGATTTATTCATAATTATGAAATAAACTTCATTACAGCTCCGCTATTACAAAGTTGGACCACTACCACTACATGTAATGCTCTCTACTGACAGTAAAACAAAATTTCACGTGACTGTCATAAGCAGCCTGGCGTTCTAAATCGACCGAGTTTAACCCTATGGTTTTTCTAATATCCTATAGTTGAGGTTGTAATAATGATTAATATGTAATTATTATAATAAGAGTTAATTACGAAAAGCGCACGGATTTTACCAAAAACGTCTATACGATTCAAATGGATAACTTACGTCTGCCTATCGCGTCGGTGCAGTGCTCGTCTGAAGGTGACGGGTTAGAACATGACAACCTCATCACTATCACACTGGGCCCGGCTGAAGAAAATAGAAAAAAACCAAAAAAACATCAAATGTTTGTATGAGGTTCATTTAAAAAAAACGAATAAAAGGGATTGTCTGCTACATAGCCCCAATTGTGCACCGTGAATAACTTATTTTGTTTATTTTAAATCTTTCTGGGGCCAATTTCATAGAGCTGTTAAGCACACAAATTTGCTTAGCATGAAAATGTCTTGCTTAATAAAAACAGGTTACCAGCCAAAAATCCATGTAATTTTCATGCTAAGCAAACAACAGCTGAAACCTACCAGTCAATTGAAGCAATATTCCACACATGGAAATCTGGTTGGTAATCCAGTTTTTATCAAGGAAGCATTTGCATGCTAAGCACATTTTTGTGCTTAACAGCTTTATGAAATTGGCCCCACTGGTAATGAAACCAATGATTCCCCAAAAGTGCAGAACAGTAGCTCGAAAGCTAAAAGAATGATATTCTGGGGAAAACACACGGAATTAGGGAATGACTGAAAACCCAATCCACATGTTGGCTCCGGTGGGATTGCTCAGCAGTGAAAAAGCAAGGAAAGTACCACTGGTCCAACCTGACTCCCCATCTTTCAGACAACCATGAGTAACTTTTAAATAGAAAATCACTCATGAAAAAGAAATGAGTTTAAAGTGACCATGTTTCAAGAAACTGGCTATACTATCATGGTCATAGCAGTGAATAGAAACTACACCACTCCTTACCGGTCAAGTTGTCACCGCTTGTCCTCATTGCTTTTGTGTACTGATTGCCGTAGCTGAAATCAACCTTTGCACCTGGGTCGTCGATAGGTTCAGCAATGATTGACATAACCTACAATGAAACAATACTGGACATACAGACGATGTAAGGAAATAGTTCGGAAAACAACTTAGATTATTTACAGAAAGTGACAGAATTATGTTTTTTTAATCCGAGTAATGAACAGACCCGGTTCAATGGATTCGGAGGTTGTATCACCCTAAGCCTGCAAGCGGGCTTTTCATTGGGGTACGTAAGTTGTAAATTAATATTAGAGAGGTTTCGTTAGCGCACGGTTAGAGAAACGACTACGTTTAGTTCCCGTGACCTCATCAGTTTTTGCGCTTGTTTGACGTTTTTCTCACTCATCCCAAACGTAATCACTTTGTTTACACGGATAGCGGTCGCAATACATGTAGGTAACAAACGGATAAAACCAACGAACATTGTTTACCAATTTTCGCTGCGTACCGTTTAGAGCTAGTCGTCGGCGTACGCACTAACCGTGCGCTAACGAAACCTCTCTATTATATATCTGGTCTAAACCACATCGTAGATAATATTCTTATAGTATGTGCATATAGGCCTATTTTTCCTTCATGGTTCTTTTACTGGAGCATGTCTCTTCCCGTTAGTCGTCTGCCTTGCACGAGTGCTTCTATTTTTTTTATCACTTCATTGCCGTTTTCACGATGTGATGAACTGCATAATGCTAATTCTAGAATGCCATTGACAGACATTCCTGAATTAGCATATATGATTCGTCACTTCGTGAAAACGGCGACGATTTAACTGAAATTGTTTCCCTGTGTTTTCCCATTCCAGGCATTCCTTGTCTGGTTACGGTTACGGTTACGGTTACGGTTACGGTTACGGTTACGGTTACGGTTACGGTTACGGTTATACGGTTACGGTTTCGGTTACGGTTACGGTTGGCATATACTTTGCCTACCAGGGCCCATATTCATAAAAGCCTGCTAACTTAGCAGTTAACTAGGCCTTAACATCCTGCTAAATCCGTAGTTACCTGCTTCGTGGTTACCAACTAATTTTGTATTCATAAAACCTTGCTAAGAATGTTGCCAGCTAGTTGGCAGCTAGATATTTCTAGCACGCAGCTAGGACATTAGGCAGTTCGTCAAACCATAAAACAGGAGAATGTGAATTTGCATTTCAATAGGTTATGGTGTTGCTTTGGACTGGCAAGGCCAAGATGGGTCAAATGACTTTTAAGAACAGCAGTAAATCTGTACATGAGGCCTATATGTGTGCATTGAAATCTCCACAAGCATGGCACTCGCAAACCATGTCGAGGTGGAAGGAAAACATGGTAAAGGGAAGAAACGTAAAGCCAACTATAGTGATGAGAAAACTTATTTCTAGCGGAAAAGTTTGATGAATTGAAAGACGTTCTTGAGTTCTAGGGAGTAAGCACAAAAACGTCAACACCAATCGCAAGAAGAAAGATGCTTGGGAAGTTATCCTCACCCAGCATAGGGCCGGATTTCCCACAACCAACCGAACATTGGGAGACCTAAAAAATAGGCTGTCCAAACTCAAATCTAAATCCAAGGATCGTGTTCTCCACTGTAAAAAGTCCCCTAACAAAACTGGTAGAGGAAAAGCACGGTTTAGTTGTGCAAGCTCAAGTATACGTCTTGCCATGTTCGTTGCTCGATGTGTAACCCACAAATGATTTAGTTGCCAACTAGTGACTTAGAGACACCCCAGATCAACTCTAACGTTAGCAGCCAACTTAGCAACCAACGAAGTTTAGCAAACTTTTATGAATATCACTTAGCTTCCAACTAGGCTTAGCTGTCAACTAGGGGCCACTTTAGTTGCCAACTAGGCTTAGCAGGCTTTTATGAATATGGGCACAGGGCCCATGTGCATAAAAGGCTACTAGTTTAGCTGCCAACTAGTGCTTAGTAAGATTATAAATTCCCTAGTTTATACCTACGGAGTTGGCAACTAATTTGTGTTGCATAAAACCTCACTAGGCACATTGCTTACTAGTTGCATACTAGGACAATTTGGTTTGTAACTGATTTGGGTGCTATGGCCTTGGAGAGGAGGTGATTATGTCAGATACAATAGGCTTGTAGACAAGTTTATTGTGTTTGAGCTTCGAATCACATTCCAAATTAGCATAACTCCTTTCTAAAGGTCTTTGTAACATTGCATTACTGCCCAGTACTTACATTTTGTAGAACTACATAAATTCTCTATACAAGGTTGCTACAGCTAGTACATAAAGTTACAACTACAACCATGAGTCTCAAGCGTGAAAGAAAAATTAATTTTACCCAAGACGAAAACCTATTTGTCAATGTCTGGTGCCACTATGTCAGTAATTTGCATTATGCCTTCACGGCTAAATCTATACCGCTCATACACCTTATCATCATCAAAGAAGTCTAATGGATTTCTCCTGTCTCGGAAGACGCGTTCTTTTCTTATTTGACGACGCAGTTCAACTAGCTCCATGATTCTACGAGCCATGTTGTCAGGACGGTGTCCAAAGGCAGACTGATTAGTTGTCATCTAGTGACTTAGAGGTACCCCAGATCAACTCTAACTTTTGCCAGAATTTTAGAATGTTACTATATCTAGTTGGGTTTTATGCATCACAATTAGTAATCAACTAGGCTTAGTAAGCAACTTAAGTCCATTTTAGTTGCCAACTAGGCCTAGTAGCCTTTTATGCACATGGGCCCTGGGCCCATGTGCATAAAAGGCTACTAGTTTAGCTGCCAACTAGTGCTTAGTAAGATTATAAATTCCCTAGTTTATACCTACGGAGTTGGCAACTAATTTGTGTTGCATAAAACCTCACTAGGCACATTGCTTACTAGTTGCATACTAGGACAATTTGGTTTGTAACTGATTTGGGTGCTATGGCCTTGGAGAGGAGGTGATTATGTCAGATACAATAGGCTTGTAGACAAGTTTATTGTGTTTGAGCTTCGAATCACATTCCAAATTAGCATAACTCCTTTCTAAAGGTCTTTGTAACATTGCATTACTGCCCAGTACTTACATTCTTTTCTTATTTGACGACGCAGTTCAACTAGCTCCATGATTCTACGAGCCATGTTGTCAGGACGGTGTCCAAAGGCAGACTGATTAGTTGTCATCTAGTGACTTAGAGGTACCCCAGATCAACTCTAACTTTTGCCAGAATTTTAGAATGTTACTATATCTAGTTGGGTTTTATGCATCACAATTAGTAATCAACTAGGCTTAGTAAGCAACTTAAGTCCATTTTAGTTGCCAACTAGGCCTAGTAGCCTTTTATGCACATGGGCCCTGGACTCGCACAACTAGGTTCTCTTCTTTCGGGCTTATAATCTTACCGATACGTGCCTGCGGTCCTCCAGCACTCGATACTCAATGAACTGATGATCCGGGGTATATGCCCAAGTCTTAGGAGATAGCACCAAGGAGCCTGAGGTAGCAAACTTCTCAGCCTTGTTAGCATCATCCACAGCCAGCCCGCTTAAGACGTAGTGACGAGATTCCTCATTACCCACCGTGGTCACACGGACGGGACCCAAAGACACACCTACAAAACAATGATACTGAGCTGCTGTAGTACTGATACGAATTACATTGAGCGCAATGATACCAGCTAAAATGTAAAATACAAAGGAGGTTAGAACCCGCCAAAAGGCTGGTCTTCTTGGCGTGAAAATGTATAGGTACATTTAACAGCCACAACAGACCGATAGGAACAGAGTGAGTACAAGTCAAACCAACACCATTCTATCTCATCAAAATACCTCGAAAAGATGTCATTATATTCCAGAAGCAGAAGTTAAATAAACGTACTGAATGGTGTTGATACCAACCTAGCTTGACTCTTAGTTTGACGCCCACTTCGGTGTCTCTGTTGTCACACCTCTCTTGGATACGAAGCCCACATTTAATCACTCTCATTAGTGTGTAGTCCAGGCTATCTCGCTTCAGCTTCCAAAGGGCCAGAAATGCGTCTCCTGGAACCAACGAGTAGGGGAAGAGAAAGATGAGCAGGAGGGAAATACATTGAATGAGAGACTTTTGAGACGCTGGCGGCAGCAGACATACCGGTCTTTTCCCATGTTTGTGACCAGTTGTGCGCATGCTCAGAACTATGCGCGCATGCTCAGAATTACGCGCGCATGCTCAGAACTGGAAAAAGGATCGGTATGTCCGCCAACCTACAAGGGCGGATCCAGGGGGGGGGGGGGGGGGGGGGGGCAAAGGGGGCCATGCCCCCCCCCCCCGTAAACCAAACCAATTTTTTTTTTTTTAACTGACGGCGCAAAAAGGCAGCCACTGCGTACATCTACCCACAAAACTCGCCCAAAATATTTTTTGGCCCCTCCCAAAAAAATTGCAAAAAAAATGTTTTTGCCCCCCCCCCCAAAATTATGTTCTGGATCCGCCCTTGCTAACCTAGGGTCTCAAAAGTCGCCCAATGTTTACGTTACGTTTCGTAATTTTCTCCCCAGATCACCCCAAGTAAATAGAAATACTTCTCAATTGGTATTAAAGGGACACATTGCTTCGGATTTTGCGATTTGGGCTATAAAACTGAAATGGATATGGTTGGAAAGCTTTTTTTAAAGTAGAATATAAAGATTCACATAACTATCCCTTCAAATTGCGTGGTTTTTGTTTAATTTCGTGACAAATAACGGTCCGCCATTTTGTAG
Source organism: Hippasteria phrygiana (assembly GCA_037893225.1). Lineage (NCBI taxonomy): Eukaryota > Metazoa > Echinodermata > Asteroidea > Valvatida > Goniasteridae > Hippasteria > Hippasteria phrygiana. The sequence continues at coordinate 127,379 of JAZGUH010000883.1, read as the reverse complement.
AACCAAATTTTTGACTCCACAAAATGGCGGACCGTGTTCACCAGTCGTTTTTCCAGTCACAACTGGTTGAAGTACGTTCTGTTGATTAATTTTGATGTACTGTGGCACGGCGCGCAGCATGTGTCGCGAGGTAGAGAATGGTACATGGCGATCATCTGATAGGTTTACAAGGCCACTGGCTGCGGCGCCAGCCTAAAGACTCTTACAGCGTATTTTATTTAGACGGTGGTATTTACTACTGGAAATAAGTCTATGTTTCGCGGGTCAGATGTCAGGGGTCAGAGGCCAATTTGTTGTTTTGTAATCACTACTCACTAAATACAAAACATTATACGTGTTATTTTGCATGAACAACTCTTATAAAAGATAAGGAACATTTCCAAACAGCAAAATTTCATGACATATGAAGGAAATGTGTCCCTTTAAGCATCAAGCTTCCCTTTTCTTCACGAACAGTCCGCGTGACGTAATAGATCAGTGCGTTGGACTAATTCGAAGGTTTCGGGTTCGAATCCCCACGTTTTGTGTGTGTCCCAACTATTTTGTTTAATTTGTACTGTGGTCTTGTCTTTTTTCCCTTGTCCAAACTTGACGCTTTCGAGAAAAAAAAATTAAAGCTGTTTAAAAGAACAATATTTTGGGCACAAGGTTCTCTAAAAATGTTGTGTATTCAGAAAACCATAGAAATATTATTAGCTTCAATTTGTGTCATTAGGCTCCCGTACACAGGCAGTTCCTGTATAGTAAATAGATTCGCGCGTTGGACTTCTATTTAAAAGGTTCCGGGTTCGCGTCCCGGCTTGGATAGTTTGGGGTTTTTTTGGCATTTGTGACCAAATTCCACAATCATTTGTTTTCGACACGCACAATATGTATTATTCAGAGGTTAAAATGATCGCTCTGGTTCTTTACAAAGAGATGGTTTTGTATACATTTCACGTTATCTAGTCAGCTGGGTGAAAGGTCTACAGTCCAATTTAAACCAAACTTCTCCCTTCGTTGTTTAACAAACCTGCAAATTTCAGTATGTCTCCCTCCGACCCGATGATGTTCTCAACGATGTCTCCGATGTAACTATTGAGGGCAGCAGAGAGCTTCTCCGCTCCACAGCTATTGCGTGAGCTCATGCTATACCGCTCAGTCAATGCGGTGAATCCTGCCCAGGGAGCAGAATGACATCATTTCAGGCTACCGTAATAATTTGTATTGGGGATACCCTCAGGTAGAGAATCAAAATGAAGTCCTCAGGGAAGGAAAAACGCGATAAAGTTCTTGTATGAAAATTTGTCAACAACTCTAAGGGTAGGTTATATATTTCTTTATATAAACGTGAACCAAAACTTTTAGAAGCGGTCTACCCTCATGAAGTTTATCCACCTGCAATACACTGCAATAATGTGCAATGGAAGTTTTTATGGCGTAAGATTTAGCGCGTTGGACTTCTAATAAAAAGGTTTAACAATGCATTAATATTTTATCGTCTTCCACAGCTATAACTTTAATACACCCATGAATCTATACTAAATTGATATGACATCTAAGACCCAACCTATAATTGCAGCCAGTTGCGTATCTGGAACGAAAATCCACTGTTATTAGGCCTACCGAACTTATCTAAATTAAATTGTAATGATATCCCTTATGTCTATCATCAAGTTGGAAATAGGGACATTGAACATGGCTTCGATTTTTGAGGGAAATTACGGGTTGAAACGACGATAAGGGTGAAATTTGTTAGCTTTACTAGTTTGGCAAAAGCGGGTCAGAAAATTGCATTTCTTCACTACGAAAATATTGTTAAAATTAAAGTTCGTTTAGATAAAGGAAAGATTGCTCAAGGGTGGCAAATGTCATTTTGGAATGAAAATTAATGTTGTAGAGGTGCCCTAAACTACACAAACACCATTTTACCACTCTCAAAAGAGGGCGCTTTCTTGGGAATTGGTGTTTCTTGGACAACACTATGTCATGAATGTAACCCTAGTTCAGTTCAGCCACTAACCTGAGATGTCAGCGAACATGAGGACACCATCGAATTTTTGGCTATGAGGAAGGACTTTGATCTGGTTGCCTTCCATGACCAAATCGGGCACGTGAGTCGCAAGCTGATTAGCTGCCACAGGAAAAATAGACAGAGGAAAACGTTTACCTGCATTGGTCAATGAACGATACTTTTGATGATCAACAGCGGTGTATAGCCAGGGCTCTCTCCATAGGAGAGGGGGCGAGTGGGGGTGTGGATGTTACAGCAGGGGCGTCCAATTACTACTAAACCAGTATTTTTCTTAATAATACTATTATTTTCTCCGTTTGCGAAATTGACAGGGGGGGAGGGGGGGCGACGATTTTTTATGGTTGGGGGGGGGGGCGTGGTCCCCCACCCCAACCCCTTTGGCTACGTCGCCTTGATCAATGTCAGCATTAGCCACACAGACATTGGTTTTGTTCAGGTTTTTGCCTGTAAACCCACGAAGCTCAGGTAATCATTTTCTTAAATAAAAAAACACCAAAATATACACAAACAGTTGTAAATACACCTTGCTCTTGTTTTAACACACCGCCAAGGCAGAGATTGTAAATTTACAAGGCTACGTTTAAAGGTATGATATAGCTTTGGTAATGATCAAAAACTAAATTGATTAGTTTTAATCTGAAAGCTTACTGTTTATAAAGATGATACCGATACCAATCCTCCTGAGAAATATTTCCGTCTGAAATGCTGTCATGTTCGAGAATATTGTATCCGAAGAAATTCGAAAAACGCCATGGACGGTTATACAGGACGGTTCATTAACACTATCTTTTCGTGATTCGGTTGACGGATTGCATTGATTTTAAACTTTTACAGGTTTGTTATTTCATCTATATCATGTGTATGCCCAAAGTATATGAACACTAGATACGATTTGAAGCTTTGCATGGTGGGTGCGATATGAGAGAGACTGGGATTGCGGGTAACACCATGTGAAATAAATCTCTTCTAGGAAGAAGTGTGGTTCTGAAAAGAACCGGGGTGAGTGTGTAACTCGACGTTTCGGACAGTGTGCTCTGTCCGTCACACTCCTGAGGCGTATCTAGTATTTTGGTGGCCGTTGTAAGGTTGAATTCTGATGTTTTTTGGGGGGATTTTGTGTTTGGCCATTCTCTATCGCACAATCGACTTGGACCCTACTATCGCCAGATCATGTCCAAATGTTAAAAAAGGCGATATGAAGGGTCCAAGTTACTCGGACTAGTCAAGAGATACGTAAATAACGGATTGAAATAGGGAAACTTACCTGCCATGACCGTCTTGTTCTTGTGTCACAGAACTGAGAACCAGAACAACGCCAAATTTACAACGAAAGGCGTTCGGTTTCAACAAAAAGAACCCTTCGAAAAAAACAACTGGCCGGAACTTGAATCTTTTTACACGTTAGATCCAAATAGGTTAAAGAAATGTTATCGCTTGAAAGGACATCTTCTTTAAAAATCACACTACGCGTACATAAATGATATAAATTGTTGTACATTGTACTTGTACAGATTTGAAGTTGTGCGTGTTCTTCGAACCCTGCGCTTTGCGTGGACAAAGCGTTATACGCACTCAAAAGAAGAATGTTCTTATCCATCCTCGACTCCATGGGCGCGTGTGCGTTCCTTCACTAAGGATCGAGCAAGGCATGGTGGGAAAACATGGCGCCGCAAGATCGTGCCCATGGTAACGAGGCTGGCTCTTATCTTGAGTTAGGCATCAAAATAATAAATAACTTGATCGGGAAGCGCGTATAATACGCGCGTTTTGCCTGGGCGCCGCAATTAGTCACGTGAACAGGGCTAAAATGTGATTTGAACACTCCATGTATTTTTATATGGTAGGCCTATGCGTTCGATTAGCTTACACGTGCAAGTGAAACTTACACGAGACCGTTCGATTAGTCATCACGTGATACTCGTGACTGCCCCGGTTTCAACCACCACTACCCTTCACTTTATTCACTTTATTTTCCACATAACATTAAGCAGTAGAACAAAACATGTTAATATTTGGATAAATGTGGATGGGGGTTCCTAAAAAGCAAAGCTTGTCGAGTAGGAGCCCCCACTTACATTAATTCAAGTTTCAACACAACATAATAACACTTGCACATCAGTAAGACAAAACAATACAATAGAAAAAAATAATTGAAAGTAACACATAAACGAAATCTGTATACCCGTAAACCCGTGAGACTTAATCAGTCTCTAGATAATTACTCAGTAGCCATATCTTATATTTATGTTTAAATAAAGACAGACTGCGTATCGTTTTTAAAGAAATGTCTAGAGAATTCCACAGCTTAGGACCCTCATGCTTAAAGGAACCATGCTTCTCAAATTGACCGGATCACATTTTATTTCATAAATAAATTCATTTATATGTATTAAATGTGAACTAAAAGCCAAACTGGTTCAAGCGAAGTTTTAGTGTGATTATTTGCCGCTCAAAAATTTACCCCCCCTTTTTGAAATTTGTTGAGACCGAGGCACCGAAATTCATGGCTCGACTCGATAGTCTGGACCTGGCCCATATACACACACTACATGTAGGTCTACACGTGCAATTTCGTAAGTTGCAACAACTAACATCGAACTTACCCTGATTTTCTCCCTTTTAGCGAAGGCTTCTCGGGGAATGGGCCGTTTAACTGCTTTCGCCTTTATCTTACTCACATCTGGGAACTTTGTTGGGATGGCAGTGGACTTGAGCATATTTTTAATGGTCATCCCAAAGGATTTGAAAATTTGTAAAAATATTGTCAATTAAAGTGGCAGATGTGTTTGTGACCCTGGTAGGTTTACTGATAAGAGGTATGCAGGAAGAGGAATAAACTATATCCAAAAATTCCTGTGGCTGGCTAGTACGGTCAGATGTTATTGTCACCACTCCAGAATTTAGCTAAGTATTAAAACTTGGAATGGTAACCCCGAATCCTATATGACACACCAACAGACAAAATAAAGGACAGGAAGGACAGAATCTAATGTTTTCAATTATATTAAACAAACTTCTGCATTGCTTCCTTTAAGTAATGTAACACATATTTCACGATTCCATTTTTTTTACTAATTAAACACTTAAACTTAAAAGTAATATTCTTATGTACATTTCAAATCTTCAAATTATTTTATCGAATTATTATGAAATACTTCACCTTCAAATTTCAATAAAATGTGCACAGTAGTTTTGACAAGTGCTGTCCGTTACATGTAGTAATACATAATATCACGGTTTTGCCCTACCGTAACTTTATCGATACTTTTAATATTCTACAAACTGTTTGTTCGCATATGCGGGGTTGTACTGTGCAATGAGTTGCACGAGAGGTTGCAGGACTACCGGTACTGTGTATAGGCCTATACCGCAGGAGAACCACGCTCCAAGTGAGTGCTTTTTCGTCTAGTCAACGGTAGACTCTTCTCCAGTCGGTGCTGAGGTCACCAGACGCATCATTCACAAAACGGGCCATGTAAAGTAAATAGAATATTCCAGAAACCTTTCCAGTTTTCTCAAACTACAAGATATACAATCTATTATGTTTCCAAAACCATTAAACTCTGTATTCAAAATCCTCAACCATAATATTCAAAATTTCGCTAATACGTCATAACTTCTAAGATTCTGTCAAATCGACATTTCCAAATAATCTTAATCATCAATCATTAACTTAATACAATCTGTGAAATTCAGAAGAGTATCTTACGAAACACTTACGGTAATTTAGCTGCTGGTATCTATCTCAGGGGAGGCGGACTGTTGCCGGCAGATGTCAAGATGACCCGGGGACCGCAGTTTGACGTGGAATTTGGTCTGGATTTACCAAATTCTACGGAATCAAAACTATGATTTCCGTTTACCATAGGGATCAATTGATACACTAAAAAGCTAAATCTGCTGTCATCAGATTTCTGACGCTGAGGTTAGTTCAAACCTGTCTCTGAATTAACTGTCGCTCTCCCACTAGATCTTCACTCAGACATGTCTACCCGTCTTCTACCTCTCTCTCAACAAAAATACTTTCACTCCATCACACCAAGAACAAAAAGCCCTAAACGCCGGTTCCGATTTAACACAATACAATCTATTGTTTACTCGGGGTGGTTTTGTTTAACAATTACATTGGGCTTTCTATAACAGTAATCAAGTTCAAATTAAAGTCACCAGTTATTAATGTGGGCTTATTTTCATTAATTACGTGTTGGAACAATAATTGGGAACCGTTAAGAAAATTTTCAAAGTTAGCATCAGGTGGTTTATATATAACCCCAATAATAATATTCTTATGATTACACGGAGTAATAATTTCGGCAAAGATACATTCAAGAAAATGATCACCTATGGCATTTAGGTTTGGCCTTAGAACATATTGAAGATTAGTAGATATATATAAGGCAACACCACCACCAACTCTACCTTCTCTGTTCTTAGTTAATAGTGTATACCCAGGTATGTTCAATTCATTCATACATGAATTTGCATTTAACCAAGTCTCACTCAAGCCAATAACAGAAAAGTTATGATTTAAAGAGTTGAGAAGATTTTTTAAATGATCAATATTTTTAGTTAAACTTCTTATATTTAAATGCAAAAGTGAGAAATTTTCTATAGGGTCACCGTTAAAAAAGTCCCTAAATTTATCATATGAATAGTAGCTTGAGTTACTAGTACTAGGTTGGGGGTTGTCAAGCTCCTCAATAATTGGCAGTCCACGAGAATGTATGTTCAGGTCTAATAAGATTTTAAAAGTAAGAGGCACATTCACACATGAATTTAAGTCAAAGATTACCTCTTCAAATTTCTTAGAATCTAGACCATTAAATGGGAAGGTAGTAACAGAACACGTTTACATTCAACAGTCGTTTTTCATAAATACTTTTCTATTGTTAGGTTACTCATGGTTTTGCATGTATGTCTTATTTGGGGCCAAATTTGAGGCTACATTGCCTGATATTGATTTTTAGCCAAGACTTTTCATTTTTACGGAAAAGTAGCCACATTTTGATCTTATATCTTTAAAACGGCAAAAATGAAAAGCAACAGTTAAATATGAACATGTTAACAAGACATTGTGGGCAAAACCAAGTTTCATCGCTATTAACTAGGGTATAGAAGTCAATAAGATCAAGGTTAGTACATTTAAGATGGATCCATAATTTACAGCAGTCAAATATAATTCCATTTTGATTATTTTCCACGGGGTTACTACAGACACTACATGGAAATTTAACAGGCATACATGTACATGAAATATAGAACAAAATAGACCAAACAAATAGATACACACAAAAATGTTAACGGGCCTAGTAATATTCAGCATTCATGTAGGTAAAAGATAGATACATGTAAATGCACCAAATCAGATAAATCCGAGTCAGTCCTGGGAGGGCCGAGGAGGAATGTACCTCTGGCCATTGATGAACAGCTGTCCGTTACGAAAAACGGGGTTTCTTACCAGCCTGATACGCCTTGTGCATGACTTCTTGCTGCTGGTAAATCTTGAATCATGTAGATGCCACAGCTAGCCAAAGTTGCCTGAGTCCGAAATAGCAATGCCTGACGCTCTGGCCGATATATGAATTTAACTAGAATATTTCGCGGCTTGCCATTTGATGACCTGGAAGCAACTCCGGAGCGGTGGGCGTTCTCTATCTCGCGGGCTCAAGGTTACATTTCTCAGACAGGATTTCTTTAATTTTGTTGTACGGATACTCAGGAGATTCATTTGGCAGTTCAGGGATCCCTCCAAACCTGAGGTTATAACTTCTGGAGTAGCGTTCTAGATTGAGAGTTGAAACCTCAAGTTGGGCGACTGTTTTCTCGGCTTCATTAAGTTGGGTTGTCATCTCTGCCAATTTAGTTTGTAGATCTTTGTTTTTCATCTGAACTTCTTCAATGGCCCCTGAGGTATGGATTACCGATTTGTCCATCTCCATTTGCCGGGATTCTACGGCGTCCATTCTTCGTAGAAGGGATTCCTGGTTTGAAATGACAAGGTCAAATGTTTCTTGAATCCTAGTTTTTTATTCTCGGAGCTCCTTTTGCAGAACGACTAATAGTGAATGCACTTCATGTGTACAAGCTGACTCACGCGTACTGCTGGTTGATTCAAGTGTACCGGTTGATTCGGCCGAAACAGGCTGTTTTCTGTCTTTTCTAGGTGGCTGCCCGGGTGTAATGACGTCACCGCCTAGGTAAAAACGTAAACATGGCGGCGAAGTCGAATTTGACGACGAGTAAATGTACAAATTGTGACATAAATTGGAAAGCAAAGAGTGTATTTTCCTGACATTAACAACAGTCGGGGACTAGACTTTGCGCGGCAGTTTCGTGCATGCGCACAACCCTTAACTGTGCACCTCGCGGTTGTAGTTTAAATTATGCATGTCGTCGCGCGAATGTTGATTTGCATGCACACTACTACCAGCTTGGGCCAATTTCACGAAGCTACTTAGTTGATACAGGTTACCAGCCAAAAGGGCATGGGATTTCCGCGCGACGTCGTTATGCATAATTCATGACAGACCTATAGCCAGCCGCCGGGTGCCCAGACTTCTCTCGATCAAACAAGATGCGGCTTCCATGTAAAGACGTTTTGGAAGGATTTGGAGCATTTGTCATTTTTGAAGACCTCACGGCCGGACGAATTCAGCATTTAGTAAGCATCGTTATATATGGTATTGCAAACATCTCAGGAATACAATGGTGTATATGAGTGTTCAGTGATAAGAATGTGGGGAGATATTTGAAATCAAAGTCGACCAGTTGTAAAACTCAGCGTGTAGGGGTGCCGTTGGAGTAGGGCTGTAATGGAGACAGTAAAAAGCCAGAAGTTAAAAAAGGAACCATTTACAGCCCTATTTGTAGGGCTAACCTTTGAGATACCGAACTGGCTTATTAACCCTGTTCACGTGACTAATGCCGGCGCCCAGGGAAGCGCGCGTAATATGCGTTCCGATCTAGTTATTGTATTCTTCTGATATCTATGATCCTCAAACGTGAAAACAAAGGAATGTCCACACACGGTATGTAAGGTTTGTATGGGTGTGAATAGGTTATCCATTGCGTTTCAGGACTTTGGACAATAGGAGATTAGTGAGACTTATAAAACTGAGGACCTGAGCCCAAGTCCTCGGCAGTGTTCATGTACAAACCTTATGGGGATGAACTTTCGTGTGTGTGTGTGAGTGAGTTTGTATATGCCGGCAATCGTGGACCTAGGACAAAATAATTCGAGCGTAGACAAAGGGGTCCACGTTTGACCCAACGTCCACGATTGAAAATCGTGTACAAAACCAATGGGAGGCCTTCCGAAAAAGTTGGAGTATAAACAAATGAGGAACAATGGGAGGTCCACGATTGCACCCGTTTAGCATTTAAACACTTGGGTGTTTAAATGCTAAACGTGTTGTGTCAAAAAGCTAAACGTTAAATCTAAACATGTCGTGGGCTAAACGTGTCAAAAAAGTGGGTACAAGAAAAGCGTTTAAATGCTAAACGCCATTTTTACAGTGTAGCTCTATGGTGACAACAGAGACACCGAGGTGGGCGTCAAACCGAGTCAAGCTAGGTTGGTATCAACACCATTCAGTACGTCTTTTTAACTTCTGCTTTTGGAATATAATGACATCTTTTCGAGGTATTTTGATGAGGTAGAATGGTGTTGGTTTGACGTGTACTCACTCTGTTTCTATTCGTCTTTTGAGGCTAATGTATCTATGCATTTTTTAGGCCAAAACGACCAGCCATGTGTCGGGTTCTAAATTCCCTTTAACCGACATGTGCTAATTTTGAAAACTGATGACCTTTACTAAAGCAGTAAAGTAGATCCACTTCGGGTCTTGGTCATACCTCGGACCTCAAGTTTAAAATCCAACAAATGGAGGTTGAAAAATGGAGACAGTTTCACGAAACTGTTAAGAAGAATACAAATTACCAACATGAAATATCCTATTTGGTTTTAATAGGTTTACATTTTGTATCATTAGAAAAGTAACTATAATGACGCCAGTCACTAGAATGGCCAGTCACGTGAGAGGGTTTAACCAATAGGAAAAAAGGAGTCAGATTCATACGACACCGGATCCAAAAATGGGACACATTAGGACAATTTTAAAATTGTGTGTATACTCGGAGCTTTTCGAGAGACTAGGGGAAAATTTACAGGCTTACCTCGACGAAACTCGAACCTACGACATCCTGCCCTAGCATCCCCCCCACCAGGTTTCAAAATATTTTGCCGAGCCCCCCAATGAATGTGGACACGTTTTCACGATATACCCAGTACGATATGGGGAAGAGGGGTACCGTACCCCTTTTGTCCCTATACCCTATATATACACACTCTTCAGACTTGTTACCCAACACACCCCTTAGAGATCTGAAAAGAATTCCCGAGATTCCGGGAACACAATGACCAACACAAAAGAGGGGGGGGGGGGGGGGGGTTCCCCTCTGCCCTATATCGTGCATCACGTTTTACAAACTTAATTTCGTTCTGAAAACAGGGCTACTTTCCTGGCTTCTAGTTCGATACATTCATGTCGCGAATGGGAACCGGATCTATACAGCCAAATCAGAGGACCGAAAATTACAGCAAGCTGAAGCCTTTTCGCAAAGGGCCATAGCATACAGGTCCGCCGGGTTTTAGGTCTCCTGCCCGTGTCGCGTGAATATCAGACTCCTTGAAAATCAGACTTGTTGGTTATGCTGCGCATGATCAGTAGCCTCCAAAATCGCTTCTCATTTTCAGTGTTTACGCCAACATCTATCTTTTTATAACTTGCCATGTGCAATCGACTCCACCAATAATAACCGAGGGAAGAAGAACATTTTTTGCAAAGCGGAAGGATGCTAACGTTTATTGACAAACTGTATGAAAACAAAAAAGTGTCTTTCATTATCTTTACAAAATTAAAGTGAAAAAAATGGCCCACTAGAATTCTATAGAATAATTCTGAAAGGAAGTAATGCTCCAGCATTATGTATCAAAAACATAAAATAAAATGTAGGGGTCATTTTAGTACAAAGTTACGAAACCACATGTAAATCATTTTTACTTTTGTCTTTATATCGAATCGTTTGGTAAACATCTATGGATAATTTCCGTAATGCACTTTTGGTCGATTCAAAATTTGGTTAGCCAGAAAATTACCAGATATGCTTACATTTATAAAAGTGCTTCCGTTAACAGTGACATCTTCCCTAGTTTGTGATAGTGTATCCCGTACCGTATATCTGGCCAAATTGCTAGACTTCGTTCACATCTGGTTCTGGTTTATTTGTGCAGCAATACGCTCCCGCGTTTTTGTACGGTCTGGGTGTGATGGGGATGGTCGACTCGTTGGTACCCCCAAAACTTTTGCTATCGTAACACTCCCCCGCCCACCAGTAAGCACTTCCACAGGCCGTGACCCTCGCATCCCGGGGTTTCTTCTGAGCGAACCCCGTCTGGTCGTTGTCAATCAGGCCCCACCTGGAATCTCTGTAGCCGGTGGTGTATGCGACTCGGAGTTCCTCGACGAAGCAGAGGTGGCCACTGTACCCTTCGCAGCCCGCCTTGGCGTCTGCTCGCTCAAGATCTTGCCCGTAGTATTCATGACATTGGGTGAAACAGATGTCTGGGGGAAGGGAGAAATAAGCAACAATGTTCTCATTTTATTAAGTTCGTTTTTAAAAAGGCAGGGTACGTGGTGCATTCACAACCCCGATAAACCTCGCAAAAATTTCTTTAGGCTCATGCACAAAACCATCGGCCCCGATGATTCTGTGCACAAAATGGAAGAACCAATCAGAGCAAGAGTAACACGGCGACTCGAGCCGGTTAACCAATGAACACACGGATGCTTGTAATTAGTATGCATTGGACGGGACTAACGTCCACTTTTTGCACACGGCATTTAGGCCTAATGCGAGGCTTTATCGAGACTTCAGTATAAGCTTGATAATCAAGCAGAGGGGAAGATCAACAAACGGGCGGAAAGCGAGCAAGCATGTAAAACTACAGGGCAGCAAGCACAAACAGGGAGCAAGTAAGAAGAGAAAAGCAAGCGGGCATGGAAGGGAAGCAAGCAAGCAAGCAAGCAAATAGGCAGGGAAGCAGGCAGGCAAGCGAGCAGGAGATCGAGCAAGCAAGCAGGTTAAGCCAACAAGCTAGGGTGTAAAACCAGCAATTTGGCAAAGCGGTTACATAATCAGCGATATACATGTAGAGTATGCACAATGATTTGCCTCATTCGATTAATATAAACACCAATGTCAAAATGACGAATGTATTCGCAAAACAAAGGATTAATACCAACAAAGGCAGCGTGGTTAACCAAATGTGGTAAATAAATAAAATAAATAAATAAATGAATAAATATATAACTTGTCTTTGTTTTATTTTTAAAGTAGTTAGGCTACTTTTAATTTTGATTCTGTAATGAGCTTTTGATCACTTGTATGTAAATGGCGCACTAAAGTGACTCTCTAGAACGTAACGAGGAATGTCCCCCAAGACCAGTTTTGAAAGAAACATCGCGTGAAGTCCAGTATACACAAAAACTGGATCAATTTTGAAACGTTTGTATTTTTGTAAAGCGTTTGCACCATTTAATTCTCCATGTGCAATTTTGTTTTGGGGAAAACATAGGCAGATTTGTTTGCCCACAGCGACGACTTCGGACAAATGGCGCCAGCGGGTTAGAAGGGACTTCAGGGAAAAAAAAAAAAGGGTTCTGAAAAGAACTTTTTTATTTCATGGCAGAAATAATCGCCCGTTTGATAATATACCTAAATCTACATAAAACTACAAAATGACGCCGATTTATCTCTGCAACAGTAAAGCACGTTTAAAAAAATCCATGCACAACAGTTGTGTAAATAGTAAAACAAATCTCACCATTAGCATAATCTGGACAGTCGACAGCGCCGTCAATCTCCATGACAACCGATGCAAAAAGGAGCACGACAACAGCTAAGGTAGACATCTAGAAGCGAAACCAAAAACACCCGAGTATTATCAAAGACCCACCAGTTTCGCCTTAATGCTACGTTATGACAATTGTACACGTTCGGTGAAACTTGTCAAGTCCCGGGAAAAGGGTTGGACTGGTCAAACTGATGACGTCATATGCAATTATTGCTCCATACAAACAAGTTGGACGTAGACCTATACCCGTTTAATCATTACAAAAAGTGTCATTAAAACACCTTGCGTACAGATGACGCCAAATGGCGCAAAAATAAAATTAACAAATCACCAGATCGGATGACGCCATCTGCCGCTATTTGTGCAATTTCAATCCATTGTTGGATTATTATGTATGTTACGCTCGACTGATAACCGTACTCGAGGGGTTATTAAATGCTCGTTGAGGCGCGATTCATGCGTATATTCTACTTGATACCATACCAAAAAAGGGCGGTAACCGCTCTTTTTTGTATGGTAATCGCCCAACACAAGTCGAAAAGGCCACACAGGGTGTGGCTTCAAAAGACAAGCACAGACATAAATCACAGGCCCTGGGATAGAAGGTATCTATTCACAATATTTCTCGAACCCTGGCTTGGGCTCGGGCTTCGCGTAATTCCCAGATTTGGCAAGATCTGGGACACTGTTTTCGCTACATGTACATCAAAGTCTTTTGTTTTAACCAAGAGCCAGAACCCGGTTATATATTTATGTATTCAAGACTTCAGATTGACAATGGGACTGGGGAATAGCTGGAGACGAAGCCGAAGCCGAAACCCAAGCCGAAGCCCAAGCCCAAGCCCAAGCTTCAGAAATGCCCTTAGTTTGACTTGTGAAAGATTATATGTGGAAAGAAAGCAAAACATGGGGATCTGAACACTTCACAGTAAAACGACAAAACTACTTCGCCCTTGAGTGACTGGACACCACCAACACCCAGAGAGCTTGTTATTGTCTATGTATGATGGCTGGTTTTCCATTCACACTGAAATGTTTGGATTTCTCATGCACTAGACAAGCTGTACAATTTTGAAAAAAATACACCCTACCTCGGTAAGTTGGCGGTTAGCTTCAAGACGGGCGCAAGAGAATTACTGCCAAGTCGAAACAAGCCCCTATATTCCTGGATGGTGTGACTAGCGCGGAAACTGATGACGCTCGATCCTTCTGTCAAAACATTCATGCTACCCCTGAGATTTATAGCTTTATAATACAGTCTATTGGAAACGACTCAGTTGTCAACCAATAGTATGATGTCTAGATCAAAGCTCCGCCTATCACGTTACGTCACCGAGAACTTCCATAGTCAGCCAGTAAAATTCCCAGACAGATGAAGACCCCGCCTACACGTAGGTCACCATCTTCTGTAATTTACATAGCAATGGGCGGGCCTGAGTAAAACTGACATGTTAGAAATGATGTTATGTAAGGCTAATCAAAAGATTAGTTCAAAACACTGACCGAAACGATTCAGAGACGCATGTTGAATTTTTTGACAAGCCACTTTTTGAAGGCTTGAACCTTTTTCGAACAATACATTTAAAGCAAGATTTGGGACATAGGGAACCCCCCCTTTAATTGTGTTGATCATTGTGTTCCCGGAATCTCAGGAATTCCTTTCAGATATCCGGGGGGGGGGGCATTGTTAGGTAACAATAATCTAGAGTGTGGGTACCCCTTGGTCCCATATCGTGTTGAGTATACAGTGTGTATTTATATTTATTTTAATTAATACTTAAATTAATCATTTCATTTTGATTTGAATTCTGTGAAACAGTATTTGTTAAAAGGCTACCACATTAACTTATACGTGGGGTGTATAATTATATTTCACGCACACCCACAAAAGCAATTTTTTTCGGTTGATATTTCAATCGTAAGTTGCATTTAGTTTATCTCTACTTACTTTAAGTCAAATTAGCATGGATAATTTTTCAGAGAGATTTCGACAATTTAAAATAAGTGGTAGAAGTAAAAACAAAAGTTTGCAAAAGGGAGACCCCAAAAAGCCTGTGTCCTCAGGGAGAGTCAGGTTGGCTTAGCGGTACAGTTGCTTGCGTTCCACCTATATAACCCAGGTTCAAAACTCACGGGGTGGGTTTTCCACAGAATATTATGAAGGGGTTTCCTCCGGCAGCAGAGAATGACAACATCGTCTCGAATTACTTTTCTCATTTGTCCCATAACATAGCTGCCATGACGTCATATTCAATACAATCTATTGTATCAAAACAAGCATGTTGACGAGTGACATTGGCGACGTAACCATGACGTCGGAAACAACACGAGTTTTGCTTCAACCAGTCAGGTCTCGATTATCATCACATAAAATGTATAGATCAAAATGGTAACATGATGATTCTCGAGCATCCCTAGATGCGATTGTATAATGTGAGATATTTCTGCATATAGCGGGATGGACGAGCAGCTTTGAATCACAGGCAGACCTTATGCGTGGCGGATCTTTGATGTATATTTTTTGGGGAGGCCAGTTGGTCTCATCGACGGTGAATGCTCCCCGCCTGGGTCTAGGCCTCTAGGTCTGAAAATTGGTATAATTGTTTTCTAGAATTATCCTCTATTTAGATCTGGATCCGGGAAAACCGTAAGGGTGTAGGGTGAGCAATTCAAAATGTGGCCAACCCAACCCCCTCCGATCATAAGCCTTTGGGCTACTTATATGGCATTAGGCTTGTATTGGGTGACTTCATTCAAATTATGTAAGAGTGTAAGCACAATGGTAACGAAGATTGATCAAATTCTGTAACAGTGGCGAGAGCATTTTGTGACGATGCGTTCCACCAACCGTTACTAACTTTAGTGGCTTAGTCATGTGCCCGATAACGACACTGGAATCAAACATCAAAGAAAGGGATTCACAACCGATTTAAGGTACCTTCCTGATTTGTCCTTCGTTAAATCCTTCTTTTTATCGCCGAATCCGATTTTCCTTCATCATTCTATTTTGTATTCAGGAACTCTCACATCTCTTGTCACGACCTAAAGTTCCAAATGACCACGAATACCAGTTAATTTTTAACACACTTTAAGTATCCTCGATTACAGTGTCAAAGGTTGGAAATTAAATATTCGCTGATTGTCGCAGATCGTACCTATATGCATTTCGAAGCCAGAAAGTAATGATTTTTCTAAACGTTCTTAAATTCCACTGTCGTGAGACGAGGTGGCCGAGTGGTTAAGGCGATGGATTGCTAAACTATTGTGCTCTGCACGCGTGGGTTCGAATCCCATCCTCGTCGAAATTCAGTCTTCTTTGCCTTAAGTGCAGCCATCGTTTACTTTTGTTTCAAGTAAGAATTTGGCTGACGTGGATTTGGCTTTTGTACCTTTATAGAGAGCTTAAAAATCAATTGCATTGTTAGAGGATAACAGGATGTCGTCTCCCCTGCGTTGTATTCCAAAAAGTGCAAGCCGATGGAGTAAAACATGTTCCAAATCTTGGTTCACGGAGAAACGGAATGATGACGTTCAACTTGATTTGCGGAACTTGGCGTCGTTATAGTTACTTTTCTAATGATACAAAATGTAAATCCTTTAAAACCAAATAGGACATTTCATTTTGGTAATTTGTATTCTTCTTAACAGTTTCGTGAAACTGTCTCCATTTTTCAACCTCCTTTTGTTGGATTTTAAACTTGAAGTCTGGGGGTATGACCAAGACCCCGAAGTAGATCTACTTTACTGCTTTAGTAAAGGTCATCAGTTTTCAAAATGAGCACATGTCGGTTAAAGGGGATTTAGAACCCGACACAGGGCTGGTCGTCTTGGCCTAAAAAGTTTGTAATTACATTAGACGTAACAGACGAATAGAAAGAGAGTGAGTACAAGTCAAACCAACACCATTCTACCTCATCAAAATACCTCGAAAAGATGTCATTATATTCTGAAAGCAGAAGTTAAATACACATACTGAATGGTGTTGATACCAACCTAGCCTGACTCATAGATTCACGCCCACCTCGGTGTCTCTGTTGTCACACCTCTCTTGAATACGAAGCCCACATTTAGTCAGTCTCATTGGTGTGTAGTCCAGGCTATATCGCTTCAGGTTCCAAAGGGCCAGAAATGCGTCTCCTGGAACCAGCGAGTAGAGACAGATAAAGATGAGCAGGAGGGAAATACATGGAATTGTATGTGTTACGTTTCGTAAGTTTCTCCCCAGATCACCCTCGTCACTTCTCGACGGTAGAAGTTTTAAGCTTCCTTTGAAATATCCAGCAAGTCCCCGTGGCGTTATGGATCAGCGCGTTGGACTTCTAATTCAAAGGTTCCGGGTTCGAGTCCCGGCGGGGATGAACTTTTGTGTGTGTTCGAACTATTTTTTGTTGAATATTATGTCCCGATTTTCCTTCATCATTTGATGTTTGTTCAGGAACTCTCCCATCTCTTTGTCACGACCTAATGTTCCGAGTGACCACCAATACCAGTTAATAACACACTTTATGTATCCTCGATTACAGTGTCAAAGGTTGGAAATTAAACATTTGCTGATTGTCGCAGATCGTACCTATATGCATTTCGAAGCCAGAAAGTAATGATTTTTCTAAAAGTTTTTCAATTCCACTGTCGTGAGACGAGGTGACCGAGTGGTTAAGGCGATGGACTGCTAATCAATTGTGCTCTGCACGCGTGGGTTCGAATCCCATCCTCGTCGAAGTTCAACGTTTTTGGAAGCGTTTTATGTCTTCTTTGCCTTAAGTGCAGCCATCGTTTACTTTTGTTTCATAAGAATTTGGCTGACGTGATTTGCCTTTTGTACCTTTATAGAGAGCTTAAAAATATATTGCATTGTAAGAGGATAACAGGATGTCGTCTCCCCTGCGTTGTATTCCAAAAAGTGCAAGCCGATGGAGTAAAACATGTTCCAAATCTTGGCTCACAGAGAAACGGAATGATGACGTTCAACTTGATTTGCGGAACTTGGCGTCGTTATAGTTACTTTTCTAATGATACAAAATGTAAATCATTTAAAACCAAATAGGACATTTCATTTTGGTAATTTGTATTCTTCTTAACAGTTTCGTGAAACTGTCTCCATTTTTCAACCTCCTTTTGTTGGATTTTAAACTTGAGGTCTGGGGGTATGACCAAGACCCCGAAGTAGATCTACTTTACTGCTTTAGTAAAGGTCATCAGTTTTCAAAATGAGCACATGTCGGTTAAAGGGGATTTAGAACCCGACACAGGGCTGGTCGTCTTGGCCTAAAAAGTTTGTAATTACATTAGACGCAACAGACGAATAGAAGGAGAGTGAGTACAAGTCAAACCAACACCATTCTACCTCATCAAAATACCTCGAAAAGATGTCATTATATTCTGAAAGCAGAAGTAGTAGTATAGAAGGGCCGATATCGGATCACTTTCAAAATTGCTGTATATACCCACACCAAATTTCTATAAAAATTTGAAGAAAAAAAACCCTAAAATCTCAAAACCTCAAATTTCTCTCTCTCTCCCTCTCTCTCTCTCGATTTCTCTCAAATTTCGCTGTATCTACCCACACCAAATTTTTATAAAAATTTAAAAAAAATTGGAAAAATATAGCGTTCTAAGACTCTTCTGATTTTTAACAAATTTCGTTGTATATACCCACAGCAAATTTTTGTAAAAATCGATAAAATCGAACTATTTTTCCTACAGCCCCACCTGTATCATCATCATCTTAAAATTCTCGTGCAAAAAAAAAAACCCAAAAACCCCCAAACCTCTCTCTCTATTTTAGCTATCAAAAAAAATTAAATATTTAAAAAAATAAATAAAATAAACATCTATTATAAAGATGGAAAACAGAATGATACCAGCGATAGGCTACACACGTTGGCCAAAATACTGCTTGAAAAAATACATCGACAAATACACCATTACGTTGGGCCCACCAACCGGACGCGATGGCGTATATATCAGACGAGACTTTCTATCGGCCATAAAAAAGAACGAGGGGATGTATAAAAATTTACGATCTAAGTCTAAAGAATCGTTAGAACATTTAATCGCGGATAAGCATATTCCGCTGGGCGATCCTACCGGAAGAAGGGGTCAGCACATTAAAAAAGATTTAGAATCCGCCATACGACGATACTATAAAAAACCCGACGAAGAACTCGTCCCCTTGATTTTTAACGAAACAGCTCCGAGACCATTCAGAAATTATTTACGTAATTACGAGATGAATATCGACAGAATTCTCGTAGATCCTCTAGCATTTTTTAATGAAAACGAGCAAAAAATTGTAGAAACATTGAAAGGCGCACTAAACGAATTTAGAAGCTTTAAATTTCAACTCGCATTAAAAGCGGCGTTGAGAAAATATAATCTTGCGAACGATACTTTTGTCGAAGACGCGAGCATGTTTTTTGGGTTTCAATCGACCGTATTAAACGAAGACGGAATAGAAAACCAAGTACGAGAACAGATAGAGTTCATAATCGAAAAAATAGAAACATTTCAAACAAACGGAAGCGGTTGGGTCGTTTACGATTTAAAAGCGCTATACATCAACGTTTCTAGATATCGGCCGATAAGAGGCAGTTCCTACATTCCACTACCCCCTCACATAGCCCTTAAACTCGCAGTTGTAAACGTTAAAAATAAAGACCAACGATGTATCAGATGGGCGTTGAGAGCCGCCCTATCAAAATTTAAGCCCTCGGTCAAAGAATCGATTAAAAACAACCCCAACTATAAAATTAATTACTGTAGAACCACGATCTACGAAGAAGATGATGGATTAGATTTTAAGAACGTAGCGTTTCCAACCCCCATCACGGATATTGACAAGATCGAAAAACAGAACGGTCTCGCCATTAACGTTTTTGGTTACGAAAATAAAATTTTCCCGCTGAGAATAACTACTCAACGAAAACCGGTCATCAATCTACTGCTGTTTTCTCAAGGAGATAATAATCATTATTGTTGGATAAAAAACCTCGACCGTTTGTTGTCTAAAGAAACTAAACACGGCCACCACATCTATTTTTGTATGAGATGCCTACAACATTTTAGTAGACAAGATATTTTAGACAGACACGAGATAGATTGTAGGGGCGTTAGCCAAACCCCGGCTTTAGCTGTATTACCCGACTCAACCAACAACGTTCTAAAATTCAAAAACTTTAAAAATAAACAACCGGCGCCTTTTACTATATACACCGACTTTGAAAGTATCTTAGTACCAGTAGAACCAACGGACGAAGACGCGCGCACTAAAAAGACTCACGAACATAAAGCTTGCGGTTATGCATATATCATAATCGGGCCCGACGGACGAGTCTTAGGCGATCCTCAAATTTATAGAGGAGCGAACGCGACATCACATTTCTTAAATCGTTTACTAGCCGAAAAAGACAAAATCAACGAAATATTCTCAAATCCTAAACCCATGATTTTTACGACCGAAGACGAGTTAGCTCATAACGACGCTAAAAATTGCTGGATTTGCGAGTACCCCCTTCAATACAAAACCAACACTTGCGAATGTACGCATCCGATAGATATAAATTTAGATCATCTCGGTAAAAAAACTAACGAAGAACTATTAGAAATAATCGCGGATAAACACATCGAGTTGAACGAACCAACGGGGGAAAAAGGTCGGTATATTAAAGCGGACTATATATCCGCTATAGAAAACAAGTTTTAAAAGGAGGACGAGCTCGAAGGGAAATATCCGACAAAATTCTGCTATAGATGCGTCAAAAAGATTTGCGCGTTTAGAAAAGTAAGAGACCATTGTCACATCACCGGTAAGTATAGAGGAGCCGCGCACATGTGCTGTAACTTAAAATTGCGAATCGTACCTAACAAAACGACAATACCGGTCATCTTTCACAACTTAGAAAATTACGACGCCCATTTGATTATGCAGAGTATTTCGGAAACCGACGGAAAACTAAAGTGTATAGCTAAAACGTCCGAAAAATATATTTCATTTTCAATAGGTCAACTCAGATTTTTAGATTCATTTAATTTCTTATCCACGTCGTTGGAACGATTGGTAGCCGCTTGTCCGATAGACGCGTTTAAGTATATCGATAAAGCGACCGTGGACTATGCGACGAAGTCGACGATAGACCCGGAGCCGCGGGGTAAAGCGACGAAGACGACGATAGACCCGGATGAAGACGAAGACGAAGTTAACGATTACAACGTAATCGGAAAACTGATAACCTACTTGGCAGAGTCTAACAGTCCCCTATCACCTTTGTACGACGGTTACTTGGCAGAGTCTTCACCTTTGGACGAAGACGACGAAGCGCCACCCATCGACCTCGATAAACGAGATCTTTTAATTAAAAAGGGTGTATATCCCTACGAGTACATGGACAGCTTTGAACGATTTAGCGAAACTACTCTACCGCCGAAAGAATCTTTTTACAGCGGTCTAACGGATAAACACATAAGCGACTCTGACTATGAACACGCTAAAAAAGTATGGCGGACCTTCGACATCAAAAACTTGGGTGAATATCACGACCTCTACGTATTGACCGATGTACTATTACTATCCAGCGTATTCGAGAATTTTAGAAAAATCTGTATAGCAAATTATAAGTTGGATCCGTGCCATTATTTTACATCACCTGGCCTAAGTTGGGACGCTTTATTAAAACACTCTAAAGCCAAATTAGAACTCTTGACCAATATAGATCAGCATTTATTTGTAGAGAAAGGAACCAGAGGGGGAATATCTAGCGTGGGCTCACTTCGCTACGCCGAGGCCAACAACTCATACCTAAAAGATTACGATCCGAGCAAACCCAACTCGTATATTTCGTATCTAGACGCCAACAACCTCTACGGATGGGCCATGAGTCAACCATTACCGATCTCAGACTTTAGGTGGATCGACGAAAAGAAATTAGGTTTGTTTACCACCGAATATATATCGTCTCTAACCGACGACTCTCTTTGGGGCTATATTCTTGAAGTGGATTTAGACTATCCAGCCGAACTGCACGACTTACACAACGGTTATCCTTTAGCGCCCGTAAACCGAATCATACCTTTAGAATCGATGAGTCCTTATCAGCTAGACTCGATGGAAAAAACAGACTCTAAACCGTCGAACGAAACTAAGTTGGTAGCGACGGGTGGACCGAGAAAGAATTACGTACTTCATTATAGAAATCTAAAATTTTACCTCGCTCACGGTTTAGAACTAACTAAAGTACGTAGGGTTTTAAAGTTTACTCAAACGCCTTGGATGAAATCTTACATCGATAAAAATACCCAACTCAGAAAAGAAGCTAAATCCGATTTTGAAAAAGACTTTTTTAAATTGATGAACAACTCGGTATTTGGCAAAACTATGGAAGACGTTAGAAAGCGAATGGATACTCACTTATGTAGAGCCCACGAAGAAGATAGAATTCGTCGTCTGGTGGCTAAGCCCAATTACAACGGTAGGATAATTTTTGAACGCTGTAATCTATTAATGATAAACATGTATAAAACCCGAGTTGTTTTAAACAAACCCGTCTATTGCGGTATGAGTATTTTAGACTTATCGAAGCTTTTAATGTACGAATTTTATTACGATAAACTAAAAGTAAAATATGAAGACAAAGTCGATTTGATTTATACCGATACGGACTCGTTGCTCTTACGTATTGAAACTGAAGACTTATACAAAGACATGGAAAAAGACAAAGACTCGTACGATTTTAGCAACTACGAGAAAGACCACTTTTTATACGACGATTCAAACAAGAAAATAATAGGCAAGTTCAAGGACGAATGCGGTGGAAAACCTATCAAAGAAGTGGTTTGCATCAGATCAAAAATGTACTCTATTTTCATGGACGATAAGAAGAACATTAAGAAATCAAAAGGAGTCAAAAAGTACGTCGTTTCCAACGCGATAACTCATCAAGATTATAAAGACTGCCTGTTTAACTCTAGAGTTTATCGACACGATATGAACACGTTGAGGAGCGACAAACATATCGTGAACTCTTTAACTCAAAATAAGGTATCACTCAATCCTAGAGACGACAAACGGTATATCTTATACGATGGAATTCATACTCTGATGCACGATCATTATCGAACAAACGTTTAAAAATCGTTATATAGGAATACAGGCTGCCTAGCTACTCGCGAAGCTACGCTCGTAGGGCGTACGACCGAGTAAAAAAATATGTCGTATAGGAATACACCAGAAATTCAAAAATCATCAGATTTCAAAAGGGAAACCCCCTTTACGATAAAAATGAGAAAAAAAAATAAAATAATTATATATATAAATCATGTGCAAGTGGTTAAACGTCGGAAAGCCAACTACGTGCGAAAAAGATGGAGACCCGTGGTGTCTCGATCATTTCGGCAGACGAGATCTAGCGCCCAAACCGTGTTTAATTTGTGGCTGCGGAACTAAATCAACTACGCAACTTTGTACGAATCATTCTTTAAAAGAAAGACAGCGACTAGAACGCATCGAAAAGCTGGCTAAAACCAAGTATAAAAGAGTTATAAAAGAACTCTACTTTAAATTTAACCCCGAAAAATGTCGATGTTCTTGGTTACTTTGTAGTAGCTCAAAACGCTGTAATAAGCCAGCTACCAAGTCCGACCCCAGATATTGCACTTTGCACGCGGATCGTTTTAAAAAACTCGGTAGAGCCTTAACCCCCTGCGGCCGCTGTGGTCGTGGTACTTTTTCTAAAAATGGTAATTGCACCAAGTGTAATAAAATTGAACACTGTGGTTTTAAAGCTTATTCAAAACAGATATATGAATATCGAAATATTTAGCGTAGCTACACTCGTAGGGTGTACTAGTATACGACTAGACCTACAAAAATTAAAATTAAAAAGTATAAACGTATAAACGTATAAACGTAAAATGAGCTGCGAAATATTTAACGTAACGATAATGAACGGATATATTTTAAAGTCTGTGATAGACATGTTGAGTTCTTTTATGCAAAAAACTCAGTTCAGAATCGATAATACCGGTTTATATCACGTATACTACGACGAAAATACAAACGTTTTCGTAGATATAGTATTTCCTAGAGATCAATTCTTCAAATTTGATTATACAAAAAATAAACCAACGTGTTTCTTTCTAAATTTTAAGCATTTACAAAAAATTACAAAAAGCATAAAACGTAATGAATCTGTAGATTTGAAAATGACAGCGGGTAACTTAATTATCACCGTTTATAATGATTACACCAGTTCTAAAGTCTATAAAATCGTTATAGGATTAATAGACGAGTGCGAAAAGACTCAAATACCCGACAAAGATGACTACTTTAACGCCCAAGTCGTAGAAAGTATATGCTTTTCTAAAATAAAAAATATGATAAACATGAGTAAATCGTTAGACTTGCGCGTACATAAAAATTATTTATTGATCTATTGCAAAGAAGGTCAATTGTATAGTTCTTCTTTAAATATCGGAATTAAAGATGACTTTCCGTTATACGATTGTGCGTTCGATAGCAAAAACTTTTCCGTCGTATTAAAAATATGTAATTTAGAAAAGCAGATTCAAATATTTGCCCCAAAAGATGAAGACGATCCTCTTAAAATTGCTATATTAGCCGGTAATTTAGGAGTCGTAACTTTGTATATAAAAAGACTAGCTATTTCGTAGGAATCCATTTCCAACCTAGGTACTCGAAAGCTTTCATCATAACTTCTTCGTGTTCTTCTTCTTTGATTTTCGTTTTTAAAATGTAAAAATCGCTCTTTTTACACTTGTAAGAATTTTTTTGTAATAATTTGTATAATTTATAATTTACGTTCAACGAATTTATCCTAACGTTATTATTATTACAATATCGTAAAGCTTCTTCTAATTTATCAAAATCTACCAATAAAACGTCGAGATATTTACTTATGTCCGGACATTTTATTCCGGTGATTAGATTATAAATTAAATTTATATCGTCGTAAAAACTTCCCAGATTGTTTTCTGACAAAAACATATAAACTTGATCTTTAGTGATGCAATTTTTATCTCGCATATTCGCCGATAATTTGTGATGTTTTATTTCGTTATTTATAATTTTTACGACGTTAAATATTTTCGTTTGATCTACGTTTTGATCTCCTTGGAATTTCTTAATGGCATCTTTAAAATGACCTTTTCTAGTATACGTATATTTATTAGATAAATTCGCTCTATCTACGTCTTTAAAACTAGGGCAGAAATCTATAATATTCTGTTCGGTCTTGCATACTGAACAATACGTCCCATCCTCGTCTCTTATAAAGTTCGTATTTCCACACTCGCAGTAGATGGGCTGAGTCTTTAATAACGTTAAATCTATATCTATATATTTCGACGCAATCAGTAAATAGTCTCGTTTTATTTTTTGCCTTTTGTCTGAATCGTTTTTATAACTGAGAGACTTTTTATAACCGCTGTTTTTCCACCGATCGAAAATTTCGCAAGTTTGCCAAATGAAACAAAATTGTTGATGACTCGATAAACTGTTTAGAATTTTTAAATTTAAATTAGCGATATCTATGGTAGCATCGATCTCCATCATTTAAAGAGCGCGATAATTCAATTAACAACTTTTTTATAACGTTAAACGATAAAGTCTTCGCCAGAATCGTTTGGCTCGTAAAGTTTAAACGTTGACTCTTTTATATTATAGCACGAAAAAAAGAGCGATATATAGATGAACTATAGATGACTTATAGATAACTGATAGATAACCTATAGATAACTGATAGATGAACTATAGATGAACTATAGATGAACTATAGATGAACTATAGATAACTTATAGATAACTTATAGATGACTTATAGATAACTGATAGATGAACTATAGATAACTGATAGATGAACTATAGATAACTGATAGATGACTGATAGATGACTTATAGATAACTATAGATGAACTATAGATGAACTATAGATGACTTATAGATAACTGATAGATAACTGATAGATGAACTATAGATGAACTATAGATAACTGATAGATGACTTATAGATGACTTATAGATGAACTATAGATGAACTATAGATAACTGATAGATGAACTATAGATGAACTATAGATAACTGATAGATGAACTATAGATGAACTATAGATAACTGATAGATGACTTATAGATGACTTATAGATGAACTATAGATGACTTATAGATGAACTATAGATGAACTATAGATGAACTGATACTCGGTTTTTATTTTCAAAAGGCATCGTTATACGCTATAGGATGCGCCGAAATATAGTATTTATATCGTCGTAACCTCTGTGGTCTGAATAAAATGTATAACAGGTCATAAAAGCTTTTTCGGTCGTTTTTTTTTTTTTTTTTTTTTTTTTTTCGTGAAAAGTGGAGTTATACAACTCCATTTATTCTATATACTCAACACAAATACAATATTACAACACATTAGTAAATTATATATGTATATACATATGTACAAAAATAAAAATATATACAAAGTAAACACAAAGTATAAACAGTGATAGTGTCACAAAATTCGAAACCAAATCATAAATCGTGCAAAGTAAATAACATAAACAATAACATAAACAACTCAAATATATAGAAAGAGTCTTAAGTCATGGAAAATCATAGCAAAATAAATGACAAGCAATAAAGTATAAACAATAACTCAAATGATTACATACAAAATCACTAGTCCAAAAAAGGGTCAATAAACAACAATGGGAAAAAAAAAAAAAAAAAAAAAAAAAAAAAAAAATCCAAGATTTAGAAACCAAATCACAAGTCATGCAAATTCAATACATGTCAAATAATTATGTACAAACAATAAATCAAATAGTTAAATACGAAATCTCAAGTAAACAAAATAAATAAATGACAAAACAATGTATAAACAATAAATCAAAGATTTCGAAACCAAATCACAGATCATGCAAAATATACGACAAACATTATTGAATAAACAATCCAATATTTAGAAATAAATTCTGAAGTCATGAAAAAGACAAAAAATGAAATGACACATAATCGTGTACAAAACAATAAATCAAATATTTATAAACAAAATACTAAATCATGCAAAGGACAAAACGGTAAATTATAAACAATAAATCAAATATTTAGTCATGCAAAATAAATGTCAAATAATCTTGAACAAAAACAGGAAATCAAGAAATCAAATAATCAGAAACAAAATTTTAAATTACCTTCCTCCAAATAACACAGAACAGAATTTCTGGTATAAATGAAACAAAAAACATTAACGGGTAATCTCCGTTTTTCGAAATAAATAAATTTACGTAACTTACCTTTGTACACATTTAGAATATTCAAATTACAATCATCACTCCGGTCAGTATACATACATCTCGTTTTCCAGATTATTCCATGTAATTTACCAATGAGCATTAAATATAAATCGTCATCAAGACCTACTCCCAGAGTTCTAGAAAGATCCGACAAACAGAAAGTAGCATCTTTTTTATATTTCTTTATAAGATTTTCAACAAAAAACCAAGCATGGACATGTTTACTACAATTGATAAAAAGATGTTCGATCGTTTCGACATTAGTTTTACATAGAGGGCAGAGATCGTTATCGGTTATTCCCCATCGTTTAAGTTTGTCTTTAGTAGGAAGAATCCTGTGCTTCAATTGGAACCAAATATCCTTATCATGAACGTCAAGAAGGTTAGAACAATTTTTGAGCCAAATTTTTTTCCAATCGAGATGATTTACATTAAAGAAAAGATTCCATTTGTTAACGGCACTGGGAGCAATTAAATTTCTACTAATTAAAAAATTATAAATAATCTTAACATTTGCATTAATTAATTCTATAGTATCTTTATCATTAATGGTAACATTATTCAATGGATGGTTTGGGGGACCTTCTCTGGATTCTTCTATGTAATCTATTTTGACATTTCTGTTTAAACCCGCCATGATCCGGCCCGCAGTTACAGGCAAAATATTACATAAATCGGCAACCTTCTTAAAGGAAAACAGCTGGCCTTCTTGAACAATATCTTTTAAATAAACAATTCCCTGAGGTTTTAAAATTCTTGAATCTAAAACTTTTCCTTGATTACCAGTAATAATTGTGTTATTCCACAGAGGTAAGTTACCTGTTTCATTTATACACGAAAACACGTTATTAATATTGGCACCGGATTTGTTGAAATTAACAATTAATTCTTTATAATAAGGTTGGGCCGTGGGGACAATAGCTTTGGGACAATTAAGAACGTACCAGTCTAGTTTACTACTCCCACTGGCTTGGGTTATACAATAATCAAAGAAATATTTCCATTTACCGGAACTTTCACGATACTTACGCAAAACATTAATTTTTAAAGCCTGCAATTTACATTTAATGTCGACAACTCCAGTACCTCCATTATCAAGCGGCCCACATATAGTATTTCTTTTGATTTTATCCGGTTTCCCGTTCCAATAGAAGGACCATTTAAATCTTTCCATTTTCGAAATATATTCTTCTGGACAATGAAGGACTGGGCCGAAGTAGGAGAGCCCGGATCCGATAAAACTATTGATGACTATAGATTTCCCTTTTAAGGTAAGGTTTCTCATTTTCCATCTCTTCAAAATACTCTCCATTTTACTAATTCTAGGTTTCCAATTTATATCCGAATTGTCGTCATTTCCAAAATAAATTCCGAGTATTTTAAGGTGATCACTTACCCACGAAAACCCCCCCGGTTTATCTTTTCTATCCCTCCATTTGCCCAACCAAAGCCCCTGTGACTTCCCTACATTAATTTTAGACCCAGACCCCCCACTGTAAACGGTAAAAATATTGTCTAACACATCAAAATCGCTATCCTCAGTCAAAAAAATGGTTGTGTCATCAGCATGTTGAATTAATTTCAGAGTCTGATCACTATTAGGAAGAATTATACCTTTAAGATTGCTACTTCTTCTAATGAGACAGGCTAAACCTTCAGCACATATGGTATATAGGAGAGGGGATAAGGGACATCCCTGCCTGATTCCCCTAGTCACTCTGAAGGGTTCCGTAATAAAATTATTGACTATAATGCTACTACACGGATTACTATATAAAATTTGAACCCACTTAATAATACTTTCAGGAATTCCCATCTTTTTCATAATACCAAACATATAATCCCACTCTATCCTATCAAAAGCTTTTTCTTGGTCTATACTTAATAGGGCCCCTTGTTCATCTTCATTGTTAATATAATAAATACTATCCCTAATGGTCATTAAATTATCCTGTATATTTCTTCCCGCGACTCCACAGGATTGGTCATCACCAATAATATCGGGCATGATTTTCTTTAATCTATTTGTTATTACTTTGGAAATAATTTTGTAATCAACATTCAGAAGGCTAATGGGCCTCCAATTCTTTAGGTTATTTCTCTCCCCCCTAT
Source organism: Hippasteria phrygiana (assembly GCA_037893225.1). Classification (NCBI taxonomy): domain Eukaryota; kingdom Metazoa; phylum Echinodermata; class Asteroidea; order Valvatida; family Goniasteridae; genus Hippasteria; species Hippasteria phrygiana. Next base: position 98,046 of record JAZGUH010000883.1, on the reverse strand, counting down.
TTTCGGTCGTTTTTTTATAATCGGCATCTATTTGTTCTACGCAATTATAGTTCATTCCAGCGTATGTACAAAATTGTCTCCAATCTATACCTAATTCATCGGCTAGTTTCGTTAAAGTATTCATTATACCTCGTTTATCTTTACTTATTAAATAAGTCTGTGTCAACGGACCCATATATCCATATTTTACGTCGTCAGCGATATTTCTAGATCTAGTTTCGAAGAATTTCAGCTTGTAAGTATATAGAGTTAGTCCGGAGCTGATCAAGATCTTCTTGAGATCTTGTTTATAGTCTCTATCGAAACATGCTTTAAGATACCATAAATACGTTACCATTCTAACTTTGGTATAATGATCATATTTAGACGACTTGATGTACTCTAAGAATTCTACATTTATTCCCATAAAGATCGCGACCTTTTCCATATGTTGTATAACGGCTTTAGTCGCAATTTCGTCCAATAAGAAAAATATATTTTTTTCGTGGTCCGCTATAATTTTTGGCATTTTTATATTCTCGTCGTATAGTATACACTTGTTCGCTACGTCTACAAAAATATCGTAATATTCGTCCGTTACATTTAAATTAGTTGGTCTCGTTGCGCTACTAGTCTTTAAAGTACTCGCGTAGCTACGTTCGTAGAATGTATCGAAAGAGGTTACGTTACTTAAAGAACGATCTACACGATCCAAAGATGTCGCAAAAAATCCAGTATTGAAATCGCACGTAGTTGGCTTTCCGACGTTTAACCACTTGCACATGATTTATATATATAATTATTTTATTTTTTTTTCTCATTTTTATCGTAAAGGGGGTTTCCCTTTTGAAATCTGATGATTTTTGAATTTCTGGTGTATTCCTATACGACATATTTTTTTACTCGGTCGTACGCCCTACGAGCGTAGCTTCGCGAGTAGCTAGGCAGCCTGTATTCCTATATAACGATTTTTAAACGTTTGTTCGATAATGATCGTGCATCAGAGTATGAATTCCATCGTATAAGATATACCGTTTGTCGTCTCTAGGATTGAGTGATACCTTATTTTGAGTTAAAGAGTTCACGATATGTTTGTCGCTCCTCAACGTGTTCATATCGTGTCGATAAACTCTAGAGTTAAACAGGCAGTCTTTATAATCTTGATGAGTTATCGCGTTGGAAACGACGTACTTTTTGACTCCTTTTGATTTCTTAATGTTCTTCTTATCGTCCATGAAAATAGAGTACATTTTTGATCTGATGCAAACCACTTCTTTGATAGGTTTTCCACCGCATTCGTCCTTGAACTTGCCTATTATTTTCTTGTTTGAATCGTCGTATAAAAAGTGGTCTTTCTCGTAGTTGCTAAAATCGTACGAGTCTTTGTCTTTTTCCATGTCTTTGTATAAGTCTTCAGTTTCAATACGTAAGAGCAACGAGTCCGTATCGGTATAAATCAAATCGACTTTGTCTTCATATTTTACTTTTAGTTTATCGTAATAAAATTCGTACATTAAAAGCTTCGATAAGTCTAAAATACTCATACCGCAATAGACGGGTTTGTTTAAAACAACTCGGGTTTTATACATGTTTATCATTAATAGATTACAGCGTTCAAAAATTGTCCTACCGTTGTAATTGGGCTTAGCCACCAGACGACGAATTCTATCTTCTTCGTGGGCTCTACACAAGTGAGTATCCATTCGCTTTCTAACGTCTTCCATAGTTTTGCCAAATACCGAGTTGTTCATCAATTTAAAAAAGTCTTTTTCAAAATCGGATTTAGCTTCTTTTCTGAGTTGGGTATTTTTATCGATGTAAGATTTCATCCAAGGCGTTTGAGTAAACTTTAAAACCCTACGTACTTTAGTTAGTTCTAAACCGTGAGCGAGGTAAAATTTTAGATTTCTATAATGAAGTACGTAATTCTTTCTCGGTCCACCCGTCGCTACCAACTTAGTTTCGTTCGACGGTTTAGAGTCTGTTTTTTCCATCGAGTCTAGCTGATAAGGACTCATCGATTCTAAAGGTATGATTCGGTTTACGGGCGCTAAAGGATAACCGTTGTGTAAGTCGTGCAGTTCGGCTGGATAGTCTAAATCCACTTCAAGAATATAGCCCCAAAGAGAGTCGTCGGTTAGAGACGATATATATTCGGTGGTAAACAAACCTAATTTCTTTTCGTCGATCCACCTAAAGTCTGAGATCGGTAATGGTTGACTCATGGCCCATCCGTAGAGGTTGTTGGCGTCTAGATACGAAATATACGAGTTGGGTTTGCTCGGATCGTAATCTTTTAGGTATGAGTTGTTGGCCTCGGCGTAGCGAAGTGAGCCCACGCTAGATATTCCCCCTCTGGTTCCTTTCTCTACAAATAAATGCTGATCTATATTGGTCAAGAGTTCTAATTTGGCTTTAGAGTGTTTTAATAAAGCGTCCCAACTTAGGCCAGGTGATGTAAAATAATGGCACGGATCCAACTTATAATTTGCTATACAGATTTTTCTAAAATTCTCGAATACGCTGGATAGTAATAGTACATCGGTCAATACGTAGAGGTCGTGATATTCACCCAAGTTTTTGATGTCGAAGGTCCGCCATACTTTTTTAGCGTGTTCATAGTCAGAGTCGCTTATGTGTTTATCCGTTAGACCGCTGTAAAAAGATTCTTTCGGCGGTAGAGTAGTTTCGCTAAATCGTTCAAAGCTGTCCATGTACTCGTAGGGATATACACCCTTTTTAATTAAAAGGTCTCGTTTATCGAGGTCGATGGGTGGCGCTTCGTCGTCTTCGTCCAAAGGTGAAGACTCTGCCAAGTAACCGTCGTACAAAGGTGATAGGGGACTGTTAGACTCTGCCAAGTAGGTTATCAGTTTTCCGATTACGTTGTAATCGTTAACTTCGTCTTCGTCTTCATCCGGGTCTATCGTCGTCTTCGTCGCTTTACCCCGCGGCTCCGGGTCTATCGTCGACTTCGTCGCATAGTCCACGGTCGCTTTATCGATATACTTAAACGCGTCTATCGGACAAGCGGCTACCAATCGTTCCAACGACGTGGATAAGAAATTAAATGAATCTAAAAATCTGAGTTGACCTATTGAAAATGAAATATATTTTTCGGACGTTTTAGCTATACACTTTAGTTTTCCGTCGGTTTCCGAAATACTCTGCATAATCAAATGGGCGTCGTAATTTTCTAAGTTGTGAAAGATGACCGGTATTGTCGTTTTGTTAGGTACGATTCGCAATTTTAAGTTACAGCACATGTGCGCGGCTCCTCTATACTTACCGGTGATGTGACAATGGTCTCTTACTTTTCTAAACGCGCAAATCTTTTTGACGCATCTATAGCAGAATTTTGTCGGATATTTCCCTTCGAGCTCGTCCTCCTTTTAAAACTTGTTTTCTATAGCGGATATATAGTCCGCTTTAATATACCGACCTTTTTCCCCCGTTGGTTCGTTCAACTCGATGTGTTTATCCGCGATTATTTCTAATAGTTCTTCGTTAGTTTTTTTACCGAGATGATCTAAATTTATATCTATCGGATGCGTACATTCGCAAGTGTTGGTTTTGTATTGAAGGGGGTACTCGCAAATCCAGCAATTTTTAGCGTCGTTATGAGCTAACTCGTCTTCGGTCGTAAAAATCATGGGTTTAGGATTTGAGAATATTTCGTTGATTTTGTCTTTTTCGGCTAGTAAACGATTTAAGAAATGTGATGTCGCGTTCGCTCCTCTATAAATTTGAGGATCGCCTAAGACTCGTCCGTCGGGCCCGATTATGATATATGCATAACCGCAAGCTTTATGTTCGTGAGTCTTTTTAGTGCGCGCGTCTTCGTCCGTTGGTTCTACTGGTACTAAGATACTTTCAAAGTCGGCGTATATAGTAAAAGGCGCCGGTTGTTTATTTTTAAAGTTTTTGAATTTTAGAACGTTGTTGGTTGAGTCGGGTAATACAGCTAAAGCCGGGGTTTGGCTAACGCCCCTACAATCTATCTCGTGTCTGTCTAAAATATCTTGTCTACTAAAATGTTGTAGGCATCTCATACAAAAATAGATGTGGTGGCCGTGTTTAGTTTCTTTAGACAACAAACGGTCGAGGTTTTTTATCCAACAATAATGATTATTATCTCCTTGAGAAAACAGCAGTAGATTGATGACCGGTTTTCGTTGAGTAGTTATTCTCAGCGGGAAAATTTTATTTTCGTAACCAAAAACGTTAATGGCGAGACCGTTCTGTTTTTCGATCTTGTCAATATCCGTGATGGGGGTTGGAAACGCTACGTTCTTAAAATCTAATCCATCATCTTCTTCGTAGATCGTGGTTCTACAGTAATTAATTTTATAGTTGGGGTTGTTTTTAATCGATTCTTTGACCGAGGGCTTAAATTTTGATAGGGCGGCTCTCAACGCCCATCTGATACATCGTTGGTCTTTATTTTTAACGTTTACAACTGCGAGTTTAAGGGCTATGTGAGGGGGTAGTGGAATGTAGGAACTGCCTCTTATCGGCCGATATCTAGAAACGTTGATGTATAGCGCTTTTAAATCGTAAACGACCCAACCGCTTCCGTTTGTTTGAAATGTTTCTATTTTTTCGATTATGAACTCTATCTGTTCTCGTACTTGGTTTTCTATTCCGTCTTCGTTTAATACGGTCGATTGAAACCCAAAAAACATGCTCGCGTCTTCGACAAAAGTATCGTTCGCAAGATTATATTTTCTCAACGCCGCTTTTAATGCGAGTTGAAATTTAAAGCTTCTAAATTCGTTTAGTGCGCCTTTCAATGTTTCTACAATTTTTTGCTCGTTTTCATTAAAAAATGCTAGAGGATCTACGAGAATTCTGTCGATATTCATCTCGTAATTACGTAAATAATTTCTGAATGGTCTCGGAGCTGTTTCGTTAAAAATCAAGGGGACGAGTTCTTCGTCGGGTTTTTTATAGTATCGTCGTATGGCGGATTCTAAATCTTTTTTAATGTGCTGACCCCTTCTTCCGGTAGGATCGCCCAGCGGAATATGCTTATCCGCGATTAAATGTTCTAACGATTCTTTAGACTTAGATCGTAAATTTTTATACATCCCCTCGTTCTTTTTTATGGCCGATAGAAAGTCTCGTCTGATATATACGCCATCGCGTCCGGTTGGTGGGCCCAACGTAATGGTGTATTTGTCGATGTATTTTTTCAAGCAGTATTTTGGCCAACGTGTGTAGCCTATCGCTGGTATCATTCTGTTTTCCATCTTTATAATAGATGTTTATTTTATTTATTTTTTTAAATATTTAATTTTTTTTGATAGCTAAAATAGAGAGAGAGGTTTGGGGGTTTTTGGGTTTTTTTTTTTGCACGAGAATTTTAAGATGATGATGATACAGGTGGGGCTGTAGGAAAAATAGTTCGATTTTATCGATTTTTACAAAAATTTGCTGTGGGTATATACAACGAAATTTGTTAAAAATCAGAAGAGTCTTAGAACGCTATATTTTTCCAATTTTTTTTAAATTTTTATAAAAATTTGGTGTGGGTAGATACAGCGAAATTTGAGAGAAATCGAGAGAGAGAGAGGGAGAGAGAGAGAAATTTGAGGTTTTGAGATTTTAGGGTTTTTTTTCTTCAAATTTTTATAGAAATTTGGTGTGGGTATATACAGCAATTTTGAAAGTGATCCGATATCGGCCCTTCTATACTACTGAAGTTAAATACACATACTGAATGGTGTTGATACCAACCTAGCTTGACTCATAGTTTCACGCCCACCTCGGTGTCTCTGTTGTCACACCTCTCTTGAATACGAAGCCCACATATAGTCAGTCTCATTGGTGTGTAGTCCAGGCTATATCGCTTCAGGTTCCAAAGGGCCAGAAATGCGTCTCCTGGAACCAGCGAGTAGAGACAGATAAAGATGAGCAGGAGGGAAATACATGGAATTGTATGTGTTACGTTTCGTAAGTTTCTCCCCAGATCACCCTCGTCACTTCTCGACGGTAGAAGTTTTAAGCTTCCTTTGAAATATCCAGCAAGTCCCCGTGGCGTATTGGATCAGCGCGTTGGACTTCTAATTCAAAGGTTCCGGGTTCGAGTCCCGGCGGGGATGAACTTTTGTGTGTGTCCGAACTATTTTCTGTTGAATATTTTGTCCCGATTTTCCTTCATCATTTGATGTTTGTTCAGGAACTCTCCCATCTCTTTGTCACGACCTAAAGTTCCGAGTGACCACCAATACGAGTAGGATAATACACGAGGAGCGCGCCGTTCGTGGGTGAGGATGGCCCGAGGGCGCAGCCCGAGGGCCATTCGTCACCCACGAACGGCGTGCTACCGAGTGTATTAACCGTCTTAACACCCTCCAAGAATGTTTCATTATTGTATAAACGAATGTCGTGTTTTTGTAAAATCAAGAAAGCCAGTAAAGGAATGTTGACAATACATTGGTATGTTGGTCACGTAATCTCTTTTATCCTATGCACTCCAAGTAGTTTGAACGATATCAATAGGGGAATTCAAATGGCAAACGTTTCATTTGACACCAAGGTGGGAACATGGCGAGTTCGGACAGGGACTGCAGTATTTTTCTAACGCAAAACACATTCATTTATTCATTCGTGTCATGAGTACATTTTTGGGCAATGTGTAAATGGAAAATTATACTGTAAACCCTAATCAATTGTCATATATTTGTCCAATGCTGTATTTGTTTGGGAGTAAAATAAAAATGAAAATAAGTTGTAAAATTCGCACTTTGCCTTATATCTCCTACTGGGGTTGAGTGCAACACGCCATTCGTAAAATGCAGAATGGCGCGTCGCGCTCCATTCGTGCAAAATAATGGAGAGGGAAAACAATAGTGTGACGTCACAGGAGGGTGTTAACAATAATTATATCAGGCAAAAGATGACATGACTTATTACTAAACAGCATAAAATTAGTTTTCTTTAGATTAATAGTCAGCTTATTTGCATTGATCCATTTTGAAACTTTTTCAAGTTCACCATTAACTATGTCAAAAAGTATATTGACATCGCTATGACTACAAAATATATTACTGTCATCCGCAAACAGGATGAAAGAGAGTAAGTCAGAAGATTTATCAAAATCGTTGATATATATAGAAAATAAGAGGGGCCCCAAAATGGACCCTTGGGGTACTCCATGGGATATTTTACAAAAGGAGGACTGAATACCATTTATGCATACACATTGTTTACGATTTAAAAGGTAACTCCTGAACCACTCCAAGGCAATTCCTCTGATACCGTAGTAATCAAGTTTGGACAGAAGTATATCATGATTGACTGTATCAAAGGCCTTGGAGAGGTCCAGGAATACACCGATTGTAGCAGATGAAGTATCCAAGTCATTAGTTATCTTATCAAGTAGTTTAATAATAACATGTGAAGTTGAATGTTTCTCTCTAAACCCATATTGATTGTCTGAGATTACGTTGTTTGTATTTAAGAAATGTAGTGTACGTTTATAGACAATACGTTCCATAACTTTTGAGAACAAAGTATGAACAGAAATCGGTCTATAATTATTAACAAGGGTAACACTACCACTCTTAAAAATAGGGGTGATCCTAGCAATTTTCATGCCTTCTGGCACTACACCCGTGGAAATTGAGAGATTTATAATGTAAGTTAGGGGCTTGGAGATGGCCTGGATCACTCTCTTGATCAATGAGCAACTAATTAAACCAACCCCTGCACTCTTCTTATTTGGCAGATTACGCACTACATCAATAATTTCTTCTTCTGTTACAGGGGAGAAAAAAAATAGAATTAGGATTTGGATTTGTTAAATATTCAGAAAAATTTTGGTCATTAGATGATATTTTATCACAGAGATTCTTACCAATATTTGTAAAATAATTATTAAAATAATTAACGATATGTTGAGGGTTATCCATAGGACCACCTTCAGTTTCAATTGCACTTATTTTAGATTGTGGGCTACTATAAAGTACACTGTTAATTATTTTCCATGTATTTTCAATATTGCCTTTTTCTTTGTTTAACTGATTAGCATAATAATTACGTTTAGAATTACGAAGAACATTGGTCAGTACATTTTTGTAACGTATATAATTGGAGCGATTTGAGTCTGTAGGATTGGATTTAAACTTGTTGTAAAGCTTGTTTTTATGATTAATGGATTTACATAAACTGACGGTGACCCAAGGGGATTTAGGAGTTAATTTTCGAGACGATTTACTGAGTTTTAGGGGAATGTGCTTTTCAAGGTTTATATTAAAGATATCCATAAAATTATCAAATGCATAGTTTGTATCCTGCACATTAAGGACAGAAGCCCAATCACAAGAGTTAAATTTTTGTTTTAAATTGGAATGTTTTCATCTGAATAATCACGTGTATAGATATGATGGGGTTTGGGACGACTTATAGTAAAAGGAAAAGAGGCAAATATGGGGAAATGATCTGATATGTCTGTCACAAGAATGCCAGATTTTGGTAAAGGTAAGATATTTGTAAAAATATTGTCAATTAAAGTGGCAGATGTGTTTGTGACCCTGGTAGGTTTACTGATAAGAGGTATGCAGGAAGAGGAATAAACTATATCCAAAAATTCCTGTGGCTGGCTAGTACGGTCAGATGTTATTGTCACCACTCCAGAATTTAGCTAAGTATTAAAACTTGGAATGGTAACCCCGGATCCTATATGACACACCAACAGACAAAATAAAGGACAGGAAGGACACAATCTAATGTTTTCAATTATATTAAACAAACTTCTGCATTGCTTCCTCTAAGTAATGTAACACATATTTCACGATTCCATTTTTTTTTACTAATTAAACACTTAAACTTAAAAGTAATATTCTTATGTACATTTCAAATCTTCAAATTATTTTATCGAATTATTATGAAATACTTCACCTTCAAATTTCAATAAAATGTGCACAGTAGTTTTGACAAGTGCTGTCCGTTACATGTAGTAATACATAATATCACGGTTTTGCCCTACCGTAACTTTATCGATACTTTTAATATTCTACAAACTGTTTGTTCGCATATGCGGGGTTGTACTGTGCGATGAGTTGCACGAGAGGTTGCAGGACTACCGGTACTGTGTATAGGCCTATACCGCAGGAGAACCACGCTCCAAGTGAGTGCTTTAATATTGTGGTCGTCTTCGTCTAGTCAACGGTAGACTCTTCTCCAGTCGGTGCTGAGGTCACCAGACGCATCATTCACAAAACGGGCCATGTAAAGTAAATAGAATATTCCAGAAACCTTTCCAGTTTTCTCAAACTACAAGATATACAATCTATTATGTTTCCAAAACCATTAAACTCTGTATTCAAAATCCTCAACCATAATATTCAAAATTTCGCTAATACGTCATAACTTCTAAGATTCTGTCAAATCGACATCCAAATAATCTTAATCATCAATCATTAACTTAATACAATCTGTGAAATTCAGAAGAGTATCTTACGAAACACTTACGGTAATTTAGCTGCTGGTATCTATCTCAGGGGAGGCGGACTGTTGCCGGCAGATGTCAAGATGACCCGGGGACCGCAGTTTGACGTGGAATTTGGTCTGGATTTACCAAATTCTACGGAATCAAAACTATGATTTCCGTTTACCATAGGGATCAATTGATCCACTTAAAAGCTAAATCTGCTGTCATCAGATTTCTGACGCTGAGGTTAGTTCAAACCTGTCTCTGAATTAACTGTCGCTCTCCCACTAGATCTTCACTCAGACATGTCTACCCGTCTTCTACCTCTCTCTCAACAAAAATACTTTCACTCCATCACACCAAGAACAAAAAGCCCTAAACGCCGGTTCCGATTTAACACAATACAATCTATTATTTACTCGGGGTGGTTTTGTTTAACAATTACATTGGGCTTTCTATAACAGTAATCAAGTTCAAATTAAAGTCACCAGTTATTAATGTGGGCTTATTTTCATTAATTACGTGTTGGAACAATAATTGGGAACCGTTAAGAAAATTTTCAAAGTTAGCATCAGGTGGTTTATATATAACCCCAATAATAATATTCTTATGATTACACGGAGTAATAATTTCGGCAAAGATACATTCAAGAAAATGATCACCTATGGCATTTAGGTCTGGCCTTAGAATATATTGAAGATTAGTAGATATATATATAAGGCAACACCACCACCAACTCTACCTTCTCTGTTCTTAGTTAATAGTGTATACCCAGGTATGTTCAATTCATTCATACATGAATTTGCATTTAACCAAGTCTCACTTAAGCCAATAACAGAAAAGTTATGATTTAAAGAGTTGAGAAGAATTTTTAAATGATCAATATTTTTAGTTAAACTTCTTATATTTAAATGCAAAAGTGAGAAATTTTCTATAGGGTCACCGTTAAAAAGTCCCTAAATTTATCATATGAATAGTAGCTTGAGTTACTAGTATAGGTTGGGGGTTGTCAAGCTCCTCAATAATTGGCAGTCCACGAGAATTTATGTTCAGGTCTAATAAGATTTTAAAAGTAAGAGGCACATTCACACATGAATTTAAGTCAAAGATTACCTCTTCAAATTCCTTAGAATCTAGACCATTAAATGGGAAGGTAGTTACAAGACACTGTGGGCAAAACCAAGTTTCATCGCTATTAACTAGGGTATAGAAGTCAATAAGATCAAGGTTAGTACATTTAAGATGGATCCATAATTTACAGCAGTCAAATATAATTCCATTTTGATTATTTCCCACGGGGTTACTACAGACACTACATGGAAATTTAACAGGCATACATGTACATGAAATATAAAAAAATAGACCAAACAAAAACAAACAAATAGATACACACAAAAATGTTAACGGGCCTAGTAATATTCAGCATTCATGTAGGTAAAAGATAGATACATGTAAATGCACCAAATCAGATAAATCCGAGTCAGTCCTGGGAGGGCCGAGGAGGAATGTACCTCTGGCCATTGATGAACAGCTGTCCGTTACGAAAAACGGGTTTCTTACCAGCCTGATACGCCTTGTGCATGACTTCTTGCTGCTGGTAAATCTTGAATCATGTAGATGCCACAGCTAGCCAAAGTTGCCCGAGTCCGAAATAGCAATGCCTGACGCTCTGGCCGATATATGAATTTAACTAGAATATTTCGCGGCTTGCCATTTGATGACCTGGAAGCAACTCCGGAGCGGTGGGCGTTCTCTATCTCGCGGGCTCAAGGTTACATTTCTCAGACAGGATTTCTTAAATTTTGTTGTACGGATACTCAGGAGATTCATTTGGCAGTTCAGGGATCCCTCCAAACCTGAGGATATAACTTCTGGAGTAGCGTTCTAGATTGAGAGTTGAAACCTCAAGTTGGGCGACTGTTTTCTCGGCTTCATTAAGTTGGGTTGTCATCTCTGCCAATTTAGTTTGTAGATCTTTGTTTTTCATCTGAACTTCTTCAATGGCCCCTGAGGTATGGATTACCGATTTTTCCATCTCCATTTGCCGGGATTCTACGGCGTCCATTCTTCGTAGAAGGGATTCCTGGTTTGAAATTACAAGGTCAAATGTTTCTTGAATCCTAGTTATTAATTCTCGGAGCTCCTTTTGCAGAACGACTAATAGGCCTAGTGGGCTTTCCGGCATTGACAAGGCTGGTGTTCCTTGTGAGCATTGTGAATGCACTTCATGTGTACAAGCTGACTCACGCGTACTGCTGGTTGATTCAAGTGTACCGGTTGATTCGGCCGAAACAGGCTGTTTTCTGTCTTTTCTAGGTGGCTGCCCGGGTGTAATGACGTCACCGCCTAGGTAAAAACGTAAACATGGCGGCGAAGTCGAATTTGACGGCGAGTAAATGTACAAATTGTGACATAAATTGGAAAGCAAAGAGTGTATTTTCCTGACATTAACAACAGTCGGGGACTAGACTTTGCGCGGCAGTTTCGTGCATGCGCACAACCCTTAACTGTGCACCTCGCGGTTGTAGTTTTAATTATGCATGTCGTCGCGCGAATGTGATTTGCATGCACACTACCAGCTTGGGCCAATTTCACGAAGCTACTTAGTTGATACAGGTTACCAGCCAAAAGGGCATGGGATTTCCGCGCGACGTCGTTATGCATAATTCATGACAGACCTATAGCCAGCCGCCGGGTGCCCAGACTTCTCTCGATCAAACAAGATGCGGCTTCCATGTAAAGACGTTTTGGAAGGTTTTGGAGCATTTGTCATTTTTGAAGACCTCACGGCCGGACGAATTCAGCATTTAGTAAGCATTGTTATATATGGTATTGCAAACATCTCAGGAATACAATGATGTATATATGAGTGTTCAGTGATAAGAATGTGGGGAGATATTTGAAATCAAAGTCGACCAGTTGTAAAACTCAGCGTGTAGGGGTGCCGCTGGAGTAGGGCTGTAATGGAGACAGTAAAAAGCCAGAAGTTAAAAAAGGAACCATTTACAGCCCTATTTGTAGGGCTAACCTGTGAGATACCGAACTGGCTTATTAACCCTGTTCACGTGACTAATGCCGGCGCCCAGGGAAGCGCGCGTAATATGCGTTCCGATCTAGTTATTGTATTCTTCTGATATCTATGATCCTCAAACGTGAAAACAAAGGAATGTCCACACACGGTATGTAAGGTTTGTATGGGTGTGAATAGGTTATCCATTGCGTTTCAGGACTTTGGACAATAGGAGATTAGTGAGACCTATAAAACTGAGGACCTGAGCCCAAGTCCTCGGCAGTGTTCATGTACAAACCTTATGGGGATGAACTTTCGTGTGTGTGTGTGTGTGTGTGTGTGTGAGTTTGTATATGCCGGAAATCGTGGACCTAGGACAAAATAATTCGAGCGTAGACAAAGGGGTCCACGTTTGACCTAACGTCCACGATTGAAAATCGTGTACAAAACCAATGGGAGGCCTTCCGAAAAAGTTAGAGTATAAACAAAAGAGGAACAATGGGAGGTCCACGATTGCACCCGTTTACATGACTGTGTGTGTGGGTGTACGCGTCAATGGTGCAGAGTGAGCTCGTTTATGTGACTGGGAAGCCACGCTTCGAGGACGCGTTGCAAATCGAGGTCGTCCTCGATTTGCAATAACGTTAAAAATGGACACTTCATACAAAGTAATGACGACTAGTGAAATATTTCGCTTTTTAAAGGCAGTCCTCGGTGTACGGGAGTGACACGCGGAGTGTGACTTTACACGCCCTCATTTTACCCCGGAGAATCGCTTCAGATGTGGCCGGTAATGTAAAGAGCGCCCTCTCTAGTTCTTCGTGAGGGAGGCGAGGATGCGCGCTTAATTAAAGTTTATCAAATGAATTCAAGCGGAACGCGTCCTCTATCTCTTTCGCGTTCCTCCATGCTCTTCGTGAACACGCATCTTGAATTTTGGTGAGTACATATCCTGCAAGCTTTCATTTTATTACTGATTAATTGTGTGTGGAAAATCGCCCTAAAAGTGTTAAAATGGCGATGTTCTGAGAAATGTATGCTCTCAAATGAAATAACGTTAACGCCCACAGAAATGATGGTGTTACATAAAAGTGCATAAATCCGTCCACCACCTAAAACCTCGTGCACAAAGTCTATAAGCATGGAGGTATTTCCTACCTCCATAGTCCATGCTATAAGCCATGACCGAAAAAGTCGCATATTAGTTGGCACGAAAAATGTGTAAATGTTGCCCTCCTAAATTGGTGTTTATTCTTCACATGTTCAATTTTGGGTAGTTGTCATAAGCCAACTTAAAAAAAAGGGAAAATAAGTGGTGGCTGGCTGCGGCTGTGGAACTCTTTCCACTCCTGCTTTCAATTTTTAATACTAGGCCTACATGTAGAAGTAATACGTATGCTTTGTATGATTGATTATTTTCAGTCTGTCCATGTGTTCCTACATGCCACTGATGGAAGTTGGGTTAACAACATGGAATGCAGGGATCAAGACACAAAATTAGGCCGTAAAGTAAGTACTCCAGCAGAAATGGGGTTTGGGCACCAGGCATGATGATTTTGGGTCATCTCGTACCCGAGTTAACTCGCACCCGAGTCAACTGGTACTCCCTCCTTTTGAATGGAGTATGAATGGACAGTTCCAACAAAATGTTTTAATTTTACCATCAAAATGTCTACAATAAATGGTAGTTACGCCAAAAGAGATGACTTGGGTGTAAATTTTGGGGTACAAGTTGACTCGGGTATGAGTTAACCCGCGTATGAGTTGACCCATACCCCAGGCATAGCTCCACCCAGTGCCTGTGTGCCCCTCTCCACCCCCAACAAGCCCTAAGTCACTCATAATTGACCCCCCCCCCATCCCCTTATCCCCAATCCACTCCACCCCCCCCCCCCCATCCACCCCCCCCCCCCCATCCCCCCCCCCCCCATCCCCCCCCCCCCCCCCCCCATCCACCCCAACCACCCCAACCGCAGACAAAATAGAATAGCACGCATCCAATCCACAAACATAATTTTTTTAAAGAATACCATTATTTGAATGTTATCGATAATATAACAGATATGACAATGGTCATAAATGGGTCAGTCCACAGGGTTGGGACATGGTGTGTGATATGACCATATCATTAACCCTAACAGTCCTGAATCCTCCAATTTCAATAGGATTTTCCACAACACACTTTGGGTGTTAGGGTTAAAACTATCATTACATTTAATTCAGTTATTTCATGTAACATCCATCTTTGGGTGTCGGGTTATTTGAGAGTTTTCGATCATGTAAGTTATATGTTAACAACAAATGATTAAAAATGTGTTATTTAAATGTAAAAACATAACAAAGGAATTGTTGGACACAGTGTGCACGTTACGTCTATTTTACATTGTAAAATAGACATAACGTGCACACTGTGTCCAACAATTCCTTTGTTATGTGTTTTAACACTTTAATAAATTAATATGGGAAATTGATTACGTACACTAATTAAATGACACACTTTGCAACACTAAAACACCTCTTTTAATGTAGTCAGTGTCCACATGTTGCAGAGATAGCAAGAGTTTGAAGAATCTGTGCAGACGTAACATGGACACCATGATAGACCATGACCATACACGTATTTCTGCTGTTGTGCTGCATTTTGATATTGAATACCATAACAAATGTTTTTAGTGTTGCAGTTTGTGTATTTCTAGAAGTGTTTAAAATCTTACAACAGGAAATTTGCATTTTTCAGGTCCCACCATGTCAGTACTAAAGGTTATGTAGAGACTGGCTTCATTATTCATCAGAAAATTGGTCAAACTGGTTACATGTATGTCCAACTTACACATTTTGTATCATATTTTGGGTAAAATATAATTTGCATGATTTTAAACTTTCTCAAATATTGCCCATCCAAAGACTGATGTCAACCTCGTGGATTGACCCAAATATATGTATTCATTTTTTGTCTTTATTGTTAGCTGGCGCTACCATCATGTGACCCACAGTGCAGTAGTTCTGCTCCTTTGAGGTGTGTCTGCCCCAAGACCAGCTGCAGGGATGACGGTGGCCAGCCAGCCGCGGCATGTCGTACTTGCCTCACTGACGAGTCACACAGGTCACCTGACGAAGTACAACCTACTGAGGACTGTGGTGTGACAGTCATGCAGACAAGTAATGTGGGTGGTCAAAGAAAATGGGACAAGAAACACTTTTGTTTTTACTGTGATGAACCTCAGTCCAAGTTGCCCCGTCATCTCCAGTCTGGTCATAAGGAAGAAAGAGAAGTTGTAGAGATTGCCTCTGAGACCGACCGTAGTGCACGGAAAAATCTTCTGTTGAAAATACGCAATGTTGGTAATCACAGGCACAACTGCCAAGTCCTTCGACAGGGTGAGGGTGTTCTCATTGTAGGATATAGGCCCAATCATAAAGCAGATCCACATGCCTATGGACCGTGCATATATTGTTTTTGCTATTATGTACGTAGCGATCTTTGGAGACACCAGTGCCCACTGAAGCCTGCCCTCCCTGCACAGAATAATAAAAACAGTAGGACAAATCGTGTGCGCGGACGTGTAGCTCACAAGAGTGATTTATTGAAACCTCCCCTTTGCTGGAGTCTCTTTCAAGTTGAACCAGGTTCTAAGTCCAATGAAGAGAGATGATGTGGCTCTTGTAGTCCGGAACGATCCACTGATTATCAAAGTGGCCAAACGTGAATACCTGAAACTTGGCCACGACATAGGTCAACATGGCTACATCCGAAACAAAGCCAGGGAATTGGGTCGTCTTGTCATCCAATTGCGAAAAAACACCAACCAACCAAATGCAACACTTGAGCATTTGTGCATCCCCACCGCCTCAACGACATAGTCACTGCCGTTCGTGATATAGCAGGATTCAGTGAAGTCAACCAGTTGTATCATGTTCCATCTCTAGCACTGAAGATTGGACATTCCATCAAGAAGTGTGCCCTGATAGTCAAAGGAGATGCTCTAGAGTGTGGTCTAAATCAGAAAGCCGAACAAGCCGAACAGTTTCTGCAATTGTGTGAAATGAAATGGCAAGAAAGTATTTCCACCCACGCGCACAGAACACTTCACCAAGGAAAGCGTAACAAACCTGTCATTCTCCCAACAAATGCTGATGTGGTCAAAATGTCGTCGTTCATCCATGACGTTGGTGACAGAGAATTCCAAAGCCTTAAAGCTGCCCGGGGGAAACGAATAAGAGCACCTTGGAAGAAATTGAATGAGGTCACACTTTGCCACCTCATTATGTTCAACCGCAGAAGGCAGGGGGAGGTTTCCAAGATGACGGTGGAGGATTTCACCAAGCACAGTGCAGCTGTTGTCAATAGGGACTGTGTGCTCACTGATATAGAAAGGCATCTATGCAAAATGTTCAAAGTTGTTGAAATTGTCGGTAAGAGGGGAAGAACTGTTCCGGTACTTCTGAGCACTGAGGCGATGACCTGGTTGAATGCATTGGTTGCCAAGAGAATTGAAGCGGGAGTAGCACAGGATAATCGTTACTTGTTTGCACGGTGTTGTTATGGGGGCCCGGGCCATATACGAGGAAGTGACTGTCTCCGAGCATATGCAACTGAAGCAGGCCTTGAGAATGCCGACAGCATCCGCTCTACAAAACTTCGGAAACATGTAGCGACCGCATCACAGATTCTTGCCTTGAAGGAACATCAGCTGGAAACACTTGCAGATTTCATGGGTCATGATTTGCGGGTCCATCGTGAATACTACCAGTTGCCAGATACTGTCCAGAGGGTCACCCAACTGTCACGACTGTTCCTGAGCTTGGAGAGGGGCAACTTGGCATCCCAGCATGGCAAATCACTGCAAGAGTTACATGTGACTGGAGGTAAATATCTCACCGTTTATGAACCTCCCCCCGTGCCCCTCTAACCCCTGCCCTAATGCCTGCCTGCCTCCCTCCACCCCTTCCCCCTATATTCCCCCCTTCCCCCTATATTCCCCCCCCCCCTCCCGAATGAAATGGAAAACTTGGCCTCAAAAAATGCATTGATCATTTCTTTGTATATTGGCAGAAGGCTTCACGACTGATGAGGACAGCAGCGATTCCTCCGACTACTCAGATTCGAATGATGATTCCAGTGCAAGAGGTAAGTTGTGTCTGTGTCTGTCTGTCTGTCTGTCTGTCTGTCTGATGGAACAAGGTACCTGCGCCAAAAATTGATGTTTTACAGTAGTTTAATTCTCAAGTTTTCTGTGTTATAGGACTGGGTGTAACCAGTGTCCCATCCACTAGTGAGGCACCTTCAATATCTGCACGAATGAAGCTGCGTCGCAGGACTGCACGAGAGAAGAGAGACGTGGCATCCCGGCCTGACAAATCACTGCAAGAGTTACCCGTGACTAGAGGTAAATACTGTCTAGCTGGCAGACACTCTCCCTCCCCTATCCCACCTTTTCTCCCCCCGACCCTCCTCTCCGACCTTCCCTCCAACCCCTGCCCTAACTGCCTCCAACCCTTCCCCATTCTGTCCCCTCCCCTTCTATACTCCCTATCCTATCCTATCCTATCCCCCCCCCCCCCATGAAATTGCAAACTTGCCCTCAAAATGCATTGATCCTTTTTTATATTTGTAGAAGGCTTCAAGACTGAGGACTGCAGCGATACCTCTGACTACTGCGACTCGAATGATGATTCCAGTGATAGAAGTAAGTTGTTTTTGTCTGTCTGTTTGGCTGTCTTCGTCTGTCTTTCTGTCTCCATTTGTCAGTCTGGCTGTCTGTCTGTATAAGGTGGCTGCGCCAACAGTGAAGGATTAAGTGCCTTAATTATCATGTTTTCTGTGCGTTATAGGACCGTGTGATACCAGTGTCCCATCCAGTAGTCGGCCACCTCCAATATCTGGACGAGTGAAGCCGCGTCCCTGGACTGCACGGGAGAAGAGAGACGTCACGGAGGGCTTACAGAGATTCTTCTTGATGAGGACACTTCCTGGCAAATTTGACATTGAAGCAAGCTGTCCTGTGGCACTTCAGACTCGAACGTGGAGGAACATTAAAGACTTTTGCAGGAACACAATGAAGCTCAATGGCCGTTCTAGTGAACGTTAAGGCTATTCTTGGCCTTGTGAACGGACACTCAAAAAGTTTGTCGGAGCAGAATTAGTGCTCAGTTGCTCAATACAGGCAACCACTTAAGAAATGCAAAGTGTGCACCACATAGCTAAGGATGCTCACTGATTTCAGAAGATATTACGAAACTGAAAGCCATCAGACATGTATCATATTGAGGCCATCTTGTGCGCTGGCTGGGAGGCAATTAATAGTCTCGTGCCTATTTGGATTAGGAGAACAATGACCATCAGTTGAGCGCGATAATCTGTTGAAATAAGTTATTAAAATAGGACATGAAGTACCTTTCGTACAGAAAGACAATATCGGGAATCAAATGATAAGACATGATGTCATACGCCTAAAGGGCCTCTATTTTTCACAAACATGCCATTTTTTGTATGGTGTCCTCAATTTGATAGACAACACTCGCATGATAGAAATGGCCTCTATTTGATAGAATACTAAGTATGTCCTCAATGTGCATTGGTGCACATGTATGGGTGAGTTTGTATATGCCGGCAATCGTGGACCTAGGACAAAAGAATTCGGGCGCAGACAAAGGGGTCCACGTTTGACCTAACGTCCACGATTGGAAATCGTGTACAAAACCAATGGGAGGCCTTCCGAAAAAGTTAGAGTATAAACAAAAGAGGAACAATGGGAGGTCCACGATTGCACCCGTTTACATGACTGTATGTGTGTGTCTGTGTGTGTCCGAACTATTTTTTGTTTAATCTTTTGTCCCGATTTTCTTTCATCATTTGATGTTTGTTCAGGAAATCTCCCATCACTTTGTCACTACCTAAAGTTCCGAGTGACCATAAAGACCAGTTAATAACACACTTTCCCGACCACAGTGTCAACGATTGGAAATTAAATATTCGCAGATCATACCTACATGCGTTTCCAAGCCAGAAAGTAATAATTTTCTAAAGGTGGTTAAAATCAACTATCGTGAGACGAGGTGGCCGAGTGGATACGCCACTGCAGTCATCGTTTACTTTTGTTTCAAGTAAGAATTTGGCTGACGTGGATTTGGCTTTTGTACTCTACAGAGAGCTTAAAAATATATTACATTGTAAGAGGATAACATGGTGTCGTCTCCCCTCCGTTGTATTCCAAAAAGTGCAAGCCGATGAAGTAAAACATGTTCCAAATCTTGGCTCACAGAGAAACGGAATGATGACGTTCAACTTGATTTGCGGAACTTGGCGTCGTAATACTTTTCTAATGATACAAAATGTAAATCTTTTCAAACCAAATAGGACATTTCATTTTGGTAATTTGTATTCTTCTTAACAGTTTCGTGAAACTGTCTCCATTTTTCAACCTCCATTTGTTGGATTTTAAACTTGAGGTCTGAGGTATGACCAAGACCCCGAAGTAGATCTACTTTACTGCTTTAGTAAAGGTCATCAGTTTTCAAAATTAGCACATGTCGGTTAAAGGGAATTTAGAACCCGACACATGGCAGGTCGTCTTGGCCTAAAAAATGTGTAATTACATTAGCCGCAACAGACGAATAGAAAGGGAGTGAGTACAAGTCAAACCAACACCATTCTACCTCATCAAAATACCTCGAAAAGATGTCATTATATTCCAAAAGCAGAAGTTAAAAAGACGTACTGAATGGTGTCGATACCAACCTAGCTTGACTCGGTTTGACGCCCACCTCGGTGTCTCTGTTGTCACCATAGAGCTACACTGTAAAAATGGCGTTTAGCATTTAAACACTTTTCTTGTACCCACTTTTTTGACACGTTTAGCCCACGACATGTTTAGATTTAACGTTTAGCTTTTTGACACAACACGTTTAGCATTTAAACACCCAAGTGTTTAAATGCTAAACGTGTTGCGTCAAAAGCTAAACGTTAAATCTAAACATGTCGTGGGCTAAACGTGTCAAAAGTAGGTACAAAAGAAGTGTTTAAAAGCTAAATGCCTTTTTTACAGTGTATATTAAATTGTTAAAACACGAAAGTAGTTGAAGCTACGTCCGCAATACCGCGCCTCTAAAAAAAAAAAAAGGTACAGCCGCCATTTTTGTTAACGGACCGTGTCGAGCAATGTCACCTCTCTCCACCACCGGACATCGGTTATTTCGCAGCGTCGTTCGGAGCAAGGGTGTGCAACCTTCGTCGGACACTCGGGTCGCGCCCACGGTTCTTCCCACGCTGTATGAATTTTACGTGGCTACTGTCTGCGTTGGGCGCCGAACAGACGTTGCCGTAATTCGTAGCCTTCGCGCCACACTTGACTGTCTTAAGTATAACAATTTGGTCATTTCAAGGATTTCTAGCAGTTTTGATGAGTTTACATTTTATTGACCCAGTCACTAGAATGGCCAGTCACGTGAGAGGGTTTAACCAATAGGGAAAAAGGAGTCAGATTCATACAAATGGGACACATTAGGACAATTTTATAATTGTGTGTATACTCGGAGCTTTTCGAGAGACTAGGGGAAAATTTACAGGCTTACCTGGACGAAACTCGAACCTACGACATCCTGCCCTAGCATCCCCCCCACCAGGTTTCAAAATATTTTGCCGAGCCCCCAATAAATGTGGACACGTTTTCACGATATACACAGTACGATATGGGGAAGAGGGGTACCGTACCCCTTTTGTCCCTATACCCTATTATATACACTCTTCAGACTCGTTACCCAACACACCCCTTAGAGATCTGAAAAGAATTCCCGAGATTCCGGGAACACAATGACCAACACAAAAGAGGGGGGGTTCCCCTTTGCCCTATATCGCGCATCACGTTTTACAAACTTAATTTCGTTCTGAAAACAGGGCTACTTTCCTGGCTTCTAGTTCGATACATTCATGTCGCGAATGGGAACCGGATCTATACAGCCAAATCAGAGGACCGAAAATTACAGGAAGCTGAAGCCTTTTCGCAAAGGGCCATAGCATAAAGGTCCGCCGGGTTTTAAGTCTCCTGCCCGTGTCGCGTGAATATCAGACTCCTTGAAAATCAGACTTGTTGGTTATGCTGCGCATGATCAGTAGCCTCCAAAATCGCTTCTCATTTTCAGTGTTTACGCCAACATCTATCTTTGTATAACTTGCCAGGTGCAACCGACTCCACCAATAATAACCGAGGGAAGAAGAACATTTTTTGCAAAGCGGAAGGATGCTAAATTTTATTGACAAACTGTATGAAAACAAAAAAGTGTCTTTCATTATCTTTACAAAATTAAAGTGAAAAAATGGCCCACTAGAATTCTATAGAATAATTCTGAAAGGAAGTAATGCTCCAGTATTATGTATCAAAAACATAAAATAAAATGTAGGGGTCATTTTAGTACAAAGTTAAGAAACCACATGTAAATCATTTTTACTTTTTTTTATATCGAATCGTTTGGTAAACATCTATGGATAATTTCCGTAATGCACTTTTGGTCGATTCAAAATTTGGTTAGCCAGAAAATTACCAGATATGCTTACATTTATAAAAGTGCTTCCGTTAACAGTGACATCTTCCCTAGTTTGTGATAGTGTATCGCGTACCGTATATCTGGCCACATTGCTAGACTTCGTTCACATCTGGTTCTGGTTTATTTGTGCAGCAATACGCTCCCGCTTTTTTGTACGGTCTGGGTGTGATGGGGATGGTCGACTCGCTGGTATCCCCAAAACTTTTGCTATCGTAACACTCCCCCGCCCACCAGTAAGCACTTCCACAGGCCGTGACCTTCGCATCCCGGGGTTTCTTCTGAGCGAACCCCGTCTGGTCGTTGTCAATCAGGCCCCACCTGGAATCTCTGTAGCCGGTGGTGTATGCGACTCGGAGTTCCTCGACGAAGCAGAGGTGGCCACTGTACCCTTCGCAGCCCGCCTTGGCGTCTGCTCGCTCAAGATCTTGCCCGTAGTATTCATGACATTGGGTGAAACATGTGTCTGGTGGAAGGGAGAAATAGGCAACAATGTTCTTATTTGATTAGGTTCGTTTTTTAAAAAGGCAGGGTGCGCGTGGTGCATTCACAACCCCGATAAACCTCGCAAAAAATTATTTAGGCCTATGCACAAAACCATCGGCCCTGATGGTTTTGTGCACAAAATGGAAGAACCAATCAGAGCAAGAGTAACACGGCGACTCGAGCCGGTTAACCAATGAACACACGGATGCTTGTAATTAGTATGCATTGGACGGGACTAACGTCCGCTTTTTGCACACGGCATTTAGGCCTAATGCGAGGCTTTATCGAGACTGTTCAGTATAAGCTTGATAATCAAGCAGAGGGGAAGATCAACAAACGGGCGGAAAGCGAGCAAGCTGAAAAGCAAGCATGTAAAATTACAGGGCAGCAAGCACAAACAAGCAAGCAAACAGGGAGCAAGTAAGAAGAGAAAAGCAATCATGCAAGCGGGCATGGAAGGGAAGCAAGCAAGCATGCAAATAGGCAGGGAAGCAGGCAGGCAAGCGAGCAGGAGATCGAGCAAGCAAGCAGGTTAAGCCAACAAGCTAGGGTGTAAAACCAGCAATTTGGCAAAGCGGTTACATAATCAGCGATATACATGTAGAGCATGCACAATGATTTGCCTCATTCGATTAATATAGACACCAATGTCAAAATGACGAATGTATTCGCAAAACAAGGATTAATACCAACAAAGGCAGCGTGGTTAACCAAATGTGGTAAATAAATAAATAAAATAAAAATATATATATATAACTTGTCTTTGTTTTATTTTTAAAGTAGTTAGGCTACTTTTAATTTTGATTCTGTAATGAGCTTTTGATCACTTGTATGTAAATGGCGCACTAAAGTGACACTCTAGAACGTAAAGAGGAATGTCCCCCAAGACCAGTTTTGAAAGAAACATCGCGTGAAGTCCAGTATACACAAAAACTGGATCAATTTTGAAATGTTTGTATTTTTGGAAAGCGTTTGCACCATTTAATTCTCCATGTGCAATTTTGTTTTGGGGAAAAAATAGGCAGATTTGTTTGCCCACAGCGGCGACTTCGGACAAATGGCGTCAGCGGGCTAGAAGGGACTTCAGAAAAAAAAAAGGTTCTGAAAAGAACTTTTTTATTATTTCATGGCAGAAATAATCGCCCGTTTGATAATATTCCTAAATCTACATAAAACTACAAAATGACGCCGATTTATCTCTGCAACAGTAAAGCATGTCAAAAGAAAAATCCATGCACAACAGTTGTGTAAATAGTAAAACAAATCTCACCATTAGCATAATCTGGACAGTCGACAGCGCCGTCAATCTCCATGACAACCGATGCAAAAAGGAGCACGACAACAGCTAAGGTAGACATCTAGAAGCGAAACAAAACAAAAAATCAGAGTATTATCAAAGACCCACCCCTTTCGCCTTAATGCTACGTTATGACAATTGTACACGTTCGGTGAAAACTTGTCAAGTCCCGGGAAAAGGGTTGGACTGGTCAAACTGATGACGTCATATGCAATTATTGCTCCATACGAACAAGTTGGAGGTAGACCTATACCCGTGTAATCATTACAAAAGTGTCAATAATACACCTTGCGTACAGATGACGCCAAATGGCGCAAAAAAAAAAAAAAGTAGCACCAGATCGGATGACGCCATTTGTGCAATTTCAATCCATTGTTGGATTATTATGTATGTTACGCTCGACTGCACAAGCACAT
Source organism: Hippasteria phrygiana (assembly GCA_037893225.1). NCBI lineage: Eukaryota > Metazoa > Echinodermata > Asteroidea > Valvatida > Goniasteridae > Hippasteria > Hippasteria phrygiana. Next base: position 73,885 of record JAZGUH010000883.1, on the reverse strand, counting down.
TGTGGCCGCCCAACACAAGTCGAAAAGGCCACACAGGGTGTGGCTTCAAAAGACAAGCACAGACATAAATCACAGGCACTGGGATAGAAGGTATCTACTCACATTATTTCTCAAACCCTGGCTTGGGCTCGGGCTTCGCGTAATCCCCAGATTTGGCAAGATCTGGGACACTGTTTTCGCTACATGTACATCAAAGTCTTGCCCGTCTTGAGCCAGAGCCCGTTTATCTATTTATGTATTCAAGACTTCAGATTGGCAATGGGACTGGGGAATAGCTGGAGACGAAGCCGAAGCCCAAGCCCAAGCCCAAGCCAGGGTTTCAGAAATGCCCTTAGTTTGACTTGTGAAAGATTATATGTGGAAAGAAAGCAAAACATGGGGATCTGAACACTTCACAGTAAAACGACAAAACTACTTCGCCCTCGAGTGACTGGACACCACCAACACCCCGAGAGCTTGTTATTGTCCATGTATGATGGCTGGTTTTCCATTCACACTAAAATGTTTGGATTTCTCATGCACTAGACAAGCTGTACAATTTTGAAAAAAAAATACACCCTACCTCGGTAAGTTGGCGGTTAGCTTCAAGACGGGCGCAAGAGAATTACTGCCAAGTCGAAACAAGCCCCTATATTCTTGGATGGTGTGACTAGCGCGGCAGCTGATGACGCTCGATCCTTCTGTCAAAACATTTACGCTACCCCTGAGATTTATAGCTTTGTAATACAGTCTATTGGAAACGACTCGGTTGTCAACCAATAGTATGATGTCTAGATCAAGGCTCCGCCTATCACGTTACGTCACCGAGAACTTCCATAGTCAGCCAGTAAAATTCCCAGACAGATGAAGACCCCGCCTACACGTAGGTCACCATCTTCTGTAATTTACATAACAATGGGCGGGCCTGAGGAAAACTGACATGTTAGGAATGATGTTATGTAAGGCTAATCAAAAGATTAGTTCAAAACACTGACCGAAACGATTCAGAGACGCATGTTGAATTTTTTGACAAGCCACTTTTTGAAGGCTTGAACCTTTTTCGAACAATACATTTGTAGAAAGATTTGGGACATAGGGAACACCCCCCCCCCCCCTTAATTGTGTTGATCATTGTGTTCCCAGAATCTCAGGAATTCCTTTCAGATATCCGGGTGGGGGGGGTGGTAACAACAATTTAGAGTGTGGGTACCCTTGGTCCCATATCGTGTTGAGTATAGAGTACCGAAGTCTGACGTCAGTTGCCGCGGCAATGGTTCCAAACACATGCAGTTTAGAATGTATTCTGGTTCCAAACATTGCATTGACTGACGTCATCACTTCGGTACTTTATACAGTGTGTATTTATATCTATTTTAATTAATACTTAAATTAATCATTTCATTTTGATTTGAATTCTGTGTAACAGTATTTGTTAAAAGGCTACATTAACTTGTACGTGGGGTGTATAATTATATTTCCAGCACACCCACAAAAGCAATCTTTTCGGTTGATATTTCAATCGTAAGTTGCATTTAGTTGTCGAGTTTAATTTATCTCTACTTATACTTTAAGTCAAATTAACATTGATAATTTTTCAGAGAAATTTTGACAAGTGGTAGAAGTCCAAAAACAAGTTTGCAAAAGGGAGACCCCAAATAGCCTGTGTCCTCAGGAAGAGTCAGGTTGGCTTAGCGGTACAGTTGCTTGCGTTCCACCTATATAACCCAGGTTCAAATCTCACGGGGTGGGTTTTCCACAGAATATTATGAAGGGGTTTCCTCCGGCAGCAGAGAATGACAACATCGTCTCGAATTACTTTTCTCATTTGTCCCATAACATAGCTGCCATGACGTCATATTCAATACAATCTATTGTATCAAAACAAGCATGTTGACGAGTAACTATGACGTCAGAAACAACACGAGTTTTGCTTCAACCAGTCAGGTCTCGATTATCATCACAAAAATATGTATAGATCAAAATGGCAGCATGATGATTCTCGAGCATCCCTAGATGCGATTGTATAATGTGGGATGGACGAGCAGCTTTGAATCACAGGCAGACCTTATGCGTGGCGGATCTTTGATGTATATTTTTTGGGGAGGCCAGTTGGTCTCACCGACGGTTAATGCTCCCCGCCTGGGTCTAGGCCTCTAGGTCTGAAAATTGGTATAATTGTTTTCTAGAATTATCCTCTATTTAGATCTGGATCCGGGAAAACCGTAAGGGTGTAGGGTGAGCAATTCAAAATGTGGCCAACCCAACCCCCTCCGATCATAACCCTTTAGGCTACTTATATGGCATTAGGCTTGTATTGGGCGACTTCATTCAAATTATGTAAGAGTGTAAGCACAATGGTAACGAAGATTGTTCAAATTCTGTAACAGTGGCGAGAGCATTTTGTGACGATGCGTTCCACCAACCGTTACTAACTTTAGTGGCTAAAGGGCCGGTCACACTGGCCACGATAACGATAACGAAAACGAAAACGATGTGAATAAGCGCTCTCTATTGGTGGGTGGAACGCGCGCGTATTACCGCACGTTCCATCCACCAATAGAGAGCGTTTATTCACATCGTTTTCGTTTTCGTTATCGTTTATCGTTGCAGTGTGACCGGCCCTTTAGTCATGTGCCCGATAACGGCACTGGAATCAAACATCAAAGAAAGGGATTCACAACCGATTTGAGGTACCTTCCTGATTTGTCCTTCGTTAAATCCTTCTTTTTATAGCCGAATCCGATTTTCCTTCATCATTCTATTTTCTATTCAGGAACTCTCACATCTCTTTGTCACGACCTAACGTTCCAAATGACCACGAATATCAGTTAATTTTTAACACACTTTAAATATTCTCGATTACAGTGTCAAAGGTTGGAAATTAAATATTCGCTGATTGTCGCAGGTCATACCTATATGCATTTCGAAGCCAGAAAGTAATGATTTTTCTAAAAGTTTTTAAATTCCACTGTTGTGAGACGAGGTGGCCGAGTGGTTAAGGCGATGGACTGCTAATCCATTGTGCTCTGCACACGTGGGTTCGAATCCCATCCTCGTCGAAATTCAGCGTTTTTGGAAGCTTTTTATGTCTTCTTTGCCTTAAGTGCAGCCATCGTTTACTTTTGTTTCAAGTAAGAATTTGGCTGACGTGGATTTTTTGTACCTTTACAGAGAGCTTAAAAATCAATTGCATTGTAAGAGGATAACAGGATGTCGTCTCCCCTCCGTTGTATTCCAAAAAGTGCAAGCCGATGGAGTAAAACATGTTCCAAATCTTGGCTCACAGAGAAACGGAATGATGACTTTCAACTTGATTTGCGGAACTTGGCGTCGTTATAGTTACTTTTCTAATGATACAAAATGTAAAGCTTTTAAAACCAAATAGGACATTTCATTTTGGTAACTTGTATTCTTCTTAACAGTTTCGTGAAACTGTCTCCATTTTTCAACCTCCTTTTGTTGGATTTTAAACTTGAGGTCTGGGGGTATGACCAAGACCCCGAAGTAGATCTACTTTACTGCTTTAGTAAAGGTCATCAGTTTTCAAAATTAGTACATGTCGGTTAAAGGGAATTTAGAACCCGACACATGGCTGGAGTGGTATAGGAATCGCCGATCCCATGTTATTTCATGTTATTTCAAAACCTCCGAAATTTTGCTGTATATTTATACAGCAAAATTTGCAAAAAATCTACAAAATCAGAAACGAAAAAACACTTTTTTCGTTGTTCACGCAGATACTTTTCCTCCCAAAATAACATAGCCAAAAACTATTACATATTTTTTAGGCAAACAATAACCCTCACCTCTACACTCAGTAGAGATGAGGGTTATTTTTTGTCATACGCGCTTACGTAGATCTACTATATAAATAACTACAACTATTCTTCACAAGGAGCGCTAGGCCTAGGCTGTAAACTCTCATAATTAGGCGGCTCGCCTATACTCGCGTAGCTACGCTCGTAGGGCGTATCGTACTCTTTACATATTTCTAATTTAAAGTTGTAAGTTTTGCGATAAGATCTTTTTTTTCTTTCTCCATTCTCTCGACCACTTTCTTTTCGACCTCATCGTCTATTTCTTTTTGATTAGAAACAGACTCTTCTCTAGCTTTCGTTTGAGTTCTAATAGCTTCTTTCATTCCGTAAAACTTTTTTAATTCGTCCTTAATCAAGGTAAATTCTTCGTGACTTACATCGCCATCGTCTACGGCCTGAGACACTAATTCATTTATCGTATTTAATTTTGTTTCGGCTACTACTCTAATCTCGTCGTGTTTCTTGGCTTTACCTCTAAACTTTTTACTAAATCGTTTTAATACTAAACTTACACCCACGCATCCTATAGCTATGCCTTCTAGCACCATGCCTATAGGTACAGTAATGACACCGACAACACTGGCTATGCCTATGGTGCCGGACACGGCTCCGAGACATTCTATAACGGTCTCTGCGTTAGATAAACAGGTAATAATTTTATTATACTTTTTGTGCAACCGTTCTCTCTTATCTCTCTCGGCGGCTATCTCTTTTTGCACTCGTTCGATTTTATTTAACCTAAAGACTGAAGACTCGTTCGTTTCTCTAGGAACATCGGGCAATTTAGGGTAAATAGATTCTGCGGTCATTTTATAAAGTCGTATATTTTATACGACTTATTATTTTAAATTTTAAACACCTACCAATAGAGCCCACACGTGTTCCGCTAACCAACCGACACTCTTGCTCAATAGATTAAACAACCAACTCGCGATACTACCCAAAATACCCGGTAAAGCGGCTAATAACTTACCCCCGAGCTTTTTTAGTAAATTGGCCAAATTTTTTAAATGATTACTTATCCATTCTTTCAAGTTACCTCCGGGTTTGGGTGTAGGAGTAACGGGGGTCGGAGTAACGGGGGTCGGAGCAGGAACAACCGCCGCACCACCGGCACCAGCCGCTGCTACGCCGCCACCAACAGCCGTTATTATAGAAGCAACGATCGTACTTATAGCTAAAGCAAACGCGGCCAATATACTAACGACCGTCACGCCTTGTTCTCGAAACAGAATTTTAATCTTTTCCGCTAGCGAGGTATCTCTTTCAAATATTTTATTAATCGTTTCTTTGATTCTAGCGAATTGATCATTCATGCTTAGTTCAATGTCGTGCTTGAGTCTTAATCTACTCTCTATTTCATCTTCAACATCGTCTTGTTCTTTCATTAAGTCTTGCATCCCATTATCGGTTTCTACTACTTCGAGGGCTTTTTTTATTTCGGCGCGTCTATCGTATAGTTTACGCAGTTCGGCTAAATTTAATTCGGCATTACCGCTCATAGTTTGTAGCTTTTTGTCTAAAGCTACAAGTTCTCTGTAATTTAGCCCTGCAGTTTGCGCTCGAGCATCTACTCCTTTTGGTTGAGGGGGAGGAATTGTATAGGTTCATTGGTTTTAAACACATTTTCTATGTAATCGTGTGGTATACCTCAACTTGTCGTCTTGGAGTGACGTGGATACGAGGATACATAAAGTGTGTTATTAACTGGTATTGGTGGTCACTCGGAACTTTAGGTCGTGACAAAGAGATGGGAGAGTTCCTGAACAAGCATCAAATGGTGAAGGAAAATCGGGACAAAATATTCAACAAAAAATAATTCGGACACACACAAAAGTTCATCCCCGCCGGGACTCGAACCCGGAACCTCTGAATTAGAAGTCCAACGCGCTGATCCATTACGCCACGGGAACTTGCTGGATATTTCAAAGGAAGCTTAAAACTTCTACCGTCGAGAAGTGAGGAGGGTGATCTTGGAAGAAGCTTACAAAACGTAACACATACAATTCTTACTTGAAACAAAAGTAAACGATGGCTGCACTTAAGGCAAAGAAGACATAAAAAGCGTCCAAAAACACTGAATTTCGACGAGGATGGAATTCGAACCCACGCGTGCAGAGCACAATGGATTAGCAGTCCATCGCCTTAACCACTCGGCCACCTCGTCTCACAACAGTGGATTTTAAAAACGTTTAGAAAAATCATTACTTTCTGGCTTCGAAATGTATATAGGTATGATCTGCGACAATCAGCAAATGTTTAATTTCCAACCTTTGACACTGTAATCGAGGATACATAAAGTGTGTTATTAACTGGTATTGGTGGTCACTCGGAACTTTAGGTCGTGACAAAGAGATGGGAGAGTTCCTGAACAAACATCAAATGGTGAAGGAAAATCGGGACAAAATATTCAACAAAAAATAGTTCGGACACACACAAAAGTTCATCCCCGCCGGGACTCGAACCCGGAACCTTTGAATTAGAAGTCCAACGCGCTGATCCATTACGCCACGGGGACTTGCTGGATACTTCAAAGGAAGCTTAAAACCTCTACCGTCGAGAAGTGAGGAGGGTGATCTGGGAAGAAACTTACGAAACGTAACACATACAATTCCATGAAATTCTTACTCGAAACAAAAGTATACGATGGCTGCACTTAAGGCAAAGAAGACATAAACAGCTTCCAAAAACATTGAATTTCGACGAGGATGGGATTCGAACCCACGCGTGCAGAGCACAATGGATTAGCAGTCCATCGCCTTAACCACTCGGCCACCTCGTCTCACAACAGTGCAATTTAAAAACTTTTAGAAAAATCATTACTTTCTGGCTTCGAAATGCATATAGGTATGATCTGCGACAATCAGCAAATGTTTAATTTCCAACCTTTGACACTGTAATCGAGGATACATAAAGTGTGTTATTAACTGGTATTGGTGGTCACTCGGAACTTTAGGTCGTGACAAAGAGATGAGAGAGTTCCTGAACAAACATCAAATGGTGAAGGAAAATCGGGACAAAATATTCAACAAAAAATAGTTCGGACACACACAAAAGTTCATCCCCGCCGGGACTCGAACCCGGAACCTTTGAATTAGAAGTCCAACGCGCTGATCCATTACGCCACGGGGACTTGTTGGATATTTCAAAGGAAGCTTAAAACTTCTACCGTCGAGAAGTGAGGAGGGTGATCTGGGAAGAAACTTACGAAACGTAACACATACAATTCCATGAAATTCTTACTTGAAACAAAAGTAAACGATGGCTGCACTTAAGGCAAAGAAGACATAAAAAGCTTCCAAAAACACTAAATTTCGGCGAGGATGGGATTCGAACCCACGCGTGCAGAGCACAATGGATTAGCAGTCCATCGCCTTAACCACTCGGCCACCTCGTCTCACAACAGTGCAATTTAAAAACTTTTAGAAAAATCATTACTTTCTGGCTTCGAAATGCATATAGGTATGATCTGCGACAATCAGCAAATGTTTAATTTCCAACCTTTGACACTGTAATCGAGGATACATAAAGTGTGTTATTAACTGGTATTGGTGGTCACTCGGAACTTTAGGTCGTGACAAAGAGATGGGAGAGTTCCTGAACAAGCATCAAATGGTGAAGGAAAATCGGGACAAAATATTCAACAAAAAATAGTTCGGACACACACAAAAGTTCATTCCCGCCGGGACTCGAACCCGGAACCTTTGAATTAGAAGTCCAACGCGCTGATCCATTACGCCACGGGGACTTGTTGGATATTTCAAAGGAAGCTTAAAACTTCTACCGTCGAGAAGTGAGGAGGGTGATCTGGGAAGAAACTTACGAAACGTAACACATACAATTCCATGTAATTCTTACTTGAAACAAAAGTAAACGATGGCTGCACTTAAGGCAAAGAAGACATAAAAAGCTTCCAAAAACACTAAATTTCGGCGAGGATGGGATTCGAACCCACGCGTGCAGAGCACAATGGAATAGCAGTCCATCGCCTTAACCACTCGGCCACCTCGTCTCACAACAGTGGAATTTAAAAACTTTTAGAAAAATCATTACTTTCTGGCTTCGAAATGCATATAGGTATGATCTGCGACAATCAGCAAATGTTTAATTTCCAACCTTTGACACTGTAATCGAGGATACATAAAGTGTGTTATTAACTGGTATTGGTGGTCACTCGGAACTTTAGGTCGTGACAAAGAGATGGGAGAGTTCCTGAACAAACATCAAATGGTGAAGGAAAATCGGGACAAAATATTCAACAAAAAATAGTTCGGACACACACAAAAGTTCATCCCCGCCGGGACTCGAACCCGGAACCTTTGAATTAGAAGTCCAACGCGCTGATCCATTACGCCACGGGGACTTGCTGGATACTTCAAAGGAAGCTTAAAACCTCTACCGTCGAGAAGTGAGGAGGGTGATCTTGGAAGAAACTTACGAAACGTAACACATACAATTCCATGAAATTCTTACTCGAAACAAAAGTATACGATGGCTGCACTTAAGGCAAAGAAGACATAAACAGCTTCCAAAAACACTGAATTTCGACGAGGATGGGATTCGAACCCACGCGTGCAAAGCACAATGGAATAGCAGTCCATCGCCTTAACCACTCGGCCACCTCGTCTCACAACAGTGCAATTTAAAAACTTTTAGAAAAATCATTACTTTCTGGCTTCGAAATGCATATAGGTATGATCTGCGACAATCAGCAAATGTTTAATTTCCAACCTTTGACACTGTAATCGAGGATACATAAAGTGTGTTATTAACTGGTATTGGTGGTCACTCGGAACTTTAGGTCGTGACAAAGAGATGAGAGAGTTCCTGAACAAACATCAAATGGTGAAGGAAAATCGGGACAAAATATTCAACAAAAAATAGTTCGGACACACACAAAAGTTCATCCCCGCCGGGACTCGAACCCGGAACCTTTGAATTAGAAGTCCAACGCGCTGATCCATTACGCCACGGGGACTTGCTGGATACTTCAAAGGAAGCTTAAAACCTCTACCGCCGAGAAGTGAGGAGGGTGATCTGGGAAGAAACTTACGAAACGTAACACATACAATTCCATGAAATTCTTACTCGAAACAAAAGTATACGATGGCTGCACTTAAGGCAAAGAAGACATAAACAGCTTCCAAAAACACTGAATTTCGACGAGGATGGGATTCGAACCCACGCGTGCAGAGCACAATGGATCAGCAGGCTATCGCCTTAACAACTCGGCCACCTCATCTCACAACAGTGGAATTTGAAAACATTTAGAAAATTATTACTTTCTGGCTTCGAAATGCATATGGTATGATCTGCGACAATCAGCAAATGTTTAATTTCCAACCTTTGACACTGTAATCGAGGATACATAAAGTGTGTTATTAACTGGTATTGGTGGTCACTCGGAACTTTAGGTCGTGACAAAGAGATGGGAGAGTTCCTGAACAAACATCAAATGGTGAAGGAAAATCGGGACAAAATATTCAACAAAAAATAGTTCGGACACACACAAAAGTTCATCCCCGCCGGGACTCGAACCCGGAACCTCTGAATTAGAAGTCCAACGCGCTGATCCATTACGCCACGGGAACTTGCTGGATATTTCAAAGGAAGCTTAAAACTTCTACCGTCGAGAAGTGAGGAGGGTGATCTTGGAAGAAGCTTACAAAACGTAACACATACAATTCTTACTTGAAACAAAAGTAAACGATGGCTGCACTTAAGGCAAAGAAGACATAAAAAGCGTCCAAAAACACTGAATTTCGACGAGGATGGAATTCGAACCCACGCGTGCAGAGCACAATGGATTAGCAGTCCATCGCCTTAACCACTCGGCCACCTCGTCTCACAACAGTGGATTTTAAAAACGTTTAGAAAAATCATTACTTTCTGGCTTCGAAATGTATATAGGTATGATCTGCGACAATCAGCAAATGTTTAATTTCCAACCTTTGACACTGTAATCGAGGATACATAAAGTGTGTTATTAACTGGTATTGGTGGTCACTCGGAACTTTAGGTCGTGACAAAGAGATGGGAGAGTTCCTGAACAAACATCAAATGGTGAAGGAAAATCGGGACAAAATATTCAACAAAAAATAGTTCGGACACACACAAAAGTTCATCCCCGCCGGGACTCGAACCCGGAACCTTTGAATTAGAAGTCCAACGCGCTGATCCATTACGCCACGGGGACTTGCTGGATACTTCAAAGGAAGCTTAAAACCTCTACCGTCGAGAAGTGAGGAGGGTGATCTGGGAAGAAACTTACGAAACGTAACACATACAATTCCATGAAATTCTTACTCGAAACAAAAGTATACGATGGCTGCACTTAAGGCAAAGAAGACATAAACAGCTTCCAAAAACATTGAATTTCGACGAGGATGGGATTCGAACCCACGCGTGCAGAGCACAATGGATTAGCAGTCCATCGCCTTAACCACTCGGCCACCTCGTCTCACAACAGTGCAATTTAAAAACTTTTAGAAAAATCATTACTTTCTGGCTTCGAAATGCATATAGGTATGATCTGCGACAATCAGCAAATGTTTAATTTCCAACCTTTGACACTGTAATCGAGGATACATAAAGTGTGTTATTAACTGGTATTGGTGGTCACTCGGAACTTTAGGTCGTGACAAAGAGATGAGAGAGTTCCTGAACAAACATCAAATGGTGAAGGAAAATCGGGACAAAATATTCAACAAAAAATAGTTCGGACACACACAAAAGTTCATCCCCGCCGGGACTCGAACCCGGAACCTTTGAATTAGAAGTCCAACGCGCTGATCCATTACGCCACGGGGACTTGTTGGATATTTCAAAGGAAGCTTAAAACTTCTACCGTCGAGAAGTGAGGAGGGTGATCTGGGAAGAAACTTACGAAACGTAACACATACAATTCCATGTAATTCTTACTTGAAACAAAAGTAAACGATGGCTGCACTTAAGGCAAAGAAGACATAAAAAGCTTCCAAAAACACTAAATTTCGGCGAGGATGGGATTCGAACCCACGCGTGCAGAGCACAATGGATTAGCAGTCCATCGCCTTAACCACTCGGCCACCTCGTCTCACAACAGTGCAATTTAAAAACTTTTAGAAAAATCATTACTTTCTGGCTTCGAAATGCATATAGGTATGATCTGCGACAATCAGCAAATGTTTAATTTCCAACCTTTGACACTGTAATCGAGGATACATAAAGTGTGTTATTAACTGGTATTGGTGGTCACTCGGAACTTTAGGTCGTGACAAAGAGATGGGAGAGTTCCTGAACAAGCATCAAATGGTGAAGGAAAATCGGGACAAAATATTCAACAAAAAATAGTTCGGACACACACAAAAGTTCATCCCCGCCGGGACTCGAACCCGGAACCTTTGAATTAGAAGTCCAACGCGCTGATCCATTACGCCACGGGGACTTGTTGGATATTTCAAAGGAAGCTTAAAACTTCTACCGTCGAGAAGTGAGGAGGGTGATCTGGGAAGAAACTTACGAAACGTAACACATACAATTCCATGTAATTCTTACTTGAAACAAAAGTAAACGATGGCTGCACTTAAGGCAAAGAAGACATAAAAAGCTTCCAAAAACACTAAATTTCGGCGAGGATGGGATTCGAACCCACGCGTGCAGAGCACAATGGATTAGCAGTCCATCGCCTTAACCACTCGGCCACCTCGTCTCACAACAGTGGAATTTAAAAACTTTTAGAAAAATCATTACTTTCTGGCTTCGAAATGCATATAGGTATGATCTGCGACAATCAGCAAATGTTTAATTTCCAACCTTTGACACTGTAATCGAGGATACATAAAGTGTGTTATTAACTGGTATTGGTGGTCACTCGGAACTTTAGGTCGTGACAAAGAGATGGGAGAGTTCCTGAACAAACATCAAATGGTGAAGGAAAATCGGGACAAAATATTCAACAAAAAATAGTTCGGACACACACAAAAGTTCATCCCCGCCGGGACTCGAACCCGGAACCTTTGAATTAGAAGTCCAACGCGCTGATCCATTACGCCACGGGGACTTGCTGGATACTTCAAAGGAAGCTTAAAACCTCTACCGTCGAGAAGTGAGGAGGGTGTTCTTGGAAGAAACTTACGAAACGTAACACATACAATTCCATGAAATTCTTACTCGAAACAAAAGTATACGATGGCTGCACTTAAGGCAAAGAAGACATAAACAGCTTCCAAAAACACTGAATTTCGACGAGGATGGGATTCGAACCCACGCGTGCAAAGCACAATGGAATAGCAGTCCATCGCCTTAACCACTCGGCCACCTCGTCTCACAACAGTGCAATTTAAAAACTTTTAGAAAAATCATTACTTTCTGGCTTCGAAATGCATATAGGTATGATCTGCGACAATCAGCAAATGTTTAATTTCCAACCTTTGACACTGTAATCGAGGATACATAAAGTGTGTTATTAACTGGTATTGGTGGTCACTCGGAACTTTAGGTCGTGACAAAGAGATGAGAGAGTTCCTGAACAAACATCAAATGGTGAAGGAAAATCGGGACAAAATATTCAACAAAAAATAGTTCGGACACACACAAAAGTTCATCCCCGCCGGGACTCGAACCCGGAACCTTTGAATTAGAAGTCCAACGCGCTGATCCATTACGCCACGGGGACTTGCTGGATACTTCAAAGGAAGCTTAAAACCTCTACCGCCGAGAAGTGAGGAGGGTGATCTGGGAAGAAACTTACGAAACGTAACACATACAATTCCATGAAATTCTTACTCGAAACAAAAGTATACGATGGCTGCACTTAAGGCAAAGAAGACATAAACAGCTTCCAAAAACACTGAATTTCGACGAGGATGGGATTCGAACCCACGCGTGCAGAGCACAATGGATCAGCAGGCTATCGCCTTAACAACTCGGCCACCTCATCTCACAACAGTGGAATTTGAAAACATTTAGAAAATTATTACTTTCTGGCTTCGAAATGCATATGGTATGATCTGCGACAATCAGCAAATGTTTAATTTCCAACCTTTGACACTGTAATCGAGGATACATAAAGTGTGTTATTAACTGGTATTGGTGGTCACTCGGAACTTTAGGTCGTGACAAAGAGATGGGAGAGTTCCTGAACAAACATCAAATGGTGAAGGAAAATCGGGACAAAATATTCAACAAAAAATAGTTCGGACACACACAAAAGTTCATCCCCGCCGGGACTCGAACCCGGAACCTCTGAATTAGAAGTCCAACGCGCTGATCCATTACGCCACGGGAACTTGCTGGATATTTCAAAGGAAGCTTAAAACTTCTACCGTCGAGAAGTGAGGAGGGTGATCTTGGAAGAAGCTTACAAAACGTAACACATACAATTCTTACTTGAAACAAAAGTAAACGATGGCTGCACTTAAGGCAAAGAAGACATACAAAGCGTCCAAAAACAGTGAATTTCGACGAGGATGGAATTCGAACCAACGCGTGCAGAGCACAATGGATTAGCAGTCCATCGCCTTAACCACTCGGCCACCTCGTCTCACAACAGTGGATTTTAAAAACGTTTAGAAAAATCATTACTTTCTGGCTTCGAAATGTATATAGGTATGATCTGCGACAATCAGCAAATGTTTAATTTCCAACCTTTGACACTGTAATCGAGGATACATAAAGTGTGTTATTAACTGGTATTGGTGGTCACTCGGAACTTTAGGTCGTGACAAAGAGATGGGAGAGTTCCTGAACAAACATCAAATGGTGAAGGAAAATCGGGACAAAATATTCAACAAAAAATAGTTCGGACACACACAAAAGTTCATCCCCGCCGGGACTCGAACCCGGAACCTTTGAATTAGAAGTCCAACGCGCTGATCCATTACGCCACGGGGACTTGCTGGATACTTCAAAGGAAGCTTAAAACCTCTACCGTCGAGAAGTGAGGAGGGTGATCTGGGAAGAAACTTACGAAACGTAACACATACAATTCCATGAAATTCTTACTCGAAACAAAAGTATACGATGGCTGCACTTAAGGCAAAGAAGACATAAACAGCTTCCAAAAACATTGAATTTCGACGAGGATGGGATTCGAACCCACGCGTGCAGAGCACAATGGATTAGCAGTCCATCGCCTTAACCACTCGGCCACCTCGTCTCACAACAGTGCAATTTAAAAACTTTTAGAAAAATCATTACTTTCTGGCTTCGAAATGCATATAGGTATGATCTGCGACAATCAGCAAATGTTTAATTTCCAACCTTTGACACTGTAATCGAGGATACATAAAGTGTGTTATTAACTGGTATTGGTGGTCACTCGGAACTTTAGGTCGTGACAAAGAGATGAGAGAGTTCCTGAACAAACATCAAATGGTGAAGGAAAATCGGGACAAAATATTCAACAAAAAATAGTTCGGACACACACAAAAGTTCATCCCCGCCGGGACTCGAACCCGGAACCTTTGAATTAGAAGTCCAACGCGCTGATCCATTACGCCACGGGGACTTGCTGGATACTTCAAAGGAAGCTTAAAACCTCTACCGTCGAGAAGTGAGGAGGGTGATCTGGGAAGAAACTTACGAAACGTAACACATACAATTCCATGAAATTCTTACTCGAAACAAAAGTATACGATGCCTGCACTTAAGGCAAAGAAGACATAAACAGCTTCCAAAAACACTGAATTTCGACGAGGATGGGATTCGAACCCACGCGTGCAGAGAACAATGGATTAGCAGTCCATCGCCTTAACCACTCGGACACCTCGTCTCACAACAGTGGAAATTAAGAACTTTTAGAAAAATCATTACTTTCTGGCTTCGAAATGCATATGGTATGATCTGCGACAATCAGCAAATGTTTAATTTCCAACCTTTGACACTGTAATCGAGGATACATAAAGTGTGTTATTAACTGGTATTGGTGGTCACTCGGAACTTTAGGTCGTGACAAAGAGATGGGAGAGTTCCTGAACAAGCATCAAATGGTGAAGGCAAATCGGGACAAAATATTCAACAAAAAATAGTTCGGACACACACAAAAGTTCATCCCCGCCGGGACTCGAACCCGGAACCTTTGAATTAGAAGTCCAACGCGCTGATCCATTACGCCACGGGGACTTGCTGGATATTTCAAAGGAAGCTTAAAACTTCTACCGTCGAGAAGTGAAGAGGGTGATCTTGAAAGAAACTTACAAAACGTAACACATACAATTCCATGTAATTCTTACTTGAAACAAAAGTAAAAGATGGCTGCACTTAAGGCAAAGAAGACATAAAAAGCTTCCAAAAACACTGAATTTCGACGAGGATGGAATTCTAACCCACGCGTGCAGAGCACAATGGATTAGCAGTCCATCGCCTTAACCACTCGGCCACCTCGTCTCACAACAGTGGAATTTAAAAACTTTTAGAAAAATCATTACTTTCTGGCTTCGAAATGCATATAAGTATGATCTGCGATAATCAGCAAATGTTTAATTTCCAACCTTTGACACTGTAATCGAGGATACATAAAGTGTGTTATTAACTGGTATTGGTGGTCACTCGGAACTTTAGGTCGTGACAAAGAGATGAGAGAGTTCCTGAACAAACATCAAATGGTGAAGGAAAATCGGGACAAAATATTCAACAAAAAATAGTTCGGACACACACAAAAGTTCATCCCCGCCGGGACTCGAACCCGGAACCTTTGAATTAGAAGTCCAACGCGCTGATCCATTACGCCACGGGGACTTGCTGGATACTTCAAAGGAAGCTTAAAACCTCTACCGTCGAGAAGTGAGGAGGGTGATCTGGGAAGAAACTTACGAAACGTAACACATACAATTCCATGAAATTCTTACTCGAAACAAAAGTATACGATGGCTGCACTTAAGGCAAAGAAGACATAAACAGCTTCCAAAAACATTGAATTTCGACGAGGATGGGATTCGAACCAACGCGTGCAGAGCACAATGGATTAGCAGTCCATCGCCTTAACCACTCGGCCACCTCGTCTCACAACAGTGGAATTTAAGAACTTTTAGAAAAATTATTACTTTCTGGCTTCGAAATGCATATAGGTATGATCTGCGACAATCAGCAAATGTTTAATTTCCAACCTTGACACTGTAATCGAGGATACATAAAGTGTGTTATTAACTGGTATTGGTGGTCACTCGGAACTTTAGGTCGTGACAAAGAGATGGGAGAGTTCCTGAACAAGCATCAAATGGTGAAGGAAAATCGGGAAAAAATATTCAACAAAAAATAGTTCGGACACACACAAAAGTTCATCCCCGCCGGGACTCGAACCCGGAACCTTTGAATTAGAAGTCCAACGCGCTGATCCATTACGCCACGGGGACTTGCTGGATATTTCAAAGGAAGCTTAAAACTTCTACCGTCGAGAAGTGAGGAGGGTGATCTGGGAAGAAACTTACGAAACGTAACACATACAATTCCATGTAATTCTTACTTGAAACAAAAGTAAACGATGGCTGCACTTAAGGCAAAGAAGACATAAAAAGCTTCCAAAAACACTGAATTTCGACGAGGATGGAATTCGACCCCACGCGTGCAGAGAACAATGGATTAGCAGTCCATCGCCTTAACCACTCGGCCACCTCGTCTCACAACAGTGCAATTTAAAAACTTTTAGAGAAATCATTACTTTCTGGCTTCGAAATGCATATAGGTATGATCTGCGACAATCAGCAAATGTTTAATTTCCAACCTTTGACACTGTAATCGAGGATACATAAAGTGTGTTATTAACTGGTATTGGTGGTCACTCGGAACTTTAGGTCGTGACAAAGAGATGAGAGAGTTCCTGAACAAACATCAAATGGTGAAGGAAAATCGGGACAAAATATTCAACAAAAAATAGTTCGGACACACACAAAAGTTCATCCCCGCCGGGACTCGAACCCGGAACCTTTGAATTAGAAGTCCAACGCGCTGATCCATTACGCCACGGGGACTTGTTGGATATTTCAAAGGAAGCTTAAAACTTCTACCGTCGAGAAGTGAGGAGGGTGATCTGGGAAGAAACTTACGAAACGTAACACATACAATTCCATGAAATTCTTACTCGAAACAAAAGTATACGATGGCTGCACTTAAGGCAAAGAAGACATAAACAGCTTCCAAAAACACTGAATTTCGACGAGGATGGGATTCGAACCCACGCGTGCAGAGCACAATGGATTAGCAGTCCATCGCCTTAACCACTCGGACACCTCGTCTCACAACAGTCGAAATTAAGAACTTTTAGAAAAATCATTACTTTCTGGCTTCGAAATGCATATGGTATGATCTGCGACAATCAGCAAATGTTTAATTTCCAACCTTTGACACTGTAATCGAGGATACATAAAGTGTGTTATTAACTGGTATTGGTGGTCACTCGGAACTTTAGGTCGTGACAAAGAGATGAGAGAGTTCCTGAACAAACATCAAATGGTGAAGGAAAATCGGGACAAAATATTCAACAAAAAATAGTTCGGACACACACAAAAGTTCATCCCCGCCGGGACTCGAACCCGGAACCTTTGAATTAGAAGTCCAACGCGCTGATCCATTACGCCACGGGGACTTGCTGGATACTTCAAAGGAAGCTTAAAACCTCTACCGCCGAGAAGTGAGGAGGGTGATCTGGGAAGAAACTTACGAAACGTAACACATACAATTCCATGAAATTCTTACTCGAAACAAAAGTATACGATGGCTGCACTTAAGGCAAAGAAGACATAAACAGCTTCCAAAAACACTGAATTTCGACGAGGATGGGATTCGAACCCACGCGTGCAGAGCACAATGGATCAGCAGGCTATCGCCTTAACAACTCGGCCACCTCATCTCACAACAGTGGAATTTGAAAACATTTAGAAAATTATTACTTTCTGGCTTCGAAATGCATATGGTATGATCTGCGACAATCAGCAAATGTTTAATTTCCAACCTTTGACACTGTAATCGAGGATACATAAAGTGTGTTATTAACTGGTATTGGTGGTCACTCGGAACTTTAGGTCGTGACAAAGAGATGGGAGAGTTCCTGAACAAACATCAAATGGTGAAGGAAAATCGGGACAAAATATTCAACAAAAAATAGTTCGGACACACACAAAAGTTCATCCCCGCCGGGACTCGAACCCGGAACCTCTGAATTAGAAGTCCAACGCGCTGATCCATTACGCCACGGGAACTTGCTGGATATTTCAAAGGAAGCTTAAAACTTCTACCGTCGAGAAGTGAGGAGGGTGATCTTGGAAGAAGCTTACAAAACGTAACACATACAATTCTTACTTGAAACAAAAGTAAACGATGGCTGCACTTAAGGCAAAGAAGACATAAAAAGCGTCCAAAAACACTGAATTTCGACGAGGATGGAATTCGAACCCACGCGTGCAGAGCACAATGGATTAGCAGTCCATCGCCTTAACCACTCGGCCACCTCGTCTCACAACAGTGGATTTTAAAAACGTTTAGAAAAATCATTACTTTCTGGCTTCGAAATGTATATAGGTATGATCTGCGACAATCAGCAAATGTTTAATTTCCAACCTTTGACACTGTAATCGAGGATACATAAAGTGTGTTATTAACTGGTATTGGTGGTCACTCGGAACTTTAGGTCGTGACAAAGAGATGGGAGAGTTCCTGAACAAACATCAAATGGTGAAGGAAAATCGGGACAAAATATTCAACAAAAAATAGTTCGGACACACACAAAAGTTCATCCCCGCCGGGACTCGAACCCGGAACCTTTGAATTAGAAGTCCAACGCGCTGATCCATTACGCCACGGGGACTTGCTGGATACTTCAAAGGAAGCTTAAAACCTCTACCGTCGAGAAGTGAGGAGGGTGATCTGGGAAGAAACTTACGAAACGTAACACATACAATTCCATGAAATTCTTACTCGAAACAAAAGTATACGATGGCTGCACTTAAGGCAAAGAAGACATAAACAGCTTCCAAAAACATTGAATTTCGACGAGGATGGGATTCGAACCCACGCGTGCAGAGCACAATGGATTAGCAGTCCATCGCCTTAACCACTCGGCCACCTCGTCTCACAACAGTGCAATTTAAAAACTTTTAGAAAAATCATTACTTTCTGGCTTCGAAATGCATATAGGTATGATCTGCGACAATCAGCAAATGTTTAATTTCCAACCTTTGACACTGTAATCGAGGATACATAAAGTGTGTTATTAACTGGTATTGGTGGTCACTCGGAACTTTAGGTCGTGACAAAGAGATGAGAGAGTTCCTGAACAAACATCAAATGGTGAAGGAAAATCGGGACAAAATATTCAACAAAAAATAGTTCGGACACACACAAAAGTTCATCCCCGCCGGGACTCGAACCCGGAACCTCTGAATTAGAAGTCCAACGCGCTGATCCATTACGCCACGGGGACTTGTTGGATATTTCAAAGGAAGCTTAAAACTTCTACCGTCGAGAAGTGAGGAGGGTGATCTGGGAAGAAACTTACGAAACGTAACACATACAATTCCATGTAATTCTTACTTGAAACAAAAGTAAACGATGGCTGCACTTAAGGCAAAGAAGACATAAAAAGCTTCCAAAAACACTAAATTTCGGCGAGGATGGGATTCGAACCCACGCGTGCAGAGCACAATGGATTAGCAGTCCATCGCCTTAACCACTCGGCCACCTCGTCTCACAACAGTGCAATTTAAAAACTTTTAGAAAAATCATTACTTTCTGGCTTCGAAATGCATATAGGTATGATCTGCGACAATCAGCAAATGTTTAATTTCCAACCTTTGACACTGTAATCGAGGATACATAAAGTGTGTTATTAACTGGTATTGGTGGTCACTCGGAACTTTAGGTCGTGACAAAGAGATGGGAGAGTTCCTGAACAAGCATCAAATGGTGAAGGAAAATCGGGACAAAATATTCAACAAAAAATAGTTCGGACACACACAAAAGTTCATCCCCGCCGGGACTCGAACCCGGAACCTTTGAATTAGAAGTCCAACGCGCTGATCCATTACGCCACGGGGACTTGTTGGATATTTCAAAGGAAGCTTAAAACTTCTACCGTCGAGAAGTGAGGAGGGTGATCTGGGAAGAAACTTACGAAACGTAACACATACAATTCCATGTAATTCTTACTTGAAACAAAAGTAAACGATGGCTGCACTTAAGGCAAAGAAGACATAAAAAGCTTCCAAAAACACTAAATTTCGGCGAGGATGGGATTCGAA
Source organism: Hippasteria phrygiana (assembly GCA_037893225.1). Taxonomy (NCBI): domain Eukaryota; kingdom Metazoa; phylum Echinodermata; class Asteroidea; order Valvatida; family Goniasteridae; genus Hippasteria; species Hippasteria phrygiana. The sequence goes on along the minus strand of JAZGUH010000883.1, from coordinate 53,877 downwards.
CCCACGCGTGCAGAGCACAATGGATTAGCAGTCCATCGCCTTAACCACTCGGCCACCTCGTCTCACAACAGTGGAATTTAAAAACTTTTAGAAAAATCATTACTTTCTGGCTTCGAAATGCATATAGGTATGATCTGCGACAATCAGCAAATGTTTAATTTCCAACCTTTGACACTGTAATCGAGGATACATAAAGTGTGTTATTAACTGGTATTGGTGGTCACTCGGAACTTTAGGTCGTGACAAAGAGATGGGAGAGTTCCTGAACAAACATCAAATGGTGAAGGAAAATCGGGACAAAATATTCAACAAAAAATAGTTCGGACACACACAAAAGTTCATCCCCGCCGGGACTCGAACCCGGAACCTTTGAATTAGAAGTCCAACGCGCTGATCCATTACGCCACGGGGACTTGCTGGATACTTCAAAGGAAGCTTAAAACCTCTACCGTCGAGAAGTGAGGAGGGTGATCTTGGAAGAAACTTACGAAACGTAACACATACAATTCCATGAAATTCTTACTCGAAACAAAAGTATACGATGGCTGCACTTAAGGCAAAGAAGACATAAACAGCTTCCAAAAACACTGAATTTCGACGAGGATGGGATTCGAACCCACGCGTGCAAAGCACAATGGAATAGCAGTCCATCGCCTTAACCACTCGGCCACCTCGTCTCACAACAGTGCAATTTAAAAACTTTTAGAAAAATCATTACTTTCTGGCTTCGAAATGCATATAGGTATGATCTGCGACAATCAGCAAATGTTTAATTTCCAACCTTTGACACTGTAATCGAGGATACATAAAGTGTGTTATTAACTGGTATTGGTGGTCACTCGGAACTTTAGGTCGTGACAAAGAGATGAGAGAGTTCCTGAACAAACATCAAATGGTGAAGGAAAATCGGGACAAAATATTCAACAAAAAATAGTTCGGACACACACAAAAGTTCATCCCCGCCGGGACTCGAACCCGGAACCTTTGAATTAGAAGTCCAACGCGCTGATCCATTACGCCACGGGGACTTGCTGGATACTTCAAAGGAAGCTTAAAACCTCTACCGCCGAGAAGTGAGGAGGGTGATCTGGGAAGAAACTTACGAAACGTAACACATACAATTCCATGAAATTCTTACTCGAAACAAAAGTATACGATGGCTGCACTTAAGGCAAAGAAGACATAAACAGCTTCCAAAAACACTGAATTTCGACGAGGATGGGATTCGAACCCACGCGTGCAGAGCACAATGGATCAGCAGGCTATCGCCTTAACAACTCGGCCACCTCATCTCACAACAGTGGAATTTGAAAACATTTAGAAAATTATTACTTTCTGGCTTCGAAATGCATATGGTATGATCTGCGACAATCAGCAAATGTTTAATTTCCAACCTTTGACACTGTAATCGAGGATACATAAAGTGTGTTATTAACTGGTATTGGTGGTCACTCGGAACTTTAGGTCGTGACAAAGAGATGGGAGAGTTCCTGAACAAACATCAAATGGTGAAGGAAAATCGGGACAAAATATTCAACAAAAAATAGTTCGGACACACACAAAAGTTCATCCCCGCCGGGACTCGAACCCGGAACCTCTGAATTAGAAGTCCAACGCGCTGATCCATTACGCCACGGGAACTTGCTGGATATTTCAAAGGAAGCTTAAAACTTCTACCGTCGAGAAGTGAGGAGGGTGATCTTGGAAGAAGCTTACAAAACGTAACACATACAATTCTTACTTGAAACAAAAGTAAACGATGGCTGCACTTAAGGCAAAGAAGACATACAAAGCGTCCAAAAACAGTGAATTTCGACGAGGATGGAATTCGAACCAACGCGTGCAGAGCACAATGGATTAGCAGTCCATCGCCTTAACCACTCGGCCACCTCGTCTCACAACAGTGGATTTTAAAAACGTTTAGAAAAATCATTACTTTCTGGCTTCGAAATGTATATAGGTATGATCTGCGACAATCAGCAAATGTTTAATTTCCAACCTTTGACACTGTAATCGAGGATACATAAAGTGTGTTATTAACTGGTATTGGTGGTCACTCGGAACTTTAGGTCGTGACAAAGAGATGGGAGAGTTCCTGAACAAACATCAAATGGTGAAGGAAAATCGGGACAAAATATTCAACAAAAAATAGTTCGGACACACACAAAAGTTCATCCCCGCCGGGACTCGAACCCGGAACCTTTGAATTAGAAGTCCAACGCGCTGATCCATTACGCCACGGGGACTTGCTGGATACTTCAAAGGAAGCTTAAAACCTCTACCGCCGAGAAGTGAGGAGGGTGATCTGGGAAGAAACTTACGAAACGTAACACATACAATTCCATGAAATTCTTACTCGAAACAAAAGTATACGATGGCTGCACTTAAGGCAAAGAAGACATAAACAGCTTCCAAAAACACTGAATTTCGACGAGGATGGGATTCGAACCCACGCGTGCAGAGCACAATGGATCAGCAGGCTATCGCCTTAACAACTCGGCCACCTCATCTCACAACAGTGGAATTTGAAAACATTTAGAAAATTATTACTTTCTGGCTTCGAAATGCATATGGTATGATCTGCGACAATCAGCAAATGTTTAATTTCCAACCTTTGACACTGTAATCGAGGATACATAAAGTGTGTTATTAACTGGTATTGGTGGTCACTCGGAACTTTAGGTCGTGACAAAGAGATGGGAGAGTTCCTGAACAAACATCAAATGGTGAAGGAAAATCGGGACAAAATATTCAACAAAAAATAGTTCGGACACACACAAAAGTTCATCCCCGCCGGGACTCGAACCCGGAACCTCTGAATTAGAAGTCCAACGCGCTGATCCATTACGCCACGGGAACTTGCTGGATATTTCAAAGGAAGCTTAAAACTTCTACCGTCGAGAAGTGAGGAGGGTGATCTTGGAAGAAGCTTACAAAACGTAACACATACAATTCTTACTTGAAACAAAAGTAAACGATGGCTGCACTTAAGGCAAAGAAGACATACAAAGCGTCCAAAAACAGTGAATTTCGACGAGGATGGAATTCGAACCAACGCGTGCAGAGCACAATGGATTAGCAGTCCATCGCCTTAACCACTCGGCCACCTCGTCTCACAACAGTGGATTTTAAAAACGTTTAGAAAAATCATTACTTTCTGGCTTCGAAATGTATATAGGTATGATCTGCGACAATCAGCAAATGTTTAATTTCCAACCTTTGACACTGTAATCGAGGATACATAAAGTGTGTTATTAACTGGTATTGGTGGTCACTCGGAACTTTAGGTCGTGACAAAGAGATGGGAGAGTTCCTGAACAAACATCAAATGGTGAAGGAAAATCGGGACAAAATATTCAACAAAAAATAGTTCGGACACACACAAAAGTTCATCCCCGCCGGGACTCGAACCCGGAACCTTTGAATTAGAAGTCCAACGCGCTGATCCATTACGCCACGGGGACTTGCTGGATACTTCAAAGGAAGCTTAAAACCTCTACCGTCGAGAAGTGAGGAGGGTGATCTGGGAAGAAACTTACGAAACGTAACACATACAATTCCATGAAATTCTTACTCGAAACAAAAGTATACGATGGCTGCACTTAAGGCAAAGAAGACATAAACAGCTTCCAAAAACATTGAATTTCGACGAGGATGGGATTCGAACCCACGCGTGCAGAGCACAATGGATTAGCAGTCCATCGCCTTAACCACTCGGCCACCTCGTCTCACAACAGTGCAATTTAAAAACTTTTAGAAAAATCATTACTTTCTGGCTTCGAAATGCATATAGGTATGATCTGCGACAATCAGCAAATGTTTAATTTCCAACCTTTGACACTGTAATCGAGGATACATAAAGTGTGTTATTAACTGGTATTGGTGGTCACTCGGAACTTTAGGTCGTGACAAAGAGATGAGAGAGTTCCTGAACAAACATCAAATGGTGAAGGAAAATCGGGACAAAATATTCAACAAAAAATAGTTCGGACACACACAAAAGTTCATCCCCGCCGGGACTCGAACCCGGAACCTTTGAATTAGAAGTCCAACGCGCTGATCCATTACGCCACGGGGACTTGCTGGATACTTCAAAGGAAGCTTAAAACCTCTACCGTCGAGAAGTGAGGAGGGTGATCTGGGAAGAAACTTACGAAACGTAACACATACAATTCCATGAAATTCTTACTCGAAACAAAAGTATACGATGCCTGCACTTAAGGCAAAGAAGACATAAACAGCTTCCAAAAACACTGAATTTCGACGAGGATGGGATTCGAACCCACGCGTGCAGAGAACAATGGATTAGCAGTCCATCGCCTTAACCACTCGGACACCTCGTCTCACAACAGTGGAAATTAAGAACTTTTAGAAAAATCATTACTTTCTGGCTTCGAAATGCATATGGTATGATCTGCGACAATCAGCAAATGTTTAATTTCCAACCTTTGACACTGTAATCGAGGATACATAAAGTGTGTTATTAACTGGTATTGGTGGTCACTCGGAACTTTAGGTCGTGACAAAGAGATGGGAGAGTTCCTGAACAAGCATCAAATGGTGAAGGCAAATCGGGACAAAATATTCAACAAAAAATAGTTCGGACACACACAAAAGTTCATCCCCGCCGGGACTCGAACCCGGAACCTTTGAATTAGAAGTCCAACGCGCTGATCCATTACGCCACGGGGACTTGCTGGATATTTCAAAGGAAGCTTAAAACTTCTACCGTCGAGAAGTGAAGAGGGTGATCTTGAAAGAAACTTACAAAACGTAACACATACAATTCCATGTAATTCTTACTTGAAACAAAAGTAAAAGATGGCTGCACTTAAGGCAAAGAAGACATAAAAAGCTTCCAAAAACACTGAATTTCGACGAGGATGGAATTCTAACCCACGCGTGCATAGCACAATGGATTAGCAGTCCATCGCCTTAACCACTCGGCCACCTCGTCTCACAACAGTGGAATTTAAAAACTTTTAGAAAAATCATTACTTTCTGGCTTCGAAATGCATATAAGTATGATCTGCGATAATCAGCAAATGTTTAATTTCCAACCTTTGACACTGTAATCGAGGATACATAAAGTGTGTTATTAACTGGTATTGGTGGTCACTCGGAACTTTAGGTCGTGACAAAGAGATGAGAGAGTTCCTGAACAAACATCAAATGGTGAAGGAAAATCGGGACAAAATATTCAACAAAAAATAGTTCGGACACACACAAAAGTTCATCCCCGCCGGGACTCGAACCCGGAACCTTTGAATTAGAAGTCCAACGCGCTGATCCATTACGCCACGGGGACTTGCTGGATACTTCAAAGGAAGCTTAAAACCTCTACCGTCGAGAAGTGAGGAGGGTGATCTGGGAAGAAACTTACGAAACGTAACACATACAATTCCATGAAATTCTTACTCGAAACAAAAGTATACGATGGCTGCACTTAAGGCAAAGAAGACATAAACAGCTTCCAAAAACATTGAATTTCGACGAGGATGGGATTCGAACCCACGCGTGCAGAGCACAATGGATTAGCAGTCCATCGCCTTAACCACTCGGCCACCTCGTCTCACAACAGTGGAATTTAAGAACTTTTAGAAAAATTATTACTTTCTGGCTTCGAAATGCATATAGGTATGATCTGCGACAATCAGCAAATGTTTAATTTCCAACCTTGACACTGTAATCGAGGATACATAAAGTGTGTTATTAACTGGTATTGGTGGTCACTCGGAACTTTAGGTCGTGACAAAGAGATGGGAGAGTTCCTGAACAAGCATCAAATGGTGAAGGAAAATCGGGAAAAAATATTCAACAAAAAATAGTTCGGACACACACAAAAGTTCATCCCCGCCGGGACTCGAACCCGGAACCTTTGAATTAGAAGTCCAACGCGCTGATCCATTACGCCACGGGGACTTGCTGGATATTTCAAAGGAAGCTTAAAACTTCTACCGTCGAGAAGTGAGGAGGGTGATCTGGGAAGAAACTTACGAAACGTAACACATACAATTCCATGTAATTCTTACTTGAAACAAAAGTAAACGATGGCTGCACTTAAGGCAAAGAAGACATAAAAAGCTTCCAAAAACACTGAATTTCGACGAGGATGGAATTCGACCCCACGCGTGCAGAGAACAATGGATTAGCAGTCCATCGCCTTAACCACTCGGCCACCTCGTCTCACAACAGTGCAATTTAAAAACTTTTAGAGAAATCATTACTTTCTGGCTTCGAAATGCATATAGGTATGATCTGCGACAATCAGCAAATGTTTAATTTCCAACCTTTGACACTGTAATCGAGGATACATAAAGTGTGTTATTAACTGGTATTGGTGGTCACTCGGAACTTTAGGTCGTGACAAAGAGATGAGAGAGTTCCTGAACAAACATCAAATGGTGAAGGAAAATCGGGACAAAATATTCAACAAAAAATAGTTCGGACACACACAAAAGTTCATCCCCGCCGGGACTCGAACCCGGAACCTTTGAATTAGAAGTCCAACGCGCTGATCCATTACGCCACGGGGACTTGTTGGATATTTCAAAGGAAGCTTAAAACTTCTACCGTCGAGAAGTGAGGAGGGTGATCTGGGAAGAAACTTACGAAACGTAACACATACAATTCCATGAAATTCTTACTCGAAACAAAAGTATACGATGGCTGCACTTAAGGCAAAGAAGACATAAACAGCTTCCAAAAACACTGAATTTCGACGAGGATGGGATTCGAACCCACGCGTGCAGAGCACAATGGATTAGCAGTCCATCGCCTTAACCACTCGGACACCTCGTCTCACAACAGTCGAAATTAAGAACTTTTAGAAAAATCATTACTTTCTGGCTTCGAAATGCATATGGTATGATCTGCGACAATCAGCAAATGTTTAATTTCCAACCTTTGACACTGTAATCGAGGATACATAAAGTGTGTTATTAACTGGTATTGGTGGTCACTCGGAACTTTAGGTCGTGACAAAGAGATGAGAGAGTTCCTGAACAAACATCAAATGGTGAAGGAAAATCGGGACAAAATATTCAACAAAAAATAGTTCGGACACACACAAAAGTTCATCCCCGCCGGGACTCGAACCCGGAACCTTTGAATTAGAAGTCCAACGCGCTGATCCATTACGCCACGGGGACTTGCTGGATACTTCAAAGGAAGCTTAAAACCTCTACCGCCGAGAAGTGAGGAGGGTGATCTGGGAAGAAGCTTACGAAACGTAACACATACAATTCCATGTAATTCTTACTTGAAACAAAAGTAAACGATGGCTGCACTTAAGGCAAAGAAGACATAAAAAGCTTCCAAAAACACTGAATTTCGACGAGGATGGAATTCGACCCCACGCGTGCAGAGAACAATGGATTAGCAGTTCATCGCCTTAACCACTCGGCCACCTCGTCTCACAACAGTGCAATTTAAAAACTTTTAGAGAAATCATTACTTTCTGGCTTCGAAATGCATATAGGTATGATCTGCGACAATCAGCAAATGTTTAATTTCCAACCTTTGACACTGTAATCGAGGATACATAAAGTGTGTTATTAACTGGTATTGGTGGTCACTCGGAACTTTAGGTCGTGACAAAGAGATGAGAGAGTTCCTGAACAAACATCAAATGGTGAAGGAAAATCGGGACAAAATATTCAACAAAAAATAGTTCGGACACACACAAAAGTTCATCCCCGCCGGGACTCGAACCCGGAACCTTTGAATTAGAAGTCCAACGCGCTGATCCATTACGCCACGGGGACTTGTTGGATATTTCAAAGGAAGCTTAAAACTTCTACCGTCGAGAAGTGAGGAGGGTGATCTGGGAAGAAACTTACGAAACGTAACACATACAATTCCATGAAATTCTTACTCGAAACAAAAGTATACGATGGCTGCACTTAAGGCAAAGAAGACATAAACAGCTTCCAAAAACACTGAATTTTGACGAGGATGGGATTCGAACCCACGCGTGCAGAGCACAATGGATTAGCAGTCCATCGCCTTAACCACTCGGCCACCTCGTCTCACAACAGTGGAATTTAAAAACTTTTAGAAAAATCATTACTTTCTGGCTTCGAAATGCATATAGGTATGATCTGCGACAATCAGCAAATGTTTAATTTCCAACCTTTGACACTGTAATCGAGGATACATAAAGTGTGTTATTAACTGGTATTGGTGGTCACTCGGAACTTTAGGTCGTGACAAAGAGATGGGAGAGTTCCTGAACAAACATCAAATGGTGAAGGAAAATCGGGACAAAATATTCAACAAAAAATAGTTCGGACACACACAAAAGTTCATCCCCGCCGGGACTCGAACCCGGAACCTTTGAATTAGAAGTCCAACGCGCTGATCCATTACGCCACGGGGACTTGCTGGATACTTCAAAGGAAGCTTAAAACCTCTACCGTCGAGAAGTGAGGAGGGAGATCTTGAAAGAAACTTACGAAACGTAACACATACAATTCCATGAAATTCTTACTCGAAACAAAAGTATACGATGGCTGCACTTAAGGCAAAGAAGACATAAACAGCTTCCAAAAACACTGAATTTCGACGAGGATGGGATTCGAACCCACGCGTGCAAAGCACAATGGAATAGCAGTCCATCGCCTTAACCACTCGGCCACCTCGTCTCACAACAGTGCAATTTAAAAACTTTTAGAAAAATCATTACTTTCTGGCTTCGAAATGCATATAGGTATGATCTGCGACAATCAGCAAATGTTTAATTTCCAACCTTTGACACTGTAATCGAGGATACATAAAGTGTGTTATTAACTGGTATTGGTGGTCACTCGGAACTTTAGGTCGTGACAAAGAGATGAGAGAGTTCCTGAACAAACATCAAATGGTGAAGGAAAATCGGGACAAAATATTCAACAAAAAATAGTTCGGACACACACAAAAGTTCATCCCCGCCGGGACTCGAACCCGGAACCTTTGAATTAGAAGTCCAACGCGCTGATCCATTACGCCACGGGGACTTGCTGGATACTTCAAAGGAAGCTTAAAACCTCTACCGCCGAGAAGTGAGGAGGGTGATCTGGGAAGAAACTTACGAAACGTAACACATACAATTCCATGAAATTCTTACTCGAAACAAAAGTATACGATGGCTGCACTTAAGGCAAAGAAGACATAAACAGCTTCCAAAAACACTGAATTTCGACGAGGATGCGATTCGAACCCACGCGTTCAGAGCACAATGGATTATCAGTCCATCGACTTAACCACTCGGCCACCTCGTCTCACGACATTGGAATTTAAAAACTTTTAGAAAAATCATTACTTTCTGGCTTCGAAATGCATATAGGTATGATCTGCGACAATCAGCAAATGTTTAATTTCCAACCTTTGACACTGTAATCGAGGATACATAAAGTGTGTTATTAACTGGTATTGGTGGTCACTCGGAACTTTAGGTCGTGACAAAGAGATGGGAGAGTTCCTGAACAAACATCAAATGGTGAAGGAAAATCGGGACAAAATATTCAACAAAAAATAGTTCGGACACACACAAAAGTTCATCCCCGCCGGGACTCGAACCCGGAACCTTTGAATTAGAAGTCCAACGCGCTGATCCATTACGCCACGGGGACTTGCTGGATACTTCAAAGGAAGCTTAAAACCTCTACCGTCGAGAAGTGAGGAGGGAGATCTTGAAAGAAACTTACGAAACGTAACACATACAATTCCATGAAATTCTTACTCGAAACAAAAGTATACGATGGCTGCACTTAAGGCAAAGAAGACATAAACAGCTTCCAAAAACACTGAATTTCGACGAGGATGGGATTCGAACCCACGCGTGCAAAGCACAATGGAATAGCAGTCCATCGCCTTAACCACTCGGCCACCTCGTCTCACAACAGTGCAATTTAAAAACTTTTAGAAAAATCATTACTTTCTGGCTTCGAAATGCATATAGGTATGATCTGCGACAATCAGCAAATGTTTAATTTCCAACCTTTGACACTGTAATCGAGGATACATAAAGTGTGTTATTAACTGGTATTGGTGGTCACTCGGAACTTTAGGTCGTGACAAAGAGATGAGAGAGTTCCTGAACAAACATCAAATGGTGAAGGAAAATCGGGACAAAATATTCAACAAAAAATAGTTCGGACACACACAAAAGTTCATCCCCGCCGGGACTCGAACCCGGAACCTTTGAATTAGAAGTCCAACGCGCTGATCCATTACGCCACGGGGACTTGCTGGATACTTCAAAGGAAGCTTAAAACCTCTACCGCCGAGAAGTGAGGAGGGTGATCTGGGAAGAAACTTACGAAACGTAACACATACAATTCCATGAAATTCTTACTCGAAACAAAAGTATACGATGGCTGCACTTAAGGCAAAGAAGACATAAACAGCTTCCAAAAACACTGAATTTCGACGAGGATGCGATTCGAACCCACGCGTTCAGAGCACAATGGATTATCAGTCCATCGACTTAACCACTCGGCCACCTCGTCTCACGACATTGGAATTTAAAAACTTTTAGAAAAATCATTACTTTCTGGCTTCGAAATGCATATAGGTATGATCTGCGACAATCAGCAAATGTTGAATTTCCAACCTTTGACACTGTAATCGAGGATACATAAAGTGTGCTATTAGCTGGTATTGGTGGTCACTCGGAACTTTAGGTTGTGACAAAGAGATGGGAGAGTTCCTGAACAAACATCAAATGGTGAAGGAAAATCGGGACAAAATATTCAACAAAAAATAGTTGGGACACACACAAAAGTTCATCCCCGCCGGGACTCGAACCCGGAACCTTTGAATTAGAAGTCCAACGCGCTGATCCATTACGCCACGGGGACTTGCTGGATACTTCAAAGGAAGCTTAATACCTCTACCGTCGAGAAGTGAGGAGGGTGATCTGGGAAGAAACTTACGAAACGTAACACATACAATTCCATGAAATTCTTACTCGAAACAAAAGTATACGATGGCTGCACTTAAGGCAAAGAAGACATAAACAGCTTCCAAAAACATTGAATTTCGACGAGGATGGGATTCGAACCCACGCGTGCAGAGCACAATGGATTAGCAGTCCATCGCCTTAACCACTCGGCCACCTCGTCTCACAACAGTGGAATTTAAGAACTTTTAGAAAAATTATTACTTTCTGGCTTCGAAATGCATATAGGTATGATCTGCGACAATCAGCAAATGTTTAATTTCCAACCTTGACACTGTAATCGAGGATACATAAAGTGTGTTATTAACTGGTATTGGTGGTCACTCGGAACTTTAGGTCGTGACAAAGAGATGAGAGAGTTCCTGAACAAACATCAAATGGTGAAGGAAAATCGGGACAAAATATTCAACAAAAAATAGTTCGGACACACACAAAAGTTCATCCCCGCCGGGACTCGAACCCGGAACCTTTGAATTAGAAGTCCAACGCGCTGATCCATTACGCCACGGGGACTTGCTGGATACTTCAAAGGAAGCTTAAAACCTCTACCGCCGAGAAGTGAGGAGGGTGATCTGGGAAGAAACTTACGAAACGTAACACATACAATTCCATGAAATTCTTACTCGAAACAAAAGTATACGATGGCTGCACTTAAGGCAAAGAAGACATAAACAGCTTCCAAAAACACTGAATTTCGACGAGGATGCGATTCGAACCCACGCGTTCAGAGCACAATGGATTATCAGTCCATCGACTTAACCACTCGGCCACCTCGTCTCACGACATTGGAATTTAAAAACTTTTAGAAAAATCATTACTTTCTGGCTTCGAAATGCATATAGGTATGATCTGCGACAATCAGCAAATGTTGAATTTCCAACCTTTGACACTGTAATCGAGGATACATAAAGTGTGCTATTAGCTGGTATTGGTGGTCACTCGGAACTTTAGGTTGTGACAAAGAGATGGGAGAGTTCCTGAACAAACATCAAATGGTGAAGGAAAATCGGGACAAAATATTCAACAAAAAATAGTTGGGACACACACAAAAGTTCATCCCCGCCGGGACTCGAACCCGGAACCTTTGAATTAGAAGTCCAACGCGCTGATCCATTACGCCACGGGGACTTGCTGGATACTTCAAAGGAAGCTTAATACCTCTACCGTCGAGAAGTGAGGAGGGTGATCTGGGAAGAAACTTACGAAACGTAACACATACAATTCCATGAAATTCTTACTCGAAACAAAAGTATACGATGGCTGCACTTAAGGCAAAGAAGACATAAACAGCTTCCAAAAACATTGAATTTCGACGAGGATGGGATTCGAACCCACGCGTGCAGAGCACAATGGATTAGCAGTCCATCGCCTTAACCACTCGGCCACCTCGTCTCACAACAGTGGAATTTAAGAACTTTTAGAAAAATTATTACTTTCTGGCTTCGAAATGCATATAGGTATGATCTGCGACAATCAGCAAATGTTTAATTTCCAACCTTGACACTGTAATCGAGGATACATAAAGTGTGTTATTAACTGGTATTGGTGGTCACTCGGAACTTTAGGTCGTGACAAAGAGATGAGAGAGTTCCTGAACAAACATCAAATGGTGAAGGAAAATCGGGACAAAATATTCAACAAAAAATAGTTCGGACACACACAAAAGTTCATCCCCGCCGGGACTCGAACCCGGAACCTTTGAATTAGAAGTCCAACGCGCTGATCCATTACGCCACGGGGACTTGCTGGATACTTCAAAGGAAGCTTAAAACCTCTACCGCCGAGAAGTGAGGAGGGTGATCTGGGAAGAAACTTACGAAACGTAACACATACAATTCCATGAAATTCTTACTCGAAACAAAAGTATACGATGGCTGCACTTAAGGCAAAGAAGACATAAACAGCTTCCAAAAACACTGAATTTCGACGAGGATGCGATTCGAACCCACGCGTTCAGAGCACAATGGATTATCAGTCCATCGACTTAACCACTCGGCCACCTCGTCTCACGACATTGGAATTTAAAAACTTTTAGAAAAATCATTACTTTCTGGCTTCGAAATGCATATAGGTATGATCTGCGACAATCAGCAAATGTTGAATTTCCAACCTTTGACACTGTAATCGAGGATACATAAAGTGTGCTATTAGCTGGTATTGGTGGTCACTCGGAACTTTAGGTTGTGACAAAGAGATGGGAGAGTTCCTGAACAAACATCAAATGGTGAAGGAAAATCGGGACAAAATATTCAACAAAAAATAGTTCGGACACACACAAAAGTTCATCCCCGCCGGGACTCGAACCCGGAACCTTTGAATTAGAAGTCCAACGCGCTGATCCATTACGCCACGGGGACTTGCTGGATACTTCAAAGGAAGCTTAAAACCTCTACCGTCGAGAAGTGAGGAGGGTGATCTGGGAAGAAACTTACGAAACGTAACACATACAATTCCATGAAATTCTTACTCGAAACAAAAGTATACGATGGCTGCACTTAAGGCAAAGAAGACATAAACAGCTTCCAAAAACATTGAATTTCGACGAGGATGGGATTCGAACCCACGCGTGCAGAGCACAATGGATTAGCAGTCCATCGCCTTAACCACTCGGCCACCTCGTCTCACAACAGTGGAATTTAAGAACTTTTAGAAAAATTATTACTTTCTGGCTTCGAAATGCATATAGGTATGATCTGCGACAATCAGCAAATGTTTAATTTCCAACCTTGACACTGTAATCGAGGATACATAAAGTGTGTTATTAACTGGTATTGGTGGTCACTCGGAACTTTAGGTCGTGACAAAGAGATGGGAGAGTTCCTGAACAAACATCAAATGGTGAAGGAAAATCGGGACAAAATATTCAACAAAAAATAGTTCGGACACACACAAAAGTTCATCCCCGCCGGGACTCGAACCCGGAACCTTTGAATTAGAAGTCCAACGCGCTGATCCATTACGCCACGGGGACTTGCTGGATACTTCAAAGGAAGCTTAAAACCTCTACCGCCGAGAAGTGAGGAGGGTGATCTGGGAAGAAACTTACGAAACGTAACACATACAATTCCATGAAATTCTTACTCGAAACAAAAGTATACGATGGCTGCACTTAAGGCAAAGAAGACATAAACAGCTTCCAAAAACACTGAATTTCGACGAGGATGGGATTCGAACCCACGCGTGCAGAGCACAATGGATCAGCAGGCTATCGCCTTAACAACTCGGCCACCTCATCTCACAACAGTGGAATTTGAAAACATTTAGAAAATTATTACTTTCTGGCTTCGAAATGCATATGGTATGATCTGCGACAATCAGCAAATGTTTAATTTCCAACCTTTGACACTGTAATCGAGGATACATAAAGTGTGTTATTAACTGGTATTGGTGGTCACTCGGAACTTTAGGTCGTGACAAAGAGATGGGAGAGTTCCTGAACAAACATCAAATGGTGAAGGAAAATCGGGACAAAATATTCAACAAAAAATAGTTCGGACACACACAAAAGTTCATCCCCGCCGGGACTCGAACCCGGAACCTCTGAATTAGAAGTCCAACGCGCTGATCCATTACGCCACGGGAACTTGCTGGATATTTCAAAGGAAGCTTAAAACTTCTACCGTCGAGAAGTGAGGAGGGTGATCTTGGAAGAAGCTTACAAAACGTAACACATACAATTCTTACTTGAAACAAAAGTAAACGTTGGCTGCACTTAAGGCAAAGAAGACATAAAAAGCGTCCAAAAACAGTGAATTTCGACGAGGATGGAATTCGAACCAACGCGTGCAGAGCACAATGGATTAGCAGTCCATCGCCTTAACCACTCGGCCACCTCGTCTCACAACAGTGGATTTTAAAAACGTTTAGAAAAATCATTACTTTCTGGCTTCGAAATGTATATAGGTATGATCTGCGACAATCAGCAAATGTTTAATTTCCAACCTTTGACACTGTAATCGAGGATACATAAAGTGTGTTATTAACTGGTATTGGTGGTCACTCGGAACTTTAGGTCGTGACAAAGAGATGGGAGAGTTCCTGAACAAACATCAAATGGTGAAGGAAAATCGGGACAAAATATTCAACAAAAAATAGTTCGGACACACACAAAAGTTCATCCCCGCCGGGACTCGAACCCGGAACCTTTGAATTAGAAGTCCAACGCGCTGATCCATTACGCCACGGGGACTTGCTGGATACTTCAAAGGAAGCTTAAAACCTCTACCGTCGAGAAGTGAGGAGGGTGATCTGGGAAGAAACTTACGAAACGTAACACATACAATTCCATGAAATTCTTACTCGAAACAAAAGTATACGATGGCTGCACTTAAGGCAAAGAAGACATAAACAGCTTCCAAAAACATTGAATTTCGACGAGGATGGGATTCGAACCCACGCGTGCAGAGCACAATGGATTAGCAGTCCATCGCCTTAACCACTCGGCCACCTCGTCTCACAACAGTGCAATTTAAAAACTTTTAGAAAAATCATTACTTTCTGGCTTCGAAATGCATATAGGTATGATCTGCGACAATCAGCAAATGTTTAATTTCCAACCTTTGACACTGTAATCGAGGATACATAAAGTGTGTTATTAACTGGTATTGGTGGTCACTCGGAACTTTAGGTCGTGACAAAGAGATGAGAGAGTTCCTGAACAAACATCAAATGGTGAAGGAAAATCGGGACAAAATATTCAACAAAAAATAGTTCGGACACACACAAAAGTTCATCCCCGCCGGGACTCGAACCCGGAACCTTTGAATTAGAAGTCCAACGCGCTGATCCATTACGCCACGGGGACTTGCTGGATACTTCAAAGGAAGCTTAAAACCTCTACCGTCGAGAAGTGAGGAGGGTGATCTGGGAAGAAACTTACGAAACGTAACACATACAATTCCATGAAATTCTTACTCGAAACAAAAGTATACGATGCCTGCACTTAAGGCAAAGAAGACATAAACAGCTTCCAAAAACACTGAATTTCGACGAGGATGGGATTCGAACCCACGCGTGCAGAGAACAATGGATTAGCAGTCCATCGCCTTAACCACTCGGACACCTCGTCTCACAACAGTGGAAATTAAGAACTTTTAGAAAAATCATTACTTTCTGGCTTCGAAATGCATATGGTATGATCTGCGACAATCAGCAAATGTTTAATTTCCAACCTTTGACACTGTAATCGAGGATACATAAAGTGTGTTATTAACTGGTATTGGTGGTCACTCGGAACTTTAGGTCGTGACAAAGAGATGGGAGAGTTCCTGAACAAGCATCAAATGGTGAAGGCAAATCGGGACAAAATATTCAACAAAAAATAGTTCGGACACACACAAAAGTTCATCCCCGCCGGGACTCGAACCCGGAACCTTTGAATTAGAAGTCCAACGCGCTGATCCATTACGCCACGGGGACTTGCTGGATATTTCAAAGGAAGCTTAAAACTTCTACCGTCGAGAAGTGAAGAGGGTGATCTTGAAAGAAACTTACAAAACGTAACACATACAATTCCATGTAATTCTTACTTGAAACAAAAGTAAAAGATGGCTGCACTTAAGGCAAAGAAGACATAAAAAGCTTCCAAAAACACTGAATTTCGACGAGGATGGAATTCTAACCCACGCGTGCATAGCACAATGGATTAGCAGTCCATCGCCTTAACCACTCGGCCACCTCGTCTCACAACAGTGGAATTTAAAAACTTTTAGAAAAATCATTACTTTCTGGCTTCGAAATGCATATAAGTATGATCTGCGATAATCAGCAAATGTTTAATTTCCAACCTTTGACACTGTAATCGAGGATACATAAAGTGTGTTATTAACTGGTATTGGTGGTCACTCGGAACTTTAGGTCGTGACAAAGAGATGAGAGAGTTCCTGAACAAACATCAAATGGTGAAGGAAAATCGGGACAAAATATTCAACAAAAAATAGTTCGGACACACACAAAAGTTCATCCCCGCCGGGACTCGAACCCGGAACCTTTGAATTAGAAGTCCAACGCGCTGATCCATTACGCCACGGGGACTTGCTGGATACTTCAAAGGAAGCTTAAAACCTCTACCGTCGAGAAGTGAGGAGGGTGATCTGGGAAGAAACTTACGAAACGTAACACATACAATTCCATGAAATTCTTACTCGAAACAAAAGTATACGATGGCTGCACTTAAGGCAAAGAAGACATAAACAGCTTCCAAAAACATTGAATTTCGACGAGGATGGGATTCGAACCCACGCGTGCAGAGCACAATGGATTAGCAGTCCATCGCCTTAACCACTCGGCCACCTCGTCTCACAACAGTTGAATTTAAGAACTTTTAGAAAAATTATTACTTTCTGGCTTCGAAATGCATATAGGTATGATCTGCGACAATCAGCAAATGTTTAATTTCCAACCTTGACACTGTAATCGAGGATACATAAAGTGTGTTATTAACTGGTATTGGTGGTCACTCGGAACTTTAGGTCGTGACAAAGAGATGGGAGAGTTCCTGAACAAGCATCAAATGGTGAAGGAAAATCGGGAAAAAATATTCAACAAAAAATAGTTCGGACACACACAAAAGTTCATCCCCGCCGGGACTCGAACCCGGAACCTTTGAATTAGAAGTCCAACGCGCTGATCCATTACGCCACGGGGACTTGCTGGATATTTCAAAGGAAGCTTAAAACTTCTACCGTCGAGAAGTGAGGAGGGTGATCTGGGAAGAAACTTACGAAACGTAACACATACAATTCCATGTAATTCTTACTTGAAACAAAAGTAAACGATGGCTGCACTTAAGGCAAAGAAGACATAAAAAGCTTCCAAAAACACTGAATTTCGACGAGGATGGAATTCGACCCCACGCGTGCAGAGAACAATGGATTAGCAGTCCATCGCCTTAACCACTCGGCCACCTCGTCTCACAACAGTGCAATTTAAAAACTTTTAGAGAAATCATTACTTTCTGGCTTCGAAATGCATATAGGTATGATCTGCGACAATCAGCAAATGTTTAATTTCCAACCTTTGACACTGTAATCGAGGATACATAAAGTGTGTTATTAACTGGTATTGGTGGTCACTCGGAACTTTAGGTCGTGACAAAGAGATGAGAGAGTTCCTGAACAAACATCAAATGGTGAAGGAAAATCGGGACAAAATATTCAACAAAAAATAGTTCGGACACACACAAAAGTTCATCCCCGCCGGGACTCGAACCCGGAACCTTTGAATTAGAAGTCCAACGCGCTGATCCATTACGCCACGGGGACTTGTTGGATATTTCAAAGGAAGCTTAAAACTTCTACCGTCGAGAAGTGAGGAGGGTGATCTGGGAAGAAACTTACGAAACGTAACACATACAATTCCATGAAATTCTTACTCGAAACAAAAGTATACGATGGCTGCACTTAAGGCAAAGAAGACATAAACAGCTTCCAAAAACACTGAATTTCGACGAGGATGGGATTCGAACCCACGCGTGCAGAGCACAATGGATTAGCAGTCCATCGCCTTAACCACTCGGACACCTCGTCTCACAACAGTCGAAATTAAGAACTTTTAGAAAAATCATTACTTTCTGGCTTCGAAATGCATATGGTATGATCTGCGACAATCAGCAAATGTTTAATTTCCAACCTTTGACACTGTAATCGAGGATACATAAAGTGTGTTATTAACTGGTATTGGTGGTCACTCGGAACTTTAGGTCGTGACAAAGAGATGGGAGAGTTCCTGAACAAACATCAAATGGTGAAGGAAAATCGGGAAAAAATATTCAACAAAAAATAGTTCGGACACACACAAAAGTTCATCCCCGCCGGGACTCGAACCCGGAACCTTTGAATTAGAAGTCCAACGCGCTGATCCATTACGCCACGGGGACTTGCTGGATATTTCAAAGGAAGCTTAAAACTTCTACCGTCGAGAAGTGAGGAGGGTGATCTGGGAAGAAGCTTACGAAACGTAACACATACAATTCCATGTAATTCTTACTTGAAACAAAAGTAAACGATGGCTGCACTTAAGGCAAAGAAGACATAAAAAGCTTCCAAAAACACTGAATTTCGACGAGGATGGAATTCGACCCCACGCGTGCAGAGAACAATGGATTAGCAGTTCATCGCCTTAACCACTCGGCCACCTCGTCTCACAACAGTGCAATTTAAAAACTTTTAGAGAAATCATTACTTTCTGGCTTCGAAATGCATATAGGTATGATCTGCGACAATCAGCAAATGTTTAATTTCCAACCTTTGACACTGTAATCGAGGATACATAAAGTGTGTTATTAACTGGTATTGGTGGTCACTCGGAACTTTAGGTCGTGACAAAGAGATGAGAGAGTTCCTGAACAAACATCAAATGGTGAAGGAAAATCGGGACAAAATATTCAACAAAAAATAGTTCGGACACACACAAAAGTTCATCCCCGCCGGGACTCGAACCCGGAACCTTTGAATTAGAAGTCCAACGCGCTGATCCATTACGCCACGGGGACTTGTTGGATATTTCAAAGGAAGCTTAAAACTTCTACCGTCGAGAAGTGAGGAGGGTGATCTGGGAAGAAACTTACGAAACGTAACACATACAATTCCATGAAATTCTTACTCGAAACAAAAGTATACGATGGCTGCACTTAAGGCAAAGAAGACATAAACAGCTTCCAAAAACACTGAATTTCGACGAGGATGGGATTCGAACCCACGCGTGCAGAGCACAATGGATTAGCAGTCCATCGCCTTAACCACTCGGCCACCTCGTCTCACAACAGTGGAATTTAAAAACTTTTAGAAAAATCATTACTTTCTGGCTTCGAAATGCATATAGGTATGATCTGCGACAATCAGCAAATGTTTAATTTCCAACCTTTGACACTGTAATCGAGGATACATAAAGTGTGTTATTAACTGGTATTGGTGGTCACTCGGAACTTTAGGTCGTGACAAAGAGATGGGAGAGTTCCTGAACAAACATCAAATGGTGAAGGAAAATCGGGACAAAATATTCAACAAAAAATAGTTCGGACACACACAAAAGTTCATCCCCGCCGGGACTCGAACCCGGAACCTTTGAATTAGAAGTCCAACGCGCTGATCCATTACGCCACGGGGACTTGCTGGATACTTCAAAGGAAGCTTAAAACCTCTACCGTCGAGAAGTGAGGAGGGAGATCTTGGAAGAAACTTACGAAACGTAACACATACAATTCCATGAAATTCTTACTCGAAACAAAAGTATACGATGGCTGCACTTAAGGCAAAGAAGACATAAACAGCTTCCAAAAACACTGAATTTCGACGAGGATGGGATTCGAACCCACGCGTGCAAAGCACAATGGAATAGCAGTCCATCGCCTTAACCACTCGGCCACCTCGTCTCACAACAGTGCAATTTAAAAACTTTTAGAAAAATCATTACTTTCTGGCTTCGAAATGCATATAGGTATGATCTGCGACAATCAGCAAATGTTTAATTTCCAACCTTTGACACTGTAATCGAGGATACATAAAGTGTGTTATTAACTGGTATTGGTGGTCACTCGGAACTTTAGGTCGTGACAAAGAGATGAGAGAGTTCCTGAACAAACATCAAATGGTGAAGGAAAATCGGGACAAAATATTCAACAAAAAATAGTTCGGACACACACAAAAGTTCATCCCCGCCGGGACTCGAACCCGGAACCTTTGAATTAGAAGTCCAACGCGCTGATCCATTACGCCACGGGGACTTGCTGGATACTTCAAAGGAAGCTTAAAACCTCTACCGCCGAGAAGTGAGGAGGGTGATCTGGGAAGAAACTTACGAAACGTAACACATACAATTCCATGAAATTCTTACTCGAAACAAAAGTATACGATGGCTGCACTTAAGGCAAAGAAGACATAAACAGCTTCCAAAAACACTGAATTTCGACGAGGATGCGATTCGAACCCACGCGTTCAGAGCACAATGGATTATCAGTCCATCGACTTAACCACTCGGCCACCTCGTCTCACGACATTGGAATTTAAAAACTTTTAGAAAAATCATTACTTTCTGGCTTCGAAATGCATATAGGTATGATCTGCGACAATCAGCAAATGTTGAATTTCCAACCTTTGACACTGTAATCGAGGATACATAAAGTGTGCTATTAGCTGGTATTGGTGGTCACTCGGAACTTTAGGTTGTGACAAAGAGATGGGAGAGTTCCTGAACAAACATCAAATGGTGAAGGAAAATCGGGACAAAATATTCAACAAAAAATAGTTGGGACACACACAAAAGTTCATCCCCGCCGGGACTCGAACCCGGAACCTTTGAATTAGAAGTCCAACGCGCTGATCCATTACGCCACGGGGACTTGCTGGATACTTCAAAGGAAGCTTAATACCTCTACCGTCGAGAAGTGAGGAGGGTGATCTGGGAAGAAACTTACGAAACGTAACACATACAATTCCATGAAATTCTTACTCGAAACAAAAGTATACGATGGCTGCACTTAAGGCAAAGAAGACATAAACAGCTTCCAAAAACATTGAATTTCGACGAGGATGGGATTCGAACCCACGCGTGCAGAGCACAATGGATTAGCAGTCCATCGCCTTAACCACTCGGCCACCTCGTCTCACAACAGTGGAATTTAAGAACTTTTAGAAAAATTATTACTTTCTGGCTTCGAAATGCATATAGGTATGATCTGCGACAATCAGCAAATGTTTAATTTCCAACCTTGACACTGTAATCGAGGATACATAAAGTGTGTTATTAACTGGTATTGGTGGTCACTCGGAACTTTAGGTCGTGACAAAGAGATGAGAGAGTTCCTGAACAAACATCAAATGGTGAAGGAAAATCGGGACAAAATATTCAACAAAAAATAGTTCGGACACACACAAAAGTTCATCCCCGCCGGGACTCGAACCCGGAACCTTTGAATTAGAAGTCCAACGCGCTGATCCATTACGCCACGGGGACTTGCTGGATACTTCAAAGGAAGCTTAAAACCTCTACCGCCGAGAAGTGAGGAGGGTGATCTGGGAAGAAACTTACGAAACGTAACACATACAATTCCATGAAATTCTTACTCGAAACAAAAGTATACGATGGCTGCACTTAAGGCAAAGAAGACATAAACAGCTTCCAAAAACACTGAATTTCGACGAGGATGCGATTCGAACCCACGCGTTCAGAGCACAATGGATTATCAGTCCATCAACTTAACCACTCGGCCACCTCGTCTCACGACATTGGAATTTAAAAACTTTTAGAAAAATCATTACTTTCTGGCTTCGAAATGCATATAGGTATGATCTGCGACAATCAGCAAATGTTGAATTTCCAACCTTTGACACTGTAATCGAGGATACATAAAGTGTGCTATTAGCTGGTATTGGTGGTCACTCGGAACTTTAGGTTGTGACAAAGAGATGGGAGAGTTCCTGAACAAACATCAAATGGTGAAGGAAAATCGGGACAAAATATTCAACAAAAAATAGTTCGGACACACACAAAAGTTCATCCCCGCCGGGACTCGAACCCGGAACCTTTGAATTAGAAGTCCAACGCGCTGATCCATTACGCCACGGGGACTTGCTGGATACTTCAAAGGAAGCTTAAAACCTCTACCGTCGAGAAGTGAGGAGGGTGATCTGGGAAGAAACTTACGAAACGTAACACATACAATTCCATGAAATTCTTACTCGAAACAAAAGTATACGATGGCTGCACTTAAGGCAAAGAAGACATAAACAGCTTCCAAAAACATTGAATTTCGACGAGGATGGGATTCGAACCCACGCGTGCAGAGCACAATGGATTAGCAGTCCATCGCCTTAACCACTCGGCCACCTCGTCTCACAACAGTGGAATTTAAGAACTTTTAGAAAAATTATTACTTTCTGGCTTCGAAATGCATATAGGTATGATCTGCGACAATCAGCAAATGTTTAATTTCCAACCTTGACACTGTAATCGAGGATACATAAAGTGTGTTATTAACTGGTATTGGTGGTCACTCGGAACTTTAGGTCGTGACAAAGAGATGGGAGAGTTCCTGAACAAACATCAAATGGTGAAGGAAAATCGGGACAAAATATTCAACAAAAAATAGTTCGGACACACACAAAAGTTCATCCCCGCCGGGACTCGAACCCGGAACCTTTGAATTAGAAGTCCAACGCGCTGATCCATTACGCCACGGGGACTTGCTGGATATTTCAAAGGAAGCTTAAAACTTCTACCGTCGAGAAGTGAGGAGGGTGATCTGGGAAGAAACTTACGAAACGTAACACATACAATTCCATGTAATTCTTACTTGAAACAAAAGTAAACGATGGCTGCACTTAAGGCAAAGAAGACATAAAAAGCTTCCAAAAACACTGAATTTCGACGAGGATGGAATTCGACCCCACGCGTGCAGAGAACAATGGATTAGCAGTCCATCGCCTTAACCACTCGGCCACCTCGTCTCACAACAGTGCAATTTAAAAACTTTTAGAGAAATCATTACTTTCTGGCTTCGAAATGCATATAGGTATGATCTGCGACAATCAGCAAATGTTTAATTTCCAACCTTTGACACTGTAATCGAGGATACATAAAGTGTGTTATTAACTGGTATTGGTGGTCACTCGGAACTTTAGGTCGTGACAAAGAGATGAGAGAGTTCCTGAACAAACATCAAATGGTGAAGGAAAATCGGGACAAAATATTCAACAAAAAATAGTTCGGACACACACAAAAGTTCATCCCCGCCGGGACTCGAACCCGGAACCTTTGAATTAGAAGTCCAACGCGCTGATCCATTACGCCACGGGGACTTGTTGGATATTTCAAAGGAAGCTTAAAACTTCTACCGTCGAGAAGTGAGGAGGGTGATCTGGGAAGAAACTTACGAAACGTAACACATACAATTCCATGAAATTCTTACTCGAAACAAAAGTATACGATGGCTGCACTTAAGGCAAAGAAGACATAAACAGCTTCCAAAAACACTGAATTTCGACGAGGATGGGATTCGAACCCACGCGTGCAGAGCACAATGGATTAGCAGTCCATCGCCTTAACCACTCGGCCACCTCGTCTCACAACAGTGCAATTTAAGAACTTTTAGAAAAATCATTACTTTCTGGCTTCGAAATGCATATGGTATGATCTGCGACAATCAGCAAATGTTTAATTTCCAACCTTTGACACTGTAATCGAGGATACATAAAGTGTGTTATTAACTGGTATTGGTGGTCACTCGGAACTTTAGGTCGTGACAAAGAGATGGGAGAGTTCCTGAACAAGCATCAAATGGTGAAGGAAAATCGGGACAAAATATTCAACAAAAAATAGTTCGGACACACACAAAAGTTCATCCCCGCCGGGACTCGAACCCGGAACCTTTGAATTAGAAGTCCAACGCGCTGATCCATTACGCCACGGGGACTTGTTGGATATTTCAAAGGAAGCTTAAAACTTCTACCGTCGAGAAGTGAGGAGGGTGATCTGGGAAGAAACTTACGAAACGTAACACATACAATTCCATGTAATTCTTACTTGAAACAAAAGTAAACGATGGCTGCACTTAAGGCAAAGAAGACATAAAAAGCTTCCAAAAACACTAAATTTCGGCGAGGATGTGATTCGAACCCACGCGTGCAGAGCACAATGGATTAGCAGTCCATCGCCTTAACCACTCGGCCACCTCGTCTCACAACAGTGCAATTTAAAAACTTTTAGAAAAATCATTACTTTCTGGCTTCGAAATGCATATAGGTATGATCTGCGACAATCAGCAAATGTTTAATTTCCAACCTTTGACACTGTAATCGAGGATACATAAAGTGTGTTATTAACTGGTATTGGTGGTCACTCGGAACTTTAGGTCGTGACAAAGAGATGGGAGAGTTCCTGAACAAACATCAAATGGTGAAGGAAAATCGGGACAAAATATTCAACAAAAAATAGTTCGGACACACACAAAAGTTCATCCCCGCCGGGACTCGAACCCGGAACCTTTGAATTAGAAGTCCAACGCGCTGATCCATTACGCCACGGGGACTTGCTGGATACTTCAAAGGAAGCTTAAAACCTCTACCGTCGAGAAGTGAGGAGGGAGATCTTGGAAGAAACTTACGAAACGTAACACATACAATTCCATGAAATTCTTACTCGAAACAAAAGTATACGATGGCTGCACTTAAGGCAAAGAAGACATAAACAGCTTCCAAAAACACTGAATTTCGACGAGGATGGGATTCGAACCCACGCGTGCAAAGCACAATGGAATAGCAGTCCATCGCCTTAACCACTCGGCCACCTCGTCTCACAACAGTGCAATTTAAAAACTTTTAGAAAAATCATTACTTTCTGGCTTCGAAATGCATATAGGTATGATCTGCGACAATCAGCAAATGTTTAATTTCCAACCTTTGACACTGTAATCGAGGATACATAAAGTGTGTTATTAACTGGTATTGGTGGTCACTCGGAAC
This sequence comes from Hippasteria phrygiana, assembly GCA_037893225.1. Lineage (NCBI taxonomy): Eukaryota > Metazoa > Echinodermata > Asteroidea > Valvatida > Goniasteridae > Hippasteria > Hippasteria phrygiana. The sequence continues at coordinate 28,479 of JAZGUH010000883.1, read as the reverse complement.
TTTAGGTCGTGACAAAGAGATGGGAGAGTTCCTGAACAAACATCAAATGGTGAAGGAAAATCGGGACAAAATATTCAACAAAAAATAGTTCGGACACACACAAAAGTTCATCCCCGCCGGGACTCGAACCCGGAACCTTTGAATTAGAAGTCCAACGCGCTGATCCATTACGCCACGGGGACTTGCTGGATACTTCAAAGGAAGCTTAAAACCTCTACCGTCGAGAAGTGAGGAGGGAGATCTTGGAAGAAACTTACGAAACGTAACACATACAATTCCATGAAATTCTTACTCGAAACAAAAGTATACGATGGCTGCACTTAAGGCAAAGAAGACATAAACAGCTTCCAAAAACACTGAATTTCGACGAGGATGGGATTCGAACCCACGCGTGCAAAGCACAATGGAATAGCAGTCCATCGCCTTAACCACTCGGCCACCTCGTCTCACAACAGTGCAATTTAAAAACTTTTAGAAAAATCATTACTTTCTGGCTTCGAAATGCATATAGGTATGATCTGCGACAATCAGCAAATGTTTAATTTCCAACCTTTGACACTGTAATCGAGGATACATAAAGTGTGTTATTAACTGGTATTGGTGGTCACTCGGAACTTTAGGTCGTGACAAAGAGATGAGAGAGTTCCTGAACAAACATCAAATGGTGAAGGAAAATCGGGACAAAATATTCAACAAAAAATAGTTCGGACACACACAAAAGTTCATCCCCGCCGGGACTCGAACCCGGAACCTTTGAATTAGAAGTCCAACGCGCTGATCCATTACGCCACGGGGACTTGCTGGATACTTCAAAGGAAGCTTAAAACCTCTACCGCCGAGAAGTGAGGAGGGTGATCTGGGAAGAAACTTACGAAACGTAACACATACAATTCCATGAAATTCTTACTCGAAACAAAAGTATACGATGGCTGCACTTAAGGCAAATAAGACATAAACAGCTTCCAAAAACACTGAATTTCGACGAGGATGCGATTCGAACCCACGCGTTCAGAGCACAATGGATTATCAGTCCATCGACTTAACCACTCGGCCACCTCGTCTCACGACATTGGAATTTAAAAACTTTTAGAAAAATCATTACTTTCTGGCTTCGAAATGCATATAGGTATGATCTGCGACAATCAGCAAATGTTGAATTTCCAACCTTTGACACTGTAATCGAGGATACATAAAGTGTGCTATTAGCTGGTATTGGTGGTCACTCGGAACTTTAGGTTGTGACAAAGAGATGGGAGAGTTCCTGAACAAACATCAAATGGTGAAGGAAAATCGGGACAAAATATTCAACAAAAAATAGTTCGGACACACACAAAAGTTCATCCCCGCCGGGACTCGAACCCGGAACCTTTGAATTAGAAGTCCAACGCGCTGATCCATTACGCCACGGGGACTTGCTGGATATTTCAAAGGAAGCTTAAAACTTCTACCGTCGAGAAGTGAGGAGGGTGATCTGGGAAAAAACTTACGAAACGTAACACATACAATTCCATGAAATTCTTACTCGAAACAAAAGTATACGATGGCTGCACTTAAGGCAAAGAAGACATAAACAGCTTCCAAAAACACTGAATTTCGACGAGGATGGGATTCGAACCCACGCGTGCAGAGCACAATGGATAAGCAGTTCATCGCCTTAACCACTCGGCCACCTCGTCTCACAACAGTGCAATTTAAAAACTTTTAGAAAAATCATTACTTTCTGGCTTCGAAATGCATATGGTATGATCTGCGACAATCAGCAAATGTTTAATTTCCAACCTTTGACACTGTAATCGAGGATACATAAAGTGTGTTATTAACTGGTATTGGTGGTCACTCGGAACTTTAGGTCGTGACAAAGAGATGGGAGAGTTCCTGAACAAGCATCAAATGGTGAAGGAAAATCGGGACAAAATATTCAACAAAAAATAGTTCGGACACACACAAAAGTTCATCCCCGCCGGGACTCGAACCCGGAACCTTTGAATTAGAAGTCCAACGCGCTGATCCATTCCGCCACGGGGACTTGCTGGATATTTCAAAGGAAGCTTAAAACTTCTACCGTCGAGAAGTGAGGAGGGTGATCTGGGAAGAAACTTACGAAACGTAACACATACAATTCCATGTAATTCTTACTTGAAACAAAAGTAAACGATGGCTGCACTTATTAAAGGCAAAGAAGACATAAAAAGCTTCCAAAAACACTGAATTTCGACGAGGATGGGATTCGAACCCACGCGTGCAGAGCACAATGGATTAGCAGTCCATCGCCTTAACCACTCGGCCACCTCGTCTCACAACAGTGCAATTTAAAAACTTTTAGAAAAATCATTACTTTCTGGCTTCGAAATGCATATAGGTGTGATCTGCGACAATCAGCAAATGTTTAATTTCCAACCTTTGACACTGTAATCGAGGATACATAAAGTGTGTTATTAACTGGTATTGGTGGTCACTCGGAACTTTAGGTCGTGACAAAGAGATGGGAGAGTTCCTGAACAAACATCAAATGGTGAAGGAAAATCGGGACAAAATATTCAACAAAAAATAGTTCGGACACACACAAAAGTTCATCCCGCCGGGACTCGAACCCGGAACCTTTGAATTAGAAGGTCCAACGCGCTGATCCATTACGCCACGGGGACTTGCTGGATATTTCAAAGGAAGCTTAAAACTTCTAAAGTCGAGAAGTGAGGAGGGTGATCTGGGAAGAAACTTACGAAACGTAACACATACAATTCCATGTATTTCCCTCCTGCTCCTCTTTATCTGTCTCTACTCGCTGGTTCCAGGAGACGAATTTCTGGCCCTTTGGAACCTGAAGCGAGATAGCCTGGACTACACACAAATGAGACTGAATAAATGTGGGCTTCGTATTCAAGAGAGGTGTGACAACAGAGACACCGAGGTGGGCGTCAAACTATGAGTCAAGCTAGGTTGGTATCAACACCATTCAGTACGTATATTTAACTTCTGCTTTTGGAATATAATGACATCTTTTCGAGGTATTTTGATGAGGTAGAATGGTGTTGGTTTGACTTGTACTCACTCCCTTTCTATTCGTCTGTTGCGGCTAATGTAATTACAAATTTTTTAGGCCAAGACGACCAGCCCTGTGTCGGGTTCTAAATCCCCTTTAACCGACATGTGCCAATTTTGAAAACTGATGACCTTTACTAAAGCAGTAAAGTAGATCTACTTCGGGGTCTTGGTCATACCCCCAGACCTCAAGTTTAAAATCCAACAAATGGAGGTTGAAAAATGGAGACAGTTTCACGAAACTGTTAAGAAGAATACAAATTACCAAAATGAAATGTCATATTTGGTTTAAAAAGTTTACATTTTGTAGCATTAGAAATGTAACTATAATGACGCCAAGTTCCGCAAATCAAGTTGAACGTCATCATTCCGTTTCTCTGTGAGCCAAGATTTGGAACATGTTTTACTCCATCGGCTTGCACTTTTTGGAATACAACGGAGGGGAGACAACATCCTGTTATCCTCTTACAATGTAATTGATTTTTAAGCTCTCTATAAAGGTACAAAAGCCAAATCCACGTCAGCCAAATTCTTACTTGAAACAAAAGTAAACGATGGCTGCACTTAAGGCAAAGAAGACATAAAAGCTTCAAAAAACACTGAATTTCGACGAGGATGGGATTCGAACCCACGCGTGCAGAGCACAATGGATTAGCAGTTCATCGCCTTAACCACTCGGCCACCTCGTCTCACGACAGTGGAATTTAAGAACTTTTAGAAAAATCATTACTTTCTGGCTTCGAAATGCATATAGGTATGATCTGCGACAATCAGCAAATGTTTAATTTCCAACCTTTGACGCTGTAATCGAGGATACATAAAGTGTGCTATTAACTGGTATTGGTGGTCACTCGGAACTTTAGGTCGTGACAAAGAGATGGGAGAGTTCCTGAACAAACATCAAATGGTGAAGGAAAATCGGGACAAAATATTCAACAAAAAATAGTTCGGACACACACAAAAGTTCATCCCCGCCGGGACTCGAACCCGGAACCTTTGAATTAGAAGTCCAACGCGCTGATCCATTACGCCACGGGGACTTGCTGGATATTTCAAAGGAAGCTTAAAACTTCTACCGTCGAGAAGTGACGAGGGTGATCTGGGGAGAAACTTACGAAACGTAACACATACAATTCCATGAATTTCCCTCCTGATCATCTTTATCTGTCTCTACTCGTTGGTTCCAGGAGACGAATTTTTGGCCCTTTGGAACCTGAAGCGATATAGCCTGGACTACACACCAATGAGACTGATTAAATGTGGGCTTCGTATCGAAGAGAGGTGTGACAACAGAGACATCGGGGTGGGCGTCCAACTATAAGTCAAGCTAGGTTGGTATCAACACCATTCAGTACGTATATTTAACTTCTGCTTTTGGAATATAATGACATCTTTTCGAGGTATTTTGATGAGGTAGAATGGTGTTGGTTTGACTTGTACTCACTCCCTTTCTATTCGTCTGTTGCGGCTAATGTAATTACACACTTTTTAGGCCAAGACGACCAGCCGTGTGTCGGGTCCTAAATCCCCTTTAACCGACATGTGCTAATTTTGAAAACTGATGACCTTTACTAAAGCAGTAAAGTAGATCTACTTCGGGGTCTTGGTCATACCCCCAGACCTCAAGTTTCAAATCCAACAAATGGAGGTTGAAAAATGGAGACATTTTCACGAAACTGTTAAGAAGAATACAAATTACCAAAATGAAATGTCCTATTTGGTTTAAAAAGATTTACATTTTGTATCATTAGAAAAGTAACTATAACTTGACTTATAGTTGGACGCCCACCTCGATGTCTCTGTTGTCACACCTCTCTTCGATACGAAGCCCACATTTAATCAGTCTCATTTGTGTGTAGTCCAGGCTATCTCGTTTCAGGTTCCAAAGGGCCAAAAATTCGTCTCCTGGAACCAGCGAGTAGAGACAGATAAAGATGAGCAGGAGGGAAATACATGGAATTGTATGTGTTACGTTTCGTAAGTTTCTCCCCAGATCACCCTCGTCACTTCTCGACGGTAGAAGTTTTAAGCTTCCTTTGAAATATCCAGCAAGTCCCCGTGGCGTAATGGATCAGCGCGTTGGACTTCTAATTCAAAGGTTCCGGGTTCGAGTCCCGGCGGGGATGAACTTTTGTGTGTGTCCGAACTATTTTTTGTTGAATATTTTGTCCCGATTTTCCTTCACCATTTGATGTTTGTTCAGGAACTCTCCCATCTCTTTGTCACAACCTAAAGTTCCGAGTGACCACCAATACCAGTTAATAGCACACTTTATGTATCCTCGATTACAGTGTCAAAGGTTGGAAATTCAACATTTGCTGATTGTCGCAGATCATACCTATATGCATTTCGAAGCCAGAAAGTAATGATTTTTCTAAAAGTTTTTAAATTCCACTGTCGTGAGACGAGGTGGCCGAGTGGTTAAGGCGATGGACTGCTAATCCATTGTGCTCTGAACGCGTGGGTTCGAATCCCATCCTCGTCGAAATTCAGTGTTTTTGGAAGCTTTTTATGTCTTCTTTGCCTTAAGTGCAGCCATCGTTTACTTTTGTTTCAAGTAAGAATTTGGCTGACGTGGATTTGGCTTTTGTACCTTTATAGAGAGCTTAAAAATCAATTACATTGTAAGAGGATAACAGGATGTCGTCTCCCCTCCGTTGTATTCCAAAAAGTGCAAGCCGATGGAGTAAAACATGTTCCAAATCTTGGCTTACAGAGAAACGGAATGATGACGTTCAACTTGATTTGCGGAACTTGGCGTCGTTATAGTTACTTTTCTAATGATACAAAATGTAAATCTTTTTAAACCAAATAGGACATTTCATTTTGGTAATTTGTATTCTTCTTAACAGTTTCGTGAAACTGTCTCCATTTTTCAACCTCCATTTGTTGGATTTGAAACTTTGAGGTCTGGGGGTATGACCAAGACCCCGAAGTAGATCTACTTTACTGCTTTAGTAAAGGTCATCAGTTTTCAAAATTAGCACATGTCGGTTAAAGGGGATTTAGAACCCGACACAGGGCTGGTCGTCTTGGCCTAAAAAATGTGTAATTACATTAGCCGCAACAGACGAATAGAAAGGGAGTGAGTACAAGTCAAACCAATACCATTCTACCTCATCAAAATACCTCGAAAAGATGTCACTATATTCCAAAAGCAGAAGTTAAATAGACGTACTGAATGGTGTTGATACCAACCTAGCTTGACTTATAGTTGGACGCCCACCTCGATGTCTCTGTTGTCACACCTCTCTTCGATACGAAGCCCACATTTAATCAGTCTCATTTGTGTGTAGTCCAGGCTATCTCGTTTCAGGTTCCAAAGGGCCAAAAATTCGTCTCCTGGAACCAGCGAGTAGAGACAGATAAAGATGAGCAGGAGGGAAATACATGGAATTGTATGTGTTACGTTTCGTAAGTTTCTCCCCAGATCACCCTCGTCACTTCTCGACGGTAGAAGTTTTAAGCTTCCTTTGAAATATCCAGCAAGTCCCCGTGGCGTAATGGATCAGCGCGTTGGACTTCTAATTCAAAGGTTCCGGGTTCGAGTCCCGGCGGGGATGAACTTTTGTGTGTGTCCGAACTATTTTTTGTTGAATATTTTGTCCCGATTTTCCTTCACCATTTGATGTTTGTTCAGGAACTCTCCCATCTCTTTGTCACAACCTAAAGTTCCGAGTGACCACCAATACCAGTTAATAGCACACTTTATGTATCCTCGATTACAGTGTCAAAGGTTGGAAATTCAACATTTGCTGATTGTCGCAGATCATACCTATATGCATTTCGAAGCCAGAAAGTAATGATTTTTCTAAAAGTTTTTAAATTCCACTGTCGTGAGACGAGGTGGCCGAGTGGTTAAGGCGATGGACTGCTAATCCATTGTGCTCTGAACGCGTGGGTTCGAATCCCATCCTCGTCGAAATTCAGTGTTTTTGGAAGCTTTTATGTCTTCTTTGCCTTAAGTGCAGCCATCGTTTACTTTTGTTTCAAGTAAGAATTTGGCTGACGTGGATTTGGCTTTTGTACCTTTATAGAGAGCTTAAAAATCAATTACATTGTAAGAGGATAACAGGATGTCGTCTCCCCTCCGTTGTATTCCAAAAAGTGCAAGCCGATGGAGTAAAACATGTTCCAAATCTTGGCTTACAGAGAAACGGAATGATGACGTTCAACTTGATTTGCGGAACTTGGCGTCGTTATAGTTACTTTTCTAATGATACAAAATGTAAATCTTTTTAAACCAAATAGGACATTTCATTTTGGTAATTTGTATTCTTCTTAACAGTTTCGTGAAACTGTCTCCATTTTTCAACCTCCATTTGTTGGATTTGAAACTTTGAGGTCTGGGGGTATGACCAAGACCCCGAAGTAGATCTACTTTACTGCTTTAGTAAAGGTCATCAGTTTTCAAAATTAGCACATGTCGGTTAAAGGGGATTTAGAACCCGACACAGGGCTGGTCGTCTTGGCCTAAAAAATGTGTAATTACATTAGCCGCAACAGACGAATAGAAAGGGAGTGAGTACAAGTCAAACCAATACCATTCTACCTCATCAAAATACCTCGAAAAGATGTCACTATATTCCAAAAGCAGAAGTTAAATAGACGTACTGAATGGTGTTGATACCAACCTAGCTTGACTTATAGTTGGACGCCCACCTCGATGTCTCTGTTGTCACACCTCTCTTCGATACGAAGCCCACATTTAATCAGTCTCATTTGTGTGTAGTCCAGGCTATCTCGTTTCAGGTTCCAAAGGGCCAAAAATTCGTCTCCTGGAACCAGCGAGTAGAGACAGATAAAGATGAGCAGGAGGGAAATACATGGAATTGTATGTGTTACGTTTCGTAAGTTTCTCCCCAGATCACCCTCGTCACTTCTCGACGGTAGAAGTTTTAAGCTTCCTTTGAAATATCCAGCAAGTCCCCGTGGCGTAATGGATCAGCGCGTTGGACTTCTAATTCAAAGGTTCCGGGTTCGAGTCCCGGCGGGGATGAACTTTTGTGTGTGTCCGAACTATTTTTTGTTGAATATTTTGTCCCGATTTTCCTTCACCATTTGATGTTTGTTCAGGAACTCTCCCATCTCTTTGTCACAACCTAAAGTTCCGAGTGACCACCAATACCAGTTAATAGCACACTTTATGTATCCTCGATTACAGTGTCAAAGGTTGGAAATTCAACATTTGCTGATTGTCGCAGATCATACCTATATGCATTTCGAAGCCAGAAAGTAATGATTTTTCTAAAAGTTTTTAAATTCCACTGTCGTGAGACGAGGTGGCCGAGTGGTTAAGGCGGTGGACTGCTAATCCATTGTGCTCTGAACGCGTGGGTTCGAATCCCATCCTCGTCGAAATTCAGTGTTTTTGGAAGCTTTTATGTCTTCTTTGCCTTAAGTGCAGCCATCGTTTACTTTTGTTTCAAGTAAGAATTTGGCTGACGTGGATTTGGCTTTTGTACCTTTATAGAGAGCTTAAAAATCAATTACATTGTAAGAGGATAACAGGATGTCGTCTCCCCTCCGTTGTATTCCAAAAAGTGCAAGCCGATGGAGTAAAACATGTTCCAAATCTTGGCTTACAGAGAAACGGAATGATGACGTTCAACTTGATTTGCGGAACTTGGCGTCGTTATAGTTACTTTTCTAATGATACAAAATGTAAATCTTTTTAAACCAAATAGGACATTTCATTTTGGTAATTTGTATTCTTCTTAACAGTTTCGTGAAACTGTCTCCATTTTTCAACCTCCATTTGTTGGATTTTAAACTTGAGGTCTGGGGGTATGACCAAGACCCCGAAGTAGATCTACTTTACTGCTTTAGTAAAGGTCATCAGTTTTCAAAATTAGCACATGTCGGTTAAAGGGGATTTAGAACCCGACACAGGGCTGGTCGTCTTGGCCTAAAAAAATTGTAATTACATTAGCCGCAACAGACGAATAGAAAGGGAGTGAGTACAAGTCAAACCAACACCATTCTACCTCATCAAAATACCTCAAAAAGATGTCACTATATTCCAAAAGCAGAAGTTAAATAGACGTACTGAATGGTGTTGATACCAACCTAGCTTGACTTATAGTTGGACGCCCACCTCGATGTCTCTGTTGTCACACCTCTCTTCGATACGAAGCCCACATTTAATCAGTCTCATTTGTGTGTAGTCCAGGCTATCTCGTTTCAGGTTCCAAAGGGCCAAAAATTCGTCTCCTGGAACCAGCGAGTAGAGACAGATAAAGATGAGCAGGAGGGAAATACATGGAATTGTATGTGTTACGTTTCGTAAGTTTCTCCCCAGATCACCCTCGTCACTTCTCGACGGTAGAAGTTTTAAGCTTCCTTTGAAATATCCAGCAAGTCCCCGTGGCGTAATGGATCAGCGCGTTGGACTTCTAATTCAAAGGTTCCGGGTTCGAGTCCCGGCGGGGATGAACTTTTTTGTGTGTCCGAACTATTTTTTGTTGAATATTTTGTCCCGATTTTCCTTCACCATTTGATGTTTGTTCAGGAACTCTCCCATCTCTTTGTCACGACCTAAAGTTTCGAGTGACCACCAATACCAGTTAATAGCACACTTTATGTATCCTCGATTACAGTGTCAAAGGTTGGAAATTCAACATTTGCTGATTGTCGCAGATCATACCTATATGCATTTCGAAGCCAGAAAGTAATGATTTTTCTAAAAGTTTTTAAATTCCACTGTCGTGAGGCGAGGTGGCCGAGTGGTTAAGGCGATGGACTGCTAATCCATTGTGCTCTGCACGCGTGGGTTCGAATCCCATCCTCGTCGAAATTCAGTGTTTTTGGAAGCTTTTATGTCTTCTTTGCCTTAAGTGCAGCCATCGTTTACTTTTGTTTCAAGTAAGAATTTGGCTGACGTGGATTTGGCTTTTGTACCTTTATAGAGAGCTTAAAAATCAATTACATTGTACGAGGATAACTGGATGTCGTCTCCCCTCCGTTGTATTCCAAAAAGTGCAAGCCGATGGAGTAAAACATGTTCCAAATCTTGGCTTACAGAGAAACGGAATGATGACGTTCAACTTGATTTGCGGAACTTGGCGTCGTTATAGTTACTTTTCTAATGATACAAAATGTAAACCTTTTTAAACCAAATATGACATTTCATTTTGGCAATTTGTATTCTTCTTAACAGTTTCGTGAAACTGTCTCCATTTTTCAACCTCCATTTGTTGGATGTTAATCCTGAGGTCTGGGGGTATGACCAAGACCCCGAAGTAGATCTACTTTACTGCTTTAGTAAAGGCCATCAGTTTTCAAAATTAGCACATGTCGGTTAAAGGGGATTTAGGACCCGACACAGGGCTGGTCGTCTTGGCCTAAAAAGTGTGTAATTACATTAGCCGCAACAGACGAATAGAAAGGGAGTGAGTACAAGTCAAACCAACACCATTCTACCTCATCAAAATACCTCGAAAAGATGTCATTATATTCCAAAAGCAGAAGTTAAATATACGTACTGAATGGTGTTGATACCAACCTAGCTTGACTTATAGTTGGACGCCCACCCCGATGTCTCTGTTGTCACACCTCTCTTCGATACGAAGCCCACATTTAATCAGTCTCATTGGTGTGTAGTCTAGGCTATCTCGTTTCAGGTTCCAAAGGGCCAAAAATTCGTCTCCTGGAACCAGAGAGTAGAGACAGATAAAGATGAGCAGGAGGGAAATACATGGAATTGTATGTGTTACGTTTCGTAAGTTTCTCCCCAGATCACCCTCGTCACTTCTCGACGGTAGAAGTTTTAAGCTTCCTTTGAAATATCTAGCAAGTCCCCGTGGCGTAATGGATCAGCGCGTTGGACTTCTAATTCAAAGGTTCCGGGTTCGAGTCCCGGCGGGATGAACTTTTGTGTGTGTCCGAACTATTTTTTGTTGAATATTTTGTCCCGATTTTCCTTCACCATTTGATGTTTGTTCAGGAACTCTCCCATCTCTTTGTCACAACCTAAAGTTCCGAGTGACCACCAATACCAGTTAATAGCACACTTTATGTATCCTCGATTACAGTGTCAAAGGTTGGAAATTAAACATTTGCTGATTGTCGCAGATCATACCTATATGCATTTCGAAGCCAGAAAGTAATGATTTTTCTAAAAGTTTTTAAATCCCACTGTCGTGAGGCGAGGTGGCCGAGTGGTTAAGGCGATGGACTGCTAATCCATTGTGCTCTGCACGCGTGGGTTCGAATCCCATCCTCGTCGAAATTCAGTGTTTTTGGAAGCTTTTATGTCTTCTTTGCCTTAAGTGCAGCCATCGTTTACTTTTGTTTCAAGTAAGAATTTGGCTGACGTGGATTTGGCTTTTGTACCTTTATAGAGAGCTTAAAAATCAATTACATTGTACGAGGATAACTGGATGTCGTCTCCCCTCCGTTGTATTCCAAAAAGTGCAAGCCGATGGAGTAAAACATGTTCCAAATCTTGGCTTACAGAGAAACGGAATGATGACGTTCAACTTGATTTGCGGAACTTGGCGTCGTTATAGTTACTTTTCTAATGATACAAAATGTAAACCTTTTTAAACCAAATATGACATTTCATTTTGGCAATTTGTATTCTTCTTAACAGTTTCGTGAAACTGTCTCCATTTTTCAACCTCCATTTGTTGGATTTTAAACTTGAGGTCTGGGGGTATGACCAAGACCCCGAAGGAGATCTACTTTACTGCTTTAGTAAAGGTCATCAGTTTTCAAAATTAGCACATGTCGGTTAAAGGGGATTTAGAACCCGACACAGGGCTGGTCGACTTGGCCTAATAAATGTGTAATTACATTAGCCGCAACAGACGAATAGAAAGGGAGTGAGTACAAGTCAAACCAACACCATTCTACCTCATCAAAATACCTCGAAAAGATGTCACTATATTCCAAAAGCAGAAGTTAAATAGACGTACTGAATGGTGTTGATACCAACCTAGCTTGACTTATAGTTGGACGCCCACCTCGATGTCTCTGTTGTCACACCTCTCTTCGATACGAAGCCCACATTTAATCAGTCTCATTTGTGTGTAGTCCAGGCTATCTCGTTTCAGGTTCCAAAGGGCCAAAAATTCGTCTCCTGGAACCAGCGAGTAGAGACAGATAAAGATGAGCAGGAGGGAAATTCATGGAATTGTATGTGTTACGTTTCGTAAGTTTCTCCCCAGATCACCCTCGTCACTTCTCGACGGTAGAAGTTTTAAGCTTCCTTTGAAATATCCAGCAAGTCCCCGTGGCGTAATGGATCAGCGCGTTGGACTTCTAATTCAAAGGTTCCGGGTTCGAGTCCCGGCGGGGATGAACTTTTGTGTGTGTCCGAACTATTTTTTGTTGAATATTTTGTCCCGATTTTCCTTCACCATTTGATGTTTGTTCAGGAACTCTCCCATCTCTTTGTCACAACCTAAAGTTCCGAGTGACCACCAATACCAGTTAATAGCACACTTTATGTATCCTCGATTACAGTGTCAAAGGTTGGAAATTAAACATTTGCTGATTGTCGCAGATCATACCTATATGCATTTCGAAGCCAGAAAGTAATGATTTTTCTAAAAGTTTTTAAATTCCACTGTCGTGAGACGAGGTGGCCGAGTGGTTAAGGCGATGGACTGCTAATCCATTGTGCTCTGCACGCGTGGGTTCGAATCCCATCCTCGTCGAAATTCAGTGTTTTTGGAAGCTTTTATGTCTTCTTTGCCTTAAGTGCAGCCATCGTTTACTTTTGTTTCAAGTAAGAATTTGGCTGACGTGGATTTGGCTTTTGTACCTTTATAAAGAGCTTAAAAATCAATTACATTGTAAGAGGATAACAGGATGTCGTCTCCCCTCCGTTGTATTCCAAAAAGTGCAAGCCGATGGAGTAAAACATGTTCCAAATCTTGGCTTACAGAGAAACGGAATGATGACGTTCAACTTGATTTGCGGAACTTGGCGTCGTTATAGTTACTTTTCTAATGATACAAAATGTAAATCTTTTTAAACCAAATAGGACATTTCATTTTGGTAATTTGTATTCTTCTTAACAGTTTCGTGAAACTGTCTCCATTTTTCAACCTCCATTTGTTGGATTTGAAACTTTGAGGTCTGGGGGTATGACCAAGACCCCGAAGTAGATCTACTTTACTGCTTTAGTAAAGGTCATCAGTTTTCAAAATTAGCACATGTCGGTTAAAGGGGATTTAGAACCCGACACAGGGCTGGTCGTCTTGGCCTAAAAAATGTGTAATTACATTAGCCGCAACAGACGAATAGAAAGGGAGTGAGTACAAGTCAAACCAATACCATTCTACCTCATCAAAATACCTCGAAAAGATGTCACTATATTCCAAAAGCAGAAGTTAAATAGACGTACTGAATGGTGTTGATACCAACCTAGCTTGACTTATAGTTGGACGCCCACCTCGATGTCTCTGTTGTCACACCTCTCTTCGATACGAAGCCCACATTTAATCAGTCTCATTTGTGTGTAGTCCAGGCTATCTCGTTTCAGGTTCCAAAGGGCCAAAAATTCGTCTCCTGGAACCAGCGAGTAGAGACAGATAAAGATGAGCAGGAGGGAAATACATGGAATTGTATGTGTTACGTTTCGTAAGTTTCTCCCCAGATCACCCTCGTCACTTCTCGACGGTAGAAGTTTTAAGCTTCCTTTGAAATATCCAGCAAGTCCCCGTGGCGTAATGGATCAGCGCGTTGGACTTCTAATTCAAAGGTTCCGGGTTCGAGTCCCGGCGGGGATGAACTTTTGTGTGTGTCCGAACTATTTTTTGTTGAATATTTTGTCCCGATTTTCCTTCACCATTTGATGTTTGTTCAGGAACTCTCCCATCTCTTTGTCACAACCTAAAGTTCCGAGTGACCACCAATACCAGTTAATAGCACACTTTATGTATCCTCGATTACAGTGTCAAAGGTTGGAAATTCAACATTTGCTGATTGTCGCAGATCATACCTATATGCATTTCGAAGCCAGAAAGTAATGATTTTTCTAAAAGTTTTTAAATGCCACTGTCGTGAGACGAGGTGGCCGAGTGGTTAAGGCGATGGACTGCTAATCCATTGTGCTCTGCACGCGTGGGTTCGAATCCCATCCTCGTCGAAATTCAGTGTTTTTGGAAGCTTTTATGTCTTCTTTGCCTTAAGTGCAGCCATCGTTTACTTTTGTTTCAAGTAAGAATTTGGCTGACGTGGATTTGGCTTTTGTACCTTTATAGAGAGCTTAAAAATCAATTACATTGTAAGAGGATAACAGGATGTCGTCTCCCCTCCGTTGTATTCCAAAAAGTGCAAGCCGATGGAGTAAAACATGTTCCAAATCTTGGCTTACAGAGAAACGGAATGATGACGTTCAACTTGATTTGCGGAACTTGGCGTCGTTATAGTTACTTTTCTAATGATACAAAATGTAAATCTTTTTAAACCAAATAGGACATTTCATTTTGGTAATTTGTATTCTTCTTAACAGTTTCGTGAAACTGTCTCCATTTTTCAACCTCCATTTGTTGGATTTGAAACTTTGAGGTCTGGGGGTATGACCAAGACCCCGAAGAAGATCTACTTTACTGCTTTAGTAAAGGTCATCAGTTTTCAAAATTAGCACATGTCGGTTAAAGGGGATTTAGAACCCGACACAGGGCTGGTCGTCTTGGCCTAAAAAATGTGTAATTACATTAGCCGCAACAGACGAATAGAAAGGGAGTGAGTACAAGTCAAACCAATACCATTCTACCTCATCAAAATACCTCGAAAAGATGTCACTATATTCCAAAAGCAGAAGTTAAATATACGTACTGAATGGTGTTGATACCAACCTAGCTTGACTTATAGTTGGACGCCCACCTCGATGTCTCTGTTGTCACACCTCTCTTCGATACGAAGCCCACATTTAATCAGTCTCATTTGTGTGTAGTCCAGGCTATCTCGTTTCAGGTTCCAAAGGGCCAAAAATTCGTCTCCTGGAACCAGCGAGTAGAGACAGATAAAGATGAGCAGGAGGGAAATACATGGAATTGTATGTGTTACGTTTCGTAAGTTTCTCCCCAGATCACCCTCGTCACTTCTCGACGGTAGAAGTTTTAAGCTTCCTTTGAAATATCCAGCAAGTCCCCGTGGCGTAATGGATCAGCGCGTTGGACTTCTAATTCAAAGGTTCCGGGTTCGAGTCCCGGCGGGGATGAACTTTTTTGTGTGTCCGAACTATTTTTTGTTGAATATTTTGTCCCGATTTTCCTTCACCATTTGATGTTTGTTCAGGAACTCTCCCATCTCTTTGTCACAACCTAAAGTTCCGAGTGACCACCAATACCAGTTAATAGCACACTTTATGTATCCTCGATTACAGTGTCAAAGGTTGGAAATTCAACATTTGCTGATTGTCGCAGATCATACCTATATGCATTTCGAAGCCAGAAAGTAATGATTTTTCTAAAAGTTTTTAAATGCCACTGTCGTGAGACGAGGTGGCCGAGTGGTTAAGGCGATGGACTGCTAATCCATTGTGCTCTGCACGCGTGGGTTCGAATCCCATCCTCGTCGAAATTCAGTGTTTTTGGAAGCTTTTATGTCTTCTTTGCCTTAAGTGCAGCCATCGTTTACTTTTGTTTCAAGTAAGAATTTGGCTGACGTGGATTTGGCTTTTGTACCTTTATAGAGAGCTTAAAAATCAATTACATTGTAAGAGGATAACAGGATGTCGTCTCCCCTCCGTTGTATTCCAAAAAGTGCAAGCCGATGGAGTAAAACATGTTCCAAATCTTGGCTTACAGAGAAACGGAATGATGACGTTCAACTTGATTTGCGGAACTTGGCGTCGTTATAGTTACTTTTCTAATGATACAAAATGTAAATCTTTTTAAACCAAATAGGACATTTCATTTTGGTAATTTGTATTCTTCTTAACAGTTTCGTGAAACTGTCTCCATTTTTCAACCTCCACTTGTTGGATTTGAAACTTTGAGGTCTGGGGGTATGACCAAGACCCCGAAGAAGATCTACTTTACTGCTTTAGTAAAGGTCATCAGTTTTCAAAATTAGCACATGTCGGTTAAAGGGGATTTAGAACCCGACACAGGGCTGGTCGTCTTGGCCTAAAAAATGTGTAATTACATTAGCCGCAACAGACGAATAGAAAGGGAGTGAGTACAAGTCAAACCAATACCATTCTACCTCATCAAAATACCTCGAAAAGATGTCACTATATTCCAAAAGCAGAAGTTAAATAGACGTACTGAATGGTGTTGATACCAACCTAGCTTGACTTATAGTTGGACGCCCACCTCGATGTCTCTGTTGTCACACCTCTCTTCGATACGAAGCCCACATTTAATCAGTCTCATTTGTGTGTAGTCCAGGCTATCTCGTTTCAGGTTCCAAAGGGCCAAAAATTCGTCTCCTGGAACCAGCGAGTAGAGACAGATAAAGATGAGCAGGAGGGAAATACATGGAATTGTATGTGTTACGTTTCGTAAGTTTCTCCCCAGATCACCCTCGTCACTTCTCGACGGTAGAAGTTTTAAGCTTCCTTTGAAATATCCAGCAAGTCCCCGTGGCGTAATGGATCAGCGCGTTGGACTTCTAATTCAAAGGTTCCGGGTTCGAGTCCCGGCGGGGATGAACTTTTTTGTGTGTCCGAACTATTTTTTGTTGAATATTTTGTCCCGATTTTCCTTCACCATTTGATGTTTGTTCAGGAACTCTCCCATCTCTTTGTCACAACCTAAAGTTCCGAGTGACCACCAATACCAGTTAATAGCACACTTTATGTATCCTCGATTACAGTGTCAAAGGTTGGAAATTAAACATTTGCTGATTGTCGCAGATCATACCTATATGCATTTCGAAGCCAGAAAGTAATGATTTTTCTAAAAGTTTTTAAATCCCACTGTCGTGAGGCGAGGTGGCCGAGTGGTTAAGGCGATGGACTGCTAATCCATTGTGCTCTGCACGCGTGGGTTCGAATCCCATCCTCGTCGAAATTCAGTGTTTTTGGAAGCTTTTATGTCTTCTTTGCCTTAAGTGCAGCCATCGTTTACTTTTGTTTCAAGTAAGAATTTGGCTGACGTGGATTTGGCTTTTGTACCTTTATAGAGAGCTTAAAAATCAATTACATTGTACGAGGATAACTGGATGTCGTCTCCCCTCCGTTGTATTCCAAAAAGTGCAAGCCGATGGAGTAAAACATGTTCCAAATCTTGGCTTACAGAGAAACGGAATGATGACGTTCAACTTGATTTGCGGAACTTGGCGTCGTTATAGTTACTTTTCTAATGATACAAAATGTAAACCTTTTTAAACCAAATATGACATTTCATTTTGGCAATTTGTATTCTTCTTAACAGTTTCGTGAAACTGTCTCCATTTTTCAACCTCCATTTGTTGGATTTTAAACTTGAGGTCTGGGGGTATGACCAAGACCCCGAAGGAGATCTACTTTACTGCTTTAGTAAAGGTCATCAGTTTTCAAAATTAGCACATGTCGGTTAAAGGGGATTTAGAACCCGACACAGGGCTGGTCGACTTGGCCTAATAAATGTGTAATTACATTAGCCGCAACAGACGAATAGAAAGGGAGTGAGTACAAGTCAAACCAACACCATTCTACCTCATCAAAATACCTCGAAAAGATGTCACTATATTCCAAAAGCAGAAGTTAAATAGACGTACTGAATGGTGTTGATACCAACCTAGCTTGACTTATAGTTGGACGCCCACCTCGATGTCTCTGTTGTCACACCTCTCTTCGATACGAAGCCCACATTTAATCAGTCTCATTTGTGTGTAGTCCAGGCTATCTCGTTTCAGGTTCCAAAGGGCCAAAAATTCGTCTCCTGGAACCAGCGAGTAGAGACAGATAAAGATGAGCAGGAGGGAAATTCATGGAATTGTATGTGTTACGTTTCGTAAGTTTCTCCCCAGATCACCCTCGTCACTTCTCGACGGTAGAAGTTTTAAGCTTCCTTTGAAATATCCAGCAAGTCCCCGTGGCGTAATGGATCAGCGCGTTGGACTTCTAATTCAAAGGTTCCGGGTTCGAGTCCCGGCGGGGATGAACTTTTGTGTGTGTCCGAACTATTTTTTGTTGAATATTTTGTCCCGATTTTCCTTCACCATTTGATGTTTGTTCAGGAACTCTCCCATCTCTTTGTCACAACCTAAAGTTCCGAGTGACCACCAATACCAGTTAATAGCACACTTTATGTATCCTCGATTACAGTGTCAAAGGTTGGAAATTAAACATTTGCTGATTGTCGCAGATCATACCTATATGCATTTCGAAGCCAGAAAGTAATGATTTTTCTAAAAGTTTTTAAATTCCACTGTCGTGAGACGAGGTGGCCGAGTGGTTAAGGCGATGGACTGCTAATCCATTGTGCTCTGCACGCGTGGGTTCGAATCCCATCCTCGTCGAAATTCAGTGTTTTTGGAAGCTTTTATGTCTTCTTTGCCTTAAGTGCAGCCATCGTTTACTTTTGTTTCAAGTAAGAATTTGGCTGACGTGGATTTGGCTTTTGTACCTTTATAAAGAGCTTAAAAATCAATTACATTGTAAGAGGATAACAGGATGTCGTCTCCCCTCCGTTGTATTCCAAAAAGTGCAAGCCGATGGAGTAAAACATGTTCCAAATCTTGGCTTACAGAGAAACGGAATGATGACGTTCAACTTGATTTGCGGAACTTGGCGTCGTTATAGTTACTTTTCTAATGATACAAAATGTAAATCTTTTTAAACCAAATAGGACATTTCATTTTGGTAATTTGTATTCTTCTTAACAGTTTCGTGAAACTGTCTCCATTTTTCAACCTCCATTTGTTGGATTTGAAACTTTGAGGTCTGGGGGTATGACCAAGACCCCGAAGTAGATCTACTTTACTGCTTTAGTAAAGGTCATCAGTTTTCAAAATTAGCACATGTCGGTTAAAGGGGATTTAGAACCCGACACAGGGCTGGTCGTCTTGGCCTAAAAAATGTGTAATTACATTAGCCGCAACAGACGAATAGAAAGGGAGTGAGTACAAGTCAAACCAATACCATTCTACCTCATCAAAATACCTCGAAAAGATGTCACTATATTCCAAAAGCAGAAGTTAAATAGACGTACTGAATGGTGTTGATACCAACCTAGCTTGACTTATAGTTGGACGCCCACCTCGATGTCTCTGTTGTCACACCTCTCTTCGATACGAAGCCCACATTTAATCAGTCTCATTTGTGTGTAGTCCAGGCTATCTCGTTTCAGGTTCCAAAGGGCCAAAAATTCGTCTCCTGGAACCAGCGAGTAGAGACAGATAAAGATGAGCAGGAGGGAAATACATGGAATTGTATGTGTTACGTTTCGTAAGTTTCTCCCCAGATCACCCTCGTCACTTCTCGACGGTAGAAGTTTTAAGCTTCCTTTGAAATATCCAGCAAGTCCCCGTGGCGTAATGGATCAGCGCGTTGGACTTCTAATTCAAAGGTTCCGGGTTCGAGTCCCGGCGGGGATGAACTTTTGTGTGTGTCCGAACTATTTTTTGTTGAATATTTTGTCCCGATTTTCCTTCACCATTTGATGTTTGTTCAGGAACTCTCCCATCTCTTTGTCACAACCTAAAGTTCCGAGTGACCACCAATACCAGTTAATAGCACACTTTATGTATCCTCGATTACAGTGTCAAAGGTTGGAAATTCAACATTTGCTGATTGTCGCAGATCATACCTATATGCATTTCGAAGCCAGAAAGTAATGATTTTTCTAAAAGTTTTTAAATGCCACTGTCGTGAGACGAGGTGGCCGAGTGGTTAAGGCGATGGACTGCTAATCCATTGTGCTCTGCACGCGTGGGTTCGAATCCCATCCTCGTCGAAATTCAGTGTTTTTGGAAGCTTTTATGTCTTCTTTGCCTTAAGTGCAGCCATCGTTTACTTTTGTTTCAAGTAAGAATTTGGCTGACGTGGATTTGGCTTTTGTACCTTTATAGAGAGCTTAAAAATCAATTACATTGTAAGAGGATAACAGGATGTCGTCTCCCCTCCGTTGTATTCCAAAAAGTGCAAGCCGATGGAGTAAAACATGTTCCAAATCTTGGCTTACAGAGAAACGGAATGATGACGTTCAACTTGATTTGCGGAACTTGGCGTCGTTATAGTTACTTTTCTAATGATACAAAATGTAAATCTTTTTAAACCAAATAGGACATTTCATTTTGGTAATTTGTATTCTTCTTAACAGTTTCGTGAAACTGTCTCCATTTTTCAACCTCCATTTGTTGGATTTGAAACTTTGAGGTCTGGGGGTATGACCAAGACCCCGAAGAAGATCTACTTTACTGCTTTAGTAAAGGTCATCAGTTTTCAAAATTAGCACATGTCGGTTAAAGGGGATTTAGAACCCGACACAGGGCTGGTCGTCTTGGCCTAAAAAATGTGTAATTACATTAGCCGCAACAGACGAATAGAAAGGGAGTGAGTACAAGTCAAACCAATACCATTCTACCTCATCAAAATACCTCGAAAAGATGTCACTATATTCCAAAAGCAGAAGTTAAATATACGTACTGAATGGTGTTGATACCAACCTAGCTTGACTTATAGTTGGACGCCCACCTCGATGTCTCTGTTGTCACACCTCTCTTCGATACGAAGCCCACATTTAATCAGTCTCATTTGTGTGTAGTCCAGGCTATCTCGTTTCAGGTTCCAAAGGGCCAAAAATTCGTCTCCTGGAACCAGCGAGTAGAGACAGATAAAGATGAGCAGGAGGGAAATACATGGAATTGTATGTGTTACGTTTCGTAAGTTTCTCCCCAGATCACCCTCGTCACTTCTCGACGGTAGAAGTTTTAAGCTTCCTTTGAAATATCCAGCAAGTCCCCGTGGCGTAATGGATCAGCGCGTTGGACTTCTAATTCAAAGGTTCCGGGTTCGAGTCCCGGCGGGGATGAACTTTTTTGTGTGTCCGAACTATTTTTTGTTGAATATTTTGTCCCGATTTTCCTTCACCATTTGATGTTTGTTCAGGAACTCTCCCATCTCTTTGTCACAACCTAAAGTTCCGAGTGACCACCAATACCAGTTAATAGCACACTTTATGTATCCTCGATTACAGTGTCAAAGGTTGGAAATTCAACATTTGCTGATTGTCGCAGATCATACCTATATGCATTTCGAAGCCAGAAAGTAATGATTTTTCTAAAAGTTTTTAAATGCCACTGTCGTGAGACGAGGTGGCCGAGTGGTTAAGGCGATGGACTGCTAATCCATTGTGCTCTGCACGCGTGGGTTCGAATCCCATCCTCGTCGAAATTCAGTGTTTTTGGAAGCTTTTATGTCTTCTTTGCCTTAAGTGCAGCCATCGTTTACTTTTGTTTCAAGTAAGAATTTGGCTGACGTGGATTTGGCTTTTGTACCTTTATAGAGAGCTTAAAAATCAATTACATTGTAAGAGGATAACAGGATGTCGTCTCCCCTCCGTTGTATTCCAAAAAGTGCAAGCCGATGGAGTAAAACATGTTCCAAATCTTGGCTTACAGAGAAACGGAATGATGACGTTCAACTTGATTTGCGGAACTTGGCGTCGTTATAGTTACTTTTCTAATGATACAAAATGTAAATCTTTTTAAACCAAATAGGACATTTCATTTTGGTAATTTGTATTCTTCTTAACAGTTTCGTGAAACTGTCTCCATTTTTCAACCTCCACTTGTTGGATTTGAAACTTTGAGGTCTGGGGGTATGACCAAGACCCCGAAGAAGATCTACTTTACTGCTTTAGTAAAGGTCATCAGTTTTCAAAATTAGCACATGTCGGTTAAAGGGGATTTAGAACCCGACACAGGGCTGGTCGTCTTGGCCTAAAAAATGTGTAATTACATTAGCCGCAACAGACGAATAGAAAGGGAGTGAGTACAAGTCAAACCAATACCATTCTACCTCATCAAAATACCTCGAAAAGATGTCACTATATTCCAAAAGCAGAAGTTAAATAGACGTACTGAATGGTGTTGATACCAACCTAGCTTGACTTATAGTTGGACGCCCACCTCGATGTCTCTGTTGTCACACCTCTCTTCGATACGAAGCCCACATTTAATCAGTCTCATTTGTGTGTAGTCCAGGCTATCTCGTTTCAGGTTCCAAAGGGCCAAAAATTCGTCTCCTGGAACCAGCGAGTAGAGACAGATAAAGATGAGCAGGAGGGAAATACATGGAATTGTATGTGTTACGTTTCGTAAGTTTCTCCCCAGATCACCCTCGTCACTTCTCGACGGTAGAAGTTTTAAGCTTCCTTTGAAATATCCAGCAAGTCCCCGTGGCGTAATGGATCAGCGCGTTGGACTTCTAATTCAAAGGTTCCGGGTTCGAGTCCCGGCGGGGATGAACTTTTTTGTGTGTCCGAACTATTTTTTGTTGAATATTTTGTCCCGATTTTCCTTCACCATTTGATGTTTGTTCAGGAACTCTCCCATCTCTTTGTCACAACCTAAAGTTCCGAGTGACCACCAATACCAGTTAATAGCACACTTTATGTATCCTCGATTACAGTGTCAAAGGTTGGAAATTAAACATTTGCTGATTGTCGCAGATCATACCTATATGCATTTCGAAGCCAGAAAGTAATGATTTTTCTAAAAGTTTTTAAATCCCACTGTCGTGAGGCGAGGTGGCCGAGTGGTTAAGGCGATGGACTGCTAATCCATTGTGCTCTGCACGCGTGGGTTCGAATCCCATCCTCGTCGAAATTCAGTGTTTTTGGAAGCTTTTATGTCTTCTTTGCCTTAAGTGCAGCCATCGTTTACTTTTGTTTCAAGTAAGAATTTGGCTGACGTGGATTTGGCTTTTGTACCTTTATAGAGAGCTTAAAAATCAATTACATTGTACGAGGATAACTGGATGTCGTCTCCCCTCCGTTGTATTCCAAAAAGTGCAAGCCGATGGAGTAAAACATGTTCCAAATCTTGGCTTACAGAGAAACGGAATGATGACGTTCAACTTGATTTGCGGAACTTGGCGTCGTTATAGTTACTTTTCTAATGATACAAAATGTAAACCTTTTTAAACCAAATATGACATTTCATTTTGGCAATTTGTATTCTTCTTAACAGTTTCGTGAAACTGTCTCCATTTTTCAACCTCCATTTGTTGGATTTTAAACTTGAGGTCTGGGGGTATGACCAAGACCCCGAAGGAGATCTACTTTACTGCTTTAGTAAAGGTCATCAGTTTTCAAAATTAGCACATGTCGGTTAAAGGGGATTTAGAACCCGACACAGGGCTGGTCGACTTGGCCTAATAAATGTGTAATTACATTAGCCGCAACAGACGAATAGAAAGGGAGTGAGTACAAGTCAAACCAACACCATTCTACCTCATCAAAATACCTCGAAAAGATGTCACTATATTCCAAAAGCAGAAGTTAAATAGACGTACTGAATGGTGTTGATACCAACCTAGCTTGACTTATAGTTGGACGCCCACCTCGATGTCTCTGTTGTCACACCTCTCTTCGATACGAAGCCCACATTTAATCAGTCTCATTTGTGTGTAGTCCAGGCTATCTCGTTTCAGGTTCCAAAGGGCCAAAAATTCGTCTCCTGGAACCAGCGAGTAGAGACAGATAAAGATGAGCAGGAGGGAAATTCATGGAATTGTATGTGTTACGTTTCGTAAGTTTCTCCCCAGATCACCCTCGTCACTTCTCGACGGTAGAAGTTTTAAGCTTCCTTTGAAATATCCAGCAAGTCCCCGTGGCGTAATGGATCAGCGCGTTGGACTTCTAATTCAAAGGTTCCGGGTTCGAGTCCCGGCGGGGATGAACTTTTGTGTGTGTCCGAACTATTTTTTGTTGAATATTTTGTCCCGATTTTCCTTCACCATTTGATGTTTGTTCAGGAACTCTCCCATCTCTTTGTCACAACCTAAAGTTCCGAGTGACCACCAATACCAGTTAATAGCACACTTTATGTATCCTCGATTACAGTGTCAAAGGTTGGAAATTAAACATTTGCTGATTGTCGCAGATCATACCTATATGCATTTCGAAGCCAGAAAGTAATGATTTTTCTAAAAGTTTTTAAATTCCACTGTCGTGAGACGAGGTGGCCGAGTGGTTAAGGCGATGGACTGCTAATCCATTGTGCTCTGCACGCGTGGGTTCGAATCCCATCCTCGTCGAAATTCAGTGTTTTTGGAAGCTTTTATGTCTTCTTTGCCTTAAGTGCAGCCATCGTTTACTTTTGTTTCAAGTAAGAATTTGGCTGACGTGGATTTGGCTTTTGTACCTTTATAAAGAGCTTAAAAATCAATTACATTGTAAGAGGATAACAGGATGTCGTCTCCCCTCCGTTGTATTCCAAAAAGTGCAAGCCGATGGAGTAAAACATGTTCCAAATCTTGGCTTACAGAGAAACGGAATGATGACGTTCAACTTGATTTGCGGAACTTGGCGTCGTTATAGTTACTTTTCTAATGATACAAAATGTAAATCTTTTTAAACCAAATAGGACATTTCATTTTGGTAATTTGTATTCTTCTTAACAGTTTCGTGAAACTGTCTCCATTTTTCAACCTCCATTTGTTGGATTTGAAACTTTGAGGTCTGGGGGTATGACCAAGACCCCGAAGTAGATCTACTTTACTGCTTTAGTAAAGGTCATCAGTTTTCAAAATTAGCACATGTCGGTTAAAGGGGATTTAGAACCCGACACAGGGCTGGTCGTCTTGGCCTAAAAAATGTGTAATTACATTAGCCGCAACAGACGAATAGAAAGGGAGTGAGTACAAGTCAAACCAATACCATTCTACCTCATCAAAATACCTCGAAAAGATGTCACTATATTCCAAAAGCAGAAGTTAAATAGACGTACTGAATGGTGTTGATACCAACCTAGCTTGACTTATAGTTGGACGCCCACCTCGATGTCTCTGTTGTCACACCTCTCTTCGATACGAAGCCCACATTTAATCAGTCTCATTTGTGTGTAGTCCAGGCTATCTCGTTTCAGGTTCCAAAGGGCCAAAAATTCGTCTCCTGGAACCAGCGAGTAGAGACAGATAAAGATGAGCAGGAGGGAAATACATGGAATTGTATGTGTTACGTTTCGTAAGTTTCTCCCCAGATCACCCTCGTCACTTCTCGACGGTAGAAGTTTTAAGCTTCCTTTGAAATATCCAGCAAGTCCCCGTGGCGTAATGGATCAGCGCGTTGGACTTCTAATTCAAAGGTTCCGGGTTCGAGTCCCGGCGGGGATGAACTTTTGTGTGTGTCCGAACTATTTTTTGTTGAATATTTTGTCCCGATTTTCCTTCACCATTTGATGTTTGTTCAGGAACTCTCCCATCTCTTTGTCACAACCTAAAGTTCCGAGTGACCACCAATACCAGTTAATAGCACACTTTATGTATCCTCGATTACAGTGTCAAAGGTTGGAAATTCAACATTTGCTGATTGTCGCAGATCATACCTATATGCATTTCGAAGCCAGAAAGTAATGATTTTTCTAAAAGTTTTTAAATGCCACTGTCGTGAGACGAGGTGGCCGAGTGGTTAAGGCGATGGACTGCTAATCCATTGTGCTCTGCACGCGTGGGTTCGAATCCCATCCTCGTCGAAATTCAGTGTTTTTGGAAGCTTTTATGTCTTCTTTGCCTTAAGTGCAGCCATCGTTTACTTTTGTTTCAAGTAAGAATTTGGCTGACGTGGATTTGGCTTTTGTACCTTTATAGAGAGCTTAAAAATCAATTACATTGTAAGAGGATAACAGGATGTCGTCTCCCCTCCGTTGTATTCCAAAAAGTGCAAGCCGATGGAGTAAAACATGTTCCAAATCTTGGCTTACAGAGAAACGGAATGATGACGTTCAACTTGATTTGCGGAACTTGGCGTCGTTATAGTTACTTTTCTAATGATACAAAATGTAAATCTTTTTAAACCAAATAGGACATTTCATTTTGGTAATTTGTATTCTTCTTAACAGTTTCGTGAAACTGTCTCCATTTTTCAACCTCCATTTGTTGGATTTGAAACTTTGAGGTCTGGGGGTATGACCAAGACCCCGAAGAAGATCTACTTTACTGCTTTAGTAAAGGTCATCAGTTTTCAAAATTAGCACATGTCGGTTAAAGGGGATTTAGAACCCGACACAGGGCTGGTCGTCTTGGCCTAAAAAATGTGTAATTACATTAGCCGCAACAGACGAATAGAAAGGGAGTGAGTACAAGTCAAACCAATACCATTCTACCTCATCAAAATACCTCGAAAAGATGTCACTATATTCCAAAAGCAGAAGTTAAATATACGTACTGAATGGTGTTGATACCAACCTAGCTTGACTTATAGTTGGACGCCCACCTCGATGTCTCTGTTGTCACACCTCTCTTCGATACGAAGCCCACATTTAATCAGTCTCATTTGTGTGTAGTCCAGGCTATCTCGTTTCAGGTTCCAAAGGGCCAAAAATTCGTCTCCTGGAACCAGCGAGTAGAGACAGATAAAGATGAGCAGGAGGGAAATACATGGAATTGTATGTGTTACGTTTCGTAAGTTTCTCCCCAGATCACCCTCGTCACTTCTCGACGGTAGAAGTTTTAAGCTTCCTTTGAAATATCCAGCAAGTCCCCGTGGCGTAATGGATCAGCGCGTTGGACTTCTAATTCAAAGGTTCCGGGTTCGAGTCCCGGCGGGGATGAACTTTTTTGTGTGTCCGAACTATTTTTTGTTGAATATTTTGTCCCGATTTTCCTTCACCATTTGATGTTTGTTCAGGAACTCTCCCATCTCTTTGTCACAACCTAAAGTTCCGAGTGACCACCAATACCAGTTAATAGCACACTTTATGTATCCTCGATTACAGTGTCAAAGGTTGGAAATTCAACATTTGCTGATTGTCGCAGATCATACCTATATGCATTTCGAAGCCAGAAAGTAATGATTTTTCTAAAAGTTTTTAAATGCCACTGTCGTGAGACGAGGTGGCCGAGTGGTTAAGGCGATGGACTGCTAATCCATTGTGCTCTGCACGCGTTGGGTTCGAAATCCCATCCTCGTCGAAATTCAGGATGCTTTTTGGAACACTTTATGTCTTCTTTTGCCTTAAGTGCAGCCCATCGTTATACTTTTGTTTCAAGTAAGTAATTTGGGCTTGACGTGATTTGCTTTCTCGTAAACCTATTATTAGAGAGCTTAAAAAACTAGACTCCACAAATTGTACATAGTAAAGGATAACAGGATGTCGTCTCCACTCCGTTGTATTACCAAAAGTGCAAGCCGATGGAGGAAAAACCTGTTCCCAATCTTGCGTACAGAGAAACGGAAAATGATGACGTTCAACTTGATTTGCGAGCTTGGGCGTCGTTATATAGTTACTTTACTAATGATACAAAATGTAAATCTTTTTAACCAAATAGGGACATTTCATTTTGGTAATTTGTATTCTTCTTAACAGTTTCGTGAAAACTGTCTCCATTTTTCAACTCCACTTGATTGGATTTGAAACTTTGAGGTCTGGGGGTATGACCAAGACCCCGAAGAAGATCTACTTTACTGCTTTAGTAAAGGTCATTCAGTTTTCAAAATAGCAAATGTCGAGTTAAAGGGGATTTAGAACCTACACAGGGCTGGTCGTCTTGGCCTAAAAAATGTGTAATTCACATTAGCCGCAACAGGACGAATAGAAAGGGAGTGAGTACAAGTCAAACAATACCATTCTACCTCATCAAAATACCTCGAAAAGATGATCACCTATATTCCACAAAAGCAGAAGTTAAAATAACTCTGAATGGTGTTGATACCAACTAGCTTGACTTATAGTTGGACGCCACCTCGATGTCTCTGTTGCTCACACCTCTTCTCGATACGAAAGCCCACATTTAATCAGTCTCATTTGTGTGTAGTCCAGGCTATCTCGTTTCAGGTTCCAAAGGGCCAAAAATTCGTCCTCCTGGAACCAGCGAGTAGAGACAGATAAAGATGAGCAGAGAGGGAAATACATGGAAATTGTATGAGTTACGTTTCGTAAAGTTTCTCCCCAGATCACCCTCGTCACTTCTCGACGGTAGAAGTTTTAAGCTTCCTTTGAAATATCCAGCACAGTCCCCCGTGGCGTATGGATCAGCGCGTTGGACTTTCTAATTCAAAGGTTCCGGGTCTCGAGTCCGGCGGGGATGAACTTTTTTTGTGTGTCCGAACTATTTTTTGTGAATATTTTGTCCCGATTTTCCCTCTCACCATTTGATGTTTGTTCAGGAACTCTCCCATCTCTTTGTCACAACCCTAAAGTTTCGAGTGACCACCAATACACCGTTAATAGCACACTTTATGTATCCTCGATTACAGTGTCAAAGTGGAAATTCAACATTTGCTGATTGTCGCAGATCATACCTATATGCATTCTGAACGCAGGAAAGTAATGATTTTTTTTCTAAAAGTTTTTAAATGCCACTGTCGTGAGCGAGGTGGCCGAGTGGTT